>CM050435.1:15567000-16767000 GCA_027564155.1 Gymnocypris eckloni scoliostomus
AATTAATTCCATCCAAACATCTTCCATTGAGGTTGAATTTCATCTCTGACACTGTTTGCGGGATGTGAAGCCCCAGTCTTGCAATAGTAAAACATTCATTGGTCCCCGAGGTGAGACGCAAGTTTTACATTTAGATTTGACAAGATTTTACACTTTGTAGCACTTTGCTGAATCAGATATTTTATTTGTTGAATATCTGCAGAACTGCAGTCGCAAATAGACATCCATAAAAACAGTACCAAGGTACAGGTGACATTGGAGTAAATACAGTAGGATGTAAGGGAGATAAACACACCCTCTTGTGACCGTACAAGTGAAACTCGCTGTTGTTATCAATTTGAAACTTAAACATACACAATACATTCTTAATGCACTTTTACATACTTAATACTCACACATGCATTCTTAATGCACCTCTTTGGATTTGTTGCTGTAGTTCTGGAAGTGTCACATCTTTCCCACTGGAGCTTTAATAATGCAGTTATATGTCTGTCCAAAGCTATTTATCTCAGAATGCTTCTAATCCGTAATGTATTGTTTTATGCTGCCAAAGGATTCAGACAGTAATGAAGGGATTTAATGAGAATGGATAGAATTAAGACCGCTTGAGTGATCAGTCTTATATGTTAGAGGTTGCATTATGTCCAATAAGGGTCTGTAAATGTATGATGATTTAATGGTCTTGCATTTTATGCATCACAAGTAATTAATCAATAATGTGATACTATGCACATGCTGTTTTAGTCCTTGTTCCATTTCCCTATTCAGTTTCTTTGTATTCATCAGGCTGTCTAAGATATAGCTGAGTTTGTTTCTCCATCAGAACAGATTTGGATATATTTATCATTGCAACACTTGCTCACTAATAGATCCTCTAAAGTGAATGGGTGCCGTCAGAATGAGAGTCAAACAGCTGATAAAAACATCACAATAATCTGCATGACTCCAGTCCACCAATTAATGTCTTGAGAAGTGAAAAGCTGCAAGATTATAAGAAATAAATCCATTAAGTTGTTTTCAATCCATTAAGTTGTTTGACTCGAATTTTAGCTTGAGGCAACAGTTTGAAGTTAAAGACGTCTTTATGATGGATTTGTTTCATAAAAACATGCAGCTTTTCACTTCTCATGACGTTGATGGACTGAAGTGGTGTGGATTACTTGTGGATTATTGTGATTTTCTTATCGGCTGTTTTGATTCTGACGGCACCCATTCACTGCAGAGGATCCATTGGTGAAACAAGTGATGTAATGCTGACTTTCTCCAAATCCGCTCTGGCGAAAAACACATCTAAATCTTAGATGGCCTGGCATTGAGTACATTTTCAGCAAATTTTATTTTGGGGTGAACTATTCCTTTAAATTACATGTTTGTTTGTTTGTTTGTTTGTTTGTTGTTGTTTGTTTGTTTGTTGTTTTGTTATTTTTCACTTCTCATCTGCCTTTCAGCAGCCAGGTCTCCAAAGGCAGCAGTTTCCAAACAAAAAAGGAAGGAAAGTTTAATCTGCTAAAAGGCAGTCCGCTCAAAATCTACTTCCTCAACCTGATCTCGAGAAAATGGATGTGACATTTCCTCTGTAACTGTTTAATAGCTCAAAATATCACTGGCAGTATTTTAAGAGGCGATGAGCCAGAAATCAGAAAATGAGGATTGGAATGCAATTGAAAATTAGAGTTCACTTTATTTAACTTTTTTAGCTTTCAGTGAATAAAAGCTGTAATTGCAGTGGTGTATGTTTGTAAAATGTTTACAGTTTCTAATGCACAATCTACTCACCATACGCCTGAGGTCAAGATCTGGTGCCCGGGTGCCCTGTCTTATCACTTCCTCACTGAACATCAGATCAAAGCAGCACAGACTCCACTTTGATCAGGAGGAGCTCAGTGAAAGTGGCAGTGTGGGTTAGCACTATTGATCCAAACATTCAACACAAACTGTAGCACAAGACGTCTGAATCCATATACAGTGATGTAGTTTATACACACAAATATGAGCTCAAATGTCAGATGGCAAAGTTCAGAATCTAAAGTGGAGATAATCTAGAGTACTGTAAATCAGAAATGGCAGTGCTTGTTTACTCTTCCATGTATGTATATCTGTATGTGAATATCCAACCATTTCATTTTTTTTTATTGAACCAGTTGTCAAATTAATGTGACTTTTTCAGATCATTGAACATGTTAAATAAATTTTCATTATTAATAAAAAAATGTAAAGGCAAAAAAGTCCCGCACATTATCTATTCAAAATATATAAATTATTTATTAACGTTTCAGTCGACATGACCTTCATAAGGAATTTGTTTTAAATAATTGTTTTGATTTTTAGTTTAATTGTTTATTAATTTAATACAAAATAAAAAATGTATTTGGTCTTTCTGAAAAAACTTTTACCATAATGATAATATAATGACTGGCTGCATCCAAGAACTGACATTGACATACTATTATATTGTTTAATCAGTATTTCAAATTTTAATCAGTATATATATATATATATATATATATATATAATTATGCCAATGTAAATAGTTACTAAAATATAATTAATAATATTTTTTGTAGTTTTATTTTGTTATTTTTGTCTAGTTATTTATTTCCATTTTAGATTTTTTTAGTATGTCACCTTAACTTTTCAACTCAGATTTATTATTTTATTTTTTATAATAACTCTGATGCAGACAAAACATTTGCTGCTAATCACTAACTCACAAGTCAAAATAAATATTATTAATTTGTTAAATATTACTACATTGTGAGTTACTTCATTGCTTTGACATAAAAATTACTCATACCTCAGTAATATTCTATCATCATTTCATGTGCAACTATATGAAATTTCACTGTTTCCATAGACTGGCTTCTAATGTATTTTTCTCCTCATTTCTGCCTCGTGATAATTATCACTGCAGATGAAAACATATGCCCCTTCATTAATTATATACTGTACAATTTATCTTAATTACCGCCAAATAAGTTGTTTTAATTCAGATTAGTGGTCTAGACCATGGTCATGCAGGAGTGCACCAGCACAGGAACACACACACATGATGAAGATAACAAACCCACCACCACCACCACCACAGCAGGCAGAGCAGAACAGCACTGCAGCTCTCTCTGCTAATGTAATCACACACCAGGCAAGGAGAGCCGGAGAGATATTACACCACAATATAATTACATATCAGTTGTACACCTCCACAACCCTTTGCAGCTTGGTAATCTGTAAATGAAAGTGAGCTGATTTCGAAAATTGAAGGTGGTTATATGTGTGTCTGTGGCGTAAATTATATTGTTTATTTGGTTTTAGAGAGGTTTTTCTAATGGGTTGGATTTAACTTGATGGCAAATTACATTGCTGTGCAAAAAGGATTGTCAAATTTATCAAATTAAATATAGATAGGGAGTCCAGGGCTAGATGTTATATAATTTTTATATAACAAACAAACTTTTTGTTTTAGCTGCTTGTTAAACAAGTAAACACAATAACCAGATTTGTGAACTATATGTATATTATATGTATATTGAAACATTTAAAGTAAAAGGTTGAATGGTGTTTTCATTTTTCATACAATAAATATCAGGACAAGTTGTCACAGGTTTTAATGGTTGCAAACTTATACAATTTATTAAGTATGACCTTTTTGGGTAAAAACAATGGTTTGATGGTATTTTTCATTAATTAATTAATTCATTTTTTTTGTCATTTTTTGCTTCATAATTGTTTTACTTGTCAACATTTGTTGAATAATGACTAACACAAAGTTCACCCAAAAAATAAAATTTGCTGAAAATATACTCCATCCAAGATGTAGAAGAGTTTGTTTCTTCATCAGAACAGGTTTGGAGAAATTAAGCATCGCAGTGAATGGGTGCCGTCAGAATGAGAATCAGAATGATAAATTGTTGATTTGATAAATTATTGATTTAAATAAACTTGTATTGAATTGAATTAAGCGAGTTGAAAAAATATTTATTCAAATCCAGTGAGATCACCTAAAAGATACATTTTCTCTTAAATTGTAATAAAAAATTGAAAACTCCCTGTAAAGGTGAACTGTGCAATTTCTTGCACTACTAGTGGCACCAAACAACTATACAGTAAATCTTGATCTTGAGAAACCAATAGATTAGTAACATATGACCTCAGTGGGTTCTGTACGTTTGGAAACACACACTTCCATTTGGTGCAAGAAATGACGATAAGATGAAGATGTGTAGCAACAGCCAATCAGATCACAATTAGTGTTTTCATGTCGTTTGTATGTGCAGTTTGCATCAGACAGTCAATGAACAGGTTGTGGGCGTATCGTCTGAGGCTGACACTGGAGTAGAGGTGGAGAGAAGCATACTATAGATACACATAAATAAAAGCGACATGTTTTCCAAGATGATACGACAGCGGAGCAGAACCTGTTTTCTACAGCTCCATTTATTAGAATTAGGGATTTGTCCATTTAACAAAGGGCAGTAAATTATTTGTATTTCTTTCTCAAGAGCACCTTAAAGCAGAAATCCAGGACTTAGATGCACAGGAGGGAGAGACAATCCGCATCGATCCTTTTCAAACAGAAGCATCTTCAGTAAAGGCTTATCCTGAGTGCTCTTTTCCAGATAGAATGCCTCATTTCAGATAATCTGCCTCTCTGAAATGAAATCAGACGGGAGAGAGAAAGTAGAAGGGAAAGAAACAAAGGCAGAGACAGAGTGAGGTGTTCACACAGGCCTGGCTTCAGTCCAGTTCACGGAGGCATGTCTGATTAGCCCCGACTTAAAAAGGCCCGTTCACACACTCCTTTTCAATATCCCTGATTAAAAGTTGACAGGGGCGGCCGCCACAGAGCCAAAAATCCTTTTTACTTTTTGGAAATGTTCATCAGCTAGACAGAGTGAAAATGAAAGTAGATTCGGACGGATGGACACAGCAGTTTTGGGCGTGCAGACGGAGCTTACCTCTTCAAAGGATGATGGAGATGGTGCAATGCCACAATAGCAATGGAGATAGTCAGATCTTGTCATTTCTTTGTTGTCATCAACACAAAATTGATTAATAGCTCAAAGCCTTTGTCCAGTCAGCTGAGACTTCAATCCTTCTTAAAGGGACAGTTCACCCCAAAATTAACATGCTTTTATTTTAGTAGATGCTTTGCTAAAAACGATCTTTAAAAGAGGAAGAAAAAAATCACCTAAAAAATAACATTATTGTATAAATGTTGAGCCCCATAGACTTATATAATATGGACAAAAACAACTGAAATATTCATAAATAAATACATACATACACTTTTCACCAATGAATCATCTGCAGTGAATGGATGCCGTCAGAATGAGAGTCCAAACAGCTGATATAAACATCACAATAATTAAATAAATGATCGATTTGTTTCTTACAAACATTCAGCTTTTTACATCATAAGACATTCATTGATCAACTGTAGTTGTGGATTTGATTACACAAAATTGATTATATGTTCAAAGCTTTTGTCCAATCAGCTGAGACTTCAATCCTTTTGGGTGAACTATTCCTCTAACAATGCCACTGTATACCAACTCCGCTAACATTTCCCATAGATCAGCGCACAGACATTTATTGGATAAATGCAGATAAGCATTTATGTTTCCTGACAGATAAGGTATGACTTCATCTGTTATATAAATGGAAAGCAAACACTTTTCACTGTTACTTCATCTCCAAACTCCCTTTTCTTCCTTAAACATGTTCTTCCCCTCCCGCTTGTTTAAATGTCATGCTGCTCAGGCGAACTCACCCTCAGACATGTGTTTTACTTCATTGAAAGTGTGTCTGGTGTCTTTAGTGTCACACAGGCTCCCCATGCAACATCTGTGTCATCTTCCTCCACACAGCACAGCCACATTAAATTTTCAAGCACCCTGATGCAACACTCACACGCACATGCAGGCGAACACTTTTAAGCCCTATCAGGGACGATTTAATCTCTCTCGACAGTGACAAAAATACTTCTGCCAAGCCATTGTGATAATTTTTAACTACGCATCCTGCCCCGGTGTCTGTTTGCTGCTTTGGTAAACAAACTAAAAGGGATAGTTCACCCAGAAATGACAATTCTGTTGTTATTTTCTCTCCCTCATGTTTTCCATGGAAAAAAAAAAAAAATTTCTAAAGACTTGTTACACAACTCTTGCCTCACAGTAGTAGTTCATAGTGGCTACAGGCTGTCGACTTCCAAAAATAAAAAATATAAATAAACAAAGACAAAACACCTGTTGGAAAAAAGACACCTGTTGCACCATAAAAATAGTGCATATGACTTGTGTGAGAAAGACTAAGCCATCCCATTGTTTTCCATTTCTCCATTTGAATTCTCAGGATTGCAATTTTATTTCTCAAAATTGTACTTTATTTCTCTCAACTGCAACTTTATTTCTTTTTGACTGCATTTGACTTAATGACTTGATTATGTCTATATATATTTTTCACAGTATGTGTGTATATATTATATACTGTGAATTTATATATTAAAATTGGGAAATTATATATCCCAACTGTAATTTAATTTATTTATTTAATATTTTGTTTGTTTGTGACTTTATTTCTCATATTTTCGATTTATTCAAATTTACAAAAACATCCCAACTTTTGCGGAATTTGGGTATATATATATATATATATATATATATAATTTAATTTATGTTAATATCTATTTATGTAGTCCTTTATACATTAAGTTATTTTATTTATTTGTTGACCTATTTTATTTAACTATTTATTAATTGTATTTATTTTAGTTCTGTCAAACGATTAATCACAACCAAAATAAAAGTTTTTGTTTACATAATATATTTATGTGTACACATAAATACAATACACATTTATATATGTATATAAAAATACACACACAGTATACATATACAGTATATATTTTGAATATATTTACATGTATATTTTTATATTCTTATATTTTATATTATACACAAATATATTTAATATATAAACAACATATTTTTACATGTGTTTGTGTTTATATATAATTGGGATGGAAAGATTCCCTGATTCACTCGTTGTATCGGCAAATAAGTTAACGATGCGATGCATCGGCTTAAAAAGTGTGCATCGGATACAAGTTGTCATTTGTATCACAATGCATCGTTTCTAACACATTTGAGAGAAATATGCCTTTTATGTTCATAGAAAACAAAGTTCAGCTCATGAAAAATTGGGGCAAAAACAAAAGCGTTGAGTTTATAATTTTGTTCAGTGTATATATCTTCAATGTATCGTATCGTTGGCTATGCATCGAAATGCGTATCGCATTGGCCTCAGTTATGGACATGCACATCCCTAATATATGCATAATAAATATACACTGTATAAACACATATATTATGTAAACAAAAACATATTTATAATGCAATTGATCATTTGAAAGCACTAATTTATTGTAATCATTCATATTTATTTACTTATTTAGTCATATTATTTATTTATATTTTTTTTACTTGTGTATTGATTTAGTCTTTTTATTTATTTACTTATTCAGTCCTTTTAGTCCCTTTGTTTATATATTTAGTCCTATTTGTCCAGATGTTCAAAAAAATGATAATCCTCTTCTGTGTAACATACAGAAGAATACATAATGATAGAACATTACAATTTGTATCAATTGCAACACATTCACACTTGCACAATGTTTCTGAACATCCTCTCTCATATAGTTGTGCATTTTCCCATTACATGCAGGCTGTGCTTGCAAAGCTGAGTGATTTAATATTGCTTATCGTACTTGTCATCTTATTAACTAAAGATCTAGCGGATTCTATAATGCGCACGCTTAGCTATAGCGAGATGACTCATGCATGCAGATGGTGAATGTCTTTCGTCATGTTTAGCATTTAAGGCATGGTAAATACATTGTTGCACTGATTTTCCTCATGCATGAATGCACTGCGGTAATGTTTCTGGTAATAGAAAGGTTTTGGCCTGAACTTTGGGAAAAATGTATCCTATAGATTCCTTACAGAGCTTCCGGGCAATCTATTATCCTTCGCTGTCAGCTAGTTGGCACGCTTCTAAGGCCAGCAGCGTGCAACAAATCAAAGTGTTAGCTTGACTGTATGGCTTTAATATGCTACGTGAGCATGCTTATTTGCATAACTAGTGGCCAGGGCACAAGAATTCCCTGTTAAGCTCTGAATAAACAGGAGTGGCGAAGACACTGTGTCCCTCACATACTGATGAGTTCCTGCTGTCACCGTCACCCGTAATGGACAAACAGCCCAGCGCTTGACTGTAGTTGGCCGCGGTGTTGTTGTCTGGGTAATGGTGCAGGAGACAGTGAGTTAAGAAACATCACAATATGTACCACTCCAAATAAAACACCAGAGACCGGGAACAGAACAGGAGATTCATGACAGACGCTGAATACGAGGTATTTAATCCTCATCCAAGGGAATTATGGGGATGTTTTCAAGCTGTAACAAATGACTGATGATGTGTCATACAGCACATTACCAATAGTAAAAAGTTTGACTAGTGTACTATGAATAAGCATTAAAAATGATACGGTACAGTTTAAAATGTTGAGGTCATATGTTTATATATATTTATATATAATATAGCAAGGACACATTAAATAGATTAAATGTGACAGTAAAGACATTTATTTTGTTAAAAAAGATTTCTGTTTTAAAGAAATGCAAGAAACTTTTGTTAAGCAAAGGATCCTGAAAAAAATACCACAGTTTCATCGAAAATATTAAGCGGCAGTATTATTAAGCAATTGTTTTCAACATTAATAAAATAAATATTTCTTGAGCACTAAATCATCATGATTTTAAAATAAATAAATGTCAAATAAATTAAATAGAAAACAGTTATTTTAAGTTGTAATAGTATTTTAAAACTACTTTCAAAAACATTAAAACATCCTACAGACCCCATTATTTTAAATGTATTATAATTTTCTATATTATACAAATTATATATATATTTATAATTTATATTTATATTATATATAAATGTATTAGCTAGCAGTGGACAGTATATTTTGTATTATGTTTTAATTCATATATTATTATTATTATATATATTTTTTATTCTTTAATTATATTTTTTCCTATGAAATTATAATAAAAGATTATGCCAAACTGCTTAACAGTATTTTCAAGAAATTATTCTTTTAATGAGGCTTTTTTTTTTTTTATTATGATATCAGGACAGTTGTGTATAATGCAGTAATAAACATGCTCTTCACAGAACAGGTGTGTTCAACTCATTGTACTTATGAATGTATCCATTTTGTTAATTAATACACAATTAGCTCCATGTCATTGATCCACAAGTCTGTTCATGACATGCGGTTGAGCTGTTCCTTTAAGACAGTGAAACCCATTAAACGGACCATACGTCTATCCCTCACAGCCGTTTTTCATTCGTGTTGAATTAAATATATAGTGTCTACCCTGACTAAGGTCCACGTCTGTCACTTTGCCATGCTCAAAGGTGCAGTTATGACTTGTCACACACCGTTTCACACACACACACACACACACACACACACACACACACACACACACACATATATTAAGGTTAGATTTATGTTCCTGCACTCTTCAGAAATCACTGAAACAGTAGTTAATGTATTATAATTAATCAATGCAACTTCACTGAAGATCAGCTGGGAGTGATGAAGGAAGGAATAGAGAGAAGTGTGTGTGTGTGTGTGTGTGTGTGTGTGTGTGTGTGTGTGTGTGTGTGTGTGTGTGTGTGTGTGTGTGTGTGTGTGTGTGTGTGTGTGTGTGTGTGTGTGTGTGTGTGTGTGTGTGTACAGGTTTATATATCCTGGAGGGGACTTAAACCTGTGTGGCTCAGTGGTAGAGCATTGCATCAGCAGCGCAAAAGGTTGTGGGTTTGATTCCCAGGGATCACACATACTAATGAAAATGTATAGCCTGAATGCAATTGTAAGTCGCTTTGGATTAAAGTGTCTGCTAAATACATAAATGTAAATGTATAAAAACCGTTACACATGTGGAGAGTCCCTAGAAGAATAGCTGACCAGACTCTGTGTCTGTGTGTGTGTGTTCTAACCGACTGAGTGTCTACAATAAGTAAACGTAGCTTAATGGAGTTGATTTGAGCTGGATAAAGTGAAGGAGTAATATAATGGTATCACTAGAGCTCATTAGAAAGGTTTGACTCACTGTGAACATAATGTTTACCTCAATGCACAGAATCACCCTGTTTATCATTTATATGTCTCTGCATTTGCATAGTCCACTGCATTTATGTAGCATAAACATCCTGGTCTAAATGTTTGTCTTTTCAGTTGACCGCTTCTATACCTCCTACACACACTGTAACTCAACATAGTGTGACCTTGCTACTTCAACAGAATTGATACTTACAGCCAACATCAACTCAAAATCAACAATCTACTACTAGAATATTAATGAATATTAATTCATTGGTGTGTGTTATTCTGAATAAAACAAAATAGTTTGTCTTTTTTAATCAGAATGAAAAACTTGCTTCACTTTCACTTAGACAACTGCCAAACACTGTGATTGAGGAAATGTTTTAAATTTTAATGCTTTTCAAATTTAGGGCAACATAATAATATGGATAATATGGCTGTAATTTTAGTATATGTCCAACTTTTACTGTTCAACATTTTTATTTTATTTTATTTAAGAAAATATTTTCAACAAGGATGCCTCAAATTGAACTAGACTATTTTACTATAATTTCTGAAGGATAACGTGACACTGAAAACTGAAGAAATTATGCTGAATTATTTGCATCACAGGAATAAAAAGAAAGAAAAAATGTACATAAATGTATTTCTCAATACTACAGTTTTTTTGATTGAGTGATTCACTTGTTTTTTGTTTTTGTTTGTTTAAATTAAATATATTTAGGCTTAGTCAGCATAAGACACTTCTTTCAAAAACATAAATCTTACCAAATCTGAAACTTAATATATATATATATATATATATTTATCTGAGTTTTCTTCATTTGTTGTAAAAATGCAGAAAACGTCATGCTTATTTTTAACTAGATTTTTACTGTATTTTACTTTTTACATGAAACATTATACATCTATATGGCCACAGCCATATCACCCTGCAGCCCAAGACTGTTTGCCCACTGAAGCTAAACAGGGCTGAGCCTGGTCAGTACCTGGATGGGATACCTCCTGGGAAAAACTAGGTTGCTGCTGGAAGAGGTGTTAGTGAGACCAGCAGGGTCTGTGTAGGTCCTAACGCCCCAGTGTAGTGACGGGGACACTATACAAAAGCACCATCCTTCGGATGAGACGTTAAACTGAGGTCATGACTCTCTGTGGTCATTAAAAATCCCATGGCACTTATCGTAAAGACAGATTGTAGAAGAAGAAAAGAAAAGTTGTTGTAAAGGTTCTTTCATTTTGACGACAATGATTCTCCCTCTTTCTCATTTATTTTCTATTTTTCCAAGCCACCTGGGGCAATGGTTTGGATTTTGGCAAGCATTCATCTCTTTCCACCCAGGCACCTTTTGATGTTTATGAGGGTCCTCATAGACTGAAGGTTGGAGCCACCTGTGTCCTAAACACAACGATGACTCATAAAATACATAAAAAGATCTTCTGCCATCACTTAATAGCTCAGCTCACAGCCTCTTCTTGTGTTTTTGTATGATTGCTGCTTCTTTGTGATTGATATTGTCAACCGGACTGATATACTGGATCAGACAGGCCAATTAATTCGCAGATATTCGCCGTTTTATGGTTATCAACATCAGCCGATAACCAATATTTAGCTTATTAACAAAACTGCTATGTGTTTTCAGCTTTCTCTCAATTAAAATATACATTTCATCACGCAATTCAATAATTATAACAGAATCAATTATAAGCCACAGAAAAAATCTAAAGTCAACAGTCAACAGTGCTTAAAGTTTTATGTAAAAGCAGAATCATGTATTCAAGTAATCAAATGCAAAATAAACACTTAAATTATTGGCACAGTCTTCACTGCATGACTATTAGATACAATGCATTAATATTGAATGCTGTTGGAGTTTAAATGAGAAGCAGGCCTGTAATTAAAATGTGTAAATGAATTATTTATTTTGCTTACTTTAGGCCTGGTTTTGTGTTCATATTTGATTGTAGAGACTTAAAGCTATCCAGCAAACATCAGTGAGCATGTATCTGTTTCTTGTCAATATTGTTTTTGATTAATATTTAAAAAGAAAACATAACAGACAGCCACATGTCTATTAAACTGCATAAAGCACAGATCAACTTTTTTTATATACATATCTAATTGTATTATTTGCACGCTTTGCCGCATTGCCTTATCTCTTTGAGCAAGTGCTTTTCACATACATATAAACACAAACAGGCATGTCAGTGCATAAAATCGCTTTGCACATTTTAGTATCGGCTTTAGTACTTTTGGAATCCCTTGTAGTGACCCTACAGTATTTGACTATCCATTTCCTCCTAACAAATCCCTCGAGACTCTAAGTAAAGCAGTTATTTAAGTAGCTGTGCATTCTGCTGGTGCCCATGCAAAAAGTATTTTGCTCTGCTCAGGGGAATATGGGGAAGTGGATTAATTGTGGCATACAAAGAGCTTTAAACCCGAGCCCCTGACACAACGCATCTCATTATCACTTGAGAGTCGGCCCTGCGTTTTATTATTTTGCTTCCTGTCAGGAGTCTCTTTGTAAAACCTTGTTGTCTGTCATACCGGCAGGGCTGTCTTTTCACTAATGTTCACTTAGTGCTCGGTGATGTTAATCACGCTCGGGTCGCTCTTCACTATCTCTAAGTGTTCACAAATGTGTTCCTTTTAAAGCAACGAACTCTGGTTGTTCAGTGGAAATATATGGCGACTCGTTTCAGCTTATTTGTCAATGTGTGTGTGATGGTGTGAGGGATGAGAACACTGAAAAAAATATTTTGAATCAGTAATTTGGTCTTTGTTTTTTTTGTTTTATGTACAGTATAAAATCCTTGAAAAGAAATTTGCTTGAAGGAAAATTGTGTGGGATAGTAAAACATGTTTTCATAGAATGCATTTAACATTTTTGAATTATTCAATTTAGTTGATTGATTGATTGAGAGTTCAATTTAAAATATTAAAGCTGAGTCTTCCTTATTTAGCCTTCTTTCTCTGGATCTAAATATTATGTATGTCAATTATTTTCCATATGAAGGCAGTTTATAGTGATAGAGGCTGTTAAGCTCCTAAAATGATAATAAGATATATTTATGATGAATTTTGTGAAGAACAGAACCAAGTTAAGCTTTTAGTGAGTTGAACTCACTATAAATGAATCAGTTTGATTTATTTACCAATTGTTCAGTTTGGTTTGCTTTACAATGTTTCATGTGTGAACAATAGTCAAATAGATTCATTACAACATGAAAGAAGAATGAACAATCCTTTTACAGCATTTCATAATTGTAGTTAATGTTTATCTCAATATTTACTACATTCACATATATTTTTACAATCTAAATTTGGAAACAGTTAATGCACTGTGAACTAAAATGAAAATTTGTATTGACTAATATTCACAAAAGTTAACAAGTACTAAATAGTATAATACATTACTAGTAAAAGACATTAATAATGTATTTCAGTTAATGCATTAACTAAAGTTAGAAAAGGTTACCATTGGTTCATTGGAAAGCTCAAAGAAAGACTAAATCACTGATTCAAACACTTGACTATTCCTTAAGAATAATAAAAAAGAGACAAATTACTGACAATAATTCATGATATTTTCACGAAAACATTTTTTGTTATAAAGTAAGTTCTTTTAAATAAAGTAAATGTAACTTGCCTTAACGATGTTTACATGACCAGTATTGTTTGCATATTATCTGGAAAAATGAAACTATTTTTGCAGTACATATGAGGCATCCACATGTAGCATGTTTCTCCACAGTGACTCTTCTGGAGTCACAGCATGACAAGGAAAGGCATATTTGCTTGTGTCACTTATCATAGGAATAGATGCAGCAGTCTGTGCGGGGATTTGTGTGTGTGTGTGTGTGTGTGTGTGTGTGTGTTCTGCCTCTTGTGTATACACAGAGTGAGTCACCAGCAAGCACGGCACACACACTGGGAAGCAAGACAGATGCTGGGTTTGCGCTCGGTGTAAAAAGCTATTACCCCTACCAGCGCGGTGCCTCTTTGAAAACGCGGCGCCACGAGGCAGCTTCTAAATCCAGACGGAAACAGAGCTTAAAGAGGAAGTTGCGAGTGGGCTGAGAAAGATGTGGGAATGAGGGATGTTGAACTCTGTGTGTGTGCATGTCTCTTGGTGGTAGGATCATTATAGGATATATTTTATGACTATTTAATGACTCTTGTGGTGATGGGGTGGTTTAATTACTCTAATTAAAGGGATAGTTCACCCAAAAATTAAAAATGTCATTATTTACTCGGCTTCATGTCGGTCCAAACCTGTATGACTGGATTCTTCCTTTGGAACACAATATTGTAGGTGAATTTCTGATAAATATTCTGATTGATTTTTTTCATAAAGGAAACAGAATGAGGACATGGGCTGTCAAGCTCCAAAATGATTTAAAAAAATGCATCATAAAATGTGACTCACGTGCAGTATTCAGAGTCATAAAATAGCTTTGTGTGATGAAGTAGAGACCAAAATGTAATTCTTTATTCACTGAAAATGCACTTATTTTTTTATATGATCTTTTTTAGGGAAACTTTAATTAATTTCTAGAATGAATCATTCATTCATTCAGTGAAAATTTTTCATGGGAGACGTTGCAATGTGCAATTTGTGAACAAATCGTTATTTTTAATTGGATCTTTTCAATTAATCGTTAATTAAGTTCCAATCTGAATGATTCATTCACTGGAAATTCTTCTTTAGAAAAGTAGCAATGACTGGTTCATGAACAAATCATTATTTTAAATCAGATATTTAGCTTAAATCCTTCAAACTCTATTTATTGTAGTTGCATGGAAAAGAGCGACTAGCACAATCTTGAAAATGTCTCTTTTTGTGTCCTACAGTAAAAAGAAAGTCATACAGGTCTAAACTGACATGAGGGTGAGCGAATAATGACAAAATGTTCATTTTTGAATGAACTATCATTTTAATGACAGTTTAATGACTGTAAATGACTTAAATATTGTAATTATGGATCTTCAGCTCACTCTTTCTCTCTCTCTACCCCCCACAGGTCCCTCACCAGATGAGCACTCTGACCTTCTACAGGTACGAGCAGCCCGTAGTGGACTACTGCCAGGCTCATCAGCCCCTGCGGCTCAACATGAGCTACGAGGGGCCGCCGCAAAGCCTGGAGGAGCTTCCCACCCGTGAGAGGAGCACCATCCAGACTGTGGCCCTTCCTGCAGTGCCCACCATCAACACTGGCACCACGGGACCCTGCTCCCCACCCAGCCAGAGAGCACATATGGAGGGGCCCAGCATCCCCTATCCCACCACAGAACGCTCCATTAACTATCCAACAACAGAACGTTCCACCAGCACCCTCACTTTTAGACGTTAACAGCTTCTCTCGCAAAGCAAGGCATGATGGGTAATTTCAAAAGAGGATGTGCCTGGGCGGTTATTCACATTCTGCCGGCATTAACACAGCGGCACGCCGGAAAACTGTGCAAACTGCTGCGTGCTAACTGTTTCTTGCGAATATAGAAAAGTGAAAATCATTCCCACGACATCGCTGGAGGACACGAGGATCTGGCATACGGTACACTTTCATTGTGGAGTGTAGTGTATCCTGGAAAATGGGATTCCATTCATCTTTTTTCATCTTTTCTTTGTTCCAACTCAAAGGCCCGTACACGTTTTGTTGTCCCTGCTCTGCTCAATGGCAAATTGAAATCCAATGCAGCATGCATGAGACGTTAAACGTGGCTTTGGTTTCATTCAGCCCTCGCTCTGTACCAACACTACAGGACGCCTTCTCTGAGGAGTAGATAATGGTGATTCTCTCATGCTGAGTGAAGAATGAATAGGAATGTGCAATAAACAAGGTTTTTTTGGGGGGGACGAGGGAGAGAGTGTGAGAATGAAAAGAAACAAATTAATGTTCACCAGAGAGCTCAAAGGCCTCTCGCTGTTATTTTCATTTAGTTGCCAGGGAGCACTCATAAATGCTGTCATTATTTGATTAAAAAGACAGATCTGTCCAGACATGAGCATGTCAGATGGAAGATATCTTGAGTTTAAGAAAGCATTCATTAAAAGCGAAATGAAGTCTCACAGGGCAAGGTCTTTCAGCGTGCACATGTACCAAAGATCAAGCTTCTTTAGATGTACATATAGCTTGTGTTTCTTTTCAAAATGTAATCAGATTGATCAGTATGTGTCTAATGCATACTGTAATGTGTGGGCCGCCGGAGTTTATGACTAATTTTCAATTCTGCAGAATTCAGTACTGAAATGCTTAGTGAAAACATCAAGCTCAGTGTTTGAACGCAACATGTTGACTAGATAGTGTATGTGTGTGTTTACTTGTGAGTGTGTATGTGTTTTTTAAGTTTAAAAGCTGAAGTGTGTAATTTCTGCACCCAGTGGTGTGAAAAATAATGATTGTTTTCGAAAAGGTTTCTGCCATTGGTCAAGCAAACAGAAAGCCACGCCCCCAAACTTACACTATTGGTTGAGCTCAGTGTTGCTATGTTGGCTTGTCAGAGTGTTTAAACAAACAAACACAGTTTTGATGGTGCCACAGTCTTTACATGTGTTTGCTAAGCCAACTGCTTGTTCATATTTAATACTAGTTGTCTCTGCTTTTCGCTAAAAAGCCAAAAAATTACACACTTCAGCTTCAAGAGGGAAGAATCATTAGGGGTGAAGCAAACGTCCCTCACATGGTTAGCTTGTTGGAGTTACCATAACGTGGCGGAAATATCTTATTCGCAAGTATGCAACCCATCGCAAGCACACATACTGTTGTAACACACCTCCAGTGGGAGTGGTATTACGCTGTGTGTGTTAATATTGAGGTGATTAGCTAAACGTCATTGAGGAGTGTGCTAACTTGCTCAGCAATATTTTCTTCAAACTATTGCTACACTATGATGTTAATTGACATAAATGGCAAAACTGAGAAGACTGAAAATTCAACGCATACTTGAGTTTCTGGCAGATGACAAAGTGTGAAGTGGAGCTTGGCTAGAAGTGTTTGCATGCTTGTGTATAACATGTTTCTGACCAAAACGATATTTCTAACCCATTTTCAAATGGCTTTCCAATGATCTAACAATAACAAAGCCTGAATCTCTATTAAGAGCCTCCAGTTGTATCGTAGAGCTGAATAAACCAATATTTGCTTCCGATGAGTTCAGAAAGAGGTGGCCAGTCACCTCAGGTCATGGAGTGTTAGTCGAGAGATTTTTGATTCCTGATGTCACTCAACATGGATGAAGATTGCTATAATTGGGTATAAAAAGCAAAACATCTGGGAGACTGGGGAAAATTGTAATAGCAGTTTTCCTATATAACCCAGACTACTACAAATTGACATGCCATGTTTTGATGTAACCGTATATATGTGCCAACTGTAGTAGTATCATTACATTGAATTTAATACAAGTAGTCAGAGTATTATGGGTTCGAATGTGACAGTGACTGGGGGCTATCATAACACTTACAAAAAAACTGTATTTGCCCATTGTATCTCCAATAAGAGTGCACATCAAAATAACATTATTGATTTAATATGTAGTACTATTACTGAATCATATTCACTTTTAGATGATGATACATCTTTAAAAAAATATGGAAAAAAGCTAAAACTAGATAAATTGGAAATTGTTTTTATTAAAATTTTATGATTTATAAATTTTTATTAATGATTTCATATAATAAAGATATGATTTTTTACTAATGTTTTATTTAAAATATAATTTTAGACAACATAATTTTTTTTTATATTTCTCACAAAGTCAAACAATCATGCTTTTCCTCAGGTGGAAAGTAATCTCTATTGAGCATAAGCTGAATAAGTTGCAATAGCCTCCAGTCTCCAATAGTCATTCGTGGGCCTGTTCATTTTTAGTTTGAGTTGAGATTAAGGCAGACCAGAGTCTCCTGTGTGTGTCTTGTTTTTTTTTTTACATCAGACTATTGCTAGTCTAATAGACTTCTGTGGTCATACATTAGTCACATTTCACTGATTCTGTATCACTCAGTTTGCTGTTTCACTCACTGTGGTACAGCAGAGCATTTTGTTCAAGAAACTCTTGCCATTGTCCAATCGCTTAAAAGTTCTGTTTGGTTTTTCTTACTTTCAACCTTCAAAGGACTTTGAGAACATGGAATTGCCTGTAAACACAGTTTTTTTCACCCTGTGTGCCTGTGCGTTTGGACTTCACACAATGAATGTGGACATGGTACCTCACCAACAATCAGTGTGGATATTGCAAATGTTCAAATTCCGTTCAAGGCCTCCGGAACAATGGCGGAAAGTCACCCGTTTCCTCAGGAGCCACGATAACTGCTTCTGGCAGAACTCTACACTGGCATGTTTATAATGGACTCTGATGGATAAAACGCAATGACGTCACAGGAAATGTGCTGGCGAGGTAAGAAACTGTTTTCACACTGTCATGTCTCAATCTCTTCAAGAGAAGTGACACTGTCAAGATGATCAAAGACGTTTTGAAACGTGTCTTGGCGGCTTCCGGCAGCAGTTATCTTCGTATGTTTATCTTGTAAATAGAGAGTATAAAGAAACATATTGTTTTGCTTCTTTTGACACAAGTTTTGTGAAAAAGACCGAAGCCTCAGCTGTTTAAACGCGCACCCTGATCAAAGAATACGCTTCTAGAGAGACTGGATATGACCCCTCATTTGGAAGATTGATATTTTTCTATCTCATCCGGTTCCTCATCTCATTAGCATCATAGATTTTCATTTTCTTCGTATCACTTAACTGCTGACATCTGTTTGGGAATAGAAAGATTTATATCAATGCTCATTTAATGTCATATATACTTTGATTCTGCTATGTGCCCTAACCGTTGTGATCCTCTCTCTCTCCTTCTCCTCAGTTTGTATTTTCTAGACACCCAGGCAAAATAATATCTACTTGTTCAATGAGAGTGGCTTGTACTTTGCTCCGAGGCTTCATGCATGATGTATCAAGTATAGGCTTGATGTTGTTAAGTAAATGCTAATAGGGTTACCTGCCCACCACATTTCAATTCTGAGTAAGTCGCAAGAACTTTACAACCTCATAAACCGCTCCTTACAGCAAGGCATTAGCTCAATGGCAGTGTTGCAGAAAATCCATACGACTTTCTGTGTCCTGAATTTGAAAAGGCAAAGTCAGAATGTTGTTCAAGGGAAACTAGAATATTTAATTTGAATTATTCTAAATTGAAATTAAAGAAATAATTTGATGCATAATAATTTTGCATTATAGACCTCATGTTTGGGATTCTTTGCTTGGTCATTCTTTATAAAATACTTAGCTCATACTAATTTATTTAGAACCACAAAATTGAATCAGTATTCTGCTTTAAAATAAACATTGAATGCAAATGAAAGCATCCGATCCTATCAGCTATTTGGATGAGTTACCTTGACTAGATAATCTAAGCTCCTAAACCATCATTCAAGGCAACGATTCTCCTCCTCCGCAAAATCGCAAATCATGAAGCCTTATGTTACTGTCTCTTCCTATTATTCTGACAATTTGCTGCTTTACGGTCATTTACGTAAGGCTGAGGATGCCCCTGCATCATCTCTTCGCTTGTCATTCACATTATGCCATTTACGTTTTTTTTAACCCTCCTATTGCCTTGTTCATTTTTGGTAAAAACAGTACATTAGAAATCTGAAAATTGTTGATATTTTACTCTGGCTTTGTGACAATGTAGTAACACAAATATAATTCTAATGATAATAATAATAATTGCTTGTATGAAAAGATTTGGCACATGAATTTTTTTTTTTTTTTGTAAGGATGGATTAAATTAATCTAAAGTGACAGTACAGACATTAATAATTGTATATTTTCATGTTTCTATTAATAAGCAAATTAATGAAGTAACAAAGCAGACCTGGGGCCTCATTTATAAAGTGTATGTACACAGATTTGATCATGTGTGCATACGCTTAAATCCACACCAACGCTCATATTTGTAAAAATATTTGTCTTTGACGTGGAAAAGTGCTTAGCGTCACGTCAGGGTCTGAGAAGATGTACGTACTTTTTCTTGTCGGAGTACTGCAGGTTTTTGAAAATATAAGTTCTTCTTGCAGCTAGGTGTGCTAAATTATGATGATTGGTGATCTTTTATATGTTAATAATGACATTAATTATGAGTCCTTTACAAGGCAGAGAGCAGAAATAATTCAGTTGCTTGCAAGTTCAAGATCACTTGCGATATAGATTTCACATCTGAAAGAGACGCGTCCGTGCGATTTCTCTTCGCACGTTCATTCTATGAATCAAACGTATGCAAATTCGAGGGATGATCGTAAGATCAAATTTAGGATGGTTTCTGCACAACATTTTATAAATGAGGCCCCTAAAGACTGGAGTAATGGCTGCTGAATATTCAGTGTTGCCTTCACGGAATAAACTATACATTTTAAATCATTTAAAACAGAAAACCGTTATTTAAGATTGTAATACCATATCACAATGTTACTAGTTTGCTTTATTTTGATCAAATTAATTTAGCTTAAGTGACTCAAAATCATTACAAAATTGAACAAACCACATATTTTTGAACGGTTGAATTTTGAATTTATTTGTGAGATAAAAATAAAGCTTAAAATGTACCTTTTTTACACAAATACTTTTTATTCAAATCTGTAATCATAATACACTTTACAGGCATAAAAAACACTCTACTTAATGTGAATAATCCCTAATCAAGAATCCATGAATTATTAATGGATTTCAATGCAATCAAATTTCAATTTGGCACAAGGATCATAGGTGGGCACAGTTTCATGCAACAATAAGGGGGGTTAAATCAAACCTGTGTTCGTGTTTACAAAGCAAAACACTTCCAGGAGATGTTCCTGGAAATATCAAGCAGGTGTTTTTAAGCTGCAGAGAACGAACAAAGCTAAATGCAAATTTTCAATTAATTTGTCTTTTTCCGTAAAGGATGTTCTCTAACAGCAGTAGGTATAATTTGTTAACATTCAGAGAGCACTTTCCATAAAAAGAATGTACCAATACAGTCCATTCACATAAACGCGAAATTAGAGCTTCAAAAGAAAATAAAAGATCACAGCTTCACTGCGTTTCCCTCCCTTTTGTTTGTTTTGGTCGATCTTTTTCCCCTTGTGATTTGGGCCCCAGTGTCTTCTGGGAACATGTTTTTCCTCAAGGGTAGGATTTAAAGGAACAGAAAAGACTTTTATATTTCTGTTTTGACTCTCAAATGAGTGTCTAATGCAAATATCCAGAAGGACAGGAAGAGGCCTGAGAGAAAGAAATCAGAGGGAAGGAATTTCAGCTCACTGACCGGTTTCTTCTCTGCTGCGCAGCCATATAAATATTGGGGCAGAAGTCTTGGTGAAAGGAGCTATATACGACACAAACAAACACATACATCTGCTCATCTGTGCAGAAATTGGAGGTGAAAAAACCTTTGCTTATCTCCAGGCTTGCACATGGCTGAGAGGTAGCGCTGTTGTCAGTGTGCGGGGGTTGGCCCATGGGGCTAACATCTGCTGCTATTGTGGACTTGGCTCTGTCACCATACTTATCCTGTGTCTACTAAATCTGCCACATTCAACCAGAGCTCTACCCCACAAACTATCTACACATCATGTGTCGTAGTTTAGCAATTGAATGCTGGACAGAACGGCCGTGTGTGAAAACGGGGCCAAAGAGCCAAAGGATCTGTTCCAAAATCTAGTGAATTGCCTTGCCACCTATGTAGACAGCATCCTAACCAGCATGAATCAACAGAAGTAGCCAATTTGAAATGCTCTACATAGAAATGTCCACATTTTACATGAGTGCTAGCATGTTGCTAAGCTAACAACACAGTATTTTAGTAAACATAAAGACAGCACATTAATTTGGTGTATAATAGTCTAAACTTGACTAGTTATGAGCTACTCATAAAAAAAGCTACACTACATAATACTAACACACATCTGAATCTTTATTGAACCAGTACACTTAAGTGAATCATCTTAGTGAACAAATTCATTCCAATTAATCAGAATTACCAACTTTAACAAAATTTGAATTAACATATTTACTAAACTGAATCTGATTTCACAAGTGCAAATCCATATAACCAAGTGATTTCTGTAGTGAGCTTTATTATAAAAAAAGGATGGGAGAATTAAAAAATAATCCAAAAACAGTTTATTCAAATTAACCATCTGATTGAACAGATTCACATAAATTAATCTGATTCCCCAACTCTATGGTATGAGCACACAAGCAAATCCCTAAATAAAAAAACATGCCAATAATGCCTTAAAATGCTGGCTACATAGGCAGCACGATATGTTTTGGAAGACACAATTTCCTCTGAAATGCTAAAAAAAGTCATTCATTACTAATATAAAATTGGTCATAATGCAGCTCAGTGGGACAAAAAACACTCTGGCCTGAACTTAATATAATCAATGAACAGGAAATAGCAAAAAATGAGGCAGGGGAAATGCGAACAGGATGGAGGGATGGAAGTACGGTCTGTTCAGTGTGTCCTGCTGGTCTGAGATCATTTAGTCTTTTTATCATTGAACATTTATGGAAATATAAATGTTTCATTGTGTGAATGACTGACAGAACTTGAACTGACTGTACATCCATCTCAAACAGCCCTGCTTTTGTTTGTGACTGTTTCAGTATTGCATCGACACTGACTAAAGCTTATTGTTTTATGTATTTCACGCCGATTTTAAGTTGCAGTTATAGCTCTAGTGCTTTTTGAGTGTCATCTGCTGGAAAAAGCATCTGATATAGACGTTTGATTTGTATTTTGACTGGTATACAGTATAGGCTTACTTGTCACAGTAGCTCCCATTTATCAGTTTTCACTGTTACCTGAAGCCTTGATGTATCAAGAGCAAAAAAATGCTTTTGTTCAAATGATGTCTGTTAGCTGGCTGTCTGCAAACCCATCCAGCATGTTCAAGGTTCCTCAGCATAGCATTTTGAGTCGGATGTTTTGTTCCATTTGTAAAGCAGAGCCGCTTTGTGGGAAAGAAGATGAGACCTCAAACGCCGTTCTTCGAATTGAAATTGAGTTTTATACAGAGTTATAGGAACAGCCATGACATCTCTGCTAATTGTGTAGATATCAATGATCTGGCCACGATGATTTATGGAGAAGTCAAACTAATGATTCAAGAGAATTTGAGCTTTTTGGTTCTGATTCGTTTCCCCCCACTCAATCTATTAATGGATTGCATAGGGCAAAAACACAATGAAAAGCAATATTGTCTCTCATTTGTATTCTCCCCCTGTGTTTTAACCTTCCACTTCATCCTCTGTAGGCCCATTAACTTCCATGAAAATCATGTTTCTCTGACTTTGCCTGGTCTCAGGCTATGGGTTATTGTTTTTCTGTGGGATGTAAATATGCATTGTTATAACCCTTCTGTTAGTTTGCTGTTGTTTTCTTTTGTTTTCGTCTGTACGCAGACTGAAAACAGTTTTGTGAAGACCTGCTCCAAATGCAAAAATGTGGCTCTTTGAGTATATTATTGTCAGAAAAAAAAATGTTTTGTAAAAATTTTGATGATGAGATCAGAAATAAAGTAATTTAACGATCTAATGTACAGGACAGTCCTTTTGTTTGTTTGTTTTTGTCACTTTGAATGTCATTTGTATGTTTGCAAGTTATTTTCTGGAAAAATAGGGCTTTCAGAATGAACACATTAAATATATTTAATGTTGTTTTTCAGCTGTTAAACATTTATTTATTTGTAATTATTGTATTTTTATTTATTTTTGTGATTTCTAAGTTATTCTAGGTTATTGAACTGACTATGCAGAATAATAAATTAAATATAAATATTAAATTAATTATGAAAAGAGCTATAACATTTTGGAAGAAAGAAAACATAAAATGTAATTACTAATTATTTTATATATTATGTAAAATGTATTATTATTATTATGTGAATTATATATTAAATGAACCACCTAAATAATTACATAATATTTAATTACTAATTATTTTATAGTCCCTTTGAAGAAGAAAGCTGTCATTCTAGATGTTCTCATCTGCCCTGTACTGAAATGGTGGGATGAGACATTTAATGTCCAGCTTGCGGGGCCAAAAAATCCAGTGGAAAACCTCTTTAGCTGAAAGGTTAGGCACCCCGCTGGGGCATTTAAACATGAACTGGGCCCGAGAGAAGCTTTAAGCTGCTTATGTAGTAGAGCATTTCTTTTTCTTTGCTCGATTAGCTCAATCAGCACTACAATAAATGTTATCATTTCATGTTACCATATGAGACCAATGACTTATGCTGCAGTGTGGGGGAAGCTTCTTTGAAACTACTTTAAACTGCCTCTGAGCTACCCATTTGAAATGTGTTTAGCTATAGCCTACTATATACTGTGATACAAAAATGTGACTCATTTTTGAGCTAGTTCATTTAAAAGAAAAAGATTGCATGAAATGAATATGAGTTCCCAGCTCAATGATAACATCACACAAGCAAATCTAACAGAGTAGAAAAAGCAGCACTGATTACTGTAAAAGTAGAAGAAGGTTAAAGGTTTTGAAAGGGTCATATGACGTTGCTAAAAAGAACATTAGTTTGTGTATTTGGTGTAATGCAATGTGTTCAGGCTAAAAAAAACATTATTTTCCACATACCGTATATTATTGTTGCTCCTTTTTCCCCCGCCTTTCTGGAGCACGTCCATTTTTACAAAGCTCATCGTTCAGAAAAGCACGGTGTGCACAGTGCATGTGATTGGCTGAATACCTCAAGTGTGTGACAGAAATGTTACACCCCTTACCATATTTAGAAACACACAGCTGCTGTGTCCAAAATCGCTCACTCGTTCACTCATTCACTAATCCCTATATAGTGTATTGGAGTTGAGTGGACTACATCAGAGAGGTGTGAAGGGATTCGGACGGTGACGTATACACTGCACGTGAGACTTGCGCTGTTGAAAAAACATCTTCGTCACATATGTACTTTTAAATTACATGTACCTTTTTGAAAATAATATTAATAGCAATAACACTCAAAATTACTTTATATTGTAATTATACTTACCTCCGTGTCAGCTTTGCGGTTTCATCATGGTATATTATCATTTGTTTTGTAATGCTTTTTCGTTCATAATCATTAAATACTATTAAAATACTGAGAACAAAAATAAACACACATTAACACGTTCACAATTTTATGTGTTTATTATTTTAGTATCTCGAAACCCTCCCGAGCATCATTTTGAGATCAGGTAAAATAATGCCCTCAGGCGACTGTTCATTTGACATTAGAATGAATACGCTACCTACAGTTGATTAACGAACATGTTTTAAATTATCCGCCAAATTATCATTATTTGTGTTAGTTAACAACAATGCCACCTCAGTAAACTAGTAAAATATTAAACAGATGTATTGCCTACATTATATATATTTTTTAAATAATGTATGAAATAAATGTTAAAGCAGAAATAAGAAAGATGTTGTAAACTTTGATGGAACTGACAAAACAGACGAGCACTGACTAGCTTGATTCGTCTTTATTTACCACACCATACGGACTGTCCACTTCGAATGCGTAATTAAACACTAACTCTACAGATGTAAGCGGCAAATCTTATTCTCCGCTCTCTCTTCCAGAAATAGTGTTCTCCGCATTGGATTGTAGGAAATAGTGCTTCAGCCAGTGTACATTGGTTGTATACTCTAAATCAGAATGCATTGTGGGTAAAAAGTAGTGAACGAATGTAGGGAATTAAGTCATTCACTCAGAATTCGGACAGCACTACAAAATGTCTGACACCCGATATAGTGCACTATATAGTGTATAGGGAGTTGTTTCAGACACAGCTAGCATCTCCACGACATGGCGGCGGCAGCGGCAGCAGCAAACTACAGCGAGAATAAATGTTGCGCCTTCTTTCTTTGGGTTATACATTTGGGAGGTGTAATGCAAATCGTCTAACACAGTGGCGTAGATATGTGGGAGCATGTTTGAATTAGGCATTTTAGGTTGAGTTTTAACTTTTAGAAAGAATTGCCTTGTCCAAATACCCACACTTATGGTCTTGGCCACTTGAGAGCAAGAGTGCGTGACAGGAAGTAAGTGTGCAAGTCTGTCCCATGTCTTCAAAATGCAGTGCCCATAACGCACACTAAATCCACATCTCGAATACCACTCCAGCTATGTGTATCCATACCTGTCAACACTCCAGTATTTCCCGGGAGTCTCCCGTATTTCACACCCATCTCCCGCCCCCTCCCGTTTTGTTATTTCTCCCGGGAAACTCCCTAATTTGTGTGGCCCAAAACTAGTTATATGAATAATCACATCAATATTTTATGCCAAGGTTGTACAGTTGCTAGATCCTGTATGAAAAGCATCACCTCACATAATTGACACAATACACATTTCAAAACATTTGTGACTTCAACCTGGCAACCTTCAACCCAGTTGCGCAGTTGATTTCTGCGCAGGTAAAGTTGGATCTGGCATCAGTGGTAGACATGGAAGGAGAAGAGTCGGTGGTGCTACGGCGAAGAAGAAAATAACTATTGGTGTAAATTTAACAACAGCTGGATGGAAGAATTTAATTTCTTGTCTCGAAGTCATGTAAACAACGCCCACACCTTTTGCAAAGTGTGTCGCACTGATTTTAATATCGGACACGGTGGGAAAAATGACATATACTATTTTAGCATATTAAATCACATGCGGTACATTCATGCAGCCGAGGCACAGAAGGGCAGCACATACTATAAACACACATTTAACTCATTTGATTTGAAGCACCACAAATTAAAATTGTCATGTTATAGGGACTACAGAACAGACATTTAGAAGTTGATTTTAAAATGCAAAGTATTTAAAATAAAAATCTGAATAAAATAAAGCTGTGTAAATACTTGCATTTTTACAACACTGTAAGTGTGTCCCATCAGGTAATGAAAAGTTTGACACACACTTGTGGTCTTCATCCTCACTTGAACACTTGGGACAAACACAGGAAATACGCCATACAGGTGCATCTCAATAAATTAGAATGTTATGGAAAAGTTAATGTATTTCAGTAATTCAATGCAAGTTGTGAAACTCATGTATTAAATACATTCAATGCACACAGACTGAAGTAGTTTAAGTCTTTGGTTCTTTTAATTGTGATGATTTTGGCTCACATTTAACAAAAACCCACCAATTCAATCTTAACAAATTAGAACACTTCATAAGAACAATAAAAAAAATGTTTTAGTGAATTGTTGGCCTTCCTGAAAGTATGTTAATTTACTGTATATGTACTCAATACATGGTAGGGGCTTTTTTTGCTTTAATTACTGCCTCAATTCGGCGTGGCATGGAGGTGATCAGTTTGTGGTACTGCTGAGGTGGTATGGAAGCCCAGGTTTCTTTGACAGTGGCCTTCAGCTCATCTGCATTTTTTTGGTCTTTTGTTTCTCATTTTCCTCTTGACAATACCCCATAGATTCTCTATGGGGTTCAGGTCTGGTGAGTTTGCTGGCCAGTCAAGCACACCAACACCATGGTCATTTAACCAACTTTTGGTGCTTTTGGCAGTGTGGGCAGGTGCCAAATCCTGCTGGAAAATGAAATCAGCATCTTTAAAAAGGTGTTCAGGAGAAGGAAGCATGAAGTGCTCCAAAATGTATTGGTAAACGGTGCAGTGACGTTGGTTTTCAAAAAACACAATGGACCAACACCAGCAGATGACATTGCACCCCAAATCATCACAGACTGTGGAAACTTAACACTGGACTTCAAGCAACTTGGACTATCAGCTTCTCCACCCTTCCTCCAGACTCTAGGACCTTGGTTTCCAAATGAAATACAAAACTTGCTCTCATCTGAAAAGAAGACTTTGGACCACTGGGCAACAATCCAGTTCTTCTTCTCCTTAGCCCAGGTAAGACGCCTCTGACGACAACTGTAGCCAAATTCCTTGACATGTGTGTTTGTGGTGGCTCTTGATGCCTTGACCCCAGCCTCAGTCCATTCCTTGTGAAGTTCACCCAAATTCTTGAATGATTTTGCTTGACAATCCTCATAAGGCTGCGGTTCTCTCATTTGGTTGTGCATCTTTTTCTTCCACACTTTTTCCTTCCACTCAACTTTCTGTTAACATGCTTGGATACAGCACTCTGTGAACAGCCAGCTTCTTTGACAATGAATGTTTGTGGCTTACCCTCCTTGTGAAGGGTGTCAATGATTGTCTTCTGGACAACTGTCAGATCAGCAGTCTTCCCATGATTGTGTAGCCTAGTGAACCAAACTGAGAGACCATTTTGAAGGCTCAAGAAAACTTTTCATGTGTTTTGAGTTGATTAGCTGATTGGCATATCACCATATTCTAATTTGTTGAGATAGTGAATTGGTGGGTTTTTGTTAAATGTGAGCCAAAACCATCACAATTAAAAGAAACAAAGACTTAAACTACTTCAGTCTGTGTGCATTGAATTTATTTAATACACGAGTTTCACAATTTGAGTTGAATTACTAAAATTAAATTAACCTTTCCATGACATTCTAATTTATTGAGATGCACCTGTATCAGTTGTCAAGTGGTCAAGTGCAAAGACCGCAAGTGTGGGTATTTGGACAAGGCAAATAACTCATTGGGTTTGAGACTTCAAAGATCTGTAATCTTAGTGACTTCACGGATCTTCTATACAGTATGCACAAATAGCTTTTAACACTCCAAAAACAAAGGAAAAAATGTAATTGTGTCATGTGACCCCTTTATGAATGAATATATAAGAATGAATGATAATGAATATATCAATCTATTTAACCATTTAATGTAAATGAACTATATTAAAACACACACAGACGAGTTTAAATTAATCCAAGATGTGTTTTTTACCAGTTTATGTCTAATCAAATTAATAAGATTCCCAAACTTTATGAGGGGGCACTCAAGCAAATATGTCAACAAGATTCAAGGGTTTGTATGAAGATTTGTATCTGAATAAACAAATTCAAACAAAAAAATATGCACATGCAAATGGACTGTTGTGTATAGTGAACTCACATGGTTTGTGAACAAATCAGGAGCCAGGAGTGAAGACCATGTGACTGCAACTCCATATCAAGTGCATCATTTGGGCCTTTTCCAGATGACCTATTCTAGGTGAGCACATTTCATTACTATCCCAGTCTGCATGGCGGTATTAAAGTGTGACAAAAAACACATTGCTACTTGATGGACAAAATAGACACAATTTTGCTACTGGCATGCTCCTATAAACAGTGTTGCTACTTTTTGTTAGCTACTTCCAAAAGGTGCTTTTGTTTGCATTTCGACGAAAGAAACAGGCTTTAAAATCTTGCATTTTAATGCAACTTAAATCATTAAAGAGGTATCGATGAATGGATATGGTTCAAATCAGGTTCCCCTTAAGTAAAGCTGTAGAATCCAATACTTGAAACACTGCAGAAATACTAAACTCACTCACCTGTTTTCTCCGCTACAGATGTTTGCCAGTGGCGTTTGCTGCATGAGCAATAGGTCAGTGGCTTCATAATTATTCTGCGTGTGTTTTCGCCTGTGCCCTTTAAAGCTGCATCGGTGCCAGGTTCTTCTAAAGGTTTTGTGTAATAGAGGCCATCTGATAGTGAATGACTGGGAAAACAGACACTGTCAAGAAGGAATCCAGAGGCCAACATTTTCTGATGCCCCGTTACCGATTTTCTGTTAGAAACTTACATAGTTGTTAAACCTTATAATGGTTGCGAGACAAAGCAGGATGGAGGAGCTTCATTTAACAGCCCGGAGCATCAGCAGAAGAGGGTGTTTGAAAGCCAAAATGACCTTTTTGTGAACTTTAATAGTGGATAGGAGTAGGAGTTGCACACACATGAAAGCATTCTGGGAAAGTTGTCTGCAGTTGTTAGGGGTTATTTTTCTCTCTCTCTCCTCACAACGCATAACAATGTTTACCTAAAATAAACAGGCTTTTCGTAGTATCCATGGAGAATTTGTGGTGGTAAATAATGCAGCCTTTATTTATTCCTACCAGCATGAGCTCTTAACAGTCTACATAATGGATTATGATTTCAAACAGATGCAATAACAATACAGGTGGAGCCAGTTTCACTTTTGATGTATATAAAAGAGGACATCAGAATATCAATGATACGCTGCTTTGGTTGAGGTAAACAAACAAACCATTACTCCACCGCTGAAACGTTACATTTAATGTATGTTATGTGTAAAATTTACAATATGTGTACATTATATAAAAAATATTAAATGATGTTTATCTGAAAGTGTGTGTTTTAACAAATATCATGAATTATTAATTCATAAATATCATTTAAGTTTTAGGAGTTTTTTCCCATGCATGTTGGGTGATTTGCTTATTGACATTAAATATTGAAATCTAAAATTTGCTTGAAAAGTGTTTTGTGTTTCTTTAATTCAGTTAAATGCTATTTAATTTGGTATTTTGTTACCTAATACAACATACAATTAATTAATTAACTAAATAATTAATTAATTAACATGAAATCAAATGTGACCTTTTGGGGCCACTTTGTACAAACCTCTATTTGGATTTAATGTGAATGCAGCAACTAAGAGTGAATCCGCTTTCATACTCATCTCAATTCCCTCTTGTCTCCGTTTCTTCTGTGCTCAGGGAAGGTAATAGAATGACATTTAAAAGAGTGTAATGACAGAAGCATTGCCCTCAGTCACAGCTGCAGAGAGCCCCCAAACGCTTTGGAGATAGACTAATTTATCAGTATAATAGGGCAAATTTATCAAGACACATTGGTCCCAGCAGGGCATGGACTTCACTGGTAGGGGTCTAATGACTCAGGGAAAAAAATTATCACCAACGCAGCATGCAGACGGCCATAGGGAGACTACAGTCCCTTGCACCATTGGTCATAGATGTTGTCGGCTGTCTGAAGTGGAGTCTCAAGCACCGAGAGAAGAGATCTCTTTTCTTCATATGAATTATTGGAAAAACATTGAGGGGCTTCTGTTTGAGAGAGCAATTTCCTTCAAGAATATGCTACCACTTCTCAACAACTTCTCCATGTCCATCACAATCACAGTGGTTCAGCTATAAAATACATTTTTCTGTAACAAATGCATTTTAAAGGAATAGGTCACCACATAAGAATGACATTTCGGTAGCACTTTATTTTACAGTACATGTACTTCCCTGGTACATACATGGTAAATATATTGTACGAACTAATTACCATGCATGTGCGATTGTTAAGTACTGCCGGGTTTCTTATTTGTTACCATGTACATACACCTCAGGTTAGTACCTTGTGTTACCACTCATTTGTCTGTAGGTGCAAGATATGTACCTTGTATGTTATCATTTACTCATGCTCATGTTGGTCCAAACCTGTGTGACTTTCTTCCTTCTGTAGAACAAAAAAGAAAATACTTTAAATAATAAATTGTTGATTAAAGTTGTCATTTTTGTTTTCTTTGCACAAAAAAAGCATAATCATAGCTTCATAAAATGAACGTTGAACCACTGATGTCACATGGACTATTTTAACAATGTCCTTACCAACCTTTTGGGTCTTGAACGTGGTAGTTGCATTGCTGTCTATGGAGGGTCAGAAAGCTTTCTGATTGCATCTAAAATATCTTAATTTGTGTGCACAGATGACATGAGGGTGAGTAATTAATGACAGAATTAAAATGTTTGGTTGAACTATTCATTTAAATCTTGCTAACAAATTAAATATCATGTTCATAATTGAACATAAATGCAAATAATATGAATTAAATCATTAAAAGATCTGTTATGTGTAGTATGTCATACTGCATTGGTCTCAGCTAGTACAAAACAAGAAGTATATTGTTTCACCTTCAAAACAAACTACTGTTTATATTTGTATATCAAAACCTTGAAGTGCTCACAGGAGGTGTTCTATTCAAAATGTGAAAAACTACTTTGCAAAATGTACTCCAAAACTTGCCATAATGGATTTATTACCATTATAATTTTAGTATATGGGAACATCAGTGGAGTATATGTGTCATAATAGGGTGCTGCTATAGCCTGCAAAATGGGTTCATATTCCTTGGCAGTAATATACGCATTCAAAGCAATACAAACTAATGGCACCCATGTGCCAGCAACAGTTGGCAATTAAGTTTTAGACTAAAGGCATTTATCTTGGTGTAAAGCTATCAGCATAGTTCGAAAACTCACCAACTGCATTACTTTGTCTAGATGTTTTGTGCAACTCGCAGCAGGTTATTTGTGTTTATTTGATGGTCTTGGGTATAGAGGTTTTCAAATGTCAGGTCTGCCAAAAATTACAGCTTTGTGAAGTTGTATTATTCGAATTGGATAATCATACTGTTTCAATTTAACGGTAATTTTTCAAAGCTGTACTTTCTTTTTTTTAACACAACCAATTAGCACATCTATGTGGCCATCTGCCCGTTGCTTACAATAGTTTTTGCTCTTTGCCAATACAGTTAGTCCATTTTAAGCATGAGCTGCCATTATATATGAGACCGTTCCTTTTGACACATCAAATCATTTCCAATGGACCACACATCAGAACTCTAATTGTTGGACTCTTTTACATCTGACACATCCTGCTATTGCAATCAATCTAATGTATGTGTAAATGTGCTTCAATTCCTTCAAGGTTAAACTTTTCAAAGATTATTACAGTGGTGAAAATTGCCTTTGCTAGGTTTGTGTCCGCTTCAAAATTAGTTGAAAAACCACAGAAACTGACCTGAAGAGTTCTTCACTTCAATAGTAGATAAAAGGGGTGAATTCCTTCTTTTGTTATCGCTGAAATTGTATTGCAACATACTGTTTTCAGTGTAAACTTGTTAACTTCAAAGCTGGTAGTGTCTTTTAAAGTGAAGGCACTGTGACAGCAGAGAGCTTTGTGTGAATCTCAGATCCAATCTTTTTCTCCCTGAGATATTGCAAAGGAAACGATAGAGCCAAACAGTGTGATTCATCTGTTTCACTTTGTATCACAAGCTATATCAATGACTTATTTATCATTCTCACAGTGTTCGCTGTCATTTGAATTAGCAAAGCTTAAAATATAAAGCAAAAAAAAACAGTGAATTGCTTTTGATTTTCTTTGCTTCTTGATTAATGTTGTGAGAATGAATCAACGTTTATTTTTGCTGAACAGTTAAAAGGAACAATTCACCCAAAAACAACAATGGTTTCATCATTTTTTCACCCTCATGTCAGTCTGTTAAATAAAAAGAGAAACTTTTAATAATGCATTGGTTGTTCCTTTCCATAGCTGCTTTCAATGAATTGGAACTGGAGCTTTCAAGTTTCATGAAAACACCATGAAATACCATAAAAATATCATTAATTAGACTTGTGCATAATATTCCACATCTTCTGAAGCGATGTGACTTTTTTGTCCAACTAAAATGTAAGCTTTATCTTTAAATAAATATATCACAACATGGTGCTTTAACTCTACACGGGGATGTATATCATCAGTAGTGAACAGCAGTATCTCACTCCCATGGCATTTATGTTAGTTTCATAGAGGGCGTCTAAGGTTAACAGGAGCTGTGTTGGTTTGATAGATCTCATTCCAGCGATGTCTGGTTTTACAGCACTTTAACAGCTTTTGGTGGAGAGCTGAGTCTGTTATGCTCAGAGTTCAGTTTGGTTTGTTGGTGCACTGTAAAACTTTCTCAAATTAGGAATTATCTTTAATTAAATTAACTTGTATATTTCTTAATTCAGTTGCACCTTGCATTTTTCTCTCTTCTTTTAAAATAATAGTTTGTGCAAAAATGTTAATCTTACCCTTGTAGCTGTAGATCTTCGTCATTTGTTTCTTCATCAGAACAGATTTGGAGAAATTAAACATTACATAATTTGCAGTGAATGGGTGCCGTCAGAATGAGAGTCCAAACAGCTAATAAAAAACATGAAACAATAACAATAATCTGTAAGTAATCTACATGACTCCACTCCATCAATTAATGTCTTGTAAATTAGGATTTCTTTCAGTGAAAAAGTCATCTCATCTGAATCTGAATCAGATCAAGCACTGTTCAAGTGAAAACAGTCCAAAGCAGTTCTGTAGACTTTATATATGTCTGTATAGACGTTTCCACTAGAGGATGTTTATAATTGATTATGGTATTTTGGACAGAAGTGGTGATTTAAAGTTAAAATACCTTATTGATGGATTTGTTTCTTACAAACATGCAGCTCTTCAAAAGATGTTAATTGATGGACTGGAGTAGTGTTGATTACTTGTGGATTATTGTGATGTTTTTATCAGCTGTTTGAACTCTCATTCTGATGGCACCCATTCACTGCAGAGCATCCATTAGTGAACAAGTAATGCAATGCTACATTTCTCCAAATATGTTGCAATGACGAAACAAATACATTTATATCTTGGATGGCCTGAGGGTGATTATTTTTCAGCAAATGTTCATTTTAGGTGACTTTTCCTTTAGACATTAATGTACCTAAATTGATTTGATTTCAATTTAAATGATTTGAAAATGCAATGTATGATATTTTCTCTGATAACCTATCCTACATGATTCTAATGAGTTTTGTAAGTATATTTTTTTAGAAAAGACAAATATACTGAGTAATTTATTGCAGACATGCTTTATCTCTTTTAGGTTTAATATAGAATATGCTGTAGTCACAAAAATGTAATTTGCTTGTCTCAGTTTCATATTTTAAGGCATTCTTCACCACCGTAGATAAAAGTTTTGTTTGCGACACATTTGATTTGCAGATGCATTAGGATCTAAAGACCTTTTCCTTTCCATTAAAAGTTATGAATAAATATCCATTTTTAAGTACCTTAGTCAAAGACTCTTAATAAGCATAGGTCATAATGGGCCACTATAATCTTTTTTTCATAATATAAAATGACTTTGTCATTGATGGTGAAGAAGTTTATTGCAAAACAATTGTAATTAAATACTAAGAGGCTTTTATTTGAAGGTTTCCTAAATGAGTTGCAAGTGCGGTTACTGATAGATACATTCATTACAAGGCATGCTTTGCAAGGCTTGTCTGTGAAAAGAAAGAGATGCAGTATGCAATAAACAATAAGCATTCATAGTAATCAAAGCACTTCATGAAGACCATAATAGCAAATGTGCTGTTGCATGTACAAGATTGCTGCAGATGTGAGAGGTCGCTGCATGAAAAGGCTGAAGCGAGGTGGAAAACACAATTGTGCCAGTGAGTGATAGTGTTTCATAGAGGGAATGTGTAGTTACTCATCTCCTGACACAGCTGTCTAGATATTTATTTAGAGGGAAGGGAGAGTTGTTTGTGTCATGCTGGTGATGACACAGAGAGAAGATGACCCCCTCCCTACGCAAAATCCAAAACATCACTCTGGTGGCTAGACTTCTGCAGCTGTTTCTCTAGCTTCCTTCATATTAAGGCAACAGGGACCAGTTGTACCCACCGTGCGTACACTACTTAGGCTAGGTGTGGCATAACTAAGTAAATAATGATCCATAATTTATCAATTATAAACCCAGTGCACTGTGGATACTGCCTCCTCGCCCAAAGAAAATAAGCAAGAAGCTGCTGAAAGCTGTATTTCACAGTAATGTGCGTTAAGGGCCACTGTGTGCTATGATCTGAAGTGAAGTAAACAGCGCTTGGCCATCAATGACCATCAACACAACAACTAAAGAGAGAGAAAGCATTTATATCAAATTAAACTGATATGTCCGGAGTAAATATTTATATTTCAGATTTTCCTCTTTTATAGTTTTTATAGTTCTGCAGTCACAGATGTGTGTTTATGGGCTATTTTACAACACGGCTCATACGATCAGACTCTAGAGCCAGACGCGTTTCATAAAGAACAGTATTCCATGCATGCAATATCTGCCTGAGAATAATTGCAGGATCAGTGTCTTAATTACCATCTGTAATCAGCCGATGAAATTACGGTTCTTTGCGCTCATTACCTGAAGTGTGTGTGTCACAATAGATTCCTTTGTGTGGTGCGAACACAATCCATACACTTGCTTGAGTTACATAAAAGTCGTTTTTTAAGTTTCCAAGAGAGTCTCTCAAGGCGGGACTGTTGTAAGTGCCCATTGCACAAGTCACTCAAGAGAAAGAGAAGCAGCCCCTCCTATAAATATCAATTATCTTCGCTAAATTTAGTCTTTATACTGCATTAAGCTGTGAAAAGTCCATTACGTTTCACAAAATTGGGCTGAAGCAGCAGTTTTTATGAGGAATATTGATCCTTTTGGATGCATTCTTGAGATATGACTCCAGTTACCCTTCATAAGACGCCAAGAGTGCAAATGGCCATGCAGGGACCTAACTATGGGTTTCTGTGGATTAGAAGAAAGGGATATCAAAGAAAACCACCCTCTAAATCACCCTTCCTTGTTGCCATGGCTTTAGAGGGACTAACCTAAGAAAAATTGCCCGTCGCCGCCTTAACACACACATATCAACCTGTTTTCTGGGCCACAAAGAAATTATTTTTCTGAGAGCAGCTATTGTTTCTTTTCACGGTAATCAATCAATGTATCAAACCAATCATTTCTGTCAAGACCAAGTATTGTTTTGGCATCAATCATGCTTCTGAAGAAAAACTGTCAGGCGTATTGAGTCAAGAGCTAGTTATGTGGCTCAAAAGAGGGTTTTTATTTATTTTTCGCAGAGGAGTCCTGAGAGATGGCTGTGAATGTGCACACAAAGCTTGTGATTATGTTGATGTACAATTATCTAGGAAATGACTGGCCTCAGGTAGAGATGCTCTTACTCTAATTATTAGAGGCAAATGGGGTGTATTTGTGGTGGGTTTTTAGCAGAATCTTTGAGTTTATAAAAAAAAACAGCCTTTTTGTGCAAAAAATAATGTAATAGGCCATTTACCTGCACTACGGGAACAACCGCTGTTTATTTTGTTAAAGTGTTAAAACATTTGTTGAGGGGGAGGCTTGGTTTTTATTCCATTTGATTTAGTAATGCTTTTAGAGTTAGCGTGCCAGATGTTCTTTTATCTCGGAGGCGACTCGAGACTTAATTTTTAATCATTTGCGGCACTTGCTAAGGCAAGCATTAGTATTTCAAACACTATTACTGCTCATATGAGTAAGGTGTTTTTCAAAATATTAAACTTAAGTGGTGCAAACATGAATGATGCTGCAAATTATGTGGCTGGTTTAGGGAAGATTTACTGTACGTTTTCAAAGCAAACACATTTATGGTTTTGCACTTGGCAGACGATAAAACAGACCAAAAAATCCTAGAGAATATCATTTTCTGGAAAGACTGGAATATCATAGATACTTGAGAGTGGACTGTTTATGATGTATAGTGCTAGTGCCAGTAGTGCATTACATTCTCACAGATTATTAAAAAATAAATCAAATAAATGCATGATAACAGCTTATAAAAGCATCACAATATTCCACGCGACTCCAATCCATCAATTATTGTCTTGTGAAGAGAAAAGCTTCATGTTTGTAAGAAAAAAAAATCATAATTTAGAGGTTTTTAACTTCAAACCATTGCTTCCAAATAATATATGAGTTCTCTATCCATAATAATGCTTTCTTCAGTAAATAAGACAACTTCTGAATCAGGAATCAGGAGAGAAGTATGTATAGCTGATTTACGGCTTTTTACTTCACAAGACATTCATTTATGGATGGAGTGGTGTGTATTACTTTGTCGATTATCATGATGTTTATATCAGCTGTTTGGACTCTCGTTATGATGGCACCCATTCACTGCAGAGGATCCATTGGTGAGCAAGTGATGTAATGCTACATTTCCAAATCTGTTCTGGTGAAGAAGAAACATATTGGATGGCTTTAGGGTGAGTACATTTTCAGCAATGTTTTGTATGTGGTATTTATCTATATTAAATAAAAGCAGAAAAGGCCAAATAGATAGTTGTGTGTATTGTTGATATTACAAAATGAATGCATTCCATTATGTCACAGTACATAACATTAAAATGTTCTAATTTAATAACCAAATAAGTTACATTGTCTGAAATACTTTCAAGTTCACTGGAGATCATTCTAAACGCCCAACAAAGGTCGTAAGTGAAAGTATCTGTTTATCAAGTTTCAGAAAAAATGTTACAGTTGTGATTTAATAAACATATTTTGGTATATTCTATATTTGTTGTTTTATGTACCACAGTGTTTTAAAAGCATTCCTTGAATCTTAATTAAGTATTGCTGGTTAATTATCATGTTAGATTACTGATAGTCAGAGATCTCGAACAGCACTTGTAGATCAATTATGTGGTGAATTTTAGACTTCGCACCATGACTCATGACATAATCAAGGCTGTATATATCAAAGATCACATCAGCGGTCTTGTTGAATAAAGAGCCCTTTAGTGAAATTGCAATGACTTACATAATATATCTGTAATATTTTACCATCAAAGCATTTCACAACCCACTTTTTTAATTAATCCTAGAAAGACCATGCTTTTCTTAAAAATAGACCACTTTTTATGCATATTCATGATGACAACAACAACAATAATAAAATATTTTGTATTAAGGGGGGAAAGAGGGAAAAGGCTTGATTTTACAAGCACTGAGTAACAAAAAGAAAGAAAGAGAACAAATAAACCTACTCTTTTACCTACGTGCACCATATGGCTATGGAAAAAAATACAGCAGGCCTATGACTTAGAATACCCACATATCAACTCAGCATGAAAACAGCAAATGACAAAAGAGAACTGGGATGTCATTTCCATATGAATGACTCTCACGTTGTAATTTCAGAAACCAAATCTTTCAAAAGTTTGAAAGTACACTGAAAAGTCTCTTCGTGATAATGGCTGAAACATGTACAGCCCACTCTATTTAGCCCTCTGCCACACTTTCATAACTACAAGAGTGTTGTCTCGCACTGCGTGGCTGTGAATTGTTTTTGCACGGCCATGGTGGAAAACAAATGCATGATATGAATGCGTAATATCATGTTAGCATCATTATAATTTCACAATGGAGATAATTGTTTGTTATATGTAAATATAATCTGCAGCTTGTGAAAACAGCTCATCGTTTCAACTGCATTTCCATTAAGTCAATTAACTGTGTGCTGGACAAAATTAATTTCTCTTTCCGACTAAAAAAGTGTAATGGCTGCATGCTGTCTGCGCCACGAGAACCCCGGTTGCCAGGCGATAGATGAAGACACACAGATATGCGTCCATTTATGTAGAGAGATGTTTATTAAATTTGAAAGATAATAATGGAAGTGGTGAGAGGAAAGAAAGATAACAACGTGGGAGAAAAAAGGAAACAAATAAAAAAGTACAACTGCCACTCATTTGCTGGAGGATTAATTGAGACAGAAAACGCACAGTAGAGAGTAGAGACTTCAGAGAGATGTCAGTAGGCCTACGATACAGTGAGATCTGGGTTAAAGTGAAAATACTTTTTTCTTCATGGAAACTTATTTCTTCCCATTTTCTTCATATAAACTGATGCTTAACAACTACACAGCCCTGCATATTTATAAATAAAAAGTCAGCTGATTTGAAGAAATAGCCTACCTAACCTAATATTGCTTAATTTGATAATGCTGAGTTAAAAAATATCAGACTTATCAAAACAATGAAAGCACTCAAATCTTAAAGGTTTTGATCGTAAATCAAAATCTTAAATCAAAATGTATGATTAAACTAACCTGGAAAGGAGTGAAAGAGTTTTCAAATACTCCATGTAATATCAAAGAACTTTACATCTGTATGCATTTTTCATCTGTCACTGACAGAATGGTTTAAAAATCATTCAGAAATGTCAAAATTGGCTTGTAATCTGGCTCAGAAAGAGAGGAATTATGTCTTTGTGGCTTTTTCTGGTAAGGTATAATACAAGACATCTTCACCTTACAAATGGGGTACAAAAATGCTACGAAATTCACATAATATTTTGTGAGAAAGTATGATGTACTAGAGAAAAATGGCACTATTTTTGAATCAGAACCCCAAAATTAGTAAGAAACAAGTATTGGATTTAATTCAGCAAATATGATGCAGGTCGGTGTAATCCATGTTAAATCATTTGTTTTGTATTATAAAACTCATTTGATATTATTCCCTAATTTATGGATTATGGTACAAAAATATGCACTGAATAATGTAATTGTCAAGCCCCTGGAGTGTTTTTGTTGTGTTTTTGCTCCCCATGTGTCCCGTTACCCAGTTTTTCCCCAGGCTAAATAGTTTACTTATTAGTTGATTCCCCGCACCTGTCTGTCCCTCATTATCCTCTGTTTATAAGCCCTAGTCTGTTCAGTTTTCTACTTGTTTCTCCATTCCTCTGGCTCCTCCTCAGTCCTCTGTCACCCCGGCTCCACTGCCGCCATTTGGATGCCCATCTCCGCCTTGGTCGCCGGCGCCATCTGCTCCGCCTTGGCCACCCGGATCCTCCACGTCACCCTGGCTCATCGGCTCTCCATCTCTGCCTCGGGCTCCTCCTCCACCTGCTCTGCCGCCATTGGTCGACCCCTGGAGTTGGCGGCCATTCCTCCTCCATGACTCCTCCTTCTGTCAGCTCCACCGTGGACCATCATCATGGCTGTGTCCTGGGTCTAGCTGTGCTCCTCCTGCCTCCTCCCTCCTTTGTCGCCACCCTGGTCTCTGTCTGCCGTCTCCGGTGAAGTTGTTACGGTGCGGAACGCGCCTTCCGGGAGGGGGGAGTAATGTCACGCCCCTGGACTGTTATTGTTGTATTTTTGCTCTCATGTGCTCTCGCTGACCCAGTTTCTCCCCAGTCTAATTAGTTTGATTATTAGTTGATTCCCCGCACCTGTCTGTCCCTCATTATCCTGTGTTTATAAGCCCCAGTCTGTTCAGTTTGGTTTTGTCGGGTCTATTTGTGTTTGCTCAGCTCCTGTCATTGAATTATTCAGTGTTTCCTTGATTAAAGATTGTTAAACCTTTCTTCGTGCCTCTCGTGTCCTTCTTGAACAGAGTTACGTTACAGAAATGTATTCCTTGTAGTATAATATTAATGTTATAACACAATGTTGAATATTTTTCTTTGGATTTTCATATTATTTTTTTACTTCTAATCAAAGTGTGCAATGGTGTGATTCATCTCAGAGCCGGCTGGTTTGGTTCATGACTAGAACTCTTTACTGAAGAATTATATCAAACCCCTATAGAGAAAATGAATGGGAAAACTATTTCCAGAATCAAGACTGCTGTTAAAAAGTAGGTGGTCATTGTTGCGTTATATTGCAGAAATGTTGAGTTGAAAGGAACCGTATTCTTTGACAGTAGCATCGTTGATTGTATTGTGCAATAATGGAAGGAATAAAACCTATGATCTCCCCTCGCACTCTTTGATCCACTGTGCAAGGTCTCTGTCTCTTGCCAAGTTATTTGAATCATTTTGGAAACAGACCTTTTCTAATGCATGATTGATGTAAGTGTGCATTGCACATATTGGATGCATAAGCATTGGTTGTGTTACATTGAGATTTGAATAGGATAAGCAGCTCTGGCAGTACAGATAATCAGCTCCTGTCCTGACTCAAATCATTTATTTTTTTAATTTATAAGTGTTCCAGATTAATCTTGAGCCTGCATTTTGGGGCAATCTTATCTTAAGGGAAATATTGCTGCAGGGACTTCTATTTGCTACCAAAATGTTGACATCGTATGATTTTGCATTTATGCATTTAGCAGATGCTTTTATCCAAAGCGACTTACAGTGCATTCAGGCAATACATTTTTTTTCAGTATGTGTTCCCTGGGAATTGAAGCCACAACCTTTTGCGCTGCTAACGCAATGCTCTACCACTGAGCCACAGGAATATTTTGTTGTAGCTTTCGTAAACTTCACATACTACTTCTCATGCATATTTCATACTGTATAACTGGTGTCAATTACAGTATGTTGTACATTATAAATATAAATGACAAATTACATGCAAATTACTTTGCATATTATATTCATGTGTGTAAGTATATTATTACATATTTCTTAGTATTTTTATGTTTTTCAATGTATTTTATATTCTTTTTTTTCTTTTTTACTAGAACAAGACAGTACTGACAGGGAAAAACTACTGTAATACATTTATTAATTTAGCTGTATTTTTAGTTAATCACTTTTTGTTCACTTTCATTGTATGGAATATTCCATACAATGAAAGTGAACAAAAAGTCACTGTAATACTGTAGCTTTATTTCACACATACAGCAGCTGCAAATGATATATAAGTGTGTCAGCAGGCATAAGTGTCTGCCATTTATTCTTACTGCATGTTGGCAACCTGTGGACTTCCATCAGCGACTCTTGACAAAAGAAATTAAGGTCTTATGTCGTGTGCCGTCGCTTTGGTTCAGATATGTTTAGTGCTTGAGTGAATGTGCTTCGACACCGGAAATTAAAAAGCATGCAATCATGCCTGAAGGACTTCTGAAGAGCAATGAATAGTGTAAGACCTTTCGAGACTCAGTTTAGAGAAACTACATTGTACTTTTTTTACACCATGCTAGCTTAGCAAAATACCGGAAAAAATTAGCAATGCTAATGCTACAAATAAATTTGCAGTTCTGTTCTAGAGGAAACTGAATTAAAACATATAGCTTCTGTTCTGACTCTTACAAAGACATACTTTATGGTAAAACTGACCTCCTTCTCCCTCCTTTCATTTTACATGCAATCAAGGATGCAATCAAAGCAAGAACTCATCATTTTTCATGTCTTGATTCATGTCACACCACTCTTAAGATGTACTATATCATCTCTTTTGGGTCAGAAGCAGAGTTAATGGATACGGATATGTGCTGCATATCAAAATTGCCAGTACAAACAGAACGGCTTATCTATCAGTGATTGAAGTTGTGTTTTAAAGGGATCTAATGGTGATGATTTCTCAGAAGAATCATATTGTCATGCTAATATCTATGTGAGTGAATTGTTTTGCTTACATAAAATGTAGATGCAAACATTTATTACATATATAGACTTTCAATTATGAATGAATGATGCATTTTCTTGTTCAAAGTGTGTAATTAAAAAACAGATAATTATTATATTTTTTTCCCAGGGTGGATTTCTTAATGTTTAATCTCTCTGCACCATAATAATAATGCAGGAACCTGGAATAATGAAGGAATCTATCTATCTATATATCCATCTATCCATCTATCCATCTATACAGGTGCATCTCAGAAAATTAGAATATGGTTAAAAGTTCATTTTTTCCTGTACATTATTTTAAAAAGTGAAACATATACTTTAATATATTTTAGATTCATTACATCTAAAGTAAAACACTTCAAAAGTGTTTTTGTTTTAATTTTGATGATTAGAGCTTGCAGCTCATGAAAGTCAAAAATCAGTATCTCAAAACATTACAATATTTCCTAAGATCAATCAAAAAAAGGATGTGCAAAACAGAAAAGTTCAAGTTCTTTAAAGTATATTAATTTATGCACTCGGTACTAGGTCGGGGCTCCTTTAGCACAAACTCCAGCATCAGTGAGGTGTGGCATGGAAGCAATCAGCCTGTGACACTGCTTTCTAACACAGCGGCCTGTGGCACATTTAAAAATAATTGTTATATATATATATATATATATATATATATACATACATGTTATTTTATATATTTTGTTATATATATATATATATATATACACATATTATAAAAGGATAGGCAACGTCAGTCCTGGAGTGCCGATGTGCTGCAGGGTTTAGCTCCAACCCTGAAAACAAACCTCACCTGTCTGTAACCCAGGGCTGCTTTCCACTCCACTTTAAGACACGCACTCGCAAACTTGTGTGTGGACGTGGACGAAGGAAGTTTACATGGACAGACCCTCGATTCCTCGATTTTGATACTTCAGGCTGCTCATAATCCACAATGCAACATGATTATGATGGCATCACAGATGTTTCATTTATCCCCACCCCAAACAACTCTATAATGTATACATTACTTTTTTTACATTTATAACAGCCCAAGCATACTTATATACATATAGAATACTGCACCAAACTAAATTGTAAGGGGAAAATATTAAAATATATGCTTGTATATATAAGATGTGTGTGTGTGTGTTCACTGCTGTGTGTGCACCTTGGATGGGTTAAATGCAGAGCACAAATTACTAGTATGGGTCACGTCACTTACATATATATATGTTCCTTTTTTATATTTTATTTCAGTTAATGTTTATTCTTTTATGTAATTTTGAATGGTTTACGTCTTATTTTTAGTTCAGTTAAGACCAAAACACACTTTTAGCAATCCTATGAGATCACTGGATGTAACTTATACGACATGTGTGTAGACTGTACAATGATGACACTCGTAGGCTACGATGCACGTTACTACAGAAGAATAAAATGTCATCATCATGCGCTAGTGGTAAACAAAAAGAGCATGTTAAATCACACTTTGGCAGTAGTATTTTGTCTGGGACAGTCGAAAATCGAGCAGTGTGTTTAGGGCTAGCAACCCTGGTTTGGGGGTAGTAGCAACCCTGGTTGAAAGCAGCACTGAACGTACTGAAAATATATCAATGGTAATCACTAGAAGTGTGCTCTTGGTTTCTAAGTCCCCCTGAATTTGTCAAATCATAAAACCTTAACGCACTCTCCAGGCTCGTTTGTTGGATCCTGGTGAAACTTGGCACTATCTCTTCATCGCCCCAGAGCTTCACCGCTTGTCTACTGGCTGGATCCTAAAAGCATGAGATGGATTGCAGCTCCTGTCATACCGTACAGTATCAGTCAGGGCAGCTCATGCTGTAATGTTTAATTAGACAGAATCAACATGATTAATTTCGCTAATTAAAAGTTAAATGTATTGATAAATAAACAATGTTGTCAGATTAAGACTTTAAATGACACCTATTTCATGTTTAATTAAGCATATGTTTGGAAATAAGCAACAGTATCTCCCTGCACACGAGGGGCTCAGTAAATTCATTATGGTACCTGCTGCGGCGGCAAGTTTAACAGTTGGCTTTTACATTTAAATGGGAAATAAGATTACTAAGAGCTACACATTAGTGAAAAGCAAATGCTAAAACTGCTGAATTGATTTTGCCTTCGCTCAGAATCTATAAACGTATAAACTGCCATCAACTAATTCTGGGGTCAAAAACTCAAATTACCTGAGGGTCAGCAGCACAGGCCAGTTGAATAGTCACAACAAATAAATGTTTCAACGACCATGAATTTTAATTGTTGGCCCAGTAATATGGTTATTGGTGCATAGATGGGCCTTTTCACAGCTGAATGCCTCATATTATCCTTGTATACAGCTCTGCATGTTTAGCAGAGTAATGGCACCTGAGATTAATGCCAGGTTTCTCCTGTAGATCAGGTAGGTTGCAGTTGCATTTTTAGAGCAGCAACATCACGATCGCGATCTGTCAGTTGTTTAATACATAATATATAAGGTAAAATGTGGACTGTATTTAATAATTAAGCATTAAATTAAAATTAAAATTGTCTCAATATTTACTCACCCTCAAGTATTTCCAAACCTGTATGAATTTCTTTGTTCTGCCGAACACAAAGGAAGATATTTTGAAGAAAGTTTGTAAGCAGGCTGTTTTGGGGCACCATTGACTTCCATAGTAGGAAAAAAATACTATGGAAGTCAATTGTGCCCCAGAACGGCTCTGTTTTCCACATTCTTCAGAATATCTTCCTTTGTGTTCAGCAGAACAAAGACATTCATACAGGTTTGGAACTACTTGAGGGTGAGTAAATGATGACAGCATTTTCAGTTTTGGGTGAACTGTCCCTTTAATGTAGGGTTTGTTAGGATAGAAAAATATTTGGCCGAGATGCAACTATTTGAGAATCTGGATTCTGAGGGTGAAAAAATCTAAATATATTGAGAAAATTGCCTTGGAAGCTGTCCAAATGGAGTCCTTAGCAATTATTAAAAAAATACGTTTTGATATGTTTACGGTGGGAAATTTACAAAATATATTCAGGGAACATGATAATTACTTAATATCTAATGATTTTTGGCATAAAAGAAAAATCGATAATTTTGACCCATACTATGTATTGGTGACTATTGCTACAAATATATCCGTGCAACTTGTGACAGTTGTTTTTTTTTTATCCATGGTCACATATTGCTTTCAGTGAAAACAGTCTCGAATGAATCAGGAGATAAATATGCACAAATGAAGCACTGTTTACAAGCAAAAACAGTCAAAACAAATACTGTATGTTGGTGGATTTTTATGAGAGAGGACAACAGGGACAGACCTTTTCACTAGAGGAAGCATTATAATGGATTATATATGGATTGTATTTAGGCTAGCGTGACAAACACACAGCTTTTTGCTTCACACAATGTTTATTGATGAACTGGAGTGGTGTGGATTATTGTGATGTTTTTATCAGCTGTTTGAACTCTCATTCTGCCGGCACCCATTTACTGCAGATGATCCTTTGGTGAACAAGTGATGTAATGCTAAATTTCTCCAAATCTGTTCTGATGAAGAAACAAACTCATCTACATCTTGGATGACATGAGGGTGAGTGCATTGTCGACAAATTTTCATTTTGGGGTGAACTATTCCTTTAGTTGAGGTCTTAATATTATAGCCAAAGATTTATCTAGATTTGGGACCCAAAATCTCAGTTTGTCATCAAAAGTCATTATGAAGAGCTCTCAGCCATGAAGACTGTTAGTTTGGATGAATAAAGCATTTTATTGTTCAAATTGTGCAATTAAAAAGCAAATTAGTTTTTCCAAGGTGGATTTCTTCACGTTAATCCCCCTGCACCATAATAATGCTGCAGTTTTATTAACCTCAGCTAGAAAATTAGAGACTCTGGAACATTTCAAAGCATCATTTCAGATTTCCCCAACTATCATGCTTTGTGCGTTATGTTCCTCAGGGATTTAGCATTTTTTTAGGCCAAGAAACATGATCAAAGAAGTGGGTCGGTCAGGTTCACCATTCATATTTCAAGAGAAATACTTTTGCACCACCTTCAAAGCTAAATTTTAATCAGCATATGCTAGACTGAACTGATAAGCCGTGTTTTTGCACATCACAGCCAGCAACAATTACCACTCTGGGAATTTATGTTCTTCTCACTAAGAGCCTTTGAGAAACTACAGTATATTGTCTCTTATTCCATATTATGGCACTGATTGGCTAATTATATCCAATTATCTGTATTGTTTTTCAGCGGGCAAAAACCTAAAGGCTTCTTTCCTCACAAAAAAAAATGATATGCCAAATTGGCGCAAATCTGTCCTCTGCTTCTTGCTAGACCAGGCCAAATGCGAACTGCACATGACTAAGATTTATGTCTGTATAATCAGTTTATTTTCAGAAACTTCCTCAGAAAAGGGATTCTTCCAGAGGGCATGATGGGATAGCTTTTAATAAGCCAGCTGTTAGGCTATGACAGTAAGTGATCCACACAGACTTCGGTGCAGTCGTTGAAATGATGAAATAAATCGTCCCTTATTATTTGAATACACCGTAGCCCTCAAGCACAGATCAGGAGAGCGGGGTAAGATATGTCAGTGGGTAATCTAGGAAACTGCACAAAGTTTGTCATGTTACCATTTATTTCAAATGAATCCTTTGTTTAGCTGAGAGCAAATGAGAAATGTATATTAGCGTAAGTCTTTATTTAAAAAGAAAATGCATGTATATATGTTTAAAGGCATGTCATGTTTGTGACTAAAGATAAAGATATCTTCAATGGAGAGGGTTGTTGCTAATGGGCTGAGAAGCAGTGAACAGTTCTGGAATGATTTTGCATTCATATAGGATTAAATTAATTTGCTTCCCAGCTAGCAAAACAATGTATGTTTTTCTGAGGCTGCTGTTAATTTATGAAAATTGTATTTCTGAATGTTCAATATCATTCAAAACCTCAATATAATTTTTATCTAATTGGTTATGTGAACATCACAGAAAATAGAAAATAAAGATTCTCTGAACCTTTGGAAATAGCATTAATGTTAATGTTAAATTACCTTTAAAAACTGTACATTCTGAAAACGTTATTTCTAAATGATCCCTAGACTTTTTTTTCATGTTACAGAAAATAGAAAATATTTGGAAATATAAAAAAAGATTGAAGAAAAAAAGATTGATTAAAATATTCCAGAAAAACATTCCATGACTGATGTATACATAATGTTTTTGTGCCAACATTTTGAGAATGTTATGTTCCATGAATGTTCAAAAACGTTCCGTTTTTTTAATGTTTAAAAAACGTTCTACCTTTTCTTTTCTTAGGTTTATTTTTCATGCCATCACATATTTGGTTATGTTTTATGTATGTAATATTTAATTAAATAATAATAATAAACCAGCAAAATCCATGGTAAAACATTACTGAACATTATGTTTGATTATATTATGGAATATACATACATATGCATATAATTCAGATCCCATAAAGTTAATAGAAATGACTAGCTCTTTAATGAGATCAAATATAAAAGAGAGATGAAAGATTAAATAATAGCAATAACTCTGAAGAACATCAATCAAAAGAACAAATCAAACACACATAAGAAAAAAGGACCAAAGAACTTTGAAGAGAGAAATGGAGATATATTATATACATTATTAATATGTCTTGGTACACATCATTCATATGTGCGCTAAATGCCACGGTGTTTGGTTTTCTATGAACAGTTTAGCTTTTTTATTTAATTGATGTTGAAAATATTCCACGAAACATTCAGAATATCAAACATTCTCCTTGGTGGTTTATGAATAACTTTTAGATAAAGCAAATAATGAATAGTGCACAATGACTGCATCTATGCATTATTAAAGTGCTGGGGTCAAAATAAAAGAGCATCTAAAGTTCAGAAGAAGATAATTCAGCCCAAAAGATTTGATGCTTTGTTACATTAAGCTTAAGGGGAGTTTCTGCGTTGATATTTTTAGGTCTAATATGTAACGTAGGCTGATAAAATCCTTTCAGATAGCATCATACAAACTGGATATGTAGTGTTTGGACACCATGTCGAGTTCAGTTTCACTCTGAATACTACATATGAGCAGAAACGGCCCCTTTTAGAGAAGAATCCAAAGAAATACAGCATCCACACATACAAAACCGCATGTTCTCCAGACATGCAACGTTCCATGCATGGATTCATTTAGTCAGATATGACAGAATATGATAGATATATGGCATTCTTTGATCTCGTGTCTGCAGAAATAAAGCCGTCCCCTGAGCTTGCAGGATTTTTGGCCCAAGCGAGTGGAAACGGCAGACACAGACAGTGGCTGTTGTTGAGAGCTCCCTTCGGTTTCACGCTTGAGCAGAACTTGTAGGTCAGCGTGTCTTACCAACACCATCAGTGATACAAGCTTCTGTCTGTGTTATCTCTAAGAGCAAGACCAGATACCAATAATTCTCAAGTGCCCCATAAATCATGCATAGATAGGTCACATTTTCTCATGCGTGCGTGTTCCACCTTCAGTTTTAACGTTGTGTAAGCAGGCCCGCGTGGAATATGCGCCTGTAGAATTCAATGTGAAGCACTGCACATTTCCATACTTCACAAAGTTCTCTTGTGTGTTCATTTATTAAATTATTTAGATCATTTTATTATACTTTCAGCTGCCACGGATTTGATCATCTATTCCACATATGTCCAGCCCAAATTAATAGAAAAAGTGTACATATTCCATCTGGGCTTTCTTTTAAGGCAACATTTCATTTATATAGGAATATGTACTCTCCCTCAAATCAAACCTTGGCTCAAAATCCTATAATAATAATAATGCCAGAATAATAATGTGTTATTATTTAGGACTGTCAATCCAAATAAAGTTTAATTTATTATATGGTATGCATATTAATAAACTTGATGCAGTTTGTTTTAAACATTCAGACTCTGCTATTAAAATAAACACTATAAAACGTATTTAATTTAAAATATTAATTTAATACTTTAATTTTACTTTTTTTTCCAGACTGTTTTTCAATAAACACATTGAAACCGATGGTCATAAATTATTTTAGTTTAGTTATTTTAGTTTATTCCAATTAAATAATTTATTTTATTTCATTTTATTACTTTTTTAATCAGATTGTGTTTTCAATACACAAACACACTCAAACTGTTATCCATAATTATTCTGCTATTTGAATTAACACTATCAAATGTATTTTATATATTTGTTTTTTTATTTTATACTATAGTTTAGTTCAATTTGTTAATTTATTATATTTTAATTTATTATATTTTATTCAGACTGTGTTGTGTCAATAAACAGTAAAACTGATTACCATAATTATTTTATACTAAAAAAATATTTTTATTTTAGTTTAGTTCAATTTAATCATTTATAATATTTTATTTTATTATATTTCATTCAGATTGTGTCAAAAAACAGTAAAACTAATGGCCAATTGTTTATTTTATTTCACTTTATTTTACATTAACTATGTAAAATGTATTTATTTTATCTTAGTTTAATTTAGTTCAATGTAATGATTTATAATCGTTTTATTATATTTGCTTCAGAGTGTGTTTTGTCAATAAACACAAAAAACGATGACCAAAATCATTTTAAGTTTAGTTTTTCAATTAAATTCTATTTAATGCTATTTTATTTTCTTATACTTTATACAGACTGTGTTCTTTTCAAACCGTAAGATTGTTGAGCATAATTATTTAGTTTTGTTTTGTTTTTGAACCGGAGCTTGTGTCTGAGAACGTTTCCAATGACAAAGGTCACGTGCGATATCAAAAGCCTCGCCCTGTAGCATCAATCCCACAGTGCTCTTACCCTGACGTAAGCCGCCAGCTATTCTAGCATCTCTCTTTCACCTTCACATCTTCACAAACAAGAAAAGACAAGGCGTAAACCAAAGGCAAAACAAAGAGCGTCCGTTAGCATACCATCTGAAGTGCGCCACGGTCCAGAGATCGATTCGGACTTGAGAAAGCATCTTAAGAGTACAAACAAGAAAGAAAAAAACACAGCTGACGTTCACCTTACGTGGCCTTGGGAACACATTATCATTTCAGGGAGTAAAACAGCTCGATTTTCCAAATGAGAGTGTAAACAAATGATGGATGGCGATAATCTGAGCAGTCAGTGGAGCACAACGAATGGCTGAACGCCCACACAGCCATGTTTGAACACACAGAATATCAGCGGCACAGAAAATGGAGGCCAGAAATAACTGATAGATTCAACAGAAATCAAGGTGAAAATGTCTCTTTTTAAACAGCAAGATGGTAATGATGAGGACATTTTATTTTTATGCTCGAAATGTTGCAATGTATTATTACATATAAAAAACTATATTTGTGTGACTCTTCATCAAATGTATATTGGAATCAAGTTAATTACATGATATTTTGATCAATGCACCTCAATACATTATTGTATACACACACACACACACACACACACACAGCCTTTTTAAATAATTTATGTTTTTAATTTATTTAAATGATGCAAATCAGAATTTTCATCAGCCTTTTTTCGCCAGTCTTCAGTGTCATAATCCTTCAGAAATCATTCCAATATGTTGATTTATTATCAATGCTGTTCTTTTTGACTTTCTATTCATCAAATAATCCTGAACAAAATGTCACAGGTTCCAAAAAATATTAAGAAGCAAATCTGTTTCCAACACTGGTAATAAATCAATATATAAGAATGATTTCTGAAGGATCATATGACTGAAAACTGGAGTAACAGCTGATGATTATTCTGATTTGCATCACTGAATTAAATTATATTTTAAAGTATATTAATTATATTTTATATATGTATATACAGCCAGTGTTGGGAAGGTTACTTTGGAAATGTAAGGTTACAGATTACAAGTTACCCCACTTAAAATATTATAAGTAGTGTAACTTTTCAATTACTTTATTAAAGTAATTTAACTGATTACATTTGATTACTTTTCTAAATTTCTAAGGTTTTCAACTGTTAATCATTTTCAAACATGTTAACCTTACAGTAGTGCTCAACACTGATTACTGTCAGACTTTCAAAATCTTTCATCACTTTAATTAAGATTATAATATTTTAATTTTAAAGGAGACACTGGATGAAAAATATCTTCATTTGCATATAGGCCTAAATGTGTCTTAGCAGTTTGTGGACACAACCACCCTACTATGATAGAAATTCACTCCTTTTTTAATCCACCAAAAACCTAAACAGTCTCAATTATCAATTATCATTTTTGTTTTGGAGTGAATAACCAGCGCTCTCTTCCACCTTCAATACCACGACTGAGGTGAGACCCTTGAGCAAGGCACTGAACCCTCAACTGCTACCCGGGCGCAGTAGCATTGGCTGCCCACTGCTCTGGGTGTGTGTACATGGTGTGTGTGTGTGTGTTCACTACTGTGTGTGTGCACTTGGATGAGTTAAATGCAGAGCACAAATTCTGAGTATGGGTCACCATACTTGGCCTCACGTCACTTCACTTCACTAAATTAGTTTATGCCTGGCTGCGCAAATCATTTTACTCCAAACTGTTTTCTGAATGAAGGACAATTCAAGACAGGCTTTGTTAAAAAGTTAAAACTGAAGGATGGATCGCTTCCACAGAAGAGAGAGGTGGGGTGAGCAGTGCTCATTAGCATGTAAAGAGATATGAACCGAAACGAGTCACTGTGCTATTTTTGATAAGGTAAAAAGGGTGTTACTTTACACGAACACTGAGACCATTTCAAGAAGACCCTAAAGAATCCTACCTCCTTGTGGAAAATGGGCACCCAATGTCCCCTTTGGAGCACAGCCACCATAAAATCAGACTTACTTTAAAAATTATGCTGAGGTTAAATACAGATTTAAAATCATAACAATAAATAAATTATAGCTATGATACTGTTTTTGAAATCAAATCTTTGCATAGATACGACCGGATCTAACAATGCCTTACAAAAAAAATAAAGCACATACATAAACCCATATAAGAAATATAAGAGTTATCAGATAAGCATGTTATAAACTTCTAAAACATTGGTGTTTCATATTTTAGAGCAGTCACTGCAATTTAAGAAATAAATCAATGAAGTCTATGTGGGAGTGTGTGTGAAAAAATCTGATGAACCCCTTTGTATTAACATTTACATAAGTAATTGTAATTGAATTACAAATTTGATTTGTAATTCAACTGATTACTGATTACAATTACTTTTGTTTTTGTAATTAAATTACGTAATTCCGTTATGTGTAACTAGTTACTCCCCAACACTGTATATAGCCTATTTATATACTCCGACACAGAGAAGAGTGAAAATCCTCACATGGCCGATACGAACATCTGAACATAAAGAAACAAATGCACATTGAATGGATCTTCTTCCGTCTGTTCTGCAAAATGTAAACAAATGTAGCCTATATTTCTGCAAGCGTAAATAGTGAAAATATCAATGTTAATTGTGTCTAGGCAAAGGCATTCCTCCTGGAACAGGTTGAGCGCTGCTGTGAAGAGCTAAATCTTCGTTCACACTAGCAGCGACTTTTTGAATCCGTACATACAACATAAATGAATGAGAAACAGAGCCTACTTTCTCCATTGCTCGGGAGGCCATGGCGGATCAGCCTCCGAGGTCACGGCCCCAGCCCCCCAAAAAATAAACAAAATACTTGAGAGAACTCAAGGGGCTGAACCGGGTGTCGGGAGCCCTTCCTGGGCTTAACGGGGGATCAGGAGGGGGTATGCAGCTCTTACATACATCAAAACTGATGTCCCTAATTTATTTTATTTTACTATATCATTTAGATTTAATATTAACAACACAGCTGAATATTTCATATCCATTATGCAAATACAATATAATGTACAGGCAATTATTGTTGCAATTAAAACTTCTTCAAGGTGATATGTGTGTATATTTGCATATTCTAGGTCTGCATTTTTGGAATGAAATTCACCTCAGTTCACCTCGCTGAACTCTTTCTCGCACCATGCTGTCCCGTCACAGTGGCCGTGAAGATTTCTGAACTATGTCAGAGTTAATCCCTCACCTCTGAGAGCAGATCCAGACAGAGCCATCAGGATTAGGCTCAGATCTGCCCTGGTTATAATCACAGAAGAATCCAAATGGATATTGCACAGACAGAAAAAAAAATGTTTGCCTATTTTTTCAATGGCGGTATTAATCACATAAAATGCCATTATGTGAATAGGGCTTTTTACATGCTTAAAAAAATTATGTTCTTCCCTCCCCCTCTCTCTATCCCTCTCTCTCTCTCTCTCTCTCTCTCTCTATCTCTCTCTCTCTCTCTATCTCTCTCTCTCTCTCTCTCTCTCTCTCTCTCTCTCTAATGTGTACAGTCTATTCCCAGAAAACAGAGAGGTACGAGAGTTAAGAATACATTTATGGAACGAAACCATTCTTAGATTCAGATGGAGTCTTAATTATTTATCATAAAACAAACGGTTCCAGCGATAAATTCTGATAGTATGAGCTGCATTCAATTTTAGCCAAAATGGCAATAAACACACATTACATTTGTGGTGTAATTCTTGTGAAGCTTTAGTATGAAAGCCTGTTTCCATCAGAATAAAAGATAAAGCAATTAATTATCTCACAATACTGACTTTACATCTCACGATTCAATTCTGAGAAAAAATAAATGCTACAAAAAGACTTGTGAGATACAAACTCACAATTGCAAGAAAAAAAACTGTTATATCTCTGTAACTACTATAACAAGCTATATCTTGCCATTCTTGCTTTTTTCCTCAGAATTTAGATTTTTTTTTTATAAAAGTTTTGAAAATTGTTAAACTTAAAATTCTGAACAAGTTTATATCTCACAACAATTGTGAGAAACAAAGGCCAAATTGTCAGATAAACTCAGAACTGCTAAACAAAATGAAAGTTGTTATTTTTTATTATTTTTGTAATTGAATTGTAAGATATAAACTCAGAATTACAAGAGGAAAAAAGTTAGATAAAGAATCTAAATTACATTGTTTATTTATTTATTTATAGTTTTTATAATTTGTCTGTTTGGGATGGAAAGTAAATGTAAATGTGTAGATGTAAATTCTTTTTGAGTTTATATCTATAGGCTTTATCTTGCAACTCTTTTGTTTCAGACTTGTGAGATGGAAACTCATACTTGTGAAGAAAAAGGTAAGTATCGCAAGGTAGAAAGTCTAAGATACATTTTTCAATTCTATTCCTTAGAAACAAGCTTCATACTTTTTATATATTATTTCAAAGAAGCACAGAAAGTTGTATCATTCTTAAGTGTGGAGGCGGGGTCAGCAGCGTGTTATTCAAATAGCATGCAAATGCTTCTTTAACTGCTGCAGTCAGATGGTGACCAGACGATGAGGGCCGCTATCTCTGAGGTTTGTCAGCAGATGGTGGGAAGTCAGACTGAGCTGTGTGGGAGACAAGATGCAGAGAGACAGAGCGAAATGCATAATCATTGTTTTATTCATCCCGTCTCTGCTGCCTCTGCCTTAGGGGCATCTTAAGGAGCTGCAAATCTATACAGACCTCTCATTCACACTGTGAAAAGCAGCACTGTTTATCAAAAACTCACACTACATGAACAAGAGATAACAACAAATGCTCACGGAAATGATGGGCTTACATCAGAATGTTATAAAGTTTTTATAAATGACATATCTAAATTCCTCTTAGGGGTATATGAAGAGGCCATCAACAAAGGATCCTTACCTACAACAATTAGACAATGTGTTATCACCTTGATCACTAAACATCAAAAAGATATCCTTTTATTAGAAAATCGGCAACCTATCTCATAATTAAAACTAATGATTATATAATAATAATGGCATCAAGTTTTGCTAAATGTATGAAAAATGCATTAAATGAAATAATTGATGAAACTCAATCTGGATTCATGAAAGGAGATGTACTGTGGTAGCAATAGCTCTATTAAACTTGCTAATGGAACATCTCCCAGATGTGAAGTAAATCAAGGCACCCGACAAGTTTGTCCAATTTCTGATTTCCTTTTCTTGGTCGTAGCTTTACAAAATTGTTATCCAATAAATGCAACTATTAGCAGATATAGTCATAGTGTTTGTGATAAATGTAGCATTTGTAATATATCTGTTGAAGATTTATTTTTCTATTGCCCTTTTTCAATTTAATTTGGGGTTGACTTTAAAATAGACATAACAAAACAATTAAACAAAGCCCTTCATTTTTAACCTCATGATATTTTACAAAAATAAATAAATGTGCAGAAAATGTTCTCATCCTCAGACCATCAAAAAGATAAGTTTGTTTCAGTCAAAAGAGTTTGTTTCTTCATTGAAAAGTTGATTTGGAGAAATGTACTCACTTGCTAACCAATGGATGCTCTGCAGTGAATGGGTGCCATCAGAATGAGAGCCAAACAGCTGATAAAAAAAAACATCACAGTAATCCACAAGTCCCCTAATAAATAAAAATTCCACATGTATTCTATACATAATATTACTTTCTCCGGTGAAATAGTCATCTTGTCTGAATCAGGAGAGAAATATGCAAAAAAGAATCAAGCATCGTTGACAACAGAAAATTGTTCAAAACAAATATGTTAGTAGATTTTGATGTGAGAGGATGACAGTGGATGGATCTTTTACCTGGATTAAACATTATTATGGACTATGGACTGGAATTTTGGTACGATCCCTGTAATGAGGGATTTGTTTCTTACAAAAACACAGATTTTCACCTCCCAAACATTATTGATGGACTGGATTTGTGTGGATTACTTGTGAATTATTGTGATGTTTTTATCAGCTGATTTGATTCTGACGGCACCCATTCACTGCAGAGGATCCATTGGTGAGCAAGTGATGGAATGACACATTTCTCCAAATCCGTTCTGATGAAGAAATAATCTTGGAAGGCCTGAAGGTGAGAACATTTTCAGCAAAATGTAATTTTGTACCATTGTGCATTGGCCCTAAACAGTTTATTTAGTCCCAGTACGTCACGTCTTAAACCAAACACTGACATGTTAAGCTATTACGACAGTGTTTGCTTGTGAAGTTTTCCTAAGAACGGCTTACTTATAGTTGTCTCTGCACATTACACCAGCACAGAAGAAAGTAGTTTAACATCGAAAAAATTACACACTTCACCTTTAACACAGGAAATCGAAGCCCCATGTGTCTGAAGGCTGCCGTAAGTAGTTAGATGTCTCTTTCTGTCTCCCTCGCTCTCTCAGAGACGCCTGTGGGACACAGTGGAGGACAAATCGTATTGTCATACCACACACACACATACATATATATATATATATATACACACACACTCATGCACCACTGGTCATGCGCCTGGCAGGGATGACAAGGAGAGAGCAAGGTATGAGCCATTCCCCCATTTACAAACTAACACACACACACACATACACGGATGTGACTCTCAGCATATATCATATATTCCCTCTTCTGTCATCTTCAAGGGTTTATGGATTTATTGAGGCTTTCGTTGGAGACTTCCAATAAACCGCATGTGATAAGGAGGTACGGCCGACCTAGAGAGGAAGGGGGATGAGAAAAGTGTTGGGAATGATAAAGGGGATTACACGGTAAAGGTGTTAGCTGCAAAGGAAAGGTGAATAGGTTTCATGTTAAGGACGTGCTTGATGCCTATTTTTATTACGTATAGTCATGTAAATTGGGCTGGTTCATATATCATTTCCATTGGAAGAGGAGATAGTCATCCCCTGCGGAATCAAAGCTGAGACAACATGTCCTCCTTCCGGATCTAATTCCTCTCATGAAATATTTTCGCTGGAATATAAACCTTTCCGTAATCCAAACTTCAGTCCCAACTTGTTTTTATACTTTGGGAGCAAAGTTGGACAGAAAACTGGCCAAACCAGAACAGATAGAGAAAAGGTGCTGCATGCAAATAAATGTGAATGCAGTACATTAAATACATAAATACACCTTCACATATACAGTAGCAGGTGTCAGTCTCATCCAGGCAGAAGTGTGTGCATTATCATGGTGTACCACCCCCCTCATTGAAGTGTAAATCCAGAGGTAAATATAGATGGGGAAGGGACATACAGGGATTAGGGAGAAAAATCCATTACAATCCTGGGACTGTAACATAGTTATTCGCTGACTGCTAAAACCTGTGTGTGTGTGTGTGTGTGTGTGTGTGTGTGTGTGTGTGTGTGTGTGTGTGTGTGTGTGTGTGTGTGTGTGTGTGTGTGTGTGTGTGTGTGTGTGTGTGTGTGTGTGTGTGTGCACGTGGGCGCTCAGTGTTTGACCTGCTGGCTATGCACCTAGATTTGATTTGAATGTTGTAGATAGAAAGAATTATATCAGACTTAACCGAACCGTGCTGTGAAAATCACATGCTGAGGATATAACCTATGAATGTTTCATGTAATGAAACTCAAAACATACACAGCTTTAAAATTAATTTGCAGAAGTGTTGCTATTTATATCTGAAAGTGTTTGTTTTCACCTAATATATTAATGGGCAAACACATTAAAAGCCTAAGTGATACAAATCAGAAATGTCTCTTCATATTAGTTAATATATTCTAAAATTACAACTAGCAGCAAAGGTTAATAGCTTCGAAGGAAAACAGAGAGAAAATAATAAGACTGAAAAAGCATTCAGAATAATTTAACCCAGTTTGAATACATATTATATTATATTATATTATAAAATCAAATAAATAAACAAAGGGACAAGAAAACGTGTATCAGTTATCAAGAACATTTTATTTGTTTAAAATATTTTTGGATTTTGTTTATGGAAAACATTATTTATGAATGTATTTTGTATTTATTTTTACTGACTTACTTTATAAATGTACTTGTTTTACAGTGATATTAAAGTATTTGTGAGTGATTTTATTGTGGAATGGCAAGATACCTGCCCAGAGTTTTCTGTGAGTCTTCATTTCTGTAAGTGTCATATTTACAGTCAAATAAAAAGTGGATTTTTATCAAATAAAAAAACACTTTTTATGCACTCTCTACATGTCATGGGAAGACGGAAGCTGTGAGCGAAACTTGGAGTTCAGTGTTTCATGAGTGCGAAATGTTTGCGATTACATTTTTTTTTTTATGAATATAGTAGAAAATAAAGAAACCAAAAAAAGACAAGACAAGAGGGAACATAATACACGTTTTCATTGCCACTCAGAACCGAGAGAACTGACGCCGAAAAGATTCGCTTTGCTTGACAGGTAAAAATACTACGATTATACGCTTAAGTTCGCGTGCGATTTTTTTATTTATTTTTCCTAGAAATAGGAAGTGTATCTAGTTCATTGAAAAAAAATATATATTTCTGGTGATGATTTAGAACATTTACAACACTTTTTAATTGCCATTCTGATTAATGAAGATGATTTTGTGATTGGCAGTTTTCATAGCTTGATCTTGTTTAACATGCAGGCCAGTTTCTCATGTAATAAGCACAAAAAATGACTGTTGCTCTTCTGAAAGATAATCCAAATCCTACCACAGGGGAATTATATACTGCTATACTTGTAGTATATTCGACTTAATCTACTAGGCTTGTTGAATTTTCCTCATAAGCATGTATTCCTCACATTTATCCAACAATTGGATGGTACAGAACTATGACATGTAATGTGTAATCTTGAAGCAAGATACAGTAGGCCTACCATAAAAGAGTTTTGTGTGGATGGAAAGATGCTTCCACTGTATGGGATCCACAAAGGAAAAGGGAGAAGGGACAATTGTACCACCATTTCATCATACCGGCATTAAGATGTCTGTTGTTACCCTCTGGGAGAGTGCGAAGAACAAATGCCTCTTTCTGTGTCTCTCTTTCTCTCTCCTGTTGTCTAGCAACTCTCCTTGTCCTGTCAACTACACTAAGACTCAGAGAATTACAATGTGCGTGATATTATGTGGTAAAACATTTCAGCTCCCAAAATTGGAGTTCGCTGAACATTCAGTTACTTAGTATCTACATTATTAACAAGTGCACAAGTTGTTGTCCAGATGAATGCAAAGTTTCATAAGTTGTTTAAATATTCAAGAAGAAAATCCAATGGCTCAAGACAATTGTTATTTTTATTATAATCTATTATATAAATGTTCTTAAATAATGTACATGTTTGTTCATTATTAAAGTATGCCTGTATTTTTTGGATATATCAATATTTAATGATAATATTAATACTATTAATATTAATACTTTAAAATGATAAATGAAAAGTATAAAGTTTACATTTAGCATATTATCATTACATCATTAATATATTATGCCAAGCACATAGAGTAAAACAATAGTGTAGAAAATATTTTCACCCAGAAATCGCTCGTAAATTTCACAAATAATTACAAAGAAATGGCAACACATTGATTTAAACATACAATTTTTTTGTTATTTTATGCTGGGAAGATATGCAGGAAATTGTATTTTCTTGTAAAACACACTCCAGTAATCTTTTTTATATTGGTATTATATTATGTTGTATATTTATATTATGCCAAGCACATATGCTCACTAGTTTTGGCTTTTTAAATTAGTACATTGAAAATAAAAATGGCTTATTTTACAGTTTTAGTCTCAACATGATGCAGACACAAACATCTCGATAAAAGGCTTTCTTTTGACCTGTAAATGAACCCATTTGTCTCTGCATATATTCTGCTGTGTTATTTACAGAATTGCATAACCAGCGATGCTCACACTTCATTTCGGCATGAGGTGAAACATCCCGACCGTGTCACTGTGCAAGCATTATATGCATAAACATTAGAAACATCCAAATGGCCATTAAAAATCTTCGCTTTTGGATGAAATTTAGTTTGGGTCAATTGCCTTTTGTCTCCAAAGAGTCTTCTGATTCATTCCCCAAAAAGTCACATAACATTGTGTCTCTGAACCTTGTAGTAAAAATAAACAGCCTTTTCAACACATTGTTTTTCCCATGGCACAGGCATAAATATTGTCACCCTGTGGAGATCATTGCTGTCCCAAAGCTCGATGGTAGCCTGGTTACTGTGTACATTTCTTGTATTTGTATTGATTTAATATTAGACCCCACAACCCAGACCCCATTTATTTAATTAGAGTGCCCTTACATTGCTCTTTGGAGGCGTGATTAATTGAATGTATACTATGGGAACTCATATGATTAATGAACAAGACGAACATTTCCACTGTTGCCAAGCTGCCTTGAATTCAAGGTAATCTGAGATTTACAAGCTGCCGCTGTTTTGCAGCATGTAAAATAGTTTGACATCAGGTCGCCATCAAATAAACAAAAAGGTTTTAATCTTGAACCAAGCAACTGAACTTAGTGGATGGTACTAACCATGAACAATTCACCCCAAAAATCTCAAAAAAGTTGATGATCAAACTTTTTTCAATGAAACACAAAATGAGATGTTTGGTAAAATGTTCAAGCTGCTCTTTTCCACACAAAAAGTGTGAATGATGACATATTAAGGGTCTAACAATATTTCCTGTCACATTATCACAATACAAAGATAAAACAAAATGTTTTGAGTATAGTTTAACCAAAATGAAAGTTTATGTTTAGCATCAAATATTGTATAACTAGAAGGTCAGAAGCCTAAAAGTGAACAGTATCTGAAGTGAACTCTTTGTAATATTTTTTTAAGTACCATTTAACTCTGCTATTGTTGAGTGAGAGTGTAGTATTGTGAGATCAGTATTGCATATTGAACTGAATTGTGGAATGAGTAGATTGTTAAATCTTTAAATAAACCATAAATATTCATAAAATGTTATTGTGTTTTGATGCCATTCTTGGAGCTTGGCACTAAATCACAATAGACTGCTGTTATATGGAAAAGAGCAGCATTGGCATGCATTGAAACATCTCCTTTTTTGTTTCACAGAAAAAAGAAAGTCATTCAAGTTTGGAATGACATGAAGGTCAATAAATGATTACAAAATAAGGATTATTGGATGAAATACTTGTCAAACTCAAAATTTGTGTAGGTTCTTGGTTGTCCTTTTAAATTTGATGATCTGTATTTGCTCAGTGGAGTCAGTATCAAAGCTGTTCTAAACTTCAGAAAGTCCTGGGTAGCATTACAAGTATCAGTGAAATAGCTGAGCTGACACTGATGTTGAGAAGCATTCTGGGGGAAATCTAGCAGGACTCCGGAACAATGAGGCCATATCTGGCTGTCCTCTCAGCTTTCTTGTGCCGGCAAGATCACTATCTATAATGCAAATGTCAGTGCAGTTCTATGGCACAAGTCTCGGTGGCCCAGTATTATCAAAAGTTCATAATAATAATACAAAAATAAACCACTAATGACAACCTTGCTATTTTGAGAGAGCAATTTACAAGGTTCCCAAAAAATCTATGGTTGTAAAAAAATTGCACTTCCAAGAAAGAGAGTGTTTGCTGGTATGAAGCAAGGACGCTGGGGTTAAAAAGTAAAGCCAAAGGTTCATCCTGATCAACGAGATTTACAATAATTCAATTTTTACAGTCTTTAAATGTAACCATAAAGCTGAAATAAGATTACTAGCAGGGGAATGATGGTGAAATGGGAAACTACATGTTATTGATCATCTTTAGTTTAAAACTAAGCAATCTTGAAGTTGGATCCTCGTGAAACCAATAGATGTTTTAGACGTGCCAGCCAATAATGCGCAAGCTCCATTAAACAACTCTAAGAGTTCAAAAGAACTGTAAAATATAGGCTGATCTTAAGGAAATCAACAATGATGTGCATTAAGTAACTAAGAGTAGTGATGCAAGAATATGTTTTGCAAAATAACATGCAAATATTTCCAATGAGTACTTATCAAGCTACTGTACATTGCTGCTTTTGTCATTCACATAGCAAGCATTTGAGGCAGGTTTACTTTAGTTTTCATTAGTCCTCATTCTGTTCTAGTTTTAGTTTAGTTTTGGAGTTTCCCAGATCCAGTTGACTTAGTTTTACATTTTTGTTTTGCATGTTAGGGCAGTCAAAGTTTATGCCCAAACTGGCATCATTTCACATGTTTAATATGTTATATTTATCAGCACAGCCTAATGTAATTGTTATCTAGTAGCATTTTTCATGTTTGATGTTTAAAATAATATTAGTATGTCGACTTTTATAATATTTTGTTATGTACCATTCTGAAATTAATTTGAAACCTTTTTATTTAGATTAAGTAGATTTTGACTCATTTTTAGCTGTATTTTTTTGTTTTTTTTTTAGTTATAATAATGTTGTGTAACTGGCAATATGCCGAAGCATATTTCCGTCTGTGAAGAGTATAGAGTTTGGCATGGTAATGTAATGCTGCAGCACAGCAAGTACAGAGACTTGCTACTGCCAATGCATTCACAGACATGCTGCTTTTAGCATTTAAGAAATAGTGCTGCTGCACATATAACATATGAAATAGACCCCATATAGCATAAATTAATCACCTCATAGCAGATCAATACAAGTGAAGCTGGGGAAGGTGGGGGGTTTCTGAAGGGAGCTGCAAATGTTACAGTAAGCACCAGCCAAGTATTTGAATGCCTAGCAGCAAACACATTGGCTGCTGATACGAAAAGAAACCAATCGGACTGAACCATCTAGAATTTAATGACAGAACTTTGAATTTGTATTCAGTGTATATCGGTGACTCCTGCTGATTTTCTGTCAAACTGTTACCTTTCATAACCCAAGCCTCTCCTTACTTTAAAAGACAAGTGTTTTCACTGAAGCTTGTTGTGCTGGCAAATCTTTTATCAAAAAAAGTTCAAAACCTTCCAAGTTTCAAAAAGAAACAGACGTCTTCATAGCCCCCCGCTCATGACTGAACCGCATATGTTCAGAAAAATTCTTAAGCGTCTTTACCGTGCCCGCTGGGAAATTTGCAAAAACCATCGCCGACAAAAAGTGAAAGAGGATGAGCGCAGAGAGTAAAAGCACAACAAAGTAGAGGGGGTTAGACGATCAATAAATAAAAGCTTCAAAGGAGATACCTGGGAGAGCAGTGGGGATCACTCCAAACAAGAAAAAGGGGATATAAAAAAGGGTAGAGAGAGAGAGAGAGAGAGAGAGAGAGAGAGAGAGAGAGAGAGAGAGAGAGAGAGAGAGAGAGAGAGAGAGAGAGAGAGAGAGAGAGAGAGAATTGATTTTCTGTAATGGTTTCTGTGCCACTCTCTGACACGATTATGATTTAGCTTCTCTTATTGGCACAGATTCAGGCCATGGTCAAAGCTCATCGCTCACATTAATTAAACTACACAATCAATTGCTTGTTTAAGAAAATCACTATTATACTGCATTCATATTCTTGACAGAATCTTCATGAAGGGAGTTTATTATCGTATAGCATATGCTACAGATGGGATTTTATCTCTTGAGTCTCGAGCCTCGGCTCAAAGTCATCAGTCTTTTGCGCTGAAGGATTTGGTTGACAAATATATCAATTCCAAAGAATTCCAGAGTCAGATTACGTTGTTTGCCAGGTAGAAGGCGAAATAAACCCAAAGCGAATAATATCTGCTTATGGTGTAGTCTGCCTCCTCTGTTGTTTACTTCTTTGACATTCTTCTCATGGGTAACAGTTCAATCTAAAAGCCCCTGTAACCCTCACCTTGCCTAAGGACACCACTGCACCTTCGCCCAGGAAGCGGCTTCACCCCTCGGGCTGCTGGGTTTTTTCAATCAAGTTAGTCCTTTCCCTCAGACATGCCAACATGACAGCTGACCTTCACAAAAGTATAGCCTTAGCCTTTTTCTCGGTAGAAAGTGGTTTTACTGTTATCCGGTGATGGAACGCTTTAGCCTCTGAAAAAGGAAAGGCGGAATAAACTGAGACGAGGGGTGAAAGAGTACAAGAGAGGGACAGAGAGAGACCGATAGACGGACAAAAAGAGAGCGGTCTGGAGAATGATTAGCCTAAATTTGGCTTCCTTTTTCCTCAAAATTGGTCTCTTGAAATTGCACTTTTCTCAAATTGCTTGACAGCCACTTCTTTGGGAGATGTTGTTTTGGCTCTATTGGCAAACTGCTGGCCTTCTGTTTAGAGTGCATGCAAGACAATAGGTCAAACACTGTCTTGAAGTTGAGGACCAGAATGGGAAAATTGACTAAAGAGTTGAGCTAAACAATTGTGTTTTATCAACCTTACTTATAACCCTCACAGTACCCTAACCAACTACTGTTACCGTCGAAATAGTGCTGCGCTATTTATTTTATTTAACAGGGACATTTTTGATTCAAACAAAACTCGTTACTTTTGGATTGTGGAATAAGTTGGTATGTACAAGCAAAGTTACTTATTGTGTTGAGGAGCTATGAAAATAAACTGTTAGTAGATATTAATCAGACAGTCTACTAATACTCTACTGACTGCTAGTTGATCACCATTGATGGAAAAAAAAATATAAAAAGTGGAAATTACATTTTATTTTGAATTTAGACTTTTACCTTGCTAAGGCCAATTTCGTGGCTAGCATTTCATGTATCCTAAATACACAATTTAATAAAATCTTCACACTTGATTGTCAACATTTGATCTTGACTGGGAATAAAATGCATTGCAAAAAGCAAACATTGTTACTTTTCTGACATCACATGTCACATTTCATCTGAAAGGAATAATTCTGTTATCATTTACTCACCCTTATGTCGTTTCTTTTGCAAAATACAAAAGAGAAAAGAATATTGAAGAATGTTTGTAACCAAATAGCTTTGTGTCCTTGGATGTATGTAAACTTGGCTTACAAGTTTACATACATCCAAATAATACAATAGTAATAGAATGTATTAATAGAATCAGACTGACAGGTTGTCATGTAAAGTAAACACAGGTCAATCCATCCGAATTAGCTCGATCTAAATGAAATTTCTTTTGGAATAAAAAAGATGCATGTGAACGCTTGAATATGACTATGTTCTCAATCTGATTATTTATAAGACTTTAAGACTTGGGGGCAGAATTGATGGTTTTGGAAGAAAATGATTTTATTTTGGCTGCTGCTTTTATCCAAAGCAGCCTACATTGCATTCAATGTGTCAGTTCTTACTTTCCCTACACTGTATAATAGAACCGTGAATTTAACTGTAAAATACTGAAAAATGCTACAGCAAAAACCTGTTAAATGGTTAACAGTAAGTTCCCCTACTATGTACGGTGAATAACTGTATTGGACATTGTAATTTTAAGGTAGTATGACATTTTTGGAAGTGAAAAATAATGTATAATTTACAGTGAATAACATTTCAAATTTTATGTTTTTAGCTTGTTTGTTTGTTTGTTTTTGTTAAAATAACCATGTATTTTTTTTGGTTGTTTTTTTTGTTTTGTGCTGTTAAAGTAATGTGTATTGTATTATTTTAGTTTCATGTGTGTTAACATGATGGTTTTTAGTGTTTGTGTGAATGAGACTGTGCATCTTCTATTTATGTTAATATTTAAAAGCTTCTTGTGATGGCTTTGGTTCATTATGTGACTTTCTCATCACCACCACCTTTTGGTGGTCATCAGTGTCACCCAATCATTATACTCCCCAAGGTCGCAAAACTTTGGACTCCTGGTAGTACCTAGGATAGCTGAGTACACTGAAGGAGGTAGAGATTTTTCACATTTGGCTCCCAAACTCTGGAATAACCTTCCTGATACCGTTCAGGGTTCAGACACATGCTCTCTGTTTAAATCTAGATTAAAGACACATATTTTTAGCCAGGCATTCACATAATTTATCTCATAACTTTATAGTTCAGCTTTATCTGAGCAAATGTACATTTTCATTATTTTGCTTGGGTTAAACACATCATCTTCACTTGGTTGGAACAGAATTTCTGTCTCTATTTGCTTCTCTGTTTCTGCCATGATTGCATCCCGAGGCAACTAGGAATTACACAAACTTCAGTCTGGATCCAACCCTTACGCGGATCTGAGATGACCGAACACATGAGAAGAGATAATGCCAACCCCCCAGAAGACCTCAGATGATGCTAACTCTGGAACAACATATAAAACTACTACATTTTGATTAATAGCAATGTCTAATCTCAATCGCAAAGTTTAATCGCAACATACCATCATTGCTGTTAATAGTGTTCACCGTCTGTTTGATTACGTGTAATTTGTAACTAACTGCGTGATTCTTACTGTACATTTCTGCCATAGTCACCACTAAAACCTACTCCTAAATATAATGTAGAAGCTTACATTTTTCTGTAAAGCTGCATTACAATGATTTGTATCATGAAAAGGTGCTAAACAAATAAACTTGAATTGAATTAAATATTACAAAGGTAAAAAACAGATTTAGTATTTCAATAGCTTAGTATAATATATCATGAAATTATTATATTTAAATGTAAATTTAAGCTAAAATGGTAAAACCTAAAATGTTGCCACCATATTTTTTAATTGTAAAATTCTGGCAATCACAGCTGCCATTTTTGTACAGTGTAGGAATCAAACCCATAACCCACTTTATACTGTAAACTACAGGAAGGTATGTCGGATTGCAGAATTCTCCACAATAGAGAACTCGGAAATACAAGTTTTGCAATTGTGATATGTGACCCTGGACCACAAAACCAGTCTTAAGTCACTGGGGTAATATTTGTAGCAATAGACAAAAATATGGGTCAAAATTATCATTTTTACTTTTATGCCAAAAATGTTCCATGAAGATATTTTGTAAATTTACTAATGTAAATATATCAAAACTTAATTTTTTATAATTAATATGTATTGCTAAGAACTTAATTTGGACAACTTTAAAGGCAATTTTCTCAATATTTAGATTTTTTTGGCACCCTCAGATTCCAGATTTTAAAATAGTTGTATTTCTCAAAAATTGACACTTAAGATTGGTTTTGTTGTCCAGGGTCACATATATGATTTGCAAATATATTGCACATATATGATAAGACAACATGGCAAATTAACACTGTTTTCAACAGGCACAATTAATTTAATTTAATTCCCCCCAAGGTCTTTTTATAACAGTTATTGGGTTCAGACTACTTTAATGATCTGACCCCACATGGGTCCTTTATTTTCATCAAATGTCAATGCTACAAGATAAGAGTATATGGATCTCTTTCACAGTGGACACTTGCTAGGGATTAAACAATCTATAGCACTCCAGATGTGACCCTAGTAGTTTCTGTCAGGCGGCAACTCCTGTGCAGAAGATTAAGGCTCTCAGAAAAGTATGTCAGTGTAAGGTCAATCGAATCCATCTCCAAAACACACTTACTGTCACTAAATATCACGCTGAAAATATCAAAACATTGCCCGCAATCTAGCTCACAAGATGTCTGCTTGTGTTTCACTTCAGTACGGGGTGGTGGAAGAACGCAGATAATAAGCTTAACTGAAATGACAACACACATTAGGTTCAGCGACTGCACACTTTAGAAAGTTTTCAATATGTCTCAGCTAAATGTGCATTTGGTCCAGAAATAAGGGAAAGCCGATGCAGGCTGTCGCTTTAGTACAAATATGGGCTGTTACTCATGAAGCTCCCCTTCGGCTATACTTCATTACTGACCTAATGAGCCCAAACAAACGAGTAGAGAGCTCCAACATACAGCACTATAACCTCACTTAACGCTGCATGATGGTAGTGTGCGCTGAGTGAGTGGTTCAGATTGCTGTTCCTGCAGAATTTGGTTGGCCTTATTAACCTGTTTTGGACTTGTTGGCACTCTAGTTTCAGGAACATCTCCAACTGTGTCCCCCAGAACCTGAATGATCATTGAAATATAGTATGAATTGACAAATGATACAGATACAGTTTTCTTCAATCTTAAAGGTGACATATCACGAAAATCGGACTTTTCCAGGTTTTAAGTGGTATTAGCAGGTCCGCTGTGCAGTGCAAGAAAAAGTTAAAAAGATTAACCCAATAACTTTGTTTTAGTAAGTTTTTCTCTGCAAGCGTCTGATTTCGCTCTCTTGGTGACGTGGCAAAGGGATCTCATTATAATATTACCGCCCCTTAAACTGTAAGTTTCCACCCGCTGCATCATCATTTTGATTTTGCAAGCGACAACTGTGTACCTGTTCTAATGCCATGGTGAAAGTTTGAGCAACACATGCTAACTGTTCTGCCTTTGGCTGCACAGACGAGCACAGAACACTGTTTAGTCCCAGCCTCAGAGGAGACAACAGAGCATTGGATTTATTGATTTATTTACTGTATGCTGCTGCCACAGATCTAAAATAATTATGCGATTTATTTCCCCACTTTTTACCTTCACAGACATAACTGACTGTTTTTGTTTTTAATGTAAACTTGAATAAGAACTTACTTTACTCACATGCTGTGACAGCCGCTTTCTGTCGATGTGATTTGGATGCGTGCACTCAGAAAACATGTCAGAAGTTTAAACTAATATGGTTTAAAATGCATGATTTCAGCGCGATAAACATGATAATCAGAACCAAAACATGTTTTTAGCAGGTATGCTTTTAGCTCTATTCTGGAAAGGGGGCGGGAGCAGCAGCTCATTTGGATTTAAAGAAACAGGCACGAAAATCAGACTGTTTCTGCTTCCACTCAAAATAGGCATTTTCAAATTATATAATAAATTGTGTGTGGGGTATTTTGAGCTGAAACTTCACAGACACATTCTGGGGACAGCAGAGACTTATATTTACATATTGTAAAAAGGGGCATAATGTGTCTCCTTTAATATCTTTAACTGACAAATACAAATTAAGTAAATAAATGTAGAAAACGTTTTCACTCAGAAATTGCTAGTAAATTTTAAAATCAATTGGATCCTCTGTAGTAAATGGGTGCCGTCAGGATGATATTCCAAACAGCTGATAGAAAAATCATAATTCACGTGACTCCAGTCTATCAATTAATGTCTTGTGAAGTGAAAATCTGTGTGTTTGTAATAAATTAATCAAGACGTTTGAACCTTAAACCATATTATTAACTATATAGCTTTAAATATATTATTTATTTATTTAGAGATACTCTATGCCATACCTTGAACTCCTCTAATATATAGTTCAATCTGTAAAGAATTATATCATTCTATGTTCAGATTATTAAAATATCATGTAAAAAAAAACATATTTATTCATATTTTTTTTTATGGTGGATTTTCACATTAACACTGAAAGTCTGGGTTTTTTGTAAGTTTTGATGTGACCTTCATATAACAAAATGAAAAAAGAAGTACAATTATGCAGTTTTTAATTCAATCAACCTGCGGTGCCATAGAAACACATCCACAAGTAATTCTAGACACACTGCACCTACATTTGACAAGAACATGTCTTCAAAATAAATCTAAATCCACCTCCACTCTGGCATAAAATAGTTCATAGGTACGTTTTCCAAGAAATTATTTTCAGGCACCCCAAATTCATAGCTCAGCTAAAGCCTCCTACCCAGCACGCATCCCATCCCAGATGTTCCCTTCTTTCTGTTCAAGCTCCCAGAAATCCTTTGAAAGGTCTAGCTCTGCTAAAGTAAGCTCACCCTCTTCTCAAACACCATATTAGCCCAATTGGCATCACCCTCAAAAACATGAAGTACAGTGATTCATGTAAAGGAAGTTTTTCAGTGGGACATGCCAGGGCCAACACTTGTTAAAGCTCAGAGATTTTTATAGGCTCCTTTTTCATCTTGACTTCACAAGCCAGTAGAGGGAAAGGCTCTAGTGGCAGACGTTGACCTCATCAGAATCAAACTAAGATGATGTCAGTTGGAATGCAATGACAAAAGTTCGGTGACATCCATAATTCAGGCCTGCTCATAAAACATGCAATGAGATGCTAATGGGATGATACAGTTTCCTGGATTTTTGCTTATATGTTAGTATTTCAAAATATGCGGTTTCCTCTAGTGGTTGTGTATCAGCTGAATGTTTTGGCTTAACATATTCTAGCCTCATTTGGCAATAGATGGAAAACAACTCAGATGTTTTCATTCATTCAAAAACACAGTACTGCCCTCTGGAGTATATATTCACATCTAATTCGATTGACAAATTTTGTCGCACCACAAAGATTTATAAAAACTTGCATTACAATATTTATTTTCATTGAATTAAGTCTACTAAAATGTAAATTAATAAATATAATTTACATTTTATATATGAAACATACATTTCTGTGTTGTATAATTAATTAAACAATTTTAATTAATACAAATTATATTTGTGTGTGTAGTTTCTATTTAAACAATATTGTTTTATGGTAAATTTAACTAATCTGAAATTGAATTTAAAGTTTAATTTGTTTAAGCTCAGGTGTACATTAACAATTGTATAAATTGTTGGGAGATTAATGGTTTGAACATAATATTTAAAATACAGAAATATGCAATGGAAAAAAATCCTTAATTTGAAGTACTAAAAACTGAAATTAATACAAAATTTGTAATACTGAATTAAAACCGGCAAGAGATGGTGACAAGCTGCTCTCTTAATGAGTGAGTCATTGAGTCATTCATTCAATCGATTTGTTCCAAACAATTTATTAATTCAGTAATTAAAGAGTAAGTCATTGAATCACTCAAATTATTAATTTAAAATAATAATTCAGTAACAAAACACCACTGTGTTGCATGGAGATCTGCAAATGACTTACAGCTCACTTACTTTATTAAGTGTTGTATAAAATGTATTTTTTATTTTTCTGCATTCAGTCATAGCATCTGCACCTATCTGTTATCAGTTAAATGTTTTCAGTCCAGGTTAGTGATGGACTAATCTCCCAAGATCCACTCCCATGCTCAGACTTTCATCTCTACTAGACGTCTCCCCTTGCCGAGCAGATACAAAGAGAGAGTTGGCCGAAAGACTCGGGCCCAGAGGAGGCCACTGTCAGGATGCGTTAACCTCACAGAGGTTGTTGGCTTTTCTTTGCTCTCAGAGGTGAAGGGGTTTATGCTGCAGATATAGTTCTGTTCCTCTGTACGTTTAATGAAAAATCTTACTCAGACAGAAACCACAGTATTGCATTTCAGTCCACCTCAGAGTCATACACCCAGGAGATGAAATCACTGAAGCTACTGAAGAGTGTAGTGTACGTCACATTAACTCTGGGGAGAATTCACTAGGAATGAACTGCAGCCACTGATAACCAAAAATCATGCAATTGTGTTATCAGTACAAACAACATATTCAAGTTTTTTGTTTGTTTTGTTTTTCGTTAATAACTGTTTATTGAATTTTCTTCTGGGAACAGTAGTATAAAACAAAAAGCAACTGTGTAAATTTAGAACCCACCCCAATCCATCCCACCATATTTAAGTATTTTAATTGTTACTTTTAAGTATTACATTTTATTAAAGTGTGCATGAAACAGAAGTTGAGAGCATATATCCGAAAGAAATGGTTACTTGAATGAGAACATTTTTAGGACAGGACATGATTGTGTCCATTGGGAATGGAGTTAGACGGTGTTATTTTTGTATCATGTACTGTTATAGTTCTTTGTTAATATTTTCCATCAGTTTTCATCTTTATATTTTGTTTTGTTTTTGTTTTTCATTTTAGTTTTAGTCTTATTTAAAGTTTGAGTAATTTGGTTTTAGTTTTAGCAGTTTTTTCATTAATTTTATTTACGTTTTAGTTATTTTAGTACATCAAGATAAATTGAAAAAAAGAGAAATGTTGCCTTAGCCGATATAAAACAAGGTTTTTCGTTTGTTTGTTTTGCTGGTTTTTTTATATGTGATTTGATCTGGGAAAACCCATCGGATGTCACGCTGGGACATTTTCAGGATATTAAAAAATTGGTTGAATATCAATTTTCTTTTTCAAAATTAGGTTTTCATTCAATTGTTGTTCTATAATATCTTGTCTATCATCTCTGAAAAAAATATTGGCAAAATTCACTTGTTTAGTGAAGAAAAATTAAAATTTATTGCAGAAAGCAATGTGCGAAGAACAATATGCTCTTATGCTAAGAACGCGGAAATGTGTCAAATGTGTCAGGAAAGTGGCATGTTAACATACAATATTATGGGCTACGTTTGCTATATGTGTACCTGTGCTTTTTGCCAGAGTTTGTGTGTTTGTTTGTTTGTTTGTTTGTTGTGTTTGCGTGCGTGCGTGCGTGCGTGCGTGCGTGCGTGCGTGCGTGCGTGCGCGTCTGTGAATTGTGGGGACTATCCATAAACTATTACTTTTATACTGACCAAACGATACTTTTTATCCCCTAACAACCCAACCCTAACCTTAAACCTACCTCTTACACAAAACCTGTTTGCATTGTTACACTTTCAGATAAACATAATTTACTGTTTTTATATACAGTATATATATATATATATATTTCCTCATGGGGACTGCAAGCCGGTCCCCACAGTGTAAAATAATTCAAGTTTTACTGTCCATGTGGGAACATTATGTCATAAACAAGTAAGCACACAAACACACACATACACGCACGCACGTGCGAACAAACGTGTATGTGTGCATTCTGAGCAAAAGCAAAAGCAAAAGCAAAATATTTTTTTTTATTATTATTTTAGAAACCCTTGGAATAAGGGTCAGGCTTGAGCAGGATTCCTATTGTGGTATAAAGGGATTTCTCTTTTACCCTTTCCACTACAAGTGTGTAAAGAAGGTGATGTGATCCCAGCACACCCACCATCTCTGTCAGCCTGACCTCTGTGACCTCATGATCAAAAAAACAAGAGAAAATTGAGAACCTGAGAGAGAATAAGCAAGAGAGAGAACTGAAAAGAGGTGTGTAAAACAAACACACACACACACACATCTCAATCCCAGGAATCGGTGCATGAAATATAGAGCCGTCCTACTTTCTAAAGGTTGTAATTAATGTAATGCCCCATCCGCGATCCTCCCCACGCCATTTCCACCCGACAAACGGGAGGATCCTGTTAGCTCTCCACTAATCCAGCTCAGAGTGGCACGGTTCCCAGATCATCAGAGCGGATGGACACAGAGAGATTACCGCTAACTGAGGAAATGTGGGCCGGGTCTGTGACACGGGCGCTTTTTACACACATCCGCGGCTTCTTATACAGTACATGTTAACGCCACCCTTACAGTGGTCTCTAACCTCAAACCAACTTTCAAATGTCACTTTTTAGACAATTATAAATCCTGCTAAATCCCGTCAGTCTTCAAACAGAACAGGTTCAGAAACTGTTACAGTTGAGTGCTGTAGATTATGACACACCAATGTACATGATGCACTTTTATTGTTTTATTATGCTTAATGACATTCATGTTAGTCTTTATGTTTTAATCAGGTAACAGGCTGTGTGAAGAACAGGTTGCTGAGCAAAGTGTTTTTATTTGGTATCCATATAGTCACTCTGTACCACAATGGAAAATGTTCTAAATAGTGGTTTTTATTTGAATATTAACATGCATGTATACTATTTAAATGTAATAATGAAATTTTCATTTCCTATAATTTTTGTATTTATACAGCAGAACTACAAAACTGAGTAATTCTTTTAAACGGTTTTGAACTTTCTCTCTGTCGGAACAGCTGTGTGTGCACTCATCTTGCCATTTCTATAAAACATGTTTATTTTTGTCTGAATTGAAGTTCAAACTATAATTGTGTTATTTATACACAAATGCAATTATATTATGTTAAACACTTCTAAAATGAATTAATGTTTTAATATAATTGATGCCTGTGTATGTAAATATCCTAAAGCATTAATGCAATTGGAGTTGCAGAATGTACACATTTCTGTCAAACTGCTAAATAAGGTTAACCAACAGTGAAGTTAGCAACAACATCTAATAAGCTTGCCAAAACAATTTTTTTTTTGTATAAGCTGACAGCATTAGATAATTATATATTTAGTAAATATTTTAGTAAATATGTTTACATTTACAGAACAATTACTTCCAAGTTGCCTTTCTTTAGAGATGGTAGTGATATTGAAATACTAACAACAGTAGGTGTTCAGCTACATGCAATGGTTTTGTTAGTATTCTCATTTTTTAGATGTGGAATGTATTTCAATATGGTATTAATAGAGAAATGTAGCAAATTGCTTTCTTATTCAGTTTTATTTAGGCTTTAAAATTAATGTAAGAGTAACCGTTTTCAAAAGAGTAGGTAAATGTGCAAATTGGCCTGTAGGTGCATACATTTTTGGTGGTGGTTGTGTTTGAGTGAGAAGAGAATGTAGTCTTTAAATGTATATTGTACTAAAATAAAAAAATAAAAATATCCACAGTTTAGTCCACATAGACTGCTGAAAAATAAATGGCCACTAGCAATGGATACAAATCTGTCAGAATAACAGTATATTGTCGACTACTTAAAGGAGTCATCAGATGCCATTTTACACAAGTTGATAAGATTCGTTGGGGTCTTAATGAAAAGTCTATAACATACTTTGGTTAAAATTTCTCAATCGTAGTGTAAAAAACACCTTCCTTGACCTGTCAAAATCAGCTCTGTTGTCAGCATGCTGTTCTAGTCCATGTTGCTTTAAATGCTAGTGAGTTCTGCTGACTCTGCCCTCTCTTCCATTAAGTGAGGAGCAGACCATAGATATGTGTAGATTCCCTGTTCAGACCGTAGACCGTTCCAAAAGTAGCAGATGGCTTACGTATAGCCAGTAGCGTGTTTAGACACCATGCAACTGCGTGGGGCCCCGCGGTCCAGGGGGGCCCCTGCGGAACGCGATTTTTACGATGGGAACTGAGAACCATTTTTTTTTTTGGGGACCGGTGCGTAATTGGGTCAATACCGGACTAGCGATAAGCTTGAGGACAAACAATACGGTTATCGATACGTGCGTTGTTTTATCTCCGTACTTCTGTGTTAATGGCGAATTAGAAGCTGTTCTCATTAACCGATCTCAAGCTGTCTTCCGTCAGAGGTTTGGCACGACATGCAGCGGCACAGTCTCAAACTCTGTCTGGCGCGTGTAAAATAATTGTAATGCTGAATATGTACAATTCATATTTCTTTTGCGTCTCCAGTGGCTCAGATGTCGGGAGTAAATGACAACAGCTGTATTTATTGTTACATCCAACAACAAAACACTTTAATCGCTTAATCAGAGACATCTTGCCTTCCCCTGCACCGGAGTCGACACTATGGCGGACTTATGACAGCTCATTCAGGGCAGGTCTGAGCTAAGACGGCCTTCTCAATCAACTATCATGGGTGTCTGTCATTCTGACAGGAATCTCAGAACAGCCTGATTTGAGAAAGATGATTTTAAAATAGGGCTAAAAAAAACTGGGTGGTTTTTTATCATTATAGGATGGATGTGTACACACACTTCCAACACACATGTATGTTCAAACAACTTGTAAAGTGAATTTTGCATCGGATGACCCCTTTAATAATTAACTTTGGTATTGACAAACAACATCCAGAATCAGAATGATCCATTTTATAATTCTCTACATTCCCCCAAACTCTCCTTTCTTTCTTAAAGTAGTTTATAATAGCAGCACTTTTTTTCCATCACACACAGGACAACCTTGAAATTAAAAGAGCAAATTAAACACATTTTAGTGATTTCCTGCAGGAGAAAACAGTAAAGTCAGCCTAAGATAAGCTGGGAACATCTCAAAGCTGCTCAGCACGATACCAAAGTGTTGGAGGTGGTCTCCTCTGCCAGCCCGGCTGTGATGTGTCGTAATCAATTGAATGTTCCGCTGAGGAGAAACCCCCGAAGGCCCTCCATACCCAGCCAGAAGTAGGCCGCCGTGAACTTTCTGCAACGCTGCCCTCAAAGACATGTCTTAATTAAAACCTGGGAGTTGTTAGGTCCTCCAACTTTCTCCTTCACTCCCCCATTGGCAGTTTAGTGCAGTATAGCCTCTCTAAGGGCCTAGAAAAGGCGCCTCTGGAGGGAATGCCCTGGTCCGGGTTTGGCAGTGACAGGAAACCGCTGCATTTCCAGTCTCGGTAATCATCTGCTTTGGTTTGCAAAAAAGTTCACATGAATAAACTAAAGAAGATAAGTTGATAAGATCCACTCTTAGAGGTCATTTGTTCTCATACCCAAACACCTATTTACAAAGCCATAGCCTTTCAAGTGAAAGGCGGAGGTCGAGCTCAGCAAGAAGATTGAGGTCAAACATATATACTCTCTTTTCCGTTGTTTTATGAACTCGAAAGTAATGCGTTCCTCCGTGATGACCATAGCTCTGCATGCTCCTGGAATAAACGAACACAGAAACGGAGGCAGTGATGTTAAATCAAGTTGTCAGCGGACATAAAGTTGCCTCTGGTGCTTGAATGAGCCCCGGCGTCTTTTTGTTGTGGATTTGAAGAGCTCGGTAGCTCATTTGCTAGCTTTTATAAGTTGTACTCTACAATACACCAGTCAGTTAAAAGTTAATCGGCATTGAAAGATCATTATGCCCTGTTAGACGACGTAGGTGTTCGGTTTCGTTATAGTGAATAAACGGCTTTAAAGCTTTACCTTCTGAAGTCGGCGTTCAGATGATCAAATCCAATAGGTCAATGCACCACATAGACTTTTTGCTTTTGTAAAGCAGTTTGCCGCTTTTATCCCTGGGGGGCTTTATTCAGAATTCTTTAAAAAGCAATTAGACACTGATTAACAGTATAAGCAAGTCCTGATGAGACAAGTTTTGATTTTAATTATTTTGAGGGAATTTTGCCTCAATCATTAAAGATGATGCATGGATATTTAAATCACAGGCTTGTTAGTTTGGTAGTTGCTTTATATTATTATTACCATTGTGCAATTTAAAAATGTCACACATATATGCCATTCAGTGATTTAAAACATATATAATTAAAATACATTTTAATATAAAATTTGTAAAATAGAATACACTTTTATTTATTCATCTTTATTAATTAGAATGTCATGTATTTAATTTGACCAAAAAAATCGACAGCTGTAGTACATTTATTTCTGAGTTTGAGTTCTGTAAAAAGCTACTGCGTATCTTCACAGAATCCTTTGTTATGAAAATGATTTTGTTTGCTTGACACTTGTATTATTTAGTTCAATATATACCTAGGTTCAAAAATACAATCACAGTTATTGTTGCAATTAGTGCTCTTTTGAATTTAACTGAATTACTGTGACAGTCTATTTTATTGTATACTCAAAGGTGAGTGAAGTGCAAATAAAACTAAAAATAAATAATTTTGAACAATTATATAACCCAGTGACCTAGTCTGTATAATTTCTACAGGAAAATAATTAATCATCAGTGCAAATTATGGTTAACAAAGATTTCCACCCAAGCAGGTCTTTTAATTACAAGGTTGTGGAAACATGCCTTCCACATTAGTGCAGCAATATGGAATTAATTCAAGCATATTTATCAAAGTGATAAGCCGTGATTGGTTTTAATTAGTTTCAATGCCTTCCTCGTCTCTTTTCCATCTTCCCAACATCTCAAAGCTGTGTTCCAAGAATAACTCAAGGAGTTACAATAAACAACCGCAGCTTATAAAAGAGAGAATATAAATACAAAGTTGAACATTTCCATTTCCTTTTTGCTGGATCCAATATTTTGTGCCATTATGTGAGGAAAAACAAATAATAATTTTCTTCTTTTTCAGAGTCAGCATATAGCAAGACTGAGGACTGGGTCACAAGCCTTGCTGATTAAAAGTCAACTAGGTTTCTCGATTCTGATTGGACGACTCGCAGGTGATTAGCAAAACATTCAAAACTCCTGTTTGTTGGCAGCCGTGAAATTATTAGTTTCCTTGTCCGCATAAAGGAAGAGACTGGAAGAGAAGTGACATTGCCAAAAACTATCATTAATAATAACAAAGACTTGGCGAAGGAGATCAGCTTACAGCCATTTATCTAGAGATGACAGCTGAGGAAGCGCTGAGGAACATACGTTTTATGGGCCTGGATGATATTTTTACGCAGATGCTACTTGACATGCAGTTCACGGCAAGGGTTAGCCCCAGACCATCAAATTATGTGGCTATTCTTGTAATCTTCAATTTCTTCACACTGCCATTTCTGAAAACATGTCATATCCTTTGTGTCACAAGCATGAAGACAAACCTGTGTGCGGTTTTAAAACAGGCAGCTGAATTCTGAGGAATTTCGCTCACATAGTGAGAAATTAGCCGATGGCATTATCAATGTAGCTTGTATGTGACAAGGGCTTTCACTTATCTGAGAACAAATCATGATTGATCACAAATGATTCTCAGTTTAATCCCATAATCCATGAGGTCACATGATGCGCTGATAATAAGGGAAGCTCCTTCAGATGTATACAAAGTATCTCCGATTGTCCGGATACCAAATAAAAAAAAGAGTGCATGGTTCAAGCTTTAATTTCATTTTGACGATGATATGCCACTCTTCTCTTAACGCAGCAAGTCGTTCTTTGATGACGCTGGAAGTTGCAATGATAAGACTTCCCTCCAGACACCAGGGAATAGATATGGATCTCTCCTCCTGGTGTTTAGCTTTTAGCGGAAAAAGGGATTACCTGCAGTGGCCCAAAAGCTCTCAGGCTCTTCAGAGTGATTCCCCTTCTAATCGTCCAAATTGAAAAAGTATTTATAGTCAATCTTACAGCCTGTCTGGGACCAGATAATCAGATCTGGGGTGTACTTTTGTTGCAATTTGTTTTAGGTTGAAGACCCTCATGCACATGCACCTGCTAGTTTGGATTAAGTTGGACATTTTACTGAAATTTACTGCAGGGATTGAAACCATAGAGAGTTTATCCTGAATAATGAATTAATTAATAAGATCCCAGAGCTCCAGAAATACTTGTTACCAGGTGGAATAAAAAGCACATATATCTATGTACATTTCTATAGAAAATGTGATTGGTGCAAGGCTGTTCTGTTTGCTCACGCATTGCTAAGCAGGTACTAGGGTGTTACTGAATATCTGCTTGTTGACCCAAGCAAAAAGAGACCACTTACATGTCTCCAAGACTTTATAATGCCGAAATATGATCCCTTTTCAATAGCCTATTGTGACGAGTGGCTGCCTCCCTATTTTGGGCTGCCTATTTTGGACACGTTTCCTCTTTGAACACTTTTATTTTATTATTTATGTTGAATAAAAGCCTCTCCGAGGCCTGACGCACTGTATCTGTCATTTGCTCTTCCCGCCACACTGGTGGAGAATGTGGGCAGGCGGGGCCTAGACAGTGCAGTTGGGCAACACCTGATGACGTCATCCCCTCTCGCTCGCAAAAGTCCATGAAAACCTGCACTGGGAGGTAGGAACGACGGCGACAGCCTCCCAGCCACCAAAGGGGTAAATTACTTTTCGTCTACGGTCATTTACCCTGTGGTTGGTTGATGCTGTGGTCTAAAACCTGGTTTCTCTGTCCCGGTTCCAGAGCGGTGTGAGAGGGAGAGTTGCCCAGAGAGGAATCCCCGCCCCGCCCACTCCGACCGCTGGAGCCTGGTTGAGGAAGGTAGCACTCCTTTGTGGGCGGCGGTCGTATGACGGGGATGTCGCTTGGGATGTAACGAGTGGCTGCCTCGCCCCCATTTCATTATATTCACCCCGTCCTTTAATGCCGCCCTTCCCCAGGCTCCCGACGGGAGTGGGTGTGTGAGAGAGGAGGGGCGCTGAAACAGCCAGGTCTGGCGGCGTGTGATGAGGCACACCTGATGTGAATGAAGCCTCATCACCGCTGCTGTTAAACGCAGAGGGCGCCTCTCCTCGGGAGACTGGTCTCTTCCCCGTGCATGCACGCTGGTGTCCTCGTGGGTCCACGAAGGGAGCGTAGAGGGCTTCCAAGCCACCAGAGCTCCCAGATCCGCGGTCCGGACGAGAACCGCACCCGCTATATGGCTGACGGCCAGGATGCCGGGCCCTATAATCCCCAGAAGCGCCGTGGGCCAAAGGCGGACGAAGCTGCTAAAGTATGCCGCCGCCCCTCGCGCCCCGGACCAGAGAGGGGAGCGCGTGCGGCCGCCAGACTCCGCCCCTTACCTGGACCCTTCCTTCTTGAATACTGCCCCTCCTTCACAAACCCCGCAGCACGACGAGGACCCCGGATCCCCTGTTTATTTTGGACACTTTTCCCCTATGGACACTTTATTTTATTATTTATGTTAAATAAAAGCCTCTCCGAGGCCTGATGCCACACCCACTGTGTCTGTCGTTTGCTCTTCCCGCCACACCTATATATACATTTCCCTTTTTTTTATTTGCAAGGTAAAAATTGTAAGGCCAATGGCTTAGAAAAGTAAAAATAGACAACCTGTAGCACAAATGGCAGGAGACGAGTGTTGCTAGGCTGTTCTGGGCAGTTGCTAGGCAGCAGAGTTGGGTAAGATCCAGAATTGAACAATAGACTCCCTTTAAATTCATGAGTTAGATTTATTGATTTTCTTTAATTATGGTAATGTATAGAACATTTTAAACATTACATTGTACTCTCTCTCCATCCAAGATGTAGGTGAGTTAACTGATGGACTACTTGGATTACTTGTGGATTATTCTGGTGTTGTCCACATTCACTACAGAGGATCCATTTGTGCGCAAGTGATGTAATGCTAAATTCCTCCAAATCTGTTCTGATAAAGAAACAAACTCTTACATCTTGGATGGCCTAAGGGTAAGTACATTGTAAGCTAATTTTCATTTTTATGTTAACTGTTACTTTAATTCAATTTAAACTTAACTCAATATCAATTCAAATTCATAAAGCTGATCTCATAAAAAAAAATCAAGCAAGCCTCTCCTGGACTGAATGAATGTGTAGCAAGAGTTTTGAGCTGTATTCAAACACACATAAATACTGTAGTGGACCGGAAGAAAAATTTGACAAAACGCTCATTTATAAGCAGAGAAAGAATCTTTTTCCAGCTGTCCTGTTTACAGTGGAGTATGTGTATAATTTCCTTGCAACTATTCATTCTGTATTCACATTGAAGCAACATATTTAGTGTTCTGTCATCGCCACCTACTCGTGTCACCTCTCGACACTCCACCTCAGATGCTGGAAAACCTGTATGTCTCTTTATGTGTTCTACACTCATTATCCACACTGCCATGTTCTCCAGTGTCCTTTACACCTTAAATACTAATTATTATGTATTGTGGGTGACTGTGTAGCCGCAGCTCTACCTCTACAGCAGATCTCAGTTTGTTTTCTTCAGTGTTGGCATGCAAATTTGTTTCTTTGGTTCTCTTTAGTTTCTGTTGGATCAGAGATTTGGTAAAGGGAGTCTGCTTTGCGTAACATGCCAGCTGCTATTGTTCGTCTGTCTGCAAAGCTCAATTCAAAAACCATTAAGTGGGGATATGCAATAAAACCACAATATGTACACATACAGAAATATATATACACTCACCAGCCACTTTATTAGGTACACCTGTTCAATTGCTTGGTAACACAAATTGCTAATCAGCCAATCACATGGCAGCAACTCAATGCATTTAAGCATCTAGATGTAGTGAAGACAACTTGCTGAAGTTCAAACCAAGCATTAGAACGGGGAAGAAAGGGGATTTGAGTGACTTTGAACGTGGAATGGTTGTTGGTTTCAGACGGGCTGGTCTGAGTATTTCAAAAACTGCTGATCTACTGGGATTTTCGCGCACAACCATCTCTAGGGTTTACAGAAAATGGTCCGAAAAAGAGAAAATATCCAGTGAGCGGCAGTTGTGTGGACGAAAATGCCTCGTTGATGTCAGAGGTCAGACTGGTTAGAGATGATAGAAAGGCAATAGTAACTCAAATAACCACTCGTTACAACCAAGGTATGCAGAATACCATCTCTGAACGCACAACACGGGCTACAGCAGCAGAAGACCACACCGGGTGCCGGTCCTGTCAGCTAAGAACAGGAAACGGAGGCTACAATTCGCTCACCAAAATTGGACAATAGAAGATTTTAAAAAATGTTGCCTGGTCTGATGAGTCTCGATTTCTGCTGCGACATCCAGATAGTAGGGTCAGAATTTGGCATAAAGAACATGAAAGCATTGATCCATCAATCAATTGATCCTGCCTTGTCTCAAGGGTTCAGTCTGGGGGTGGTGGTGTAATGGTGTGGGGGATATTTTCTTGGCACACTTTGGGCCCCTTAGTACCAATTGAGCATAATTTAAACGCCGACCTGAGTATTGTTGCTGGTTATGTCCAACCCTTTATGACTACAGTGTACCCATCTTCTGATGGCTACTTCCAGCAGGATAATGCACCATGTCACAAAGCTCAAATCATCTTAGACTGGTTTCTTGAACAAGACAATGGGTTCACTTTACTCAAATGGCCTCCACAGTTACCAGATCTCAATACAATAGAGCACCTTTGGGATGTGGTGGAACGGGAGATTCACATCATGGATGTGCAACCGACAAATCTGCAGCCACTGCGTGATGCTATCATGTCAATATGGACCAAATTCTCTGGGGAATGTTTCCAACACCTTGTTGAATCTATGCCATGAAAATTAAGGCAGTTCTGAAGGCAAAATGGGGTCCAACCCTGTAGCAAGGTGTACTTAATAAAGTGGCCAGTGAGTTTGTATGTGTGTGTATGTGTATGTGTATGTGTATCAGTGGTGGTCAAAGTACACAGATCAAGTACTTGAGTAAAAGTACAGATACGTATACTAAAATATTACTCCAGTAAAAGTAAAAGTACTGCTTTTTCAATTTTACTCGAGTGAAAGTACAAAAGTACTCAATTTTTTATGTACTTAAGTAAAAAAGTACTGATAGACAGATTTATTTTGCAATTTTATATAGACTACTTTATTTAATTTTATATTAGCACATATTTTTATAATCCTACTGCCCAAAATACCTGTTTTTTTCCCAAAATAACCACTATATAGAGTCAAGATATATATTTTGTTGATATGGACTACGTTGATGAGAGTGATGTAGTAATGTTCACTGTGAAGCTTACACTGCCATGTACCTGAGAGAAAACAGATTTCACCATCTAATTTTCACCAGTAAGAAAAAAGTGTTTTAGAACTTGTTGTTTTGCAGAACGTCAGTTATATATGACATGAGAATTAGGCCTGAAATTAGGAAGAACATTTTAAGGAAAATATAATTATATTTTCATAATGATTTTTTTTCTTCTCAAACCTCGTCTGTGGTGTAAAAACACCCCTGGCCCAAATGCCCCAGAGGGCATCACTTCCCACTCTGATAATTACTGTAGTTACTATGTTCTGAACATCACATCCTTTCTTTTTCCCTCAGATGGAATCTATCTAGGTGGCTGAATAAAGATATTTGGACTTTATATCAAAAAAATTCCTCAACTTAGCACCAGCAAGCTTGTTAGCTAGACAGTTGGCATCTGCTAACAATATTTACTTATTTTCAGTATGGTTATGAATAAACATTCATATCTGTCTACTCGGCTAGTTGATCTAAACAATATAAAAATGTATACTGTTGATAAACAATATAAAAACAGACGTCACATAGGTCTAAATGCATAGCATTTAAAAACTGCTAACGTTACAGCAGCGGGAATATGAACGTGTGTATCTCCCCGGTCCACACCATCCTAACTCGTTTCTTGCTCGAGCGGGTCACGAACCCGGGATTCGCGGGCGCCTAACAAGGTTTTGCATCAGTCGCTAGAGCCTCTTTTGAGGTCAGGGAGTGAGGTTTACACACAGCCCTTACTGGTATACATCCGCGAGCATCAGTTATTTTATTTAATCTGTGTTATTTTAATGTTTTGTTTTTGACCTAAAACATAACGTTAGAGACACTGATGTTGATCTGTCTGCATTCAAGCATTTCAGTGGGCTTAAATAGATCACCCTTTACAGCAGATTTAGTTCACAAACAACTGACAGTTTTGACCTAAATATTATTTTCAGTTACAATAATTAATCCTAAAATTCGACATTAGTAACGCATTTTCACAGCATCAGTAGCGCTCACGAGATCTCCGGTTCTTGTGAGTTCAGTTCACTGAAGAAGACTCGCCTAAACGGATCATTTGAATCAGTGAGTTTTCGACTCGAGAACAGCTGCAATCGGATCATTGCAATTCGTGAATGAATCGTTTGTGGCGATTTGCGAACCGATTGAACAGGTTCATTGAAAAGAATCAGTTTGTTCATGAATCATACACCGCTTCTGTGTCTCGGAGCACGTGATGTATCACGTGAGTAACGATATGTTTTATGAAATGCAGTGAAGTAAAAAGTACGATCTTATGCTTTGGAATGTAGTGAAGTAAAAGTAAAAGTTACTCAAAATAAAACTACTCCAGTAAAGTACAGATACTTGAAAAATGTACTTAAGTACAGTAACGAAGTAGTTGTACTTCGTTACTGACCACCACTGATGTGTATGTGTGTATATATATATATTCGCTATCCTGTAGCAGATATGCCTTGTATTACAACCTTTATGTAAAATTCAACTAATGTATGTAAAATTAATGCAGCATTTGATTAATCTGAGTGACTCAATTCTTTTGAACTGAATCTGTATTCTAGTCAGCATGAAATAAAAACTAATCCTATCTATTCTATAGATAGCAAGCTGTAGATCTTATTGAAAATTATTAATCTGGAAACGTTTTGTTTTGTTTAATCAAAATGTCAAAACTGGATCTTCTGATGAAAATTACAGACTTCTATCTGGTGACCTATGCATTACATATGCTCCAATCATTTAGTATATCCACAATCGAATATTGTATATTATAATACAGAACACGATCACTCACTACTTCTGTTTTTTCAAAAATTCTGGATGTACTCTGCAGAAAACCGAAATCGAAAATACTTTGTAATAAGTATTTATTTTATTAAATAATGCAAATTTACTTTGTAAGAATTTTTTATTTAACTCAATTTTAATGATGCCGAATTTAAAAAAACACAAGCCAATAAAATAACCACATTTTATTGAAAGTAAAACAATCAAATTGAACAGAAAATATACATTTTCTGCAAACCTGCAAACCTATGATTATCAGAGCATGTGACCAGAGTGTAGCATCACGAGAGTGTAGCAGCGTGGCCATGTTACAGCACATTAGCTCTATTGCAAACAGTATATTACATAGAAATTTCCTATCGCCGCATTATTTGAGCAGACATTGCTTTTCCGGCAGAATGCACATTCATAGAACAAAATATTCTGCATAGCGTCACACTGCACAGTCACGATGGCTGGAGGGGGAGTGAAACCTGCACACAGAACACTGCCGAGTGGTACGGCGCGCCATATATTTTCAGCTCATATTTTCAGCTGTTTTTCTCTTACAGCCGCAAACCAAAAATGGCATTTTTGACCGAAAATTTTCAGTGGCCGAATTTTTGTTGCATTCGTAATTTTAATCATTCAGATTTGTTCACTGACCCTTTTGAAAGATTATGCCAGTAAGTAGCTACGAATGACTTTTTGCCACTGTTTTGTGCAAGAGAGTCATTGAGTTATTACAATCAGCACAAATTGAGTTGTAATCAATCAAAACAAGTCTTAATGTATTTTATTATAAACATGCGTGCAAATTTCAGCCGGGATTTAGGCTAACATTGCCTTCACACTTACTACAAGGAGCTACGATTCCTGTTTAACCTCATTAACATAACCCAATAAAGGGATAATGAGGCAACACCGAGCTGTCAATTAAAGGCCTTGTTATCCTCTCAGTGGGCTACTTGTTGCATAGCCGTAAGCCACATTGTTTAATGCACACATAAGTATTAATTCTCTAGAGAATGCAGGACCACTGTGGAAGCATTCTAAGATCTGAATAACCCTCAAGCTCCCACCATTGAGCCAGGCTCATCTAAATGCACATAGCCAGGACCGCTTTTTGTGTGCAGTCACCATGGCAGCAGGGTGTTTTGTCTCCAAATGCAACCTTTCTACTCGCATTGCCAGCTAAAGGACGTTAAAATGGTAGTTTGTGTTGCTATGACGATTAGATTCCAAGTACTCAAGGGGTGGCTAAAACAGAGGAAAGAAAAACATAAAAGCTTCGCAGGGAGGGTCTAGGGATGGCGTTGACAACATACTTCCCCGCATTGAACCCGGGGCCATTTTCCCAATTACGCCGACGTCCCCTCCCACGAACCTAAGCAAACTGACAAGGATCTTGATGGGCAAGGTTTAATTAAGCTAACGCGAGCTCATTAAGCAGCCAGGCTTAAGCTCTAAAGGACTTGGAATCAACAGGAGACTTGGAAGTATCCACAATGTCTTTTGAACTGCCTCCATTTTTGCAGGGCTCATTTTAAAAGACCTCCTGTCTGGCTAGCAATGCCTTGCTACTCCCACACATAACATGCCAGGGAATTGAGCTCTTTTTCTTTGAAAAAAAAGGAATATGATGAGAGTGTGGTAAAATTGAAATTACTATTGTATCAACCAAAATGACACCCTCCTGTTGCGTTTGTGCTATTCCCATGATAAAGCAACAGAATAAGTTTCCAGACTTGAAATTGTGCTTTGATCAGTATCTCTAAGCCGCGTGAGACTATATGATCCCATCTTGCATATCTCTTGGATTGTTTTGTATAAGAACGGATATTCAAGAATCCGCACGAGCCTGGTGCGAGGGTTTACGCTCGTCGAGGGACGTTCCCCTTTATCGCCCCCTTGGCTGAGAGCAGCGTTGTTCACTCTATATTTGTGTGCATCTTTGTGTTACAGCGAGTGGTGATTAATCACAGAGTGACTCTTGGTCCCAAAGCTGCATCCACGCAGGGCCCGCTGGGGGATCCCTGGGACTTCCAGAGTGACCAAACCTAGATTTGACACAGAAAGATAGCAGCCAGACACCTTACTTAAATCCCAGCTGTCTCTTCCAGTTTTCCCCCCGACAAGCCACATCCCCACACACAGCTTCGACAGGTCCAACTCAACGTTTTAGGCATCTTTCAAAGTGAAAACAACATTGAATACAGAAGTATCCTCCCGCTAGGCTACTTCTTATCATTGCTGAATCGTAGGCTAAATGCTAAACTGATGTTTCAATATGCTTTCTAATAACGCCTCAGGACACACAAAAGCAGGTTCTTGAAGAAATGCTATGGGAAGGCAAAATAAAACGAGGCGATGTCAAAGGTTTAACACACTCCTGAAGCTAGGCAGACAGAACCAAACGCCTGGAAATAACCCCTGTACATGATGTCTATTATATGCACATAAGACACCGGTCAAAGTGATGTCATTTCAGCCAACCCGGTGATGTTACTATAACAACCCATTGCATTTTTGAATGCACAGTATATGTCCCGGCTTGTCTATAAGAACTACATTATATGATCCAAAAGAGGAAATACTATACAGTATATTGCCACATCAGTCTGATCTCAGTAGTATTTATACTGATAAGTATATATTTCTAAATTATGTACACTTTTATGTTTATTTATCATATTTAATTATAATTATTACAATATATTCACATATATCTGCTACTCAAAGAATCAACTATTTTACAATAATTTAACTATTATATATGTATTTATAGCTATTTTGTAGTTTAGATTTATGAAATGTGAAATATATATGAATGAAAAAGTTAGGACACCCTATTGGATTCAATGGTTTTCAGTATCAGGACATAATTAAAAATAATAAAAAAATATCTGATCCATGGCAGGTCTTGAAATGTGGAAAATAAATCTTTAGATGAACAACATGACATGACATATCACACTGTGTCATTATTTATTTAACAAAACTAAAGCCAAGATGGAAAAGCCATGTGTGACATAGTTAGGACACATTATGATTCAATCGCTTGTAGATCCACTTTTAGCAGCAATAGCTTGAAGTATACATTTTTGTATGAATTTGAATTTCATCTAAAACACTTAGTATTTATATTTGCGCAGCTTTAAAAATGTAGATATATTTTTATTTACACACACACACACCCACAGTGAAAACAAACCTAAATAAAATACAAATTTAGATGTATATAAAACTGTTAAATTATGATATTATTATTATTATTATTTAGACATTTGTCCTCTAATCCACCAGTATACCTAATCCTGACCATTTACTAGTTACTAGTTGCAGTCACTTTGTAGTACAGTATAAATATGAATTATTCTCATTGATTAAAACAAATTTAATCAATCTATTAATTCTATAATTCCATTAACCTAACTATTTTCTTAGACAATATTGTCTAAAATATATATATATACACTTTAGAAATATATATACACTTTTATATTTACATTGTAGATGCTGTCAATGCATTAATAATGTAACTTTTTGTTTCTATGCCATGTATGAGTGCTAGAACCACATTTTATGTTTAAATACCTAGTTAGGAACTCATAAAAGGTCCTCTTGTCCTCTTGTAAGTTGCTTTGAATAAACCTGTCTGCCAAAAGCATTAATGTAAATGTATGTCTCTACAAGAATGTACTGTAGTTTTAAACTTTAGTGACAGTGTGTAGGAGTATGTCTGTGTACGTGTGATTTCAAATGGCCTCAGCTTTTAACACCTATTAGCAAACTGAGAATTACAGGGTTGCAACTTTCAGAAACATACTAATAGAAATCTATGAACACAAAAGCAAATGTGAGGAGAGTCTCAGACTTGGCTGCTTTATGTATGTGCTGCATGTTATTTTTGCTCACGCTCACACATAAGACTTGTGAAGTGTTGACTGTAAGTGTGCAGATATACATGGATTAACAGGTGGTCATATAAAACAATTGTAAGAGCAAATAGGTTGATAAAGATAAAAGTTCCATAGTTTTTTAGCGCAGTTATGTTTCATAAACATCAATTTTGTCACACGAATCTCTCAAAATTCCTTAAGAATAAATGTAAGTGGAAGTAAATGAGTTCATGTTCATATTGACTTCATATACAGTAGAATTAATGAAAAGAATTCACTGTAATATCATCTCTGAAACTTTAACCGATGGGTCCTGGGTTTGTCTTTTGGAGGCATTGTTTCCCAGTGAATCTGTCCGTCCACGGTGTGGAAATTAATTCATTAAAGCCAGTGTTTTCTTTTGTGCTGGCACATCCTCTGAATTATTAATGCTAACCCTGACCTGTGCCACACAGCAAACGCTTGCCAGCAAACTTTTCTTCTTATCAGACATCATTTGCTTGCTAGTTACAGTTGTTGTTCATTTTTAGAGCATTTTTTCAGTTCAACATGTCCCACGGATTTCTGCAGTGTTGATTGGGACTAATTTTATATATTGGGTTTTTTGGTCCAGAGAGGAGCATGTGCTTAATTAAAATGATTTATGGTGCAGTAATCCGCAGCTTTTCTGAGCTAGCTGCAGATTTATATCCAATTTTTATTATACATAATATTCAAACCATCCTTGTCAACATTAACATTTGTTTGGTTGCCATTATCTTGTCTTTTTTATATATATATAACCATTTATTGTGTCTTGAGACGTTAACTCTACCTAACATTAATTATGGAAACAGCAGCGTTTACACTTTGAAATTAATCACTTGAATGATCCTTACAAAAATATTATTATTATTATATTTTATATACCATTTTAATTATTGTAATATAATGTAATACGATATCTCAATTACATAAAAAAACGGAATCATTGTATATTTTAAGTAATCATTGATACTACATACAACCCGAATTCCGGAAATGTGGGGAAGGTTTTTTTTATTTTTATAAAATTAAAACTAAAAGACTTTCAAATTACATGAGCCAGTATTTTTTTCACAATAGAACATAGAGAACACAACAACTGTTTACACTGAGAAATGTTAAATTTTTATCCACTAAATGAGCTCATTTCAAATTTGATGCCTTTTTAAAGATTCAGCTGGGAGAACATCTAGCAACTAATTAAGTTAATTGACATCAGGTCTGTGACATAAAAGGGATGTCTTAGAGAGGCAGAGTCTCTCAGAAGTAAGGATGGGCAGAGGCTCTCCAATCTGTGGAAGATTGTGTAAAATTATTGTGAATTACTTTAAAAGCAACGTTCCTCAACCAAAAATTGGAAAGGCTTTGCAAATCTCATCTGTAGTGCATAACATAATCAAAAGATTCAGAGAAACTAGAGAAATCTCTGTGCGTAAGGGACAAGACCAAAGACCTTTGTTAGATGGAAGTGGGCTTTTGGCCCTCAGATGGCACTGCATCACTTATTGGCATGATTCTGTCATTGACATTACTACATGGGCCCAGGAATACTTCCAGAAACCACTGTCAGTAAACACAATCCACCGTGCCACCTGCAGATGCCAACTAAAGCTCTATCATGCAAATAGGAAGCCATATGTGAACATGGTCCAGAAGCACCATCGTGTCCTGTGGGCCAAGGCTTAGTTAAAAAGGACTGTTTCAAAGTGTAAAAGTGTTCTATGGACAGACGAGTCCAAATTTGACATTCTTGTTGGAAATCATGGACGCCATGCCCTGCTAAAGAGGAGGGAGACCTTCCAGCGTGTTATCAGTGTTCAGGTCAAAAGCCAGCATCTCTGATGGTATGGGGGTGCATAAGTGCATACATTATGGGCAGCTTGCATGTTTTGAAAAGCCCTATGAATGCTGAATGATGCAGTCCAGATCGTTCATCTATAGAGAACATTTGGCACATCATTAAACTAAAAATATGTCTAAGATGACCACAAACTCTTCAGCTGCTGGAAATCTATATCAGGCAAGAGTGGGACCAAATTCCAACAACAAAACCTGAGAAACTCGTAAGCTCTATGCCCAGACGTTTTCAAACTGTTCTGAAAAGAAGAGGAGATGCTACACCATGGTAAGTATGCCCCCGTCCCAACTATTTTGAGACCTGTAGCAGGCATCAAATTAGATTTCTCAGTTTAAACATTTATGTTATCTATGTTCGATTGTGCATCAAATATTGTCTCATGTGATTTGAAATTATTTTAGTTTTAATTTTATTCAAATTAAGAAAAAAAACATCCCAACATTTCCGGAATTCGGGTTGCATAAAGAGATTAATTAAAAAGAGTGAGTGAGTTATTTATTTATTTACCCACCCCCTGTCCTCAGACAAGATATCTCAATTAAATTTAAGAAAAACATTGTATACTGTACATTGTAAATATTAAGAAAAACATTGTACATTGTAAATATTAAGAAATATTTTATATTTTTACAGAATCATTTATACTTATGTATAAAGAGAAGAATTGTTATTAGTGCAAAAGCTCCGGCTCTTTATTCCCCCAAAATGTTCTGGTGCACAAATGTAAATAAATTATTAGGTATTTTATATCATTTTTCCTAAATGAAAACATCCTGCAGTCTCGATTTAGTTATTCATGATTAAGTAGCATAGAATCTCTTAAACAATTATCTTCAACCACAAATGTGAATGCTCGCTCCTGAGCCTAAACAAAGAGCTTCAATCCATACTCACAAAAACTAACCCCTCGGAGTCGAAAATAATCCCTCCATTTAAAATGGAGAGGCTATTAGCAGCTTGATGGGATTTGAACTGTGAAATAACTTAATGGTTGATTTATTTGTTGTACGCCTCAAACAGCCCGCCAGTGTTGTCATCCATTTTCAAAGACCCACCAGCCTCGCCATCCCATTCTGTGGGGCCTCGCATTATACGACGAGCAGAATAGTGTTACGCTATCTGATCGTCATTCCACTGGACAATCCCCGCCCTCCTCTCTCCTCTCGTCAAAACCTGTCCTGCTTGCTAAACAGAACAGAATTCAGTTTGTTCCGCTATGGGAACGCACCATCAAATACCCTTCTCACAACCACATGGCGGAACTATCGGACAATAGCACTCTATTCAAGGGAGCTTGGGCAAAGTCACACAAAGTGGTGTCAGTGCTGTCAAATTGGTTCATCAAACCTGAAAAACTGTTAAGAGGGATATTGGAGAGCATGTTGAGGTGTTTGGGCGAGAAGACTCAGGTGAGGGAAGGTTGTGGCCACTTTTCTGCTAAGAACAATCAGAACAAGTGTTAGTTAGCTGGGTTTTTCATGAAAGCCCCTTTGACAAGCAGCATTATTAGCCATCATGTGGCAGCCCCCACACCTGCCACTCCAAGCATCCACGCTAGCCGGTCACGCAGACGGAGAGTGGGCAGCTAATAATGAGAGGTGACGGAGAGGCTATGTGAAGTGCCTGCTAAAGCTGTGCCATTTACATTTTCAACTTTGCATTGCTACATTCGATTTACATTGCCAATTTTGGTGAAACATCCACCACCACATGCAATCTTAATAATAACTTCAGCCTAAAAACTGAATGGAATCATAATTACAGGAAAATGGTTCCTTTGAATGGTGTGATTTATGGGGGTGTTTGTGGAGAGCCTTCCCCACAAGTCTTGAACTAAGTTAGAACGATTTTTATATATATTAAAATAGGCTTGTGTATATGTGTATATTTCAAATGTTTCAGTAGCGATAAATGTATGTTTTCACCTATTGCTAATTAAACAGTGGCAAACAGAAGTCATATTTGCCTCAAGGTAACTATAGCAACTGCATAATGCTCACACATTTTATATTGGGAATGGTTGACATGTTGATATAACACAGCAAGTGATGTTGTTCATTATAAAATAAGAAACATATCACTCAAAGAAAAAAATAATAATTTTGCAACTACATATCAACTAGCAGTCATTAGAGTATTAGTAGACGGTTTGCTTAATATCTTCTAACACTTTATTTTGATGGGTCCACAACAAACAACATACTGACTATGAGCAACTTGGCAATTATATGTAAATGTATTCTAACCCTAAAGCTACCCTAACAGTCTACTCTGAGAATTAGTAGATATGTAGTTGACATGTAGTTACAAAGTTACCTATAGTTAGTAGAATGTCTAAAGTGGACTATCAAAATAAAGTGTAACTAAAATCTTTAAGATAATTGACAAAGGGGAACCTCAAAAGATTGTAAAATTTTGCAAGTATTAGTGTCTATTATTTTTGTATAAATGTTTGTTTTGAAAACTTTTATACGAATGTAAGGGGAAAATGTACATTTGACGACATAAGAAATATTCATATTTAAAAAGTAATAATTTCCTAACAACTTAAATAGTGTGCACTGTGTACATCTTTAATAATTATTTTCAACAATCATTTACCTGTTTTTTTTTATTTTTATAAATCAGTAATTAGTAGGGGTGGGAGAATAATCGATCCACCGATGCATCGTGATTCTCTCTCCAACGATTCTGGGTCGATTCTGAGAATTTCAGAAGCGATTCTGAGCTCAGTTATTAACCAGATGTGCGATGACGCTGTAAACACCCTTATTCTGCTTGCTTCCAATTCCTCACACACATACACCACTCGAACCTTCCATAAAATAATCTTTCATAAAGGTTGAAGCGAATTACAAGGACATTCGCAGGCTTCATTGCACAGGATGCGCTGTGAGAAACGGGAGCTTTGTTTGATGTTACACTTGAAGTGTGGTTCAAGGTTCGAGGCTCGAGGTTCTTTTATTCGTCACATACTCAATTATACAGGATATAATCAGTAGTGAAATGTAAATCAGGAAAGGTCCGCTCAATGGACAGTGCAAAAAATAAAAAATAAATAAAGAATGAAACATAACGCATGGTGCGGCCCCACATCGATATTTTCCAGACAAATGCTCCACAAAGTCATCATTTATGTGGTTTGGAATGCAGTGGACTTAAAATATGAACCTCACTAACAGAAGGCTGCTTTTAATTTCAAATGCTGACACGCTTTGTTCTGTGTAAGTGGTTTAGTGCACTTACTTCTCAAAATGGTTTTATGATGCAAAATTAATGTAAACACAGCCAGTCATGTCTTAAGGGATTAAACAGACAAAGCACTCTTTGTTTGTTATATGTTTCTATACTCCTCTTTATTATTTGCTACTTGCTTGTATGTTTTGAAATTATATCAGTTTACAATTCTTAACATACAACTGTTTTAATTATTATTTTTTATTTGTAATTATTTTAAAAAGTGCTTAATTACTTATGTAAGGATATGTAAATGTAAGGATTTTAAGATTCTCAAGTTGGTAAACTAATCAATTAATAAGGAGGGAAAGGTAGATCAAGAATTGTTCTGGAATCGGATCGTGACTCCCAGAATCGGATCGGATCGGATCGTGAGGTGACTACAGGTTCCCACCCTTTCTGTACATGTTTTTAATAAGCTGCACTATATAATATTGTAAATCCTTAACTAATCTATCATTTTAAACATTAATAGCAGTGACTGAGTTTTATAAAAAAAAATCTAAGTGATAATAATACTTATTAACATTAATAATTAATTATATTAATAAATATGAATATATTATCATATTCATAAATACCTGTTTTTAGTGAGTTGCGCTATTATATGTAAATCCTGAACTAATCTAACAACATGAACCTAACATTTGAAATATTAATAAGCAGTGAATATGTTTTGTTAATTTTTTTATAATATATAAATAATAATATATTATTCCCCTTTTTCCCCTTAATTTAATTAATCTCTCTCTCTCTCTCTCTCTCTCTCTCTCTCTCTCTCTCTCTCTCTCTGCTTCCATAAAATATCAAACAGAGTATACTTTTTACACTGTATGTATGCTACATTCTGAATGTATTTTGAATTAGATTTTGAACATGTTTCTACAGTATGTATTTGTCATCGGCCCTGAATCATGAATAGCTTGTCCCTGAATCATGAATAGCATGTCAGAGCAATGACAGAAAACACTTTTCATTTTCTCTCCCATCTTCAAGGACTTCTTCTGTTTAGCTCCTCAACATCATGCGCAGAAAAACTCAGAAGATGATAAGGCAGGCTTTTTTTGCAAGTCTGTCCCACTCAGGCACTGAAAGGCTTAGTAAGAGAAATGATGTAGTCTCTGACTGCGTAACAAGATCGGGACAGAGTTTATGATCCGGTGGGACTCCCCTCATTCCTGTCAATGATGCGGAACGCTTGATCCCGTGGCATTAGACCTCCCTGTTTGAGTTAATACCCCGGGTAAAGCTGTTTTAGTCTGGCCTTAGAGTATAATACTTCCACCAGTCGTGGAGGCCTGGGACTGCAGCTGGTCATTGAATCCACCCTTTCTAATCCTTTGTATCTGTTTATTTATCAAATATATCTACTGGTGTTTGTGTATCACAATCATCAGGACATCTGAAACAGTCATGGTTTTTAATGCATCATACACAGAGGGGTCCATCTGGCCCTTGGTTTGAATGATAGGTGATCCCTGCATGCTCCTGCCACAGATTCCCCTCCCGTATGGATGCGCTTGAGGCTCTTTGAGAGAGTTCACGCGGGGCTTTGGCTCTGTGACTTTGCTTTGGAGAGAATGGCACCTCTCGAGAACTCAACCTGACAAGGTTGTTTTGTTCGCCATCAGAGAGAGCATTAATGAGACAGACGCCACGGAGAGGCTTGAGATCAGAGGCATTTTGCGGATGAGAATTTACAGCTTCGCCCAAATGGATTGAGAATGTGTGCAATACATGCTTGCATTTGAATGAGTGTGTGTTCAGTCTTAAAGGCCGCCCAGTAAAGGCCTTTTTGCAGAGTCAGACCCCAGTCAATTCACCTCCAATTACTGACAGTCCTTTACCCTTTGCAAGGAAAATGTCACAGTATTGACTCAACGTTGTTTCTCCCTTGTGTGTTGCTGGGCAGATTTTCAAATGCAATTCTCTCAATTGCAATTTGTATAGCAATGTTTTTTTCTCTCTCTCTTTTTAAAAGATACATAACAGTTATTAAAGTTTTGAATGATAGATTAGCATGGCTATTCCAAATGGATTTTATATGTTGTAGTTTTTTATATATATATATATATATATATATATATATAAAATGCGTCCCGCGGTAACTGGTTATGATGCACAGAGCCCCACTGGTCATTAATAATAGTGTTATTTGGTCACAGCGACTGTGCGCATCGCTTAATGTTAGAGGAAGTTCGGGTAGTAAATCTTTAGGTCACTCAACTGTAACACAGAAACTAAACAATTCAATTATCAATATGCACATACACTAGTCTAAACCATAAAGCAAAATAAAAACAGCCAAAGCTTAAAACTTCCACAGGGACGCAGCATCATGTCTGACCTGCGCTACGTACTGTTATTTCCATTCTCTCATCTGCCTCCCACTATTTTCCTTTCTCTCTCCATTGTTCGGTCAAATTGTCCATTTGACATTTTTTAAGAGCCCTCCAAAAAAGATAACTGACAAAAATAGGACTGAAGCCAAATTAAATATGTATTTTGTCAGAATACACTTCTATTTTTCAATGGTTGTTAATGGAGAAAGGTGCTTTTTAAATTAACCATAATTCATTTTGTGATTCCAGAAATGTTTTAATATCATTTTGTATGTTCTTCAGAAAGAACAATATTACTGTCAGACCTGAGTAGTGACCTATTACATGTAATCCGGATTATGTATTTAGATTCCAAAAGATAATTGTAATTAGATTACATTTTAAAATACTCGTAATCAGACTACAGTTACTTTTTATTGATTATATGATTACATATTATTCACACAATAGCAACATTTTATTCACAATGTATTTATTATCCCTATATTCCTCTTTTTCCACATTTAAATGTTATTTTCTAAAATAGCCTACCGATTATATACACTCAGAAAGTCTTGCAGTTTTGTGGACATTTACACAAAGACCATGGCTACACAGTATTTGTCTGGATTTACCTAAATTATTTCAAGCACATTAAATGCACAAATTCACATTATTTATTATGTCCAAATATTATCATCTGAACCTCTTCCACCTAATATTTTTACATGAAGTGCCCCTGATATTTTAAAATAAATATTTTCACATTTGCTCGTTCACATTTCTCTGATGTTGGTTAATAGGTAGTAACAGGACATCCAGGAAAACGAATATTTCATTTTTTTTAATAAGTGCATTTTGTTTGAAAATATAATATGTATATGCACTTCATGTTTTTAATTACAATGAATGGCATATAGTTTCTTACTCTTTGTATGTTTTTTTTTCGATATTGTATGAGATTACCATATTTAAATCAAGATGATAAACAAATTAGGTCAAAAGAAATCTAAAAGTAATCAAAAAGTAGTCTGATTACATTACCAAAAATGTGTAACGTAATGGATTACTTTACTAATTACAATTGTTGTCATGTAATTTGGAATTAGTAACGGACTGCAGTTTGTAAGTAATCTACCCAGCTCTGATTACTGTATATAAGTTATTGAGGAAGTTATTTTTCTTTTAAATTTAATTTAGATAACAGTTTGATTATTTTAATATGTTAATAATTTATTAATTTAAATACCTTTGAGTAATTCTGTGGTTTAAATTCACTGAAAATTATAAAATGTGTTAAGTGGTGACAAAGCTCATCTATGATTTTGGTGGCTACTCAGAATTCATCTGTGGATATAATTAGTTTATGGCAAATAATTCAATTAACAAAAAGTTACTCATATTACCATCACCCTAAGCTGGCGTTTTCAAATTGATGTTTGATATTCAATTGGCAGAGCGAGTACAACAGCCCTCTAAAAGTTTGTGGCCAGTTCTTTCCCACTGTAAATACTTTTACCGCTGTATAGTGCACAAAGTGCACTACTTTTGTGGTTTTCAAGTGTCCTTGAGTGCTGTTTGTCCCCATGTCTACAGCGGAGACTAAAGAAAATAGACACTGGACTCGGCGTGACACAACAAATTCCTCACAGTAAACTAATGCCACATGTACTCCAAACACATACGCTACTTCTAACATAAGGGACAAATGGATTTGCAATGGTCGTTGTGTTGTGTCCAGTGTTGACAGCTTCTATTTGTTGTGGCATGATACGATGCTACACAACAACATTCATGTCTGATGTAGACACAGTGTGTCACTAGTAAATCTGGACTTGTATCGTAGCACACTAAACAGTGAGAATGACTGACCTGAAGCACTAACCAAAAGTGCAAAAGTTCACCAATCAAGTACGCTTGTTCATTTTCACCCCAATAATATTTATGACATTGGCTGCACTCTTGGTTCTCACACTTTGTTGATTTTACTTGGCAACAGTAAAGTCTAAAGTGATTCTGTCTGCATGTTTGCGTGCTGACAGAAGCATTGGAGCCAAACAAAGCATGCCCCCTCATGATTCAGAGCTGTAAAAAGCTTACAATTTACAACAAATGCTCTGAGCCACTGAGATCTTGTTAACATGCACCGCCTATTTAATCCGGTCGCGATTCTGGCCTGATTAATTTGTCACTCTAAAAAGAGAGAAAAAAGGGGGGGGGGGGAGTCCACGATGGGGGGGGGGGATATTTCACTGGAGATGTGACCCAAGATGAGGAGACAGGTCACCACTGTGCTAGATATAGGTAAGGTAACCTTGAACAAACAGAAGAAGAAGAGAAGACATATAGGCTTTTAATTTCATGAATATACCTCTTCTATTTGAAGTACACAATATATGAGGAGTCTAAATGCTAGTGTGCTCCTAAACGTTGACAAAACTATTCATGAGTACTAGATTACTGTCCAATAAAATGTTATCTTAAATTACAATGACCCTCCTCTTATATCACTAGGTAGCTCTTAGCACTATCAAGTAGTAAATCAGATGTCATAGTCAAGAGGGGCATCTCAGTCAGAAGGATGCATCCAAATAAGCCTGCATAACTTGTATGCTGTCTCATCAAGCTCCGTTGAAGGATGCCTCAATTTGAAAGATCCTTAGTAGGCACTCTTCATTTCACATCCTTAATTCGGCCTGTTTTGAAAGATGCATTGTGTGTATCCTTTGCGTCCTTCCATCGCCACAATCCTTTGCACATACTCAAATTCATGAAAATAATTCCCTGAAAATGAAACGCCACTGAGCTCGTCCAATTTAATTATGTTATGCAAGGCAAAAGAAAACATATATACATTTTGTAGATGAAGGCATTGTTTTCTGTTGGTTTGTTGTGCATAATGCAAACCACCGGGAGACCACAGATGGTTGTCATTGCATGTATGGCATAAATAGATCAATATTCATATGAGTCTTTAAATGCAAAAGTCATTGCATTTGGAAACAAAGATGAAGTTCTCAAGGTGAATGCATACCTTAACCCCTAGGTGTGCAACAACTAAAAATCAAGTCAAGAATCTTGGTGTTATTCTAACCAAATCAGCACACTGTCATTTCAAAAACATTGCAAGAATTAGCTGTTTTGTTTCCAGTCAAGACTTGTTCATGCCTTTATCACCAGCAGGGTGGATTATTGTAATGTTCTCCTCACCGGTCTTCCAAAGAAGACCATTAGACAGCTGCAGCTCATCCAGAACACTGCTGCCAGGATTCTGACTAGAACCACAAAATCTGAGCATATCACACCAGTCCTTAGGACATTTAGGATCGATTATAATGAACTTTTACTCATTTCTAAATCGCTCAATGACATAGGATCTAAATACATTGCAGATATGTTCACTGAATATAAACCTATCAGACTACTCAGATCATTAGGATCATTAGTTCACACAAAACAAGGGGAGTCCGCTTTTAGCTATTATGCCACCCGCCAGAGGTGGAAAGTAACGAATTACATTTACTGTTACTGTAATTGAGTAGCTTTTTGTGTACTTGTACTTTTTAAGTAATTTTTTAATCTGTAATTTTACTTTACTTAAGTATATTTTGTGTAGTATTGTGCCAGCTACATTTTAAAACACATTCGTTACTGAGTAAAAAAAATCGCTCTGGAAACAACTGCAGCAAATAATGGGCAGAAGAAGAAACTGGCGCTGAAAATAACAAGACGATGCAGACGGACAAGACAGGCGTTAATGGTGCAGACCCAGCTGAAACCAAACCCTCGTACTCTGCTGAAGTTGAACTCAAAGGAATGAAGCGAACCCCTGGCCATATTCATGCTCTATTATGCAGTGTTAGCTGTGTTTGCCTCGGGAGACCGAACTAACAGCTTATAACATCTCGACATCATAAGCATGTAGAGGTAACGTAAAAAATACACATCATTGCATTGGTGGTTAAAATGAAGCTTTGGTTTAGCAAAGGTTTTGCACAAATGAGCCAAAAAGACAGTGGTGCATGTGCGATATCATCTGGAATAATATAGTAATTGTTGTTTTAACGATGTGCGATTTGACATTATCAGTATTTTGCTCAAACCAAACAAATCACTCTAAACAGTGTGCCGTGAAATCTAGTAACGTTAGATTAGACAATCTATGCATCTGACTGCTTTCTTTCACTGCGTGATTCAGTCTGTTAAAAATGCATTTAGAATGATCACAAAATTGAAGATATAGAAGCAGAAAATGTATATATTTATATAATTTAATATAGTAAGTCAACATCACATGACAAGAATGCCGTTTTTCTCAAAAGAAAATCACCATGATTACATAGGCCTGTAGTTTTTCTTTTACAACAGTTCAAAAAACAATTAGTTAATTAAGAGACGTTGTTAGACAATATTGTTTTGCTCTATTCTAACAACAAAATAATACCAAACACAGCCACCATACACAGATGCGTCTCTGACTCTGAGCAATGAAGGTGTTTCATTCCTTGAAGAAGCTTAAATGATTCTGTTCAATCGCAATGACTCACTTATGAGTGACTTACTGACACTACTGGTGGTTCTAATTTAACATTTAAAGTATCTTTTATTTTTTTATTTCAAAATGACAATTTAACATTTGTGACCCTGGCCTGAGCACAAAACCAGTCTTAAGTTGTTGGGGTATATTTGTAGCAATAGCCACAATACATTGTATGGGTTAAAATTATACATTTTTCTTTTATGCCAAAATCATTAGCATATTAAGTAAAGATCATGTTCCATTAATATATTTTGTAAATTTCCTACTGCAAATATATCAAAACTAAGAGCTTAATTTGAACAACTTTAAAGGAGATTTTCTCAATATTTGGATTTTTACCCTCAGATTCCAGATTTTAAAATATTGTCCGATCATAACAAACCATACATCAATGGAAATATGATTTATTCAGCTTTAGATGATGTATAAATAACATTTAGGAAAATGGACCCTTATGGTTTTGTGGTTCAGGGTCACATTTTATGTCTTATTTATCAAAACATTATTTCTGCATTTGTAACTGCAGGCTAAATGCATTCATGTCAGTGTGTAAATACATCTCATCAGATGAAGCTTCTGCTTTCTGCATTGCATAAAGATGCATTTTGTTGATACTGATTTCATTTCCTGGTAACAGCCTAAATGTGTTATTATTCTAAATAACTGATTCCTTTAATTAAAAACAACTCGTTTGAGATTTATAGGCCCATATCATGTGTCAAACTCAGTACCTGAGGGCCACAGCCCTAAGAGTTTAGTTCAACCTGCTCCAACACACATATCATCTAGTTTTCAAATCAGCCTAAATGATTAGTTTAGCTGTATCAGATGTGTTTGATTAGGTAATATCTCACACTGTGGGGCTGTGGCCTCCAGGTACCAAGACATCTTCAATCCCATTTTTCCTCTCCCATTGTTAAAATGTAACTAAGTAATTTTTACTCAGAGTAAATTTTAAATGAGCTACTTTTTACTTTTACTTGAGTATATTTTTAGACTGGTACTTTTACTTGTACTTAAGTAAAATTTCAGTAATGTAATGGTACTTTTACTTGAGTACAATATTTTTGTACTCTTTCCACCTCTGCCGCCCGCAGTTGGAACCAGCTTCCAGAAGAGATCTAAAATGTGCTAAAATATTAGCCACATTTAAATCCAGACTCAAAACACCTCTGTTTAGCTGTGCATTTGTTGAATGAGCACTCTGCTACGTCCAAACTGACTGAACAGAATTTTATGCATAACAATTTATTTTATTTCTAACTGTTCTAAATTCATTTGAAATCTATTTTTAAATCATTTAAAAAAAAAAATTATTTCTGGTTTTATTGTTGTGGTTATTAGTTTTTTTATGATTATGTTACTTCCTTTTATGTAAAGCACTTTGAATTACATCGTGTATGAATTGTGCCATATAAATAAACTTGCCTTGCCTATCATTTATTTTAGTTCACCCAAAAATTAACAATTCTGTCATTAATTACTCACCCTCTTGTCATTCCAAACCTGTAAAATGGAACACAAATTAAGATGTTTTTGATTAAATCCGAGAGCTTTCTGGCCCTGCATAGACAACAACGCAAATGACACGTTCAAGGTCCAGATGTGTTGCGGTATCTCGATAATGGCGGAAGATGATTGCTTGGGGAGAAGAATTTTGAATAAAGTCTGTATGTTCTTTGGCGCACAAAAAGTATTCTTGTAAGTGAAATTGTGCTTGAACCACACTGATACCACTTGGACTGTTTTACACTCTTTTTGTCTTTTAGTCCCATTAATTTTTATTGTGAGAAACTGCTGTAAACTATTCAGTATGTCAGTAATTTGTCAAACTGAATTGTGAACAATTGCAGAACTGCTGGCAAACCATGATTAGATCAAAAATGTGATCACATTTTCTCAAACCAATTAATAATCCATAATATTCTACCAGGGAACACAAATATTTCAAATATTTTAATATGCAAAAAAATGTATAGCTATGCTTTTTTTCAATGACAGTACTTTTGTAGGGTTCTTGAAAGCAAAAATGGTAGAATTCAAATTATGTATTTTCATACCCCCAAGAAAGAAATTTCAGAAAGACGAGAGGATGATTGTCCATCTGAATCCTGACAGACATGGACTGTTAGTTTCTAGAATAAATATATTGTATTTAAAGTATACTTTGAGGTCATCTATACACTAACAAATACACTAATGACTCATCTTTTGGCCAATTACATGCTCTCTAGCAAGCAGGAAAGGACACTTTATGCACAAAATGTCAAAGTTTAGCTAGTTAGCATGATCCAGTTAGCCCTGCTGGTAGATTGTGTAACTACACCATCTTGGGTATTTTCTCCACTGGTGCCCATTTAACATAGCCTGTCTTCCAATAAGCTCAGTTTTTGTGCATTCTTGTTTAGTTTTTGTTTTTCATCATCCAATCAGCATTGTCTTGACATCATCCTGATGCTCTAGAATTAGTCACATGGCATTTGAAGTTGAAAGAAATAGAATCTAGATCTTAGTAGAATTCACATTTATTTTAGTTCACCCAAAAATTAACAATTCTGTCATTAATTACTCACCCTCTTGTCATTAAAATGGAACACAAATTAAGATGTTTTTGATTAAATCCGAGAGCTTTCTGGCCCTGCATAGACAACAACGCAAATGACACGTTCAAGGTCCAGATGTGTTGCGGTACTCTCGATAATGGCGGAAGATGATTGCTTGGGGGAGAATAATTTTTGAATAAAGTCTGTATGTTCTTTGCGCACAAAAAGTATTCTTGTAGCTTTGTAAAATTGTGCTTGAACCACTGATACCACATGGACTGTTTTACACTCTTTTTGTCTTTTAAGTGTCCCATTAATATTTAATTGTGAGAAACTGCTGTAAACTATTCAGTATGTCAGTAATTTGTCAAACTGAATTGTGAACAATTGCAGAACTGCTGGCAAACCATGATTAGATCAAAAAATGTGATCACATTTTCTACCGTCAGCCAATTAATAATCCATAATATTCTACCGGGGAACACAAATATTTCAAATATTTGAATATGCAAAAAAATTATAGCTATGCTTTTTTCAATGACAGTCCTTTTGTAGGGTTCTTAAAAGCAAAAATGGTACAATTCAAATTATGTATTTTCATACACCCTAGAAAGAAATTTCAGAAAGACGAGAGGGTGGTTATCCATCTGAATCCAGACAGACATGGACTGTTAGTTTCTAGAATAAATATATTGTATTTAAAGTATACTTTGAGGTAATCTATACACTAACATGCTCCAAAAAGCAACAAATACACTGATGACTCATCTTTTGGCCAATTACATGCTCTCTAGCAAGCAGGAAAAGACACTTTATGCACAAAATGTCAAAGTTTAGCTAGTTAGCATGATCCAGTTAGCCCCTGCTGGTAGATTGTGTAACTACACCATCTTGGGTATTTTCTCCACTGGTGCCCATTTAAACATAGCCATGTCTTCCAATAAGCTCGAGTTTTTGTGCATTCTTGTTTTGTTTTTGTTTTTCATCATCCAATCAGCATTGTCTTGACATCATCCTGATGCTCTAGAATTAGTCACATGGCATTTGAAGTTGAGGGGATTGGCTAAAAAGAAATAGAATCTAGATCTTAGTAGAATTCAAATTGCGTACTTCCTTGTACTTTTAGTTGCAGAACAAACTTGAGAAGGACAGGACAGCAGAGGACGGTTGTCCCTCTGAATCCTGACAGACTTATGCTGTTAACTTCTAGTTCTATGTAAAGTATACAGGTTTTTTGAGGTCGTGGCCCAACAGACAGTGATTAATGACCCGGTGTGGTGTTTGTGAGAGGATTTTCAGTCAGCTCTACTCCTCTCAGTCTCTCTTGTGACTCTCTTTCCATCAATCAGTCTGAGCTCTTTGCATGCAGAGTCTGGCTAAAACTTAGCTAAAGGTCTGAAAGAACAAGACAGTGGCCTCGGTAACAGATCACACAGGTGACAGTTCCATAAAGATCAGTTCCCACAATGCCTTTCTCGCCTCACCTTTCTGATAAGTGCAGGGGTGCTTAAAGTAGAAAATGTGTTTGTCTGCATAATCTTCAGTCAAAATCAAATAATTAGCTTCCCCTCTGGAATGACGTTGCTTCTCTGATGACTTCCAGGCTTGGGGAAAACATCAACAAGAGCGTCCTCTATTCAGTATTCTATTTAACTCACAAAATTCATGAATACTGAAATAAATAGAAAAACTATTAATATAAATATGTCACAATACTGAAGTAATGTCTTTCAGTTCAACTCAATTTGGGCTCCAAAACAACATCCACATGTTATGCAGTTTGCTTTATTCTCTATATTATTTGAATTTCTTAAACTCTGTGACTAAAACTATCACAATATAAGCATTCTTTTTCACACATTTGAACATATTTGAATGCTTGCATAAGAATAGATAATCTCAACAAATTAGCATCTTTTCAAACATTTTTATACAAGTTCACGTTGAATGTTTGTTACCCACAAATCCTCCTTTGACACTCATTCCTGACATTTTTTTAATAAAAGCGAGAGAAAGAAAACTTTGCTCTTTTATTGGGTAAGTGGGAGTGATAACCTGTATGACAGCCTTCAGTAGCTAACAGCGTCTCAGATGATCGTGAGGTGATATCTTACTCTTCTCGTAGCACTCATCGCTAGCACAAACAGTGCCTCAGAGATGATGTAGCCAAGTGATATCATCATAAAAAAGAGCCAGAAGGCCCTTCTGATAGCAGTACTCAGTCCCACTTGGTGCTGTGAGTCAGTCACAATAGCATAAACTGCCAAGAATGGGCTAAACAGAAGGTATTTTTTTCTAACTAAAGGCGTAACTGATTATTTTATTCACCAAATTTTGTATTTATTTTTTGTCCTGTGAAACACGAAAATAACTATTATCAAAATATCAAAGCTGCACAGCTAGTTTTGCTTGGTTTATTTAAAAGTGGCAAATATTTACTGATATTGCAGTTAAGGTCTATTGAAACCTAGTGATGTTGATGTAGCAGGATGCAAAAGTTTTCAGTTACTGATGCCTTTGTTTTTTTTAAAAAAATATATTAATTTAAAATTATAAAATTGAATTGAATTGACTACAAACACACTATTCTCATTAATCCATTATCTATTTATTCCAGGAGCAAGAGTGTAGCGAAACATATATATATATATATATATACAGACACACACACACACACACACTCACTGGCCACTTTATTAGGTACGCCTTGCTAGTACCGGGTTGGACCCCCTTCTCCGGGTTGCCTTCAGAACTGCCTTAATTCTTTGTGGCATAGATTCAACAAGGTGTTGGAAACATTCCTCAGAGATTTTGGTCCATATTGGCATGATAGCATCACGCAGTTGCTGCAGATTTGTCAGCTGCACATCCATGATGCGAATCTCCCGTTCCACCACATCCCAAAGGTGCTCTATTGTATTGAGATCTGGTGACTGTGGAGGCCATTTGAGTAAATTTAACTCATTGTCATGTTCAAGAAGCCAGTCTGAGATGATTTGAGCTTTGTGACATGTTGCATTATCCTGCTGGAAGTAGTCATCAGAAGATGGGCACACTGTAGTCATAAAGGGACGGACATGTTCAGCAACAATACTCAGGTAGGCTGTGGCGTTTAAACAATCCTCAATTGGTCCCAAGGGGCCCAAAGTGTGCCAAGAAAATATCTCCCGCACCATTACACCACCACCAGCCTGAACTGTTGAGACAAGGCAGGATGGATCCATGCTTTCAAGTTATTCTGACAAATTCTGACCCTACCATCTGAATGTCACGGCAGAAATCGAGACTCATCAGACCAGGCAACGTTTTTACAATCTTCTATTGGAATTAAGGGGAGGAATGGTGGCTCAGTGGGTAGCACTGTTGCCTCACAGCAAGAAGGCCCCTGGTCCGAGTCCCGGCTCAGCCAGGATTCCTTTCTGTGTGGAGTCTGCGTGGGTTCAGGTCATTTACTGTGAAATCCGTTTTCTCTCTGGCACAGCACCAGTGTAAGTTTCATGGTGAAAACTTCAACATCACTCTTGTCAACATAGTCCATAGTTACAATAAAAATGTATCTTGACTTTATCTTGCAATTATTTTGGGAAAAACGTGGGGCGTTTTCCCCCACTCTGCACATCACAAAATGACACTAAGGGGTACCAAGCATCTATATGTAATGAGTTGGGAGTGAGAATGTGTTGGCCAGAACTGCCTCTGGTGCCCCTTTAAAAACACTATAGCTCTATAAAACACCATAATGGCTCATTTAAAAGAGCAAGGGTTGCTTTTGTGAACCCGAGAACTCTTTCTTTAAATTATAATAAAATGCATCAAAGACACCCACATGCATGCAGCAATCAGAAATGCAGAGAGTGATGAGGCATTTCTGTTAAACCTGTTATTAAGGTCACAAAAAGTCTGCTTTGTGTTTTGCCAGTGTGAGTGTGTTCGCTGGGGAGTGACTCATGTTTGCGAGGCGTCTTAAGCGGGAAAATAAATATCGCTCTGTGAGGAGGCAGAGAAGTGAGCATTTATTTATTTATTTTGGCTTATTGATTTAGTCTGAAGAGGAAGAGCTCAGCTTCCAATCATCCCTTTGAATTATAATGAAATGCGGTGGATTGGAGCGTGCAGCCAATCACCAAGAACTACTAAACGAGGGCAACCACTGAGTGATCAAAGTAATGAATTTAACCAGATGCGCACTTCTCGTTCTCCCTCACCCTTAATTCACCCAGCCGACACTCACATAAATGCATTTTCAGTACGTGACTTAGATGACTGCTCTGCCGCTTTGTCCCAAATCTTATCGGTATGCATAAAAGGCCACAGTGTCCTGTGTGTATAGTATGTAAAGAATCCTGCATTCATGGATGCTCTCCCAGCAGTTTAGCGATTCAGACCAGCTCCTGTGGGAACGGGTTAGCCTACAGCTTGCTATGCAAAAGGCCGCTGCATCAGGCAATAGGATCCCTTCACTAAGCACAAAGGATCTTTTATACAGACATACATTTTAATGTAATTTGGTTTGTGCAGGTTCCGCTACTCTGTTGACATTTAGGTGTAGTTTACCCTCTGTGTTTTGTTTCATAAACAGAACTGAGATATAAATTTTCATTCATTTTATTACAATTGCACATAGGGATTTGAAGAAGTCCCTAACTCTGAGTATTAAACTTTAATATATTACTTGACCCATGGATGATATGGTAGGCAATATGCATGATGCAAAAGTCTAGTAGCATACTGACAGCACGTTTTGTGCCTCTTAAAGAGAGAGTCCAAAAAAGATTAAATCAGTCGCTGACTTTCATGTCGTTCCAAATCTATATGTCTTTTTTCACCTATGGAACATAAAATAAGATATTTTGAAGAACGTTAGTGTTTTCCCCCATCTAAAGAAATTAAATGGTGTTCAGTGATTTGTTTACATTTTTTTCTGAAAATGTTTCAGTGATGCTTCTCTCTCCCGTTGCCCACTGTGGATATGATGAACTTAAGATGCTGAACTTTGAAACTAAGTGCCGTGATTTGTTAGACATGTTTAATTTTCATCAAGTAGATTTTGTAGCCTAATTAATCCCTTTGGCTCACGGCTCTTCTCACACCCTGTCATTTCCTCCTCCAACCAAACGCAAACGTCTGTTTGTTAAATCAATTATTCCAGGGAGGGAAATGAGGCATTTCACATACACAAACAGTCAAGAAGGAGAATGGAGATATGTTATATGAAGGGTTGTCAATTTAATGTGTTAATGTAGTTAATAGAACAGAACTCAGGGGTCTCAGTGTATTTTTATCAATGACACTATGGGAGTGTCTCTTCTCAGGGCACACAGCCACATGCAAAAGGGAAACAAGTAGCATGGATTAGAAGAGGAAACTAGGAAAAGTGGGATTGGAGCTGTGGAGGAGAATGTGTAAACATCAGTGCTCTCGAATGTTGTTCTTGGCCCTTTCACTCTTCATCAGTGCAAACAGAGCCTTAGGCCCCCCAGGGGACCCCATCATCGCACAAGGAGAGGCACTTGGAGAAAGAAAGAGACGTGTAGCAAAATGTCCTAAACACAAAAAAAAGGATTTAAGAGGTATGAGGAGAATAGTAATCAGTGTTGATCTCAACAACAAAATTACTGACTGAAATGTCTGGTGGAAGTTGTAGTTTTTTTGTCAAAGTATAAAGAACACAAAGCAAAAATGATGTACCATGAGGATAATACAATTTAACCAGAATATAATATTCATGAAAAAAATTCTGAGAAAGAAAATGTGCAAAGTATCAAAATTGCACTAACAAAGAAAATGTAGAAATAATTATTTCAAATGATCCATTCAAACTGTAGTACTGAAGACATGCTGCTAGGAGATTTCTTAAAGCCATGTGCACATGTTATGTATTTGTAGCTTTATTAAAGTGTATCAAATATCTAACAGCTTGTATCAAACATAAATACTGTTTCATTTATTTATCTTAAATATTTAGGAAGACAAATGTGAATGTCAATACATCAAATTGAATTCAAAAAAGTATCTGTATCTAAAAAAACTGTATCTAAAACACAGTGGAAATGTGAAGGCAATTCTATAAATTTACACTGATGGTGATTCTATAAAAGCTAAAAATGCCCTGACTTTCAACATGAACATTTAAAACTCTGTATTTTACACTTGACCTCTCACGAATGTTTGGTCGGTGCACAAAATTAGCAGAATGTGTCCTTTCCGTGATCTGTGTATGTGTGTCTGTAAGTGTAATTGTATGGAGCAGAGCTGAGGTCATTTCTGTCCTAGCTGGCATTTCTAGTTGTCCTAGTTGACAGTCGTCCCTGTTGAACATGTTTCAATGACACTTTTAATCATTCATTTATTCTTCTCCACAGACTGTCATTCACACAGAGAATGCTTTGGAGGGCTGAGCTAAGGACGTGGAAACAAAATGAAAATGTTCTTTGCATTTTTCTTATTTCATATTTGCCTGAAAACACATGATATGATAATGTTTCCCCGTCCTTGGGGGCCAAATCTGATGCCACTTGATGGTAGAACATGTTTTCTGACAGGTGAATTAAAATATCAAAGCTGTATTCATGACCGCTGCATGTGCTTTATTGTCGCCTGTTATTTTTTGTACTTATTAGAGAGTGTATTCAAATATCTAACAGCTTGTCAAACATGGAAATACATTTTCATTTACTTTATCTAAATATTATGCAGAATAAAGTACGGGATGTACACTCTGAAAAAAATTGACAATTTCTAGGCTCATTTGAGGTAGAGGAAGGCAAGCCTGGCTGGTTCGGTTTAAATCACTTTGCTCTATCTTGTCATGGGACACATTTCATTAAGCAGACCAGCTGGGACAACGGCGTGCGATGTATCCGCTGATCCGTCACACAAATACATTGCTCTCTCTCACTCACTCGCTCGCTCTATTTCTCCCACTGACAGAGTACGAGTGATCGGTGTCGATCTGTCTGATGAGATGACTGACTGCTAGGACATATTTATTTCCCTCTCACCCTCCTACTCGCACCCTGCACCATCCTCGGTTCTGTTTATTTGTCCATCAGAATCATATGTTGCCATTTGAGAGCCTAAGTCAAGCACAAACGCTGTCCTTTTTATTACAAACAGTGTTTTCTAAGGCAATATCACAATTTGTTTTGTTTAGGCTTGGGCATTTGAAAAAATTCTAAACATTAACCTTATGATGCATAATATGGTGGTATTACTTTAAGTGATTGGATACATTATTTTCATCTGCAAGACATTATAGATTCCCACAATCCAAATATCCCAATCCCAACAAGATCACCATGATTTTAGCTGCGATCAAAAAACCTGTGCTATAGAGGTGCAAAAGTAACTTTCGTTATCTGAAAAGAGAAGAGGGGAGTCCACATAGGGCATGTTCTTGCAGTCCAATTGCACTATATTTCAGTAGTTTATCACATGTGTCAGACTGGTATATTGGTCTTTGTCATGTCTTGCCGTTTATTTTTATCTTGCTCTGTTTAAGACACTGTGTCAAGTTCAAAGACAGTTCAACTGTGAACAGCGTGTCTTGAGATCCACGGTGTTCTGTTCCATTCCATTGCGCTCCGTCTAACTGGTTCAAATGCAAGAAAGCGTTCTGTGTAAACGGCGGTTTAATAGATCAAAAGGCCATGGCTAAATACAGAAGTTAGCTCTGGTCACAAAGAAAGTACTCTGTTGTATCTTTGGAATTCTAGGTCCTGATTTACGGAATATCAGGTGTGTGACATTCAGAATTTAATTTAAGAAAATTATAGATCAGTTATTTAATTTGAATGTGCAAAATTACAATTCAAAATTGAATTTAAGAAAATAGAATTAAAATGTATCTGCTAGGTCACATTTACAATGCAGTCTTGATGCCCAATTCCGATTTATATCGGGCTTGGGCATCAAAAAGCATTATATCTGCTTTTTTTTATTATATCTGCTTATATTTTAGAACAATTTACCCATATTCGATATCTGCATTTACACTATTGCCCACACTTGGTGAAACAACCCAGGGTAGATTTACTGACAGGTCTGCAAAACAAAACCAGCCCAATTGCTATTCAAAACCAGCCCAATCATGTTTTTGCATGGTTTTTCATCTCCAGCGGGGGTTCCTCTCTGTCTAAATCACTTCAACCCGCAGACTTAAAAACAATCTTGCAACAGTGTAAAAGCAGCCCAGTTCCACGGAAACACACTGCCTGGAGAGCGCCCACCTGAGTCTACGTCAATCACCATCATCGCATTTTACATTATGTAAACTCGTATTGACAGGGGAATATCCGATCTATATGCTCACATGGAAGATGCAAATGTAAATACATATCCGATTCATATAAGATTTATTTTATGTATATGAATGAGGCCCGACCTAGATCTGAGAATATCTAAATATATGTGCTTTTTTTCTGCTTACATGTTTGTGGGTCATTTTTGATCTGTCACATGTGCGGCAAAAAAATCTGAATTGGGTCACTTGAACCATTTAATGTAAATGTGCCATCAAGAATTATGGCTTAAATGGAATTTTAGGGTTTATAGGCTTTAATAAAGAATAGTTGAGATAGATAGATAGATAGATAGATAGATAGATAGATAGATAGATAGATAGATAGATAGATAGATAGATAGATAGATAGATAGATAGATAGATAGATAGATAGATAGATAGATAGATAGATAGATAGATAGATAGATAGATAGATAACCTTGTCCTCCACATGGCAACATGCTAATGTGTTAGTTAACAAGTTAACAATCTGGACATTGTGATGATGAATTTTGCATGGACAAGCACCACTCAAAATGTATTTTGAAGCATTACTTCAGTGGTAGATATGGTAACTCCTGCTCTCTCATTCTTGTCCAGTACATACACCAGCTCCTATTGCTTAATTTAGTCTAACTAGAACAGGACCGTAGCGGAAGGGGGATGAAATTCAGGCCGAGAGCTAAGAAAGGTCGCAAGAGGTGAGCGGACTGGTATGGGAATGAAAGTTTTATGGTGAATAATTAGAGAAGCTCTGAATAGAATTGTATCATGAGGCACTTCACTCATCTAGCTTCAAGTTCTCATACACGAAAGGCTAAGTTTGTTTGTGACTTAGCACTGGAAAACGGTCTACAGGTCTCTCAAAGGCATATCAGTTTCCAAGTCTGACATATAACAAGGGTTAGTGTTTGTATCTTTAGAGATGTCAAATATCCCTCTGGGGGGCAAATGGAAAATAGTATTCCGCACCTTGTGCTCCCGTGGGAACAAATACACAACGATGCCTTCCCATTTCAATAAGAATAAGCAAAGATTTACCTCAAGGAAGCACCTCCTGTGCGCTTCCTTATGGCGGATGCTATGCTAGGAGACATATGGGAGGGGGAATATAAACAGAGAAGAGAACATATGAGTCACTAGCTCACTAGAGGAAAATTCTGTCAGAGGGAGGGACAGGGGAAATGGGAGAGGAAGAGGTTAGGTGAGATGAGGAGAAAATGAAATTGCAAGTAAATCCCTCGTCGGACTGGCATGTCACAGGGCAGAGGAAGAGGAAGGATGGGTGGGACAAAAAAAGGAGGGTGGGAGGGACAAATAGAAAGGGGAAAGAGGAGGGGTGTGATCGAGAGATGGTGGCGAGACAGTTCCCAGAGCCAGCTGCGGAGTTAATCTATTTAGGGACCTGGAGATCGGGGGAATTGTGTAGAGGTGTGTCTGGGTCAGGAAAAGTCTTCTACGGCAGTCCTGCAGGTCTCCGACACGCTCTGGCCCTCTGGACACTCCTGCAAATTGATGCCACACTGCCTCCGATCCGATCCGAAGACCTGGCGAACAGAGGTCTGTGTGTGTTTGTGAGTGTGTTTGGCCCCTGACCCTCTTTAGCAGAGTATAATCCAAAACCCTCAGTGGGTCGACTCCTCGACAGCACCAGATGTGAGTCTGAAACCAGGCTGATACTCAACAGCCCGCTAACCCCTCACGTGTTTACTGACTCTTAGAGGACATCCAATCAAATGGCAACATCTAGGTTGATTCTGCCAGAAGCGTATCTGTCAAAATAAGCCAGCTGCATCAGTGAGTCAGTGTAATGTGAAGTCCAAGTACACAAGCTGGTATTGACACATTAAAGAAATAGTTTACACAAAAAAATAGAATATTCTGTTATCATTTACTCACCCTTATGTCCTTCCAAACCAGTATGACTTTCTTTTGCGAAACACAAAGCTGATACTTTAAAGAATAAAATAAGTAAATGGGGTTCAAATTGCTAAATAAATGTTTGGTCTACAGATGAAAGAAAGTCAGAACACATTTCACAGTTGTTCAGTGGGTGGCACTTTAATTTCAAAGCAAGAAGGTCCCCCGTTTAAGTCCCAGATGAGCTGGGACGCCTTTCTTTATGACGTTTGTGTGTTGGCATGGGGTTTCCTTCAGGTGCTTTGGTTTTTCCTCAATCCAAAGCCTATAGCCAAAGACACTAGGAAAGGCTCCAACATCCTTGAGACCCAACCTAGGACAAGTAGTTTAGAGGATTTATGGATGATAATGTGTTTCTGACAAATATATCAGACTGCAGAAGTAAAATGGGCTACAAACTGCATTTCACATTGACTTTAGGAAAGCTCAGCCCTGTGCTGCAGGATTACGTTAAATAAAAATTTACAGCTGGGAAAGTATTTACCATTGAACAGACAAACTTGCCCGCAGAGGACGTCTGCTTAACATAAGAACTGGGGATGAAGCAATCACTTGGGGTAATTGAGAAAACATCTAAGGCCAGTGGTGCTTAATGGACATATGACTCTACACATGAAAAATCTGTCTCTTCTCTGGTTTGCTGTTTACCCCCCAGGTGCCACATTGCTCCCAATCTGGTTGTCTTAGTCTAGGGCAAACCCTATTAAAGGCATTCGGCCCCAGAGGGAATGCAGAGCTCCCTGTGTGCTAACACATAAACTCAAACACAGATACAGCCAGACAGCAGGCAAAATTTCTCGAACACCTCTGCTCACCAGCCGGGCTGCAGAAACGCAGCTTCCTATTCAGTTGTTTTGACACCGCTGTCAACATACTGTTAGTACCCCTCTGAAACTTTGACAATAAATATCATTGCGTGGGTAGCAGAGAGGTCCCAAAACCCATTCCTTATAATTAACATGTGCTTTGTCTTTGTTAGCAACAGTGGTCCACAAAGAGTAGACTGTGTTAAAGGAACCAGTCAACACATATCACATATAAACTGCGCAGAACTGCAGGGAGTGATGAAATAATTATTTAGTAGGTGTGGTATTATACTGATAAAATCTGGGGGGAAAAACAGCAGAAATAATAAAAGAAACCTCTTCTTTTGTGTTCCACGGAAAAGATCAGTCATACAAGTATATGTACACAAAGATTTGTAAATTGTATTGCTGTTTACCTACATTTCCCAAGAAAGGTTGCTTGTGGTGAGTTCTTTTACACATAAGAGGGACGAACTTCAAATTTCACAGTCTTTTTCTCCAAGGAAAATGGCTTGTGTGATTGGAAAGAAAACTCATCTCAGCTCGCCAGCAGCCCTATGGTGGAAGGTCAGGTCTCAGCCAAAGCAATCCCAAAGACTGCGTTTGGCTCATCATCTTGAAACACAATCCTCAAATAAGCAAGTTTCCACCGCTATTGCGGTTTATCCCAGCAATGACCAAAGTCATCATGACGAGGGACGAGGAAAAAAACTTATTTACGAATCCAATTACTCAAAGAATACTTTCTTCCAAGAGGTGAGGGGTTGCAAAAGTGGCCCGGCTTGAGGCAAAATAAAAGTGGACAATATTCATTCCAAGAGCCAATTGCATTTTCAAGTCAATAGATCTGCGCCAAAGACTGCTGTTGGCCAGGGTGAACAATCACTTGGCGTGCTTGTCCTGTGACTGATAGCTATGAATCATTGTCTCCAACCTTTGCATAGTCAGTGCATTTGTCACACATAACGTCCACATTTAATTGGCCTAGGCTGCTATGCAACAGGTCATAGCAAATATATTGTATCTACAACCATTAAGAATGTAGATTTTTGTTTAGGAACATTGGTGAGACATTATAACCTAGTACACCTTGCCATATATTCGGCCTTATAGTGCATTATGTTACGTAAAATTGCATAACAGGTAAAAATACATAATTGAAAAGGTTCACAAGGTAACAGGACTTTCTTGTGCCTTGGATGACTGATATGTGCTCACAAAAGAGCTCTCTGACAGGAATAGCAGCAAGTCAAACCTGAATTCTTTCTCCTATTCCGTACTTTGACTCGCCTCTGCTGTCAGAGTGCATCGATGTACTATGAAGCATGATCAGGTGCTGCCTGATTGCCTGGCTACAGTTGTGATTGGCATGTTAAGGACAACATACCTCCCTCTGTTAGCTATCAGATCTGGTTAACTCTGACAGGTTGCCAATTTTCAATATAAGTCTTAGGACTTTTAAAAAATTAGCTGACAGACAAATCAATTCCAGTCTGAGCTGTAATTCTTCTTTTCTTGATTGGTAAAGTCTAAGTAGTTTTGTTGTCATTGTTGTCCATGTTCATGTTTAAAAATAACTAAAAGTAAGTGAAATAAAGGTATTTATGAAAGGCACTCAGAGTCCCTTTAAGATGCTTTTTAGGTATGTGTCACTCCAAATGTGCCATAAAATTAAATGTGCTTGGTTTAAAATCTTAGTGAGCTGCCAACAGGGCACAGTTATGCACAGTTTTGATTATGTATGAATTTTCTTTGAATACGTGTATTATTGTTCATAATTTCATATTTGTATTTTTGTATTCAAATTTGTTTTTATTGTATTTTCAGTTTGTCTTTTATTATTTGAGGATTTGAGGACTAAACAGGTAGTGCATTCACTACTGAGAAATATTGATAAAAATCATTTAAAATAGTCAAAACTGGGTGTTTTACCCAACATATTTGTGTGCTGTGTATATTATGCTAATAAAAGTATAATGTTGCGTCACACTTTGCTCTTGGCAACACGTGACAGGGAATAATATTTACTTTATGAGCAGTTGTCACTGATATATTTCTTTATTTACTAGCAAACCATTTTCTTTGGAAAACGTACAGGTCCTCTGGCATGCTCCCTGTTTTGGTTTTCTGCAAGAGCCCCTTGTGAAGCTCCTTTAGGAGACTCTTAATGGAGCAACAGCTGTGCTGTAGCAGTTCCTCATTTAGATCACTTAGGGCCTGTTCCCTCTCTTGGCCCTTGAGTACAGCACAGCGTAGCTGTTCTCTCACTGTCTCCTGCCCCCTGACCTGATTGCCAAACTTTTGTAAATAGAAGGAAGTAGATGAAATTCTTCTTCATTTGTCACGTTCCTGCAGTAATGAGGACACTATCTAATACACTCACAGATAAAGGGCTGGTCAGGCCAGTCCAGTACGAGTAATTCAGTTCTACAGTAGCTATAAGTGTTGGTTCACATCCAAGGGGCCCTAGAAAACATACAAGGGGCCACATTATGACTTAAAATGTGTGCATTCAACTCAATCTGACTAAGTCCCTGGCTTAAAATAGAAAAGAGGGGGGAAGTGCTAAGTCTTTGATATTATTTTTCACTCTGGTGAAAATACAGTGTTGTCTCTGTCAGACCATTTAAATCTTTGTCAAGGTCTGTGTGTGTTTTGACTGCTGTGAATCTCATTCACCACAGAGTGGTACACAAGGTCCCTGCTCACCATGAATTTGTTCCTGACTGAACCTGATTATTTTAGGTCCCATTATTGCAATCCTGTCTGTTCTTTCTTTTTCTTTTTCTTTTTACATTTAGACAAACCAAATAAGTTGCCAAGGGTACATAGAAGGTACAAAAGCTGTCACTGGGGCAGTACCTTTGTATCATATTTATCCCTAGAGGGTGCATATTAGTACCTTAAAGGTACATATTAGTATTGAAATGTTACATTTTAGTACCTAAATGGTGCAAGTTGGTACCTTTTGAAAGCGTAAAGCCCCAGTGATTGCTTCTGTACCTCTTTTTTTACTGAGAGTGTAGGGGCTTGTATAGTAGTAATCTGGATTGGAAACTATACATTGTTTTATGTGTAGATTAAATTTATAAATCTTAAATCAGAATCAAATCAGATTAAATGGAAGAATTGCAGTTTGTTTGAGTGGCCAGATACAAAAAAAAAATCATGGAGCACTTATACCACATAAAAGTCCCCATAAGAAGTGTGTAATAACATATATATATTTTTTTTATGATTTGAGGTTACATGCCTTGTTCCTTTAAAAAACATCAGAAAAAAATTAAACAGCTCTTACCGACAGTGCACAAAGGATGTCATTACAGAAGCCTGTTATCAAGTATTGTTGAAAGCCGTTTTAAGGGATTGTGCCCACTCATTGAAAATGAATTGTGTCCTAGAGCCATAGATAACGTATTCTGAGCATCTCCCTGTGCTATTCATCCCCTCTCACCTCTGCAGCTGTCTGTCTGCCCAGGAGAAAAGTCTCCTCACCTGCTAGATGTCAGAAGCCAAGGAGGAATGAATGTTAACGTGAATGTTAATGTGTTGCAGTGTACAAGAGTGGTCAGGTTTAATTGAAAAATAAAATCCAACCAAATGAGCCACGAATCTCGAATATTTAAAAAACATTCATTTATAAAAAATAAAAAACAACTAAACACTATGTTAAATGATGATTTTATTTATTATAAGTGGTTATTTATGTATGGTGTTGTCACGGTACACACGGGGATCCAGGAACGAGGAGACGAGGATTGTGACAAACAGGGTATTTAATGAAGAACAAACGGAGGAGATACAGGAACACCGGGAAGGACATCTATACAGGTTTGCACGCTGACATTAACAATAATCCACAAGTAACATGGGGCAGAACAGACTAGATATAGGGAGACATGACTGGAAACACCTGGGACATAATCAAGATACAGACGAAGACTAATCAACTAATAATGGGGAACAGGACGGATCAAATATGGGTGAGGAGACGAAGGCAGAGGAAGACAAAGTCTGACATTACCCCCCCCTTCCAATAGGCGCGTCCCGCGCCGTACGACATCGAAAGGGGAGGGGGGGTGGGCACTCTGGAGGCCTCAAGGACCTGGAGACCGGACAGGTGACCTCCAGGGCGGTGCCCGTTCCGGGACCCACGGCGGATCCGGGGACTCAGGCGGCCACGGCGGATCAGGCGGCCATGGCGGATCCGGGGATTCCGGCGGCCACGGCGGATCAGGCGGCCATGGCGGATCCGGGGATTCTGGCGGCCATGGCGGATCAGGCGGCCACGGAGGGTCCGGGAACTGAGGAGGCCATGGCGGAGCGGGGTGCTCGGGCGGCCATGGAGGAGCGGGGTGCTCGGGTGGCCATGGAGGGTAGCCCCCCCCCAAAATTTTCATGGGGAAGCTCCCCATCCCAGGGGGGCGCTCAGGAGCCGTGGAAGGCGAGCTGGACAGGGCCAGCGGAGGGAAAAGTGAGCTGGACGGGACCAGCGGAGGCCCAGGTGAGCTGGACGGGACCAGCGTGGGCCAAGGTGAGCTGGGCGGGACCAGCGGAGGCAATGGTGAGCTGGGCGGGACCAGCGGAGGCCCAGGTGAGCTGGGCCGGGACCAGCGTGGGCCAAGGTGAGCTGGGCAGGACCAGCGGAGGCAATGGTGAGCTGGGCGGGACCAGCGGAGGCCCTGGAGAGCTGGACGGAACCAGCGTGGGCCAAGGTGAGCTGGGCCAGGACCAGCGGAGGCAATGGTGAGCTGGGCGGGACCAGCGGAGGCCCAGGTGAGCTGGACGGAACCAGCGTGGGCCAAGGTGAGCTGGGCAGGACCAGCGGAGGCAATGGAGAGCTGGGCCAGGGCCAGCAGGGGCTCTGGAGAGCTGGACGGGACCAGCGTGGGCCAGCGTGGGCGCTCGGGTGCCGCTGACTCTCGGGGGCGCTCGGAAAAGCTGGACGGAACCAGCGGGGAAATTGAAGCGCACTTACGAGGAGCCGGCACTGGAGGGCGCTGTCGAGGTGCAGGCACTGGAGGGCACTGGCGTGGTGCAGGCACTGGAGGGCACTGGCGTGGTGCAGGCACTGGAGGGCACTGGCGTGGTGCGGGCACTGGAGGGCACTGGCGAGGTGCGGGCACTGGAGGGCACTGGCGAGGTGCGGGCACTGGAGGGCACTGGCGAGGTGCAGGCACTGGAGGGCGCAGCCTCGGAGCAGGCACTGGAGGGCGCTGGCGAGGTGCAGGCACTGGGCGCTGGCGGTGCAGGCACTGGAGGGCACTGGCGAGGTGCAGGCACTGGAGGCGCAGCCTCGGAGCAGGCACTGGGCGCAGTCTCGGAGCAGGCACCGGAGGGCGCTGTCGGGAGCAGCCACTGGATCTCGGCGGCGCTGGAAGCGCGGGCTCGGCGGCGCTCGGGAAGCGCTGGGCTCGGCGGCGCTCGGGAAGCGCGGGCTCTCGGCGCGGGAAGCTGGAGCTCGCGAAGCGCCGGGGCCTCGGCGGCGCTCGGGAACCAGCAGAGACGAAGACGAGCTGGGCGGGACCAGCGAAGAAGAGCTTGGCAGAACCAGCGAAGACGAAGAAGAGCTCGGCGGGGCCAGCGGAGACACTCGTGGGCTGGTTTCGACTCGGGACCGGTAACTTCCCAGACACCGGTAGATCCCCTCTCTCCAACACAATCCTGTAGTGTCTGGGAGATCCATAGGGCGCTGGTACTTTGCCCCGAGCCGAAATAGATGGAGGATTGCCGCGTCGTGGAGCTCCGTCACCGAAGCGAGCCCGCAGAATTCCCCGGCGAACTCCACAAATGAGAGATCCCGCCGGATAAGGGCGAGAACGCCGGCGGCGAATTCCATCGTCGTTTGCGGTGGATTATTCTGTCACGGTACACACGGGGATCCAGGAACGAGGAGACGAGGATTGTGACAAACAGGGTATTTAATGAAGAACAAACGGAGGAGATACAGGAACACCGGGAAGGACATCTATACAGGTTTGCACGCTGACATTAACAATAATCCACAAGTAACATGGGGCAGAACAGACTAGATATAGGGAGACATGACTGGAAACACCTGGGACATAATCAAGATACAGACGAAGACTAATCAACTAATAATGGGGAACAGGACGGATCAAATATGGGTGAGGAGACGAAGGCAGAGGAAGACAAAGTCTGACAGGTGTATTGTTGTAATATTGGACCAACTAAACAAATATATTAATCCTGATTTATTTCTTTATTTGGAATAAAATTTAAGTGTGATCTTTTTTATATATCTATGACATACAATGCTCATGTGATCATTTCTATTCATTTTGCGTATTAAAAATTGAACCTACACAATATTAAATGTTGATGTTTTTTTTACAATTATTTGTTCATTTGTTTTATTGAATAATTAGACCAAGTAAATGTTACATTAAATGCTTATTTGTATGTTAATTCATTTGTTTTGAATAGAATTTAAGTGTGATCTATTTACCTGACTTAAAATGGCCAAGTGACTATTTATAGTCATTTTCACTATACAAAAGGTATTCATTTATTTATTTATTTATGTATTATTGTTTAATATATTTAAAGTGTGATCTTATATATATATATATATATATATATATATAAAAAAGCGCTATACAAATAATCTTGAATTTAATATATATATATATATATATATATATATATATAAGATCACACTTAAATATATATATTTGATTTTAAGTTGTTTTAATATCCATTTGGTTTATTAAAGACTAGATGAAATAAACAATATATTAAATGCTATTTTGTTGTATTTTTTTATCAATCATAACCTAAATTAAATGTGATCTCAGCATATATTTTTGACTTGTAACTCATTTTCATTGATCATTTATTGTAATTTATTGCATGAGAATAGGGTGGTTGGAACATAGAAAGACTCTTAAAAAAGACCCATATATATGTGACCCATATATATATATATATTATATGGGTATTGTTTATACCCATATAACTTTAAGTGTGAAATAGTTTATAAAGTCTTGCTTTTTAGCAGATTGTTGCTAATGAGTCACTGAAATGTGCTCAAAGGAACACGACTAGCACAGACAAACTGAGCAGAATTCAACGCCAACATGCAGGAAAGACAAAAACACTTTGGCAGAATGATTGAAGTCTTTTCACAGCAAGAATAAAAATCCAAGTCATAAGCAATTTCGTCTGTATACTCCTTGGCACTCAGCCTTTTCAGCTCCTGTATGAGTGCGGGAGACTCACGGCCGCTACTAAGGTTCACCTGGACCTTTAGTCAGAAACTCTCGGCCGCGGTTTCATTCACAGCCCTTGAACACAACCCTCAGTTAGAACTCAGTGGCAGTCACTCAACAGACACAAGGGAAGTGCCTTTAGAAAGAGCTTTCACACTTTCCTCAAGTAAATGGAAAGAACTTCTGTTCCTTCTTGACTTTTCCTTTTCTGTTCCGATTTAACCTCAAGTCCATTGAGTGTCTCCAAAACTATTGTAAACACAGCAGAAGCTGCTCAGTGTGCACAAAAACTAAGTCTCATACATCTGCCAAAGTCCAATTATCGCATTTCTCACTTCATCAGCAGCCCATATGTTCTTATGCAAATTAATTTGTGTATATTATCAGTCCAATGATGTTATAATGAAGATTTTTAAGTGGAGGTTTGCACAAGGGAAGCGGCTGGAAAACAACCCCCGAGTAGTTCCTATCGAATTTCAGTTCCCAGTAAACACCGCTCTCATTTCTCAAGCAATTAAAAGCTTCATCGTTTAAAACCAACAGAATGCAATTTCTCTGATATCATTTAAAAATCGAGATGAAGTTTCTGGTCCCTCTGGTTTTGAGATTCATTTTGAGATAATGTCATTACTTGTTCAGAAAAAAAATGCTTTGTTTGAAAGCAAAAAATTAAAGATGTACCTCAGAGGATGAAGCAAAACCAGGCTTTGTTGAATCTGGAAAAAAATAAGTGGTCTTCACAACTAACAATTGAGTGCTAAGCTCTATTTGCTGAGGCGACTTATAGTATACTTATTACAAGGATCGTTTCCTTCACAGCAACTTGGGGTTAAGTGCCCTGCTCGAGGGTTCAATGGTTCATAGATCAACACTTGCTGGATCTGAACCTACAGGTCTTCTGTTAGATCATTAACTGCTACGCTTAACTAATTTCTTTGACCTGTCGCTTGTTGGCATCCCTGTGCTGCTAATATTGTACAAAAGGAGACCAGTCAAAGGGATGTAAGATTTTCTTTCAAACAGAAATGATCAAACAGCTGCCATAGTTTACATAAAGAGTGAGGGTGTAAAAAAAGCTGTGATTTCCCAGAGTGCTCCGCTAACATGCTAATGAAGGGCAAATTCCAAATGGCATGTATTTTTTCATGCACAAAAAGCACTGTGGTTTTCAAACTCAAAGAGCGAACAATGGAGGTGTTTCACAGAGGGCCCTTCGACAAGGCCGTGCAGGTGTAATTGTTTTAAAGACTAGCTAAAAAGAGCAGTTGGCTTTCCTATGTGGGACGGGACTTATTGAAAGGTGTCACTTTTTTTTAATTAGCCAATAGATTAAACACAACAGTGAATCAGAATTTGCTACTTACCATTGTTAGTTAAGAAGGCAATATTATGGGGAGGGGCATAGACTTGCACTTGATAGGACAATATGCAGACACGCCCACAAGTGCAGTATGACTCATCGATATATTTGATTTGTTTCCAGGAAGAAAAACACATTTTAAATGCATAAATCTGTGAATCAGCTCAACTTTTTGCGTACACTAGCAATAAACACAAACCACAAACATTAATTTTGCTGCTGTTGTGAAGTTATTCAAAATAAAAATGGCAGAATGTACATAAATATATATTGGAGTTCGGTGCACCAAATGTAGCACAAGGACACATCTCATCTTTGGGAATCGATCAGTCTAGATGCAGAGAAGCAAGGAATTTTGTTTCAGCTTTTTAACAGGTTCTAATCTGCCATGTTTGGCTCCAGAAATCTTTAAGACCAAATTAATAAGGTAAAAAAACTGCTTTAACCAGCATTTTTAAGACGTCAGACACTGACGTCAAGTTCACACAGGTATGAGACTCACTTGGGAAAATGCCAGGCATATGTTTGCAATGGCTTCTTAATTTAATCCAATATATTATGAAATCTGATTCCACAAAGCGTAAACTTTCAGTTGACATTAATCAGGCATAGATAAAACATAAGCTAACTGCCTTTGTGTTAAATGAGAAAATTGCTAGCTGTATCTTCCAAGAGAGTTGGCAATAACATCTTGCTCTTCAGGCTCTCTTAGCGCTTATAATATCACAGCCATGAACATCTGAATTCAGCTCATGGTGTTTCTGTGAAACACATCTGTGCTGAACCACAAAGATTTGATCCACTTTTCACAGGGTGCTGCAATCAATCAACTCATCCAACTGATCTATTCTCTAAAAATGGGTTGAGTAGCACAGTTTTCCTCTTGTGGGGGAATCTCAGTTTTACAAGCCAAAAAATAGAGGCGTAAGCAAGCATATTTAGGCGTTGATTAAGCTCGTGTATTTTAAAGGCAGTTTATATTGTGCTTAGCGTACTGCACTGCAGAATGAAAGTGAACGTACACTTAAACATAATCTGGTGCTTTGCTGCCATCATGTGGTTACACATTGTCATTTGTTGGTTGGGAGAACATTTTGTTGGGTCATGCAATGAAGGTCTTGATGCCCTTAGGTTTTGATTTCCTTAAAGTATCTACGCAACCGAAACAATACAAATTCAAAGACATTAAACTTAATGAAATGATCTCAAATCTGACCCAATGAGAATTCAAAGTAAACTGACATCCATTTGACACTAGTTGTCACTATAATGCAAACATTTATGATCTTGTTTCCAAAAAGCAATGTGCCCAATCCTGTTCCTAGAGCTCTGCTCCAGGGTTCAGCTCCACCTTGAGTTCACCTTAATTCCTTGAGTTCTCACAAATCTATTGGTTTTCAAATGATATTGATGCAGTTAGCATGGAACTTGCTGTATGTCATTTATTTTTTTGAGCGTTTGAAACAGCGAAAGGTTTTGAAAAGGTTTGAAAGGTTTTTAAAGACTTAAGAGTTTTTAAATTGTTGAGAAACCCATTTGAGAAAAACTATAACCTATAGAATATCACATGGTTTTTCATTTCTGCCCCACCATTTAGACAAATGTGACCCTGGACCACAAATCCAGTCATAAGTCACACAGGTATATGTGTAGAATAGCCAACAATACATTGTATAGATCAAAATGATTTTTTTTCTTTTATGCCAAAAATCATTAGGATATTAAGTAAAGATCATGTTCCATGAAGATATTTTGTTAATTTCCTACTGTGCATATATCAGAACCTATTTTTTATTAGTAATATGCATTGCTAAGGACTTCATTTGGACAACTTTCTCAATATTCAGATTTCTTTTTTTGTACCCTCAGATTCCAGATGTTCAAATAGTTGTATCTCAGCCAGATATGACCCTTTCCTAACAAACCATACATCAATGGAAAGATTATTTATTCAGCTTTCAGAGTGCATGTATATTTTTGTTTGATTGTTTTTATTTGTGTATTTGTTTGTTTGTTTTGTGGTACATGGTCACAAATAGAAAAAGAGAGAGAGACATTCAGTCTCATGTAGTCATACTGAAGATCCGGTTTGTTGCAAATGTAACATGTATAACCAAAAAAAAAAAGCTGTTAGACAACTTCTGCTTCATTGATTACTTTGGCAAATTAATGATTTTGGGGCTTTGCCCACACTGACTAAGTAGCCTGTTTCATTTGCGACAATCAGTTTTGCAGAAATTAATCTTTTTGAACATTTTGAGGGCACACAACCAGTTTGGTCAAACTTTTAGCCTAAACTTTGCAGATATTTAAACGTTTAAACCTTACATAATCTGGCCTACAACGCCTTCTTAGACAACCTGTTCTACATAATAATCCACATTCCAGATTCAAGAGTGATACACCAAGAACTAGTTGTTCAATTATATAAACTAAGCTGCATATCAGGTCTTGTTAAAATAAATACTGGCAAAAAGTTTTAGTTTCAGAAGAGGAAAGTTTTCAGTGCAGGACATTATGGAACAATACTAATGTGACACTAATATGTTTTGTTGTTTCAACACAACATGAACACAAGGGAAAGCATTAACCTTCCCATGTTCTTTCTCCAGTCTAACTGGGAGACTGAAACCGATCAAAGTGTGCACAAAGGTCCAGCATCTGCACAGATCAATGCACAGATTAGTAGCGGAATTGAAGAGCAGAGATGGTGACATATGCTTTGCCAGTGCTGCCTTTCCAATAAATGAGAATTCCCAGATAACAGTCTACCTGTTGAGGAGAATTGATCACCTGAGTTTGCTGAGGCAATCCTTATTGATTTCGTTCAATCAGCGTGCTTGCAGTGGTTTTACAGACTAAGATGATAGATTCAGTGAAGTCCACATAGCCAGTTACCACTTCGATTTGGTGTGTGTGTGTGTGTGTGTGTGTTTATGTGGTTTATGAGGACACAAATTTGTATAATGACATGGGTATGAGTTGACATAGGTATTACAAGGAGAAGGTGATTTATGAGGACATTTTCAGTGTCCCCATAATTTAAAACGCTTATAAATCATACAGAGTGAGCTTTTTTGAGGGAAAATATAAATGCACCGTCTCCTGTGAGGGCTAAGTTTAGGTGTAGGGTAGGTGTAGGGCAATAGCACATACAGCTTGTACAGTATAAAAAGCATTACGCCTATGGAAAGTCCCCGTAAACCATAAAAACCAACATGTGTGTGTGTGTGCGTGCGTGCGTGCGTGCGCCTCTCTAATTCTGTGTTGTTCTGCATCCCCAAAACCAATTCAAAGAGGTCTTTTTCACTCTGTGTTGTTGATGTAATGGAACGAGCTTCAACACCTGACTATTCCTCCAACTAAGACTGGAATATAAATATTTCAGTGATCTGTTACTTAATGTTATCAGTTGTTACAATATTTTATATAGAGAGATTTCTTCAATACTTTTGAGCTGCTGTTGTTGCAGAAGTAGAAACTTTATACAATATTTAAGGTTTGAAACATTAGGTCTTAATTTCTGACATGCTGTGTTTAAGCATTTGTAAATAAGACTAAAAAGATCCTTGATTTTGGTTTTGGGGATGCAGAACAACACAGAATTAGAGAGAGAAAGAAAAACAAAATGTAAGAAGAGGTAAGAGAAAGGAGTGTGCGTTGGACTGTGCATTTTTTATATTTGTTTGTTTTTCCCCTCAAAGTGGAACCTATGAAAACATATTTCTGCCATGGAATATAAAGGGAAAAGGGTAATAGTGACTTTATGTCAGATTTTCTTTTTCTTGCAATTATGAATTTATAGTATCTCACAATTCTGATAAAGTATGAATTGCAAGATGTAAACTTGCAATTCCAATATAGAAGTTCGAATTGTGAGATAAAAAGGTCACAAATATGTTTTTTATTTTTTTAACTCTGTCATGAATACAAGCTTGCATAGTAACCAAAGGCCATGTATGTTGTATTTTTTGTTGATCTCTGGCATCAGCTACCATGGGGACCATCCAGATCCAACCCCCACCCACTGAAAAGCCATTTCAATCAAGATTCCAATTGAACTTTTACATAAGGGAGCCTATTGTTTTTCTATAAAGTAATGACTCATTCAATTTTAGATAGTATGTTGCCAAGAATGAACATATTCAACACTCAAAAATGTGAAGTGTGTTTCAGTTGAAGGTAAACTGAAGGCTAAATTACAAAAAAAACGTTTGTCTATTATATGCAGGTAGAACGTAGACATGACAAGTAATGCAGTTTTTGTAATGCCATTAATTGCTATCATTTTGACAGTCAATGCACGATGATGGACTGTATGTTTCTGTTGGATAGAAACTAACGCTAATGTTTTTGACCGAATGACTCGATTTTGAATCGGGTTTGCTGTGTCTTGATAGAGTTAGTATATGTAGAAAAAGGTATTCAGCATTTTGAAATGTAGAGTTTGTTTTTATTTAACAAAATGTAGTTTTGGCCATCAAATTAACTATTTGGCTAATTGTGTGATGTAGGTGTGTTGCTGTGTTAAGCGTTTAGAAAAAGTACTTTAAGTATTGGTAAATGCTTGTTAGCAATTGAGAAAAAATATATATTTGGAGTTACAGTTTCTTTAAACCACACTTAGCAATGCATCAATGTCATTGAGCTTAAAATATCAGACCAATGAGCATCCAGATCTTAGTGCAACATAATATCAATTGGGAATTGAAAGTAATCTGCATTCCAAAAGGGTTACAAAATCTCATTAAATGTGTGTGACGTGAAGGCTAATATAATTATCAGGACAGAAATCATAAGGAATGACTGAAACTTGATGAAGGAGAACTTGGAGCTCTTGGTTGCACAACTGTATGCCAGATCCACCTAAACTTGTATGCCAGATCCACCTTATTGTGATGCTATGAAACAAGAATGTACACACCCGCATTGCAGTTGAAGTTTTTGTTTTGTTGTGAAGGCTTGACTCAAGACAAGTTATGCCAGATATTTTCATTGTGAGTGTGTGAAAAACTGATTTCAACTATTTAAATGCAGTTGTGCGTTTTATACAAATTGTTTCTTCAACAGTTCAACAGTTTTGGATCTTAGATATTCCTTATTTTTACAGGAGCAGTTTCACATAAGAAACCCCTTTGTAAACTTTACTACTGTAAAGGAAAAAGTTACAGCCACAAAAGGAGCAGCCTAATAAAGAAAAATAATTGTTAAACTGAGAAAAAAATATTGTAGAATTGTATTTTTATATAGTGATTGTGCATCTTGTTTTTGTCCACTATTACAGTAATGATAGATATTCACCACTGTTCAAAAGGTTGTGAAATACTTATATTCTGCAAGGATCCAATTGATTAAAAGTGTCAGTAAAGACTTGTATAAATGCTGTTTTTGTTCTAGGTATGTGTGTTGGATAAATAAGTGTATAAGGGTATAAATAGTGTGTGTTCCACAATCATTGTCAAGTGTTCATGAGATGGATTGCCTGAGGGAAGAAACTGTTTCCTGTGTCTGGTCGTTCTGGTGCTCAGAGCTCTGTAGCGTTGACCAGACGGAAACAGTTCAAAGAGGGAGGTGCTGGATGTGAGGGTCCAGAGTGATTTTACCAGCCCTTTTGCTCACTATGGATAGTACTGTTCTTGGAGAGTGTGGAGGGTGTACCAATGATTTGCTCAGATTCAGGTCAGATTTGGTAGCTGAGCTGAATCAGACAGTTATTGAAGTGCAGAGGACGGATTCAATGATGGCAGAGTAGAACTGTTTCAGCAACCTAAGAGCTGACATTGGCAAGGAGAATGTGTTTCAAGAACCCTACAGCGAAGTCCGTTGTAGATCAGAAGAGTGTTTTACAACAAGTGATTTCCAACTGGGGTTCTGTACTAACCCCAGCACTGCACATACTGTATTATACAGTCCGTGTCTCTACGCGCACCATATCAAGAACACCCAATTCAACTGAAGAAGTGTGTCAGATTTCTATTCGATTTCACTCATACAATGTCACAAGATGATTTTTCACAGTTCACAGATGCCGTAATAATATTTACAGTATGAAGTGACACCAATAATAATCATGTTTCTGTGGATCTTTTCTCAGTCGCTTCTGCAAAAACAATTCACATGATGGCTGCGATAACATTTTAGTCAAGCTGAACCCAGTGTTTTTTTTATCTGCTAATTCATATTTAAAATTTAAAATGAAATGCAAATTAAAAAAGATTCTGTGAGTTTTTGAAAAGTCCAAACATAAGATTTGCTGCTTATATTTATTATAGTATTTATAAGTATTAACTGTTTTCATTGCAATTATTATATAATCAAAACTTAACAACCAGTTTCCACCAACTGGAGATAAACAGTACAAACATTCAAGAGTAATTCATGTTTTGATCATCAGACTACATTCATAGTCTACCAGGGTGAGGTTTTTCCAGAGCTTTAGGAAATTACTTGTGCAGGTAACTTCATAACACTAATCGTCCTGCCAGTTTATGACCTCAAAGGCCTATGTGTTGTATAAACTGACATGATCTCATTTCAAACTCCAAATATGTAACAAGTCTTATTAAGCTTGTGATATACAGTAAATGTAGTATTTATAAGAAAACGATAACACATTTGGCACCTCAAGTGGCTTGATGTTTTCTAAAATGTCAGCAACAGTGATATTATAAACCACAATAAGTAACTGCCTATCTGAATTATACTGTGACCTCAAATGTAGCTCATATAATCAGAATCTAATTATCTAATCAAAATGGGACTTATATTTTTATATTAATAGTTTAGTTTGTGCTAATCCTAATTCTGAAATGTTATGCAATCATGCATTGTGTGTGTAAAATTGCAGGCCTATTGTGTAGCTGAAAAGTCAAGAGCAGTCATTGTTTTAAATATAGCTAAAGAATGATTTCACATACTATGTACATATATGGAAGAGTTATATATGGGTGTTTCTTTAGCTAAGCCGCTTTAATATCAGAGGGGTTTATTTTTATGAAAATGCATTGTCTATAAATCGTTTTAAAACCTTTTTACATTTTTGATTGACTTTAAATTACATTGTTATATAGAAATTGCAATTGGCACACTTGTGGTGTTATTTCCATAACCTTTTTTATTTTAAGAAATGCTCAAAAAGTTATGCTGTTTTGGGGTCTTTTGGATGTGCACTCCTCTTCGCATTTCTCTGTTATGTGCATAATGACAAACAAAGTTGATTTATTTCTGTTTCACTGATAAAATGTCACAATAATATTTGCAATATGAAGTGATACTTACATGAATAATTTTCGTATATTTTCACTGAGCTATTCTCAGTGTCTTCTGCAATACCAGGTAATCCACCCTTGTGACGGGCCTATACATACCCCTTGATAAAACCCTAGTTCATATAAAAATAAATAAATGTTTTGACCAATATATATATATATATATATAGCTTTTAGTAACTTCATTGAATACATTTTATCATTTGGAATTTAGTTCCAACATTTTTGAAAATCACATCTCTAGGTGATCATAATTTTCATTAAAAACTGAGAGAATTCTGCTGTGATTCGTGTTCACTATTGATTTTTTTTAAAGTAGTTTAGATAAACTAGCAAAAGTGTCATGGCTAACTACTTTGTTTTGTTTTTTGTTTTGTTGCGTATTCCCTCTTGTTACTCATTCAATGGAAAAGCATTAATCACAGCAAACGGATGAATTCATGGGATCGTGAAGTTTGCAGTTTGCAGTAGGCTGCTTTCGTTGAGACTAAAAGCAACACGTCATTCGCGTTGGAACGCCAAGCCACGCCCCCCCGCCCCGCCCCTGTGTGCTTTAAAACGCCTGAGAAAGAGCATCACGCCAGAACACGCGATTGAGTTTGAGTGAGGCTGCGAGTGAAGGTTTGTTGGATAGGCAAACGGTGATATTTACTTCTCATAACTACTTCTGTCGTGCGTTCCTTTGGCGTTGACGGCACTTCTGCATTTAAAGTTCAGGGAAAATCAATTTCAGCGCATCTTTCGTTGACAGAGGTGAGTGAAGGAGTTTTAATAGCCTAATTCTGCATGTTTTAACACTGAATACCATTTTAGTAAATATATTCAGTCACAGGTATAATATTTTTTACCTTATTTATTTAAACTTTCTTTTTCCAACAGACATTTCACCATCTGCAGTCATCTTCATCGGACGCTCATCCGTTATCCAAAAATGAGCAACACAAAGTAAGTTCACTAGTTTTCTGCAAAATAATGCATGTGATATTACAGAAAGTTACCTTTTTGTTTTTAGTTAAGCTACAGTATGTGTTAAAATGTGTTTTGGGGTAATTTATTACAAAACATTGTCACACAAGTCCACATTGTCTGAGACCACAAATAAAAATGCTTTATTTTGCATTTTATAATTTAAATTGTAATTCATTTAACATGACATTTTATTATAAATGTTACTTGTTGTTCATAGTAAAATAATTAGATTGAGACTAAATTAGATTTTGAGAAAAAGTGTGATCTCTCTTTTGGACCCAATTGCATGACTCCTGCAGATGATCTGCTCCTATATTTTCCAAATTGTCTAATATAGCTTTTCCTCCATGTGTTTTCACAGAAGCTTTGGATTCGGCAGCTACTCTTTCCCTCATCGTGTGATGCCGGTGGATCTGGCCATGCATGCGCAGATTAGCTCACAGCTCCTTGGCATGTCTGCTCTCAGGGCTTCTTCACCCAACTTGTACTCACCAGAGCTTCGACGGGCCACATCTTCATCCACATCTTCACTATCCTTATCCAGCTCTGCCAGACCCCTGTCGTTATACTCTCCTGGCACCTGCACGTTACGCAAGAAGAAGCGAGTCGTGTTCGCTGATGCTAAAGGTCTCTCTCTCACATCCGTGCGCATCTTCACCACTGACCCTTCGGAGACGGAAACGGAAGACGCCCCTCAGCCTGAGGAGCATGTGAAGCCTAAAGCGCCCATGCAGAGCGTGAGACTGCGACTCAAGCTTGGTTTTCCACAGCCAGTTGCAGACCGTGCAAGCTCGATGAAAACAGTGCAATTGGAGAGCTGCTGCCTGAGTGAAAAGGCGTTGAGCGGGACAGTACGGGTCTGCAACACGAAATTCGACAAGTTTGTCTTCATCCGCATAACTTTTGACTCATGGCGAAGCCATAAAGACTTTGCATGCACGTATGTGGGGCAATCAAATGCAGCTTTTGAGACTTACTTGTATTCTTTTAATGTGTCGCTACCGTCTGATCTGGACCCGAAGGAGCGCCTTGAGTTTTTGGTGTTCCGACCCGGCAATGACAAATTTCCTCTTGTGGACAACAACAAAGGGAAAAACTACCACATTCTTGTGGAAACCGTAGTGCCAGAACCTCGGCTGGTGACGACAAACAGGCGAAACTTCATTACACCAAGTCCTCAGCGTTATTCTGCATGGCCCGAGGTCAGAGGTCATGATCAACATAGGATGAGACACCTGACATGCAAAGGCCTGCCCTACACGGACAATCTGTTAAACAGGACCTGTGGAAGAATGGCCAATGTCCCTCCGTTATGTTAAGATGGGACTGAGGCACTTGTGCGGTCGACATTTCTACAGTACTTGAATTAATTGCAGATTCAACAATGTACAAAAATGGAGTGATTATTGCACCAATTTATTCCTTACACTTGAATGGACACAGTGCATGCTGCTGAAGCTGTGAAATGTGAATGTTTATTTTGATATGTACATTTAAATATATTTGAATTGGATTTAATTTGCACATTATACATTCCTTCCACAGCTAAAATATACGTTTAATGGGAAACATGGCTCACTTTCCTTGTATCAGAAGAGCTAAATTGACTTGTAAAAGTGGTGTAAATGAGTCCTTTGTTTATATGTATATATGATTATGTATTTATTTTGAACTTTTTTATTAAAAAGAAACTGCTTTCCTTAAACCTTTGCATGATTTATGGGTCTTGCGCTGCAGGAACTTTCACTCTGCCAAGTTTATTGAACAACATTGACGCAAGCCTTGGGTGTAAGTACGTGCCTGAGGCTTTTTCATGCCTGAACTTGTCTCATAACTTAATGTATTATATCAAGGCACTCCTCAGTCTATTATCTAGCTCAAACCACACCTAGCAGCCAGCAAAACACTTTGTGTGCAAGAATGTTCCAGATGTTCGAAAAGAACATTTCATACCTTTTGAGAATGTCGAAAACACACAGTCCACCACAACAATGAACTTTTACACAAGTGACTTTATTTCCCAAACATGACTGCTGAACAATCTAAATTCGATAATAATATAGTAATATGTAAAATAAAAAATAGTAATATTGTGAAATACTTTTACAATTTTTTTTAAACTGTTTTCTATTAATGTATTTTATATTTACACTATCCATTATTCCAGAGAGTGTGTGTGTGTGTGTGTGTGTGTGTGTGTGTGTGTGTGTGTGTGTGTGTGTGTGTGTGTGTGGCATATTATCATATTGATTATGAGGATCATTTTGAGTGTCCTAAATATTTAATAAATCATACTCTGATGGATTCATACAAGAGTGTTAGAATTGTTATATTTGATTCAAAATTAGTGTTGTGAGCCTTTTGACACTAACAGTTTACGAAGTTACTAAAACCAACCTACCTGAAATTATTAAACACTGCAGGATCAACTGTGTGTTGTGGTTGTACCATTGGGACAGCCATGCATTCATTGCCTTAGGGATGAGTTAAGAGTTTATAGTAGGTATAAAGTTGAAAGAATGTTGTTTGGGGTAAGAAATGAAAAAAATCATCATGTTTAATATAGTAATCATGGCAGCTGTCATTACCGCAAAAAAATTCACATTAAAATATGGTGACAAGGGTGTTAGAGCCTTTATATTTTACATTTTATAGCCATGTGTTAACTGTACGAAGTTACTAAAACCAACCTACCTGAATTATTCGTCTTATGTTTTATGTATTTGTGGTTTGTACCATTAACCTACCAGGGGCTGCAGATAGAAAATAGCCTGTATGGTTAAATCTGGAACATTTACATGATGGACTTAAGCGTCCCTTTTAAAATAAAGAATGAAGAATATCTCGTTTGCCATAAAATAGCCAAAGTAATGTGAACCCCAAGTGGTGAAATGGAAGGCCATATGACCCTTGAACTTTTAACTCATCAACAGTGTATGCAGCATTACCCACCTAAACAAAGCATGCCAAACAAGTAATATAAAACACAACAATAATGCACTAAACAAAATAACGTACCACAAAGTACCAATATGGGGAAAAACTGGTATTTAAAAAAACAATAAATGTCAATTCAATCATAGAAAATGAAATTTGATGCATCATCACAGAGTACCCCATACTTTTTATTTACTAAAAGCATACTTTTACTGTAAATGTACACATAAACAATCAAGTCGAAATTGAAGTGCGAACATAAAGCTGAATTCAAGGGGCTGAACAAAAATATAACATAAACCATCGGTTTCACAGACAAGGCTTAAGCCTAGTCCTAGACTAAAATGTAAATCTGAGCTGTTTCAGCTGAAAGAAACTTGCACTGACTGATCTTAAAGCATGTCAGTGCCTTTGTTTTGTCTTGAGATGCACGCCTGTAATGCTTTTTCTAAGGCATGTTTATAAAATGACTTAAATGTCCTAATTAAACTATGGCCTAATCCTGGTTTAAGCTTAGCCCTATCTATGAAAATGCTTCGGAATTACAACCATTTTATACACAGTTTTGTTATTTTTATTCATAAATAAAATGTTCATTTTTAATATTTGTTGAGAAACAATTTCTATGAAGCACCATTATTTTAGTTATTTATTTGTTTATTTATTTGTACACTCGGGAAAAAAAGATAAAGCTATGGCTCAGCCATGAGTCTTCCCTCATTCACATTTTTTCCTCTCCTACATGTTCTGTGCTGAGGCAATACTGAGAATAATTTCACAGGCACTGGAATTAGAGGTTTCATGCACTGACTGACACGAACGTAAGGAGGTGAACACCCCTCTCTGTTCTCCACCTCAACTGCAGCCTTGATTGCGTGAATTTGAGTTTATTGTGATTTGTACAGCCCAGAGGAGTGAAACGAACACACTGGAATGCTGTAGGCGTGAGAGTCTGTCATGCAAACCTGTCCCTTGCAGCTCAGAGTGTCTCTTACGAAAACCAGTTCACATGTTTAATGATGTAAGAAGCTAACCTGTTCTATCTGTGAACAACCTCATCTCACCCCTGAACACAGTGTCTTATACTCGCAGCATACTGTAGATAATGAATTAATGAATGTAGAGAAATGATGGAGAGAAAGGTGGGAGTATATCAGGGACTCATGAAAGTGCAATGGAAATGATATATGTAATGAAATCCCTTAACAAAGGGTCTGTCTTCAAGCCTGTTAGCACAGTGCACAGACAGGGCTGCTCTCAGGGGTCTCTATAGTATAGCCTACTTATTGGGCCTGCAGGAGTTAGGGCCCACTCATATCAATTTTGGAAATATAAAAGAGCGAAATTAAGCAATGGCACTGTGAACGGATTAAAGTCATTATATAAAAAAACTCTCTGTCCTCATATTTTGCAATTTGTTATAATGAAGTCCTCAGTAGCAGTTCATTATAGAGGCCATTGACTTGTGTCTTAGACAACCTCTACTTCAGAATTAAAAACATTAAATTGCCCCGCACACATACAGTGAGAGAGTTCATACACATGCTTCATCTCACATTTGAGCGCTTTAATGTTTTTATTTATTTATGTTTTATTTTATAATAAGTCACCGTTGTCCACCAACTGCTATTACAAATAAACTCTTCATATATTCATATGAATAGTTTATTTACAAAAACAGATATCTCCGTTTTATATAATTTTTTAATTTTTTATTATGTTATGTTTTTATTGTGTTTTATTGTGTTAGTTAGCGGGTTTATTTTATTTTATTTTTAGTTAACCTAGTCAAGATAACCCAACTGCAGTTTGAGATTAATTGAATAAAAAATGATTTGAGAATGAGTAGCATAGTAATCTCTGGCTTTAAATTGTTATTCATTAAAGGATGTGGCTCATTCTTAGAAAAATTATAGGTTTTGCTCAGCTCCCACTTCATGACTAATGGCAAAACTAGCATTTCTACCCACAACCAGTCACCTCCCATTAAATGTTCATAGACAGTTCGTAGAAAGGACAACACATCATGCACTGGGAATGTTTCAGCAATGTTGGTCACCATAGTTACAATTTATTTACCCATATATAATGGAAACCTGGAGACAAATATCCAATATATCTGAATATTCTTTTTAAAGGCAAAATTGTTACTTTTTAACTATAATTTAGGGGGGATCCTGACTTGAAAGCATGCATATCACATGTAGTTCCACAGCTGCTTCATATCATATAACAACAACAAAACAAAACACTTTTTGATAAATAAACTAATTGATATTAGCTGATCAAAATACCCTTAATTTTCCTTATAGAAATTGGTATCTGCTGTAGAATATGGACCACCCACATCTGTATAAACTGAGAAGCTGAAAATGGCTTTCACATGAGTGCACACTCAAGAACAGGGACAGTGCAATCATTGTGAGGACATCCCACCCGGACTGAAGCTATATTGCGTAAATAGATACCGCAGGCATTGGAGTAGAGGTTTCGTGCCTGAATGGTGTGAATCAAGTTACAGTGAGTACAAGGCAGGGAAAGCCTCCCACGACTCCAGCTCGTGATTTTATGACGACTTACTCTTGATTGGTACAGCTGTGCAGTGAGGCCAACACACTTGAATGTCCTTGTATCTGAGGGAGCTTGTCAATCATACCTCTCCCTTGGCATGAGCATTGATTGATGCATTTCCGAGGTGTCTCCCTCTCCTGCGGTTTGTAATGATGTCAGAAACAAACCTGTTCTTCTTTCAAACCACCTGCATCCACAGCCTCCTCATTCTGAAAAAATTTTTTCTTAGTGTGAAGAACATTTTAATAATATAAAGAACCTTTTTCAATCACAAAGCATTGTTTGTGCAATGGGAAGGTTACATGGATGTTAACATTTCTTCATGGAACCCTGGAATGCCAATAAACAACCTATTTTGAACATTTATGGACACACCTTGCAATCTCACTAGTTTAATTTGTCCACAAACAATGTCTAATGATTCTGACAGTGTGATTTTAATTCTGATTCCTTTGTCATACACTCTTAAAAATAAAGGTGCTTCACGATGCCATAGAAGAACCTTTTTGTCTAAATGTGACCGTCTCTGTAAAAACCAGGCTAAAGTCTAAAAATATCATTCTGAGATAACGAGCATCAAAGTTTGATTACAAGCATTAATTTCACTTTGATTTCAATCTTTGACATGGCCTTACTCAGTCAATATTAAAGATTCCAAGAATGTATTTTCACAGAATGATCTTTTCAATATGTCGGATGATTTTATGCAGAAAATTGTGCATCTAAAAAAAAAAGACTTTAACTGACTGAAAATCTTGTATCACAGTTTCCACAAAAAAAGTATGTGGATGATTCACATAAGTTGTTGGATGATAAGTATGATGATTCACATGATGATATCTGTGCAGCAGCTGGCCTCATGACTGGGAACAGAGAGCATTCCTACCTACAAACATCTCGTCTGCTTTGACGGGCATCAGTCATGATCAGACCAGATGAAATATGAGATACTTCATGTCTTCCCTCTGCAGGGACTACTATATGGTGAAACGGAGCAAACGGATGAACTGTAAGAAAGGGAAATATGTGCTTACTATCTGTAAGACATGAGCACATACACATTTCTCATTCAAACATTACATTCAATGTCTTTTGTAAAACAATAATTTTGTTTATTCAGTCTCAGGGTAAGGCAGGTGTCAGGGAAAGCCTCTCTCATTCCTCCACCTCCCTACACTCTGATTTCACCACAAGTTTTGGTGATTTATTCAGTCTAGTGAATGAAGCAGCAGACTGGAATGTCCTTGCGTGAGAGGTTGTCAAACATACTGTTCCTCTCCCTTGTCATCTGAGGTCATTTATGTCATTCAAAGGTGTTTCCCCTCCCAACTAGCCTTGCATTTTTTATGTTCTATTTCTGAGTGGACCGAATGAATGGCCTTATTGAATATTATATTATTCATAATCACATATGGCGGCTGCACAATGCAGAGTCTTACTTACAAACACCTTGCCTCCTGTCTTTGTGTAATGTAGTTCTTAGACAGCGCTTCTTTCTGAAATAATGATGTATTATTACGTTATGTCTTCTAGAGAGAGGAAATATTGCTGATGATCCTCGGGTGTGTTATGCTGGGATGTCGTTGTTCCCTAGGTTTGTTGAATCCCCCAAAGGCTTCTGGCCGAGCACCAGATCTTTTGTTCTTGGCACACATGATTCCCTGAATCAGGCTTCTCTGTACTTTAAGAATTTCTACGAAAAGAAGAGACACTCTCATGTTTTTGGTGCAGTAAGTTGATAGCACAGGGGAATCGGGGCTTTGTTGTCACAGGCACAAACAGGAAAGGAAAGGGGCCGGGGAAAGGAATAGTGAAAGCAAGCTGTTTTTGTTAGTATGTCCTGTAGCCTACACGTGTTCTTTAACGCAGGAGGTAATGTATTGTATGACCCTATAACATAAAATGTGTCATGTTTAAAGACCCTGAAGTTAAAGACACTAACGACAGCGACTGAACCAAGCAAAGATGCAGTTGTCAATGCATGCCAAGAATTGTCAATGCGTCACTTAAACACACCCTTTAATCTAACACAAATTAACAAATACATAATGTATTTGAATTTTTTTAAACATTTCTTTCAGTCTCCATATGAATAGCAAATTAAATTATTTACTATATATATATATACACACATAAACACACACCCACAATTACTATTTTAACTTTTATATTTTTTTATTAACTTTTTGTATTTACTATTTTATTATTATATTATTATATTATTTTATATTTAGGTTTTATATTATTATTAATATACATTAATAATTACTATACATTGTAGTAATTATAATTTATATTTGTTAAATATTTAAGTATATGTACATTTTGTATGTGTGTATATACACACTCAATGCAATAACATTTATAGTTTCATACACAGACCAGCCTGTCTGGCACCAACAACCATTCCACGTTCAAAGTCACTTAAATCCCCTTTCTTCCCCATTCTGATGCTCGGTTTGAACTTCAGCAAGTCGTCTTCACCACATCTAGACGCCTAAATGCATTGAGTTGCTGCCATGTGATTGACTGATTAGCAATTTGTCTTACCAAGCAAATGAACAGGTGTACCTAATAAAGTGGCCGGTGAGTGTATATACAGCACATGTGACCCCGGACCACAAAAAAAGTCTTAAGTCGCTGGGGTATTTGGCAATAGCCAAAAATACATTGTATGGGTCAGAATTATTTATTTTTTTAATGCAAAAAATCATTAGGACATTTAGTAAAGATAATGTTCCATGAAGATATTTTGTAAATCTCCAACTGAAAATAAATCAAAACTTTAATTTGTATTAGTAATTCACTGCTAAGAACTTCATTAGATTTTCTCAATATTTAGATGTTTTTTGCACCCACAGATTCCATATTTTCTCAGCCAAACATTATCAATGGAAAGATTATTTACACCGCTTTCAGATGATGTATAAATCTCAATTTTGAAATATTACCCCTTATGACTGGTTTTGTGGACGAGGGTCACACATTTTCAGTGTATATATACATACATTTATTTATGAGAGAGATCAAAATTACATTAAAATGATTTACAATACATTTTTGAAAATACATTTTCAGCAATACTTTTATTCTGCAAGGATGCATTAAATTGATGAATACAGTTTATATTTAAAAGGCAAGTTCTTTGTCATACTTGCCCATGGCCAAACTGAAGGAGAGTCACATGAGTCTTGCTAGGGAATGCATTTTTCCTCTCTGATATATTTGCCTCACCTTATCCTTTTGTTATGGGATGGTATCAATTCTATTTTCTGTCTTTTGTCAGAGAATAGCCTCTTCTCCACCTTTTAATATTAAAAGCTCATACATTCACCCTGCTTTGGAATGCCACTGACGCAGTTAGAAAGGTTATTCATAAACTCAAATCATTTTTAAGGTCAGGACATTTACTTCTGGACAGTATGCTAATGCATGCTAAACGGGTTGATGCTATACTAAATTTAAATATATGCATTTAGCAGACGCTTTTATCCAAATCGACTTACACTGCTTTCAGGTTATACATTTTTGTCAGTATGTGTGTTCCATGTGAATTGAACCCACAACCTTTTGCACTGCTAACGCAATGCTCTACCACTGAGCCACAGGATCATACTAGTAGTATGCAAGCTGGCATAATCAAACCAAGTTTATAATGTCAATACAACAGAACAGAATAAGTCATTTTAAACTGTTTTTGAGCTTAAAGTGTGCATATTTGATTGTTGAACCTATTTTTTTTTCTTTTGCAACAACTTGCAGTAATAAATTAGGTATTTATTAAGATTTTTTTATTCAAACTGTTGTGAAAGTTACATAGATTTTGGTATCATAATCACATCAACACGTAAATCTTCAAAGAAAGCAAAAATATACCACAGTCTGTCAGCTCATTTGGAGATATTTTCCCCTCGGGACAGAAGAATTCCTGTCTTATGGGAGAATAACTTCTGGGTTCATGATATCTTACTGTCAACATGATGTATGAACTCAAACATACTTCCCTCCAAAATCTCAACAATCTTCAATCGATTACAAAAACAGCCTCAGGTCTATTTTAAATATCAATCAGTAATCAGTCTGTTGCTGTCTTCCTCACATTTTAAATGTAAACATAATATAGATTAGTTTATATTTTGTCATTATACTTGTTTTTGCGAGTATAAACTATTAAATCAGATATTTAATAGAATCTTTGTTTACATTAATCATAAGTTTGATTCAATTAAATAACTACATACAGTACATTATTTTCTTCAAAATAGATCTAAATATTGCATCCGATTTTAAACCTTCCTTAAAACATATGAATAAAGTTTATTGTAGCGTCTCCAAGTGGTGAACTTTTAAAGGAAAAGTGAACCTGAAAAGTGAGAGCTTGTTAACCTGGTTCACACACACACCCACAAACTCAAAGTAATATAAATATATCTAAAGAAATGTCTTTATACGGCAACAAGAAAAATCTAAACATGAATTTTACCAACTATCCAACATACAGCTCATCCGCTGACCTACAAGCCTGTTTAAATCGGGAAAATATAAAAAATCCTAAAGTGAGACCTCAAACTATACCGATTTTAAATGACTCACAAATGTCTACAAGTACATTATGTCCTTGGCAAACACTTTCACTTCTGTAAAATTGACCTGTAATACAGCATTGCAAGAAAGTTTGAGTGTTCAGGAATCCAAACAGTCCTGTTGATCTTTGACGTCTGCAGTTGTTTCTTCTCTACAGAGCCTAGTCTAGAACAAGTACATGCTTGTGTGGCCTCATTATGCTTATAATGAGGAAATGGTTTAGAATATGTTATAATGTGTCCAGATTAGCCGTTAAACCTCAAGCAGTCTTTTTTGAATAATTAGGGCTGTCCTTTGTCTTAGGTTCTCAGAAAATGGAGGACAAGGACATCTATAATCAGGTCATTCTGTGTGCTGTTCAAGCAGGTGACGGGACGACATCTGGTACTGAGTCCCAAAATCTTGTGTATTAATCCTGTGTAGTGGTGAGGAACAACGTTTATGAACAATATTTGAAATATCCCCAAAAAATAGAAAGATTAATCAGATAATAAAAGTGAAAGCATTTAAACAACAAATCCAGTGTGAAATGCATTTTAAACCATGAGCACAAAGTATTGATTGCTTGTCAAAGAAATATATAACAGCATATGAATCAATGAATCAAAAGGCATTATTTAATGACACACTATCAGTCAAACATTTGGATACATCTGATTAAATTTATATTGTATTTATCATTATTGTACAACCTTTTGATAAAAGGCTATGCTCATATGCTTGAAGCTAAATATATATTTTTGAGATAAATATTATAATATATATTTTGCAACAAACACAACCTTTTTTAGATTTAAATTTTAGATTTAATTTATTGTAACACATTTTTGGTAACACAAATTAGTTAATGCATAGGATTACATTTGCTAAATATTTATTCATCTTTGTTAACCAAAAGTTGATAAAAACACAATTGTTAATTGCTAGTTCATGTTCGATCAGGTCCATTATGATTTTAATAATGTTGACGTAGAAGGTGAAATTTAATTAACTACGGTTAATAAATGCATCAAACGTGTATGTAAATGGAACCGTACCAATTTTATGTTATTTATTTATTTATCATTTCAATTTTTTTATTTGGATGCCTTTCATACATACATAGTTTTTTTAGGATTATGATTCTATCTATTTATTGACAAACTGTAATTATTATTTTTTTTTAACTGCACAATTTTGTCCAAGTCTTGACTCTTCAGGACAGTTAAAGACACCAAACACAACTTAGAATGAGCAATGCAACATTCACGAGGCCTGATGGATGTTTTGCATTGGCACCACTGATCATAAAACCATTAGCACGCTTTTTAAAGATGTAATTTTCATTTTTGAAGTACACCCATATTGTAGACAGACCTGTCTGTACTCCACAACTTGCATCATGAGTGACATAAATATGAGTATTTTACATCCATCTCCTGTGCTAATGTTCCAGAACACTTTACGGTTGCCATTTTCTTAAGCCTACATATGACTATGTAATTACATGAGTAACTACTGAGTAATAACATAAATTGTTTTCACTTTATCTGTAAGCAACGTGCTGCTGTAAGTAGGCCATGGTGTTACCTACTTCACCTTCTTTCCTGGCTTGCAGGAAGTGTTGTATGGATGGTCTTGGATGGACAATCATTTATTAATTTTATAACATTGTGATAAACTTGACAGCATCTTTGAAGAAACATGATAAACTTTTAGCTTGCTTATTAGCCAGTTAGCATTAGCCAGCGGTTTACGCAATAACAGATGAAGTCTAATCCTTCAAAGTCAATCTGATCCTGTGAGATATGACTATAATCCTCAAATTCATCATGGACAGAGATTATATACAGCCACCCCGAGGTATTTCACACATCTCGGCCAGTTAAAATGCATGAATTTCAGTATATGATATCAAATATAACGGCATCTGGGAACAACTGATGCTTTATCAGAACTAACTTCACTTTTCTGAACAGAAATTAATTTTAGTTAACTGATTTTAAGGTCATTTTTAGTGGATACATGTCTGTTTCCCCAGGTGTAGTTCATCTTCTACTAATGTTTGACAGAAGTGCGAACATACTTAAATGTTTTGTCTTACAGTCCCTTTCACTTAAGATTCAGTTGAAATACATGAACTCAAAAGAAATGCTCTATCACTTCTCTTCCATGGTTTAAACAATGACAGATCCATTATACCCATTATATGCCACTATATAAATAATCAAGGATGATATAATGGTACGTACATATAATATCCTGATGATTTCAAAATATCAAGGCGCGGAGATTTTTTTATATGCTACTTACCCAGAATGTATAAAGATGGGTACAAAACTAAATTGTGTGAATAATTTATTCAAAGTGATATTTAATTTCAAAGAACATAACAGAGATTAAGACATTTGCAATATGTATTTAGCCCTGTTCTAATAAAAATGCAGAAGATAACAAAATAAAATAATAAAAACAATGGATTTAAAAGCTCTAATTTTTCACAAAATGAAAAACGTGGAATTAGTTTCTCAAGTAAAACACAGTTGCATAAACCCTTTTATATTTGTCTCCAAACAACTGGCCTTTTTCTGACCAATAAATGGCTGAAATGTCATTATGCTTTCTAAAATATATTAATATTTATATACACACATATAATTATTTAAGCACTACATTAAACAAACTAATTGACATGTCATGCTTTATTTACACTATTCAAGAACACACTGGTTTTGATTCGGTCGATTTGGCACAGTCCCACTGAATAGTGGGTTTAAACATTGTACCAGCCTCTAAAAGAGTAGATATGTGCTTAACTGTCCTGTGAATCTGACCTATTTCTATGTTTATACTTAGTTTATACCCATTAAGGTGGGATTTACCTCTAAAGTGCATCTCTGTACATTTCTATTTACAGTAACATACTATATAAAACAGCCAAACTAGACAGAGGTCGTGTAAGTTGAGTGTTGAAATGGCCATGTTTCTCAGATTGGCTTGTACAGCAGGGTTGTGACGTATTTCTTCTTGTACCGATGTGTGGCACTCAGGACCATAACGCCGTCCTGTCAGAGAGCCAGAGGAGATACAGTTCTCAGAACAGACTTGAAATCAATAGCAGCACATCTCACAGAGCTCAAAGTTGGTTTCTTACCTTAATAGACAGGGCATACAGGTGATTAAGCATGACGTGATTGGGCTCAGGGAGCAAAGCTGGATCACACTGTGAGGAAGCAAGAGCGTAATAAAGTGTAACATTTAAATAACTATTCTATTTAGATCAAAGCTCACATTCTGGGTGTCTCTGCCATGGGGTCATGTGGCCAACTTTATTTTATATATTTTAATTTATAGAAAAACCATTTGACGAATTCGCTTTTTTTAAAAAGAAGGAAAAAATACACGTAAAAAAATGACTCATTCACAAACAGGCATCACTATTCCTTGCAAGAAAGTTTTACTCTATAACAGAGCAATATTATTAAATAGAGCAATATATAACAATAACAGTTATTGTTATTGTAATACATATAATAGATGTTATATGTGACCCTGGACCACAAAAACAGTCATAAGTTGCACGGGTGTATTTGTAGCAATAGCCCAAAAAAACTGTATGGGTCAAAATTATCGAATTTTCTTTTATGCCAAAAATCATTAGGATAATAAGTAAAGAATCTGTTCTATGAAGATAACTGTACATTTCTTACCGCAAATATATCAAAACTTAATATTTTATTAGTAATATGCCTTGCTAATAACTTCCTTTGGACAAATTTAAAGGCTATTTTCTCAATATGTTTACTTTTTTTTGCACTTTCAGATTCCAGATTTTTAAATAGTTGTATCTCGGCCAAATATTGTCCTATGCTAACAAACCATACATCAATGGAAAGCTTTATTCAGCTTTCAGATGAAGTATACATCTCAATTTAAAACAAAAATTGACCCTTATGACTGGTTTTGTGGTCCAGGATCACATATTTTAGAGCAGAGCAGAGTTCATAACATTATAGATTCTAATGTCGTATAGATTCTAAAGTGAAGTACAATAGTGTTTATTTATATATTCATTTTTTCAAGTATCTTCTGATATTTATAGGGCCCTATGAAATACAACCAGCGGTTGTCCCACAAAATATAATTTTATTGGAATTTCAGCTCTTGAGATAAAGTGCATGTGGAATGTCCTCATATTGTGAGGTTGCAGACTTTTTGCAGTTTTATAATCTCAGATACTAGTCAAAATATAATGCTTTGAATTTTGTATTAATTGTACAGCCTTACTTTTGATATATACATTTTGTGACATTCCATCTTTATAACTGAATTCCACAATTCCATCTGCATTTTCCATTGGGGAAATCATAGGGTGCCATATAGAATCAAATAATTTAATAAAATGATAATGAAACCTGTCACATTTCTAGGCCGAATGCAATGTCTTCTGTGATACTCACTGAGATGCCTGTGTCCTTATTGAGGATGACCTGTAGAAGATGAGGGGGCAGAATGGGCGGAGATTTGAACTTCTCCTCCTGTTTGGGTACATAAGCGTCCTGATGGTACGGCCCAGGAGGAGAGCTGGACAGGTCTATAATCAATATAAACAATGTGTCACAACAACCCATAACTGACTGTTAAACCCACTTCTGTGTAATCATAAGTTAGGTAGCAAATAATTTTCAGCTTATGATTAAATGGCTGCAGAAAAGATGAGAAGACGGCTGGTTGGTCACACCTGACATGTCAGAGCATTTCTGTGAATCCACCATGAGCGCATCGAACACCTCAAAGTCTGTCGTCTTCACTTGGATGATGTTGTTGACCGTGCCGAGATGGTTGGTCACCACAGGCTAAAGAGAAGAAAAGGTCAGTGTTATGATGGTTTTACAGTATTAATGGAGGATGGTGATGATTAATGTCTCTGTCACCTCTGTCGGGTCATGAGTCCACTGTCCATCCACAAAGAATTTATACTGGTGCTCACCCTCAGGCAAATCCACAATCGCCACAAAGTTGTTTTGACTATGGAAGAAACAAGTAACAAATTAATGTTAAATTAACTAGATTTGAGGTTTATCTTAAAGATATCATTTCAGCAGAAGACTTGTGTAGTAGTGATATATTAGAATTATTAATATCCTATCATATTTCTATCAATATTAAGAATTAACTTTTATTTTATATATATATAATAGTTTTCATTAGAATTTTTGTAAAAAAATATATATATATATATTTTTTATACATTTTGTATTCGTTTTTAGAAGAGCTGTCAGTTTAATGTTAATTAGGTATGATTATTTATGGAAATGATGCGATAAAATTAATTAATCCAATGCTTTTCTCATTTAACACAATAATGACTTTAAGTTTTCTTTGGGGGGTAATTTCTCAAACCAAACAGATGTGTGATTAATTTATGATTAATTAATCGGCACATCATGCATTTAATTACATTTAAAAAAATTAAATGTTTGACAGCCCTACTATTTAGGTCATATTTATTTTTACTTTAGTTTTATTGTTTTTATTTATTTGCAGTTAGTCATTTTAGTGCTTCAACTGTTGCCAAAACAAAATATTTAATTTGCATTAGTTTCAAGTTTATCTTCTAATTTGTATATTTTACTTCATTTCAATTAAGAAAAATGTTTTAATAGTTTCAGTTAAAGTTAACTCTAACATACCTCCTTATCAAAGGTATCTTATTGGCCCAATTATTAAAAGAGCCAGAAATATAGACTTCCTTTCCAGCTCCTGTCCACCGAATTACGGTGGGTCGATCCTCTTTTTCTAATGATGCCTAATAGAAGATAAAGGACAAAACACATTACTGTCAATCATATTCTGCATAGATGAACATTTAATGTGAGCCAACACACACTTTGATGTCCTCCCCGTGAAAAATATCAGCATCCTCTGGGCTGTCCATCAGGATTTTAGGACGGTCTCCTTCCTTGGCTCCTCGACTATCTCTCCTGTGGGGCTTTTCCTGGCCCATGCCTGCCCTCTCACTGCTTGTGTTCCCCATAGTGCTCCTAACAAGCCTTTTCAGAGGTCACACACAGGGTCAGCTGGCTGAGCTTAAAATGATCTGTAAAACAAAACAAACACCACAATAGTGGAAGAAACATTGTGATTGTAATGTGTGGATTACATGAATTTCCAAGCTGTGTTGACTTAACTGACTCTGAAAGCTCAGCATGATTTTGAAATCACTCTTTATTTTCTTTTGCAGTTAAAATATTTTAGCGGGCTCCTCTCTCCCTTAGTGGGAGGTGTCATATTCCAAATGTATTACGGTCTTATAGAATCAAAACTTTTGATAATCTTGACAAAGCACATGCCATCGGAAAGGTCTGAGTCTCACGATTCCATATTTGGTGGTTATTTTTGTGATAGGAGTAACACTGAGAGAGAAATTACATTTGTGACAGAAAAATGCATTAAACAAATTAAAAGAAGTTTGGATGGCACCCGGTGGCTGTTTGTGGTATAACGCCTAAACAAAATTGCATAGTAACCTCAATTTTTATTATATCAACATCAAATTTGGAACACAACGTAATTAGACATATGGCTTTAATTGTATGCCAAATTTGGATTAAAACCTATTTTGTAAAATAGTTATTTTATATAAAATAAAATACAAATAGTACAGTACATTTTATTTACAGTAAATTTAAAATTGTATAACTCTTTTTATTTTCATTTTTTGAAATTATTTCACTTCAAAAACAGACCGACCTTAGGTCTGTACTCAAAAGTATTCAAGAATTAAAATAATTTAAATTTAAATAGAGCACTTTCAAGTCTATTTTCAAAAGGGGGGTGACAGTTAAGGGGTTAATTCAACTGCAAACTCCAATCAGCCTGGCCTCATTAAATGGAGTTAAACATTTTCTTTCTGGGTGTATTGCTTTTTAAAACCATGATTTGCTGCTTGCTAAGAAGGTGCTAGATTTGTCACTCATTCATTTATTATTAATTATTATTATTAATTATTAAAAACGTATTTTTTATTGACTAAAGGGGTCTGAAAAGCTGCGAAATCTAGCATAAAGTTGCTTAGTTGGCAATACTGCTTTGCTAAAGTTAGTCAGTTGCAGGTGATATTTGTACATTTGCGAAAGGAACATTCTCATTCTATTGGACAGGCCTAATTTTATTTTATAAACATTTTGTGTATGCTTATGAATGCAAATTCAAAATATGCGAGTATAATTTACACGTACTCAACAAACAATATTCTGAAAGCGTTGTCCGCTCCGTTGATTTAACTGCGTATTTCTAAAACCTGAGACCTCAGTAACCCCAAGGCACAGTTTCCACAGCTGTATTTTTCCACATGGTTTTAGAAAACCTTACTTCACTGCAAGGTCACGAGATTACAAAGGACGTCTGACAAGAAAAGATAGCGGACATCCATAACGGCTTCAAGTTCAAACGTCTTGTTCTGATATTAAACGCAGATCTGACGTTTGTAGTGACAGCAGACGTCATCTCAGTTTTAATAAACATCTTCACCATGATGTGAAAATGTTGCAATCGTTTTGACTGTGCACCAATGCAGAACCGTTATTATAGTATTATAAAAAACATCATGTTGTCGCGCCAGCCTACATCAACACTGTATAGTGCTATTCAGTTAGCCGCGTAGAGCATTCTTATCTACTGCAAGATTGTTACTATTTTGTCATGTTTCAAATCATTTATTTTCGTTTATTCGTTGTCTTAAAACTTACATGGCCTTTTGCGCAGTGCCGTATGAATACGCGACCGCTACTTGTCCCAGATCACAGTTATTTCGTCTTTTTTTTATTCACGTTGCTTATCGTCAGAAACTCAACATCCTCGCATCCACTCCGCCCACCGCGGACTGCAACTCCACTGCGCATGCGCGTCTTCAACTGCGTCCGCTAGGGGCAAACAAACAGCTGTTTTACCCAAAACAAACGCAAGGAGGACACCCTGATATTGGACACCGCTGGTTTTCGAAAGCATTATAAAACGATGTCAGGCTGTAATAGAACACCCATGACACGGGAAGTTCATAAGCAGCAATTATCACTTTTTTCTCCAAGTGTGGTCTTTCTGTCCGTTTTCACGGCATTTGATACGTGTGATAGTGTTCCTGTGGCTCAGTGGTAGAGCATTGCGTTAACAGCGCAAAGGTTGTGGGTTCAATTCCAAGGGAACACACATACTGACAAAAAAAAATGTATAACCTGAATGTATTGTAAGTTGCTTTGGATAAAAGCGTCTGCTAAATGCATAAATGTAAATGTGACGATGTGAATATGTACAATGTCTATTAACCGCCACTAGATGGCGGCATGTATCCGTCACTCCACCGCCACTTTCCCAAACAAAAGCTGAGAAGAGATTGTGGTCTCTGGAATTAAAGGGACCCTGTGGTCTTCTTAATTGATTTAATTTGATATCCCAAAGATATTGTTGTGTGTTTGTACATTTATTAACAGTAGAGTGTGCGTGCATAGGCTACGTGTATCAGAGTTAGTCTCTGTTAATGATTATCCTCAGTCACAGTGTGTCATCAGATTCATTGTGTTTTTCATGCGAAGTGCAATTACTCCCCCACTGGTTTTCCCTCTGTCTGTCATAGCCAGTGTTACAGACCAACCACCTCAACAAACACTCATTCTTTCTCCTCTTTCTCACCCACCCACTTAAACATTCAGTGGTAAAAATGTGTTTTGAGTGCATTAAGAAGGAACACTGCAGTGCACAAACAAGAATGTATCGTCTGCTTTGCAACGCTTTCTCTGTGCTTGTCTGTTGAGCGGCTGCCTTACAGTCTGACAAGGCAACATTAGCATATCAGAATTTGCATTTGTGATCCCCTTCAAGTTCATCATATTAGACAGCACACATGTGCTTGTATCCATACACACATGCACCAGAAAATAAAATAAAAACGGGGGGAAAGAGTGGGAGACAAGTAGATAGGAGCAATCAAACCCACAGGACTTCAGGAAATCAAGCATTTTTAAAATATAAATGTAGCCGTTCAACCAGAGATTCGTTTCATATTAATCTTCAGTGACAATCTCCATAAGCACAACAACTTTATTTCTTTATGTTGCCTGAAAACAAAAGCAGGTTTTTGTTATTGAAAATGCAGACTCTGTATGTCTGACTTCCTTTTAGACGTGCACTACTGGATCTGCAGTAGCCTACTGTTTATATTATTTATGATGATAACCTAGATGTACCTCAGTTATATAGGCCTACTGATTACTTCTCTTTGTTTTGGCCATACGATTGCAAAACAGATTTGAATGAACTTGGCTGATGAGATTTTTTGTTTTGGATGGTAAATGATCTAATGCAACTGTTAAGATAAAATCAATATAAAAGAGGTGTTGAATGCTTCTGTCTAAAGAAGGAATTTAAAGACAACTCTGAGGCGCTGAATTCATGATCAGCATGTGAAGGTGAAGAGCATTTTTTTATGGTTAATGTGTCTGTATACTGGATAGACAAAATGAGAGTGCATCGTAGCTGAAATGCTACAATAATTGGTTGAATATTCCATGAAATGTGGATTTAAAAATACAGACAAATATTTGAGGCTAGACCACATAGACTCTCAGCTGTATCTCCTGCTCTGTCTCATCAAACTAAACGTGGTGTTAAAAAATATATTGTTGTAGAACATCTCACAAACATTGTAATTTCATCCCAAAATAAAAAAAAACATATATATTTAGCAAAAAGAAAATGAGTATTTTATGTCCATTACAATATTTGTGCAAATAATCAGAATTGAATTATACTATTAATATTGTCTTCCCATACATAAACATTGTATTTTGTAACACATTGTAACAGTATTTTATTTGTTCGTTTTTGTTTTTGTTTTTAGTAATTAAATAATGAAATAATTGTTAATAATTGTCATCAAAACAATGCAAAATGTCTAAATTGACTAATTAAGGTCCTTAAAAATATATGCAAAATATGTTTTTGTTGTTGTTTTTGTTGTTGTTTGTTTGTTTGGTTTACTTTAAATTAATCCTTTTGGTCTTTTACAGTTGATGTCGTTATGTTGAAAGTTCATGCTTTATTTATATCTTCACAAGAATCCTTCTAAAAATAAGCATGACACATGTACAGCTGCTCACATCTTTCCTCTCTTTACTAGGATTTACACTAGAAAACAAATTGGCTTCCGCTCTTGAATCTAATTCACCCCACTGACATTCCAAGCTGGTGTATGAGAGCATCAGACGAGTGCGATCTTACAGAGAGATGAGGCTTGGCATCCTGCCAGACTGTCCTCCTTCTCATCGTCTGGGCAGCTGATGAGTGATCCCATCCACCGTTCTGACACGTCTTCACCTCAATGGATCACCACTCCTGACACAACCTCCCACAGAATCAAAGGAAGGTGCTGTCAGGTGCCATATTCCAGACTGACGTCAGCATGGTGATACGTTTACAATACTCAATATGAAAAATCAAAATATCCAGACACAACAGTGCTCCGTTCGAGCAGATTGACCTCACAACAGATGTTAAGGTTCAGTCAGGGTAATGCAAATGAAAAAAACTTAAAACACAGTAAACTCAAAGTGTTTATTTGGAGTTCTTCAACATATGGTTCCAAATGTCAGTCTGATGTTTTCAAGAGAACATCAGATGTGGGACAGGTCCCACAGGCAGTGGCGCGGTGCATTCACAGATGTGTAAAAAGCTCCCTGCCAGGGGCCATGTCTGTCACACCAGCTACTGCAACTTCTCTTTCTGCTCTGAGCTGAACTTTTATTCGTTTTAGTAGGGCCATCACCATCTCCAGCTGTTCCATTCCAACAAATACTCCGCACATCACGAGGGACGGCGTCACACATCACAGTTTTTAATGGCATTTCACATGATTCAAATTGTGAATGTGTTTTAAATTACCTGTAGTAAAGAGCATGCAGATGTTTAGGATGTTAATAGTGGTTTCATAGATAGATAGATTAGACAGACAGACAGACAGACAGACAGACAGACAGACAGATTAGATAGACAGACAGACAGACAGACAGACAGACAGACAGACAGACAGACAGACAGATTAGACAGACAGACAGACAGACAGACAGACAGACAGACAGACAGACAGACAGACAGACAGACAGACATTAGATAGACAGACAGACAGATATTAGATAGACAGACAGACAGACAGATTAGATAGACAGACAGACAGACAGACAGACAGACAGACAGACAGACAGACAGACAGACAGACAGACAGATTAGACAGACAGACAGAACAGACAGACAGACAGACAGACAGACAGACAGACAGACAGACAGACAGATAGATAGATAGATAGATAGATAGATAGATAGATAGATAGATAGATAGATAGATAGATAGATAGATAGATAGATGTTCTCAGTAAATAATCCAGATCCCACACGACTTGATTATAATTTTTGAAGTTAACATCATGCATTTATTTCCAGCACTACCAGCAAAACTCTGAGTATTGCACAGTCCCTTCAAATAACTGCCTTGAGCAATCCGACACAAATCTATAAGCAAATACAGTGGATATGACAATATATAAACAAAAGTGGATATGTTTTATACCCTCATACAGTTTGATATAATGAGTGTAAAGCCAGGTGCCATTTTACAGGAGTGTGCATGATTTACGCTTACAAATAACAAAATTAAGATATTAGAAAGGGTTTTATCTGCCCCAGATCTAAGAAATAAACAAGGAAGGAATATATCTTAGTCAGTTTTGTTTAGACAGTAAGTTCTAAACATGATTATCAACATTTTGAGGGATCTTGCCTATAAATTGGCATTTCAATGGGTGTTTTGGAAGATTGATTGCATCAGCTGTTTTTGCTAAACACTGAGTAATGTCACTTCTACAGGTGTAAAATGTTTTACAGACACAGTAAAGTGTATCAAAAACAACAAGTCATGACACAAGGTATGCAAGGAAGGATTATGGACCTACTAGGCCCCACTTTGTTACATTTTCCCCAGGCATTTCGAAATAAAACACAAAATGAGATCTTATTTATTGTAATTGTGGCTTCACTCACAATTACTACTTAAAATGATTTATCATCATTTATATTTAATATCAGCTTAGTGAGCTGCTTTAAGACAAAATCCTGACATGAAACCTTAAAAGTGACCAATCTGAATTGATTTTCATAGAAACTATGATTATTCAATGAAGCGCACAGAATATACATGAGTCAATTGATTTCAGAGTCTGGCATTAGCATGATGCTATGCTAACAACACTCGTACAGGGTTTAAAAGTAAACAATAAATATCTGGGCAAAATAGATCAGACATCGTTATTACTATTTTATTATTTATCAGATTATACCACTATTGAAATGTTCAAACATGAAATTCAAAACGAGGTAGCTATCTTAGAAGCATAATTATAGAGTTTGGAATTAGCAAGTTGCTAATGACACAGCATTTAAAACCTTAGAACACAGAAAACACAAATGTTGGGTAAAATAATAGATTTCAATTGGATATTTAATTAGATTTTAGAGTATTGTTAGTCAAAATAAGGTATCTTAAAAATATCAGAATTATAACCTAACTCAATTAATTTCAATAGAATTTGGAATTAACATTTGCAAGCTAACAAATCAATACTCGAATAGCCATAAATATACATAAACAAATATTGGGTAAAATCATGTTTTTAAAATCAAATTAAAATATTTGTATAAGATTTTCACTATTGATTTGCTAATATATGCTGCCTGTACATTTTAGAGCAGATTTTGCTTCAGTAACATCCCTATATTGCCTTGAAATATTGCCTAAGTTGGCAGTTCACTAGGTTTTAGAAATTAAGATCATATTTCACAATCCAGTAATAGGTTAAATTAAATTCCACCCCATTTTTTTCCTATTACATATCATGTTTCACTCAGAAATACAATATAAAATAAAATAAAAGAATTATAGCTTCTCGCAAATGCACTTTGTCAAGTGACTGAAAATTCAAATTGATGCCAATCTTTTTATTACAGTATCTCAATTACAAGTAGCATTTGTCTGTCAACAACAATTTTACATTTCTTTTTTTCCCCCCCATGTCTCAACTTTAGCCCCTGGCAGTCTGGAAGCTCCTTGGCCCAGTCCATAATCCATCCCTGAAGGTATGGGAATAAATACACATACAATATTTTTATATTATATATAAGTATAGACTGTATATAGTATCTCATAGCATCTCACTTTGATTCATGTGTGGCACCGCTGCCCACTATATTATATTCATATTTTGTGGTGACAGAAATTAGATCAGCAATGATTCAACCACTGCTCTTACATCGATCCATCGATCGCAACTCATCCGGCTAGAGCCACAACTCAAAAATTATACAACACATTAACATCAAAAACACAACGCAAACACTGTGGTGCTGTAATTCTGCTAATGTGTGACAGTGCAGCAGGTTCTCTCCAAACACTTGTTCACAAAAACCGAAACCATACAAGCTCGTAAAAGCTCAAGAAGAGGTGACAGATGTGCTATTGTTCAGTAGCATTGAATTCGTCAGTGTGTTGCTATTAGATTGTGTGGTTAGAGATAGAATCCGTTGACGGCTTGTACAGCATTAGCGTGTGGTGGCGTAGTCTTTTGCGTTTGACTCTCATGTGACTCTCGGTTTAGTCTTCAGCACCGCTATCTCGTGAATCCGGACCTGGGAAGCCCCTCTGGAAGTCTCAGACTATGTGGCCGTGGTTAGAGTGGCAAACGGATGTGCATGGCTGAGCTGTTGGGCCTGGCAGCCAGGATGTAGATGGCACTCTCCATCAGGAAGTTGTCCCAGGTAACAGGTCTGGAAAATGTAATTAATTCCCAAATTTTAAAAGCCAAAAGTCACTTAATAATTATAATAATTCAAATAATTATTTACCTATAGCTACAGTTTCACACCATGTCGTTATTACCAAAATTTCAAAATGAAAACATGTGACATTCTACTTGGAACTGCCTCGGAATTATGCATTTGTATGGCAACACTATCAATGTCACATCTTTATAGAACTCGTAATTACAATTTTCTGAGAGCTAAAGCTGCATTAATAAAATGTCATAATTCATGAAATTGAGATAACCAGTGTTGGGGAAAGTAATTTTTTAAAGGTAATGCATTACAATATTGTGTTACTGCCTTAAAAATTTACAAAATTATGTTACATCGTTAATTTTTAGGGAAAGTAATGCGTCACGCTACTTTTGAGTTATGCTGGGTACACACTAAAATATTTTTGTAATCTTATAAGATCTTCAAAATGTGAGAGACCATAAACATGAGGACAAAAAAATCCTAGATGTAACTGTTTTGCTCCTATAGTGTGTGGTGTGCTGCGATGTGACAAAGACAGCACACCACACACCAACAGACTTCCGTGGGGAACTGTAGGGGATTCAGGAGTTTAATCAAAACAGAATAAAAATAAATAAAACATAAATAAATACATTTAAATAAATCATTTTAAAATGACATCAATCAAAATAAAAACACTTACTAAAAAAAACAAAATATTTTAATTTGTTTACTTGTATGTCATGTGACCGTTAAGATCAGAGAACCGTGAAATGTGATACTTCATTATTAAAATATTTATTTCAAAATCTCAGGAGTACTTCTAGTGAAAGGGGTTCAGACTACAAAAAAAGGCTGGGAATCCCTTCATTTCATGTAAATAAGAAATACCATGAATTTTGTTCATTTTATTGTGTTTGAAATTAACAAAAACGAGGAATTAAGGAGAATTAATAAATTATGAATCATTTATTGCTGTTGTGTGAATAATATGTAATCATACAATCAATATAAAGTCACTGTATTCTAATTCCAGTCTGAGAATTTCTCTCTGAAGCAGAACTGTCAGAATTATGATTGCAATGCTGTTATTAGATGGTTGCTTGGACATTGTTAGACGTTAATGGAGAGTTCTGGTTGATTGTCAGGGCGTTGTTATGTGAGTTTACTGCGTGGTTTCTATGCTGTAGCTTAGCAGTTTCTAGGGTGTTCTGGGTGGTTGCTATTGTGTTTCTAGGTGATACCTTTGGTATTCTCCATCATCTAAATTTCATAATAATGGGAGCTGATTGTAATTGGAGCGTTTTTTAAATGAGTGTGCAACACATTTGTAGTTTACAAGCACACATACACTAACCTGTTGTCATTCTCCAAGGCTTTATCTCTGCTTCTCTCGCTGCTGGAACTGGCAGGACTGCTCTCAGATATTGGACCAACATGGCTGATACTGCAAATGAAGAAAGCAAGCTGAAACACACACTATTTCATTCAGTTTCTCCCAGACAAACACACACACTACCGGACAGCTCACAGCAAGCAGCACTTCTACAGTCTCTGGGTTTTCAAACTCTAATTCGTTGTTCTCATGACACCTCAGAGCCCCGAGAGAGACGATGTCCAAGACAAGACAAAACCAGTTCACTCATAAGCAGAAACATGCATTCAGCATTTGAATTGGTATTCAAAATACATTCTCAATTCAATTCTGAATGGCCCACAGCCCTTGTACAGTATATACAGCTGTCTGAAAAACACTGCATGCCATTCTGTACACTAAAATGATCTGAAAACTTAATTGACTGAAATAAATTAATTTAAAACAAGAACTTCCTGTAATTAAGTTCAATGGCGTGTGAAGCAAAACTGAGTGCGACCATGACCATAGCGTTAAACAGCGACCCAAACATCTTGTCCAGACCTAGGACCGCTCCGAGTCGAGAATGTCTGCTTTGATCTCAAGCCCTCAGTTGATTTTAATGAGCGTAAATTAGGATGCAAGCTTACTCATGCCATAAACATACACACAGACACCCAAAACCCCATGCACCCGCACACTCGGGCGCTCATTTAACCTGCTGTGCTCCTTTAAACTGATGAAAAATATCCTTAAGGGCTTCTCTGAGGGGAACAAAAGCCCTTATTTTTAAACTTGATTATGCGAGGGCAAGATCTCATTTAATACAGCCATAGAGGCTAAGAGAACGGCCATTACAGTCAAAAACTACCCAATTTAGCTCTGATATTTTTGGCTCTGATTCCTTGGCCTCCATTATAGAATATTTAGCAATTGAGGTGATAATGAGTATAATGAGTATAATGATGATGATGGCAGGGAACGGTGTAAGATGTTTCCAGGGGAGGTCCATGCAGATCGAGTGACTTACCCCATACTGAACAAAGGGGAACACAATCCCATGAGTCTGCAGGGCAAGTGGACATTCAGCAGTGGTGAAAATGATGGGATGATTGGTAAAAAAAATACAAAAATAAATAAACAATAGCATGGAGGATGATGTCAGAAAAGACTGTCCAAATATTGAATTCACAAATATGTTGATAAGTCAGTGAATCAAAATATGTTATATAAAAAAATATATACTGTATACATTACCATTTAAAGGTTTCGGTTAGTAAGATTTTTGAAAGAAATTACATAAAATTATTTTGAATTATTATTTTCATTGAATTCATTAAAATGTGACTGTAAAGATAAAATAATTCAAATCACGATTAATCGCACTCAAAATAAAATAAAAAACTTTTGCATATGTGTGTGTGTGTGTGTGTGTGTGTGTGTGTGTATATATACATATGTATATATTTAAAAAATTCAGTTATTTAAAATTGTAAAAATATTTCAGAGTATTACTGTTTTTATTGTATTTTTGATAAAATATTGATAAGCATATTTCTTTCAACACGTTTTACCAACCACAAACGTTTTAATTTACCAGTTTATTTCCCAGAAGTTGTCCTTTATAGCTCATGAATTTAAAAGAAACATAAATTAGTATTTACTAAGTAAATTGCAGTATCAACTTTATCTCTAAATTTCCTAAATTCATCATGATAAATAAAAATAGACACAAATAAGGCAATTGTTGACATACTATTCCAGTAAATATAGATAATAATTTGAATTATACAATTATGAATTTAGTTCAATATAAATATATAAACATATGTTAATGTTAAAATTAAATATTACAAAAACATAAATAAGAGATTTAACATAACGTCCCCATTTAACCTCACTCTTACCTAGGAGAAAGATTTGCGATATTAAAGCCATCACATTTGTGATATTTCTTTCTGGGTGATGGTGCTTGAGGAATGAAGGATTCAAAAGGACAAATGATCCATTCAAGGTACCTGGCTCCATTTTACCCCACAAATCACTGCAAAAATGCATAATTCTGACTTTTGGGCTCTCAGAGCGAGGTTTTGAAATATGATATGACTGGCAAAGAGCGCTTGTCCTGATTCTAGCCTGTCATTGAGAAACGTTCCTCTTCCCTACCACAGATGACTTACCCTGCCAGTTATATCATCTCATTTATGTTATGCATTAATCCCAGAGTCAGAACTGTCAGCAAATGCACTGCTTAAATGATTCATACTCTCTCGGCAGAGTTCCTGAATGCAAAGTTAGCCCGTAATTCACGAGAAGAGATTACATGCTAATAAAGTGATGGCGGTTAGCATTGGCTAGCAGCTCGTGGAGGCATTGGCAGCTTGACATGGCTATAAAAACTGCCAAGCTTGATCCGATTTGTTGCTCTCAGAGGCCGGGCAAATTGGATGAGTCCCTGAAATGATTTTCAAGCGTTTGAAGTGTCTGGAGTTTATTGTTGATTATGTAAGTGACTGTGATTGAGATCGTTCAGAAATGTCCCGCTAACTATGATTAGCCTCAGTGACTGATATATTCAGCTCACCTGACACTGCAGGACTGTGATTCTTTGTTAATCTTGTGGAACCAGGAGGTTTGGGCTTTTCTGGCTTCTCCAGCAGTAATGATCCCATCGTTGTCCTGATCTATACTCTGAAATACATCCCGTGCTCGATCCCTTTCCTTCGCTGTGAGGATTCTCAACAGTGAATTCTGGATTGAGGAAAAACAGAATCATTTACACAATGTTTTTAGATGAATGGTTGATTGTTCAATATAAATTAGTATTTTGAAAGTTGTTTTTTATTAAACATTTATCAAACATAAACTGCGTTTCAGCCAGTTAGGATAAAAAGCTATATTACTTAATAAAACGATTGTTCATTTATGCTAATCATAAACGTGGATGTTAATATATGGTTAAAAAATATACCATATACAGTATATTACTTTTATTCAGCAAGAACACATACAATTGATCAAAAGTGACAGTACAGACATTTATCATGTTACAAAATATGTCTACTTCAATCTCATCAGATGGGGATGAGAACGATCTTATAATTGTTGCACAATTAGTTGTGTAAAGTCTTTAAATGTGCACACAGCAACCTTTTGAGTCTTTTAGTGAGTGCTTTTTCCTCATTGACTGTCATAAAACATAAAACACTTTAAGTAGTCATTGCACTTTTTTCAAAAACGCTAATAATCTGGATTTGTCCATGTCCCACATTACCTCGGTCCGGAACTTCTGCAGCACTGAAAGTGACTCGTGGTAGAGGAAGTCAGACCACTCAATCTGACCCTTCTTGTCTGGATCTAGACCTGCAAACTGGGCCAGAACCTCCTCCTCCTCCTCATCGGTCAAGTCTCTCTCAAAGAGCTGCTTGGTAACAAAGTGCCTGTACTGCAGGAGTTCATCTGACACCAGGCACGTCTCTGAGCAGAAAATAGGTGAGAGGAGAGTTACTGCATCATCGATCAATGGAACGGGTCAGGTCTAATTACAGTACTGACGTAAACCTTTAATTAGCTTCCTTAATTTACTGCACAAAGACCAGAATCTAGAAGATGGGGTTAAAATGGGACTGAGTGAATCACCTGGGATGATCTTGCACTGCTTGAAGGTTTCCATCAGACTGTACATCTCTTCTTCAGTAAGCAGCAGGTTCACATTAACCTGAGGGAGGAAGAGGAAGAGTCTTTCGGTTCTAGAACAGACACTTCACTTTAAAGAGAATATTTGATTATGCTGCTTCCTTGCTTGTGGACTAACCGTTGAAACAACTGTATCAACAGAAAATTCATTTTCCAATATTAGTACAACTACAGTAAGATTCATTGTGAATGAACTCAAATGTAAGATATTTATAAATGAGTTTAGCATGAACAGGATGAGATCCATCTGCCTGTCTCAGCTGGCTTATTGTTTGTTTGTTTGTGTATTCGTTCATCGATTGTACAACCTAAATTAAATATTTAGTATTTTAATGGATAATGTTTAAGTATTTTAGTACATTTTGGCTAATTAATGATGGACAAATTAAATGAACTATTTAAAGAGAAACACTTTTGAATTATATAGGCTACTTTTAAAACAATCTTGATATATACTTAAATGCAAATATTTTAAATTGAAGAATCACTAATAACAATAGACTTTGAATTCGGATTGGATGATTGTGCTTATTTGGTCTGCAGGTTATGAGTAACAAAGATGATTATAATGTACATTTAATCCATTGAATTATTAAAAACAATAAATCTATTAAATATAATAATATATAATTAAAAAGATAACAACATGTCACTGGATACCTTCTGCCCCGATTCTGAGAGGGTCTCTTTATCACACAGGTCTGACTTAAACTATTTATTTAAAACTAATATATATTTTTTACAATAATCCCCCATTAGCAAATTAATAAACTTGAATATTCAGCATATATAAATAAATTCACAGATCACTATTATCCAGCGTCAAAATATATGATTTAAACTAAAAACTGTTCAGATTGAATAAATCTCAAACATGTTAATGTTAAATTAAAGTAGAATCAATTTATCAAAGCTTTCAATCACCACTATTCACAATATTTACTTATTAATAATCCCTTTCCCAATCACAACAGTATTTGCAGAGAAAAGTCCACAATAATAATATATTTAAAAACATTATACAGATTAATAAATCATGTAGTGTATATTACAAAACATGGTCTATTTCTTGATCATTTTTCGAAATTAACACATTAAGCTGACAAGCCATGTAAAAAGATGTAAGGAAAAAGGCTTAATGAGACAAACATCCTGCACAAAGCCTCAGGGCCCTATAGACTGCGCCTTAAAAACACAGTTACATTAATTATCTCCAGCAGCAGGTGTTTCAGTCTCCCCCCTTTTATCTTTCTAAAAAGGCTAACAATCTCTGATCCAAGGGTAATGAACGAGCTGACTAACTCGGCTTTTAAGGAAATTTAATGAGTTTGAGGTGTAAGAGGTAAAGGAAAAAGCTCTCAGATCAAATAATGGCTTGTCCTTTCATATCAAATTCAGAGTGAGATTTCTTTCTTGGCTCAAGCTCTGCCTTCAAACGAACGCTGTCAGACCCCAGCAGCGTTGGGAGTAGCTGTATTTTCAATCAGCTTTCCCTAGCCTGATGAGAACTCATCTAAACAATGGCACTAGAGCAGATGGGAAGGGTACGTCTCCGAGGTACCTCCATTTCCTGTCAGCGGTGACTGTGGGATACAGTCCACTTCTGAGGATGATCATTGGAATGAGATTGTATTTCATGTCCATTGCATTGTCCATGAGCCATTCTCAACAGAGATCGGTCAGAGACCCCAAAATGTGGATCAGATGTTATAAACAATGCTTAGCAAGAGGTGGGATTCATTGTGGTCTCTGAGGCCGCAAACATATTCTGCAGGTACACAGATGCGAATGTCTGGCCTTCACATCTCAGTGGTAGTTTCTCTGATCCCCTGACAGGATATGATTTGAAATTTGATATCTTTGCTCTCAGGTGCATGGTTATGGGAAATTTTTCTTGGAGCCAGTAAACACCATGTGACCATGTAGCCGCAGGAAAATTATATAATGTCAGCACAGATTGGCTGACGGCACCAGAAGCATGTCCAGTCCCAAGTCATGAAATGAAAATTAAACATTTCAGACTCATAAGCTGCTTTCAGTGATTTCAGTACACGGCTATATATGACCATAGATGTAGAAGCATGCTTTTTGCCCACGAAATTGTGCAGTTATAGCATCTACCAGCTGAGGCAAACTGGCAATGCTAACTAGCTAAACCTTGCCCTCTTAGTTGAAATATTGACATTAAATCAGATGTTGACAGTTAGGTTGTGTATACTTTCATATATACTTCACGTTAACAAAATTCCAGCAAAATTTCACAAAAACTATTTTCAGTGTCAATTACCACTGGAGTTGTGATAATATGAAGCAAACCAAAAAGCAAACGATGCAAAATTTACATGATCTTGCAATGTTTTCCAATGCGAAATATTTAACCTTTAAGTGAAATTCACAATCGCTCAAATTCCAATTAAAATACCTTGATTTTGACTGTAAAAATTAACCAAATAACTGCAAAGCTCAGCCTGTATTTATCAAGCTTTTCAAAGTGCCATTTTAGTCTTAAGTGCTGAGAATTCATGAAATTTACTCCTACTTAAGACTAAGACTCCTACTTCAAACTTAAGTATAAAAGGCAGTTATCACATTTTTTAAAGCTAAGAATCACTCTTACTTTCCCAGTAATTTAAGACAGCACGAGGGTCTCTCAATTGGTTAGGAGTTGCCAGTAGGGGCTTGTGATGGCGCTAAAGAGACAGAGACGTGCGCAAATCTTTCAAGAGGAGGAAGAATGTTCTTGAAATCTTTGGCGACGAGCACTTAATCAAACGGTTACATTTCATCAGTTATTCAAAATGAGCAAAGAACATTTACATTACCAAAGAACATCATAACTGACTTCAGTCTGGCACGAGTATTATGCGATCTACACTGTATGATGGATAAATCTCTGACCCCTTATTTACACTGCACTGATAGCTCCACAGCCACCGGAGCTGATCCGCCATGCCTTGGCAAGTTTCTGAAGCGGTTCTCTACGCTGCATCACTAAAGACAGGCACCTAGTCTATTTTTGACAGATGATAATAATAATCGTCTTGCTGTCGTCACAGACATCAGCAACAGGCGTTATCTTTAACTAGTCGATACACTATAATATCGTCTATCGGCACCCTAAATTGAGTTGTGACGACACTGCGTGTGGAATGTAAACTCTATTAGGAATTGAACAATTCAATTTGAATTTATCTGAGAATGTTCTTAATTAAGAAAATCTATTCAGTAATTGGTCCATGCGTATGTCGTCATCCAAAATCCCATTTGTAGCACAGAAAAGTGTCGTGAATCATCTCTAAGACTGACACTTAAGATTTAGTCCTACACGTTGCTTAAATTATGACTGAGATGATTGATAACTAACTTTTAAGCGCAGCTTTGAGCCAAGAATTCTTTTTCACTTAAGTACATTCTTAGCAGGGTTCTTGAGAGTAATTCTTAGAGGCTTGATAAATACAGGCCCTGACCTTTAATCCACCATGACAGTAGGGTTAGGTTAAGAATAGAATAACTTTGTTTTTTTTATTAAAAGAGTTCAGTATCTGGTTTTAAGATAGTAATCTATTCCAAACACATGGCTTAAATATATAGTTCACCCAAAAATGAAAATGATCTCATTTACTCACCCTGATGTCGTTACAAACCTGTAAGGACTTCATTCATCTTCGTAAAAACAAATTAAGACGTTTTTGATGAAATATGAGAGCTTTCTGACACTGCGTAGACAGCAATACAATTGAAATGTTCCCAGACCTAGAAACATAGCAAGGACATCGGTAAAACATTCCCGAAGACAACAGTGGTTCTATCGCAATTTTACAAAGCTATGAGAATACTTTTTGTGCACAAAGAAAACAAAAATAGTCACATGGACAGTTTTACCGATATCCTTACTATGTTTCTGGGTTTGGGAACATTTCAGTTGTGTTGCTGTCTTTGGAGGGTCAGAAAGCTCGGGTTTCATAAAAATATCTTAATTAGTGTTCCAGGATGAACAAAGGTCTTACGGGTTTAGAACGACATGAGGGTGAGTAATTATTGACAGAATTTTCATTTTTGGGTGAACTATCCCTTTAACTGACCTAAAAAAGAAACTGATTATCCATCTATTTTTGTACATGTCTGTCCCACATTTTTAATACACTTGTCAGGAAAAAGCATGTGCATATTCATTAGTCAACACCATTGCTGTGCATTTTCTTCTTAAAAAATTAGGTGTACCAAAGGCAGTCTCAGAAACGCCCTTTCGAAATTCAGAATTTGAATAAATTCACTCACGCATTCACTCTCCAATAATATTTGCTACTTGCCATTGTGTCGCAAGTTTACTACTTACTGTACATTAAATGAGTGAATGTAAAGCAGAATCTAGCTGATGCGACTGGAGGCGGGGCCTAATTTGCATACTCATGAATCCATGTATACTGAATGAGGTAAGGATGTAGAGTTACTTTTAAGAATTTTAATACATAAAGAAAATATTTTCACAAAAAAAGCTGTTTACATATGTTATTTGTTATTATCAAAGATAGAGTTTTAAGAGATAAAATTAGTAACTTTAACATAAAATCGGAAGCAGCCATATATAACTTGAATGCAGGAGGATTCTGGTGTGATTTGTTTCCAATTTTTTAAGCTGTACAAAAACAGTCTTTTTGATATTGAAAACTGACATTTGTCATCATTTGTTTTCATAGACACGCTGGTTTGTAGTGCAAATAGTTAAATCATTTATTGCACTTTATTATTCTACAGCAGCTAATGAATCAGAGTCTCACACATTTACGGAAAATAGCCTACTTCTTAATTGCAAAATAAGGTGGATAGAAGGTGACAGTTTCTGGCAAGGTTGAGAATGCACACACATTCCAAAACAAAACAAATCAAGTTCAAGCTTGTGTAGCTAGAAACTGTCATATAAATATGTTTTGTGTCTCAACATTTTACTAGTCTTCTCATTTTGTATCATATGGGTTTGGAACATCACGAAGATAACTAAATGTTGACAGAACTTTCTTTTTTGGATGGACTATCTCTTTGAGCCTTCATGTTTGCTGAATCTCCAAGAGACTCGAATTTCACAGGAAATCCAAAAGAGGAAACCAGCGTAAAGAACACAAGCACAGTTGGACAAGCCAGAGACCAGACAAAGAAAACAACACCGCCGTTTCTGCACAATGCTTCACTACTGGGTGACATTTTCTCACCACAAACCTTGAAAGATGTCAGAACAAGACGGGGAGAAAATCACCTAATTATGTTCACACAAATAGTACAGCTAGCTTATCCCTATTGGCTGTATCTATGTTGCTTCAGCTTACAGTTTTCATTGTTGACGTTCCCCATCATCGATGGCATCATCTTTATGAGTGTATCTCTACACCAGGTGCATGTCATATCAGTTTGAGCTCTTTTATTGTTGTTTTTGGATGAGTAAGGGCTGTAATTATCTAAATTGTCACATGGCTAATCACAGTGCTGATTCTATTGAATGGCGAAGCCCACATTTGACGCCAAATGCCAAAATTAGTTTGACAACCTGGCCTGGTCTCTTAATTAATTTCCCACCACGGTCTTCTCGCTAACACTTACTGATGCTAAATTTCATGCTTACAGTTCTCCACGCTGCTATAATTTCCCATTATGCCTTAGTTTGTCCCAATGCACTGCAATACACTTGAAGATATTGAATGGTATTATATGAAACAAAACATCTGTGTCCTTTGAAGCAATATTCTACAGTGTAATCCCCAGCCTGAAAATCTCTAGTGCTCGTACTCACGCTTACGCACACATGTGGATTAGGTTGTAGCGAGGGCAGAGTGAGAAAATCAGACACATAAGCTGTGAATTAGCCCTCCAAGGAAATACACGCCAGACATTTCAACAACAACCGGGCGCTTCACATATTGTTTCAAGGGATGTGTCCACAGCTGTTAATGTTTGCAATGCAGCATGGGATGCAACCCATTTGAGTGTGTGAGTCTAGCTGGAAACCAGCGAGTGCATCTGGAGTGCATATAGCCTCAAAAATGTCTTACACTCTCAACAAATGATTTAAGCATCAGCAGCCTGCATGACTGAGATAAGCGCTCTATTTAACTTTGAAGGACGCTCGTACGCTTTGACAGCCCACTCTGTAATTTTAGTGCCAGACTTCTCTGATGCCGGGAGAAAAATCACTTTGAACAGAGCCCAGACTCTCCAGCATAACACAATCATCTTGACATGCTCATCTTCACGCTGACCTTTGGGAGGAGCTCTATGGGGTAAGGATCTGTGGATATAAGTTAGCCAACAGGTGGTCTATATATTTGATCACCCTGTCAGCACTTTTGCTCAGGCCTGTAGCCAACTATGAGGTCACCGAGGTCCGGGCCTCAGTAAATTGTTCATGTTCAAAAATTAGGGCTGCAACAACTAATCTATTCAATCGATTATTATCGATTATGAAAATCATCGGCAATGATTCTCATTATCGATTAGTCGGGTCTGCCCACAGTGCACATCTGTTGCTCAAATTGCTCTGCGTGCACAGTGCCGCTGCATTAGATGACGTCATATACGTTTAAAGCTGGCGCGAGAAAGCAAAACCATGACGGAGGCAGAGGATAAAATCTCTTCCAGAATTCTTTCTGCACCCTCACGTTAAGAATCCCTTGTGTGGAAACACTTTGGATTTTACACACTGCAGGGAAAACATGACGAAACATGACTAAAAACAAAGTAACATAGCACTTTAATTAAGTATTTCTTCTACTCATTTTTGTTGAACATTTGACTACTATATTCATGTGCAAGTTCAGGGTTTTGGTACTTGAAAGTTTCATGGTTTAAGATACTTTAAATATACTCCGTGTATGTGTATGCTCATGAAATAAATGTTTAGAAAGATGTGACACATTGTTTTTGTTAATATGACTCATCATATACAGTCACTTTTTCCTTTTTCTAGTCTTTAATAAGCAAACAAAAATCACAATAAATGTTAATATCGAATCGCAATAGTTATATAAATCGTAATACTCAGTTATCACAATATATACAGTATATTGAATCGGCACACAAGTATCGCGATAGTATTGAATCGGCAGATTAGCGTATCGTCCCAGCCCTAGTAATTAATGACAGAATTAAAAATAAAAATAAACTATCCCTTTAATGCTTTGTAGGCATACCGTTGTAGGCTTGAAATTAATATCAACAGGACCTTCAACTGTATGTGATATCAAAATTATAAATGAGATAATTGGCTTCATATTGTAATTGTAGTAAAGTCAAAAGAAGATAAAATAAAAAATGTTGAATACATTAAGATGTTAAAATATTACCTGTAAAATATGTACTTTGTATTTTTTCTACTCACTAATAGCCTCCTGAGATCCTGCGTCCTCATATGAGGTCATTATATTTTAGTCTATTTCTCTGAGACTCTGACTACATCTATGACAATCAGGTCATTGTAGTTTCTGAGTAAACTGTTCCTTTAAGACAGCCTCACAGATAAATATAAATAAGCCGCTCATTCCTGCAGAACGGATCCTTGCTACAGACTGAAAGACATTTACTGTAATAACTTGGAAACAACTACACAGCCAGTCACTGAAAATGTGCTTGTAAATATGTCTGTATGTGACAGAGTGTGTATGTATTCATGAAGAGGGAACTCACACAGTTATAGCAGCTCCAGCCAGTGGTGGTGTGGGCCGTCTCTCTCATTTCCTGCAGGGCTTCAGCACTCAGGTAACCCATCTCCCGCAGACAGCCGTCGTGGAAGACCCGCGTGCACGTCCGGCAGGGGAACAGATCGTCTGCCGTCCAAACCTCACACACGTCGCACATCTCATCGTTGACGGGCTGATCGCAGAACAGTGGGAGAGGATACAGATAAATAATCTTAATTTAGCAATGAGACTCTTATTGATTCACTGTAAAAAGGCCACACAGTGCCCTGAAAATGCATAATTACATGTGACAGGAAGTGTGGTGACTCAACACCCCTACAATTAAACTTCTATACCAGGAGTGTAGCCAGAAAGGAGACTCTGGGTGTGCATCAGAAAAACTGGGTGTGCCACATTTATTGTCAGATTAATGTGCAAAAAAAAAACAAAAAAACAAGCATGCTTATTGGGTATTAATATGTTAGTTTAACCATTTGATTTTTGTGTAGGCTACATGTGTCTGTTAACCTATTCTCCATTTTGGATGTCTTTGAAAATCACTATTTTATATCTGCAACAAAGTGAGTGTGTGTGTGTGTTAGCATGCGTGCTGTATATTTAGTATTATTAAACCTTTCATTTCTGCGTATGTCTGTGTGTCTGTGTTTGTATGCTTACTGTTTATTAAGCATTTTTAAACCTTTCATTTCTGCGTGTTTGTGTGTGTGTGTGTGTATGTGACAGAGAGAGACAGTTTTAATGAATTCTCCATTGTGAATGTGTTCAATTGTCAGCCCTGCATTTCACATTGGCCTACCAGGGTCTCAACCCTGCTCCTGGAGAGCTACCGTCCTACAGATTTCAGCTCCAACCCCAATCAAACACACCTGAACCAGCTAATCACAGTCTTCAAGGCTACTTGTTAATTTCAGACAGGTGTGTTGGAGCAGGGTTGGAACTGAAATCTGCAGGATGATAGCTCTCCAGGAGCAGGGTTGAGATCCCTGATATAAACTCTTAAAAAGAGAAGACTTGCAAAGAGTATTGTCACCTGTCATTTATTTCAAATATCTATATCTGCAACAAAATATGTGTGCATGTATGTCCGTATATGTGTGTGTATCTGTGTAAGCAAGCTTAATGATTATTAATATGATAGTTTAACCATTTCATTTCTATTTGTGTGTGTGTGTGGGTGTGTGTGTGTGTGTGTGTTTCTGTGAGCCTATTGTCCATTTCGATGAGTTTCACTGTCAGCTATGCATCCAGCTGTTGGCCTAGACCCTAAAAGCATACCACCTTAGGCCTTAAAATTCTTGAACCCTGGTTATCGCTGCTTGCAGCTATATTGTTTTTGTTGTTTTTTCCATTTTCCAAGCTTTCTCGCTCAAGAGTGTCACCGACATTCACATACAGTATAACCTACAACAGCTCTTTAACTGCGCCTAGTCAAAGCGCTCACTGTAGCCTAATCATTAACTACACACATCATAAACCCTTTTAGGCAAGTACAATTTATGTCACATATTTTAATAAGACTAAACTCCTATTTAACCTGATGATCACAGGTTTAATAAAAATACATTTTAAGTTTCTAATTATAACACCGCATTTCCACGGTTATTCAAACAACGAACACATTATACAGTGAGCAAAGCACATTTACTTTATCAAAGAATAATCATTGACTTCAGTGACTAAGGCTATGTACAAATCTATTATGTAAAAACAGCTGTAGCTGCTGTACTAAATAAAAACAAAATGCTTTTAAATAATCCCTCCTTTTTTAAATCATTATCATTTTGCACATCCTGCAATGGTGACTTAAACTGTACATGGGCCTACATATAATGTTCCTTTTAAATTACTTTTGGTGGAATAAACTATCTTGAATAGATGTCTTGCAAGACACATTAGAGAAAGCAGTAAAATATTTTGTATACATTACATTCAGGATCGCCAACAACAGAGCACAGTACATTTAATGGTGCCTGTTAGCTGCTCAAACGGCGAGGCGGCGTGGTCTGGCCTTGAATGCCTCAATTATGTTATTATTTTTTTTTTTTTTGAAAATAATAAAAAAAATTAGTTAAATTTTAAATTAACAAATATTGTAAGCACTGCTTAATCTGTAAATTGTGAGGTCCCGGTACAAAGCGGGGTAATGAATCCGTCCGGCAAGTTTTTTTTATACTATTATTGAACTTTTCAAAAATACAAAATTCAACAGCCAGTTCATATATATATATGCTTTTATTTATGTAGGCTACACAGAGAAACAATACATAGATAAACAAGATGCGCTTTTTGCCGTCTCATGCAGTCTCTGTGAAATGGAGCGCGTCACTGAACCGGCTACTTTATTAAACGAACGAACGAACCAAAAAATACCAATCTTTAATTACGTAGTCGGAATGAAAAGGTGCATTTCTTTATTAAAGTCAGCGTCGCATTCTGCAACTATCTTTTCAGCCGACACTGACTGAGAAGAAATCACGAGTTTATTAACGAATAATTAAAATGTTTTATTTTGCCTTTCCCCCAACATTCATAATCATTAGCCTACTTTTGCCGTTGCAAGCTTTAGACGCGTGCGCTTACGCGGAATAGGCTATACGCCTATATATTAAAGGATGGTTAGTAGCCCAAGTTATTATATTAATCAATTTATGTGTGACTAATGAAATCTTTAGTCTGGGACAGGCCTTCTTGGCACAAGGAACCGATAAATTTTTTTAATAAAATGCTGTCAATTCGAAAAGTGCGCCTGCTAATCACGTCACGTTATATTGCAATGCAGAGTTATGAATGCGTGATAATAAGTAAAATGTTTTTAATTTATTTCATTTCTTATGGGTGCAATGGTGGTGCTTTGGTCTTTCTTGGGGGTGCTGAAGCATCTGCTAGCCCCTCCATGTTTATTACGACTAAAAAAATAATAATTCTGCATTTGTTTTTAGGTGTGCCAGCTGCCACTGTGGGTGGCACCGGCACACCCTGGCACACCCGTGGCTACGCCCCTGTTCTATACATCCCTCCATTAGCTGCTTTCCATTAAAGGTCACCAAATATAGAAATAATCTCACTTGACATTCCCTGCTCATTTAAAGTCTCCAATGGTGCAGCTGAATCTGCATGTGGTTTACTTTCATGTCATGATATGTGGATGTCATGCTGCTTTGACGAATGCAACAAAGAAAAGATTGTGCTGAATTTTTTTAGGTTTTATGAATACTATACTGTGATAGAATCAAAATGTGTAGACAGTATGGACGTCTACCTGCTTGTATGTATGTATTTACGTATGTATTCATTCATTCATTCACTTCCTTTTTATGAACCATTAGACACAATCTACTAACAAAAGGTAGGCTACATCGAAGCTACTTAGAAATATTTTGTTAGCTTGGCAACTAACTGAAATAAAACTAATTTAAGTGAAAGAACTAAAACCAAACTACTAAAACCTAAAATAAATAGAAATATTTTTAAAATCTAAATTAGAATATCACATAACAAAATGACTAAACTAAATATAAAATGAAAACTGAAAATATAAAAATAAAAGCTAACTCTAATTATTAATGAATACTATAATAGTATATAAATAATACTAAAGTAACAGTATTATATAAATAATATTAAAGTAACTAAAGTCATTTGTAGCAATAAGTAGTTTTAATGCTACAAATGAGAGAAGTTCGGAAGTTAGCTTGATAACATACAGTATAGCTTGTTTACACTATTTGCAACATAACACTACTAAAATATTCTTACGTTGCAAGCTTTGATACTTTTTACTTAGTTACTTTTACTTAAGTATGAGTCTTTAACAAATGTGGTCAATCACTGATGGAGTCTACTGTCTAACGAATTCATCTCATTTCATGCAGCTCTTCCTCTCTCCAGCATCGCCCGATAGAGACAGACTGTGAATAACTATTGACAACCTGTCACATTAATGCAACTCAGGGTCAGACATTTGAAAACCTTGGAAACGTGCAGAGACAAAACTGTAGTTCAAAGTTTAGATCATTTAAGGACTTTTGGTGCAGACCCAAGTATCTCCACAGGAGTCGGGACGGTTTGAGAGCAGTGATGACTCACGGTCAGTTACAGCGCAACTGCTGCTACTTCTGCAGTCGGTGACGCAAATTTACAATCACAATTCCCCACAGGGGAAGGACGTGGAACATGGAAACCAAGCATTAAAATTAGCTTTAGCTCCAGAACCACTGCTACCTAATCAACTTCAAGTAACTTGTTAATTTGCGTTTCAATAGAGTGCTTTATACGCCTTTTTTAAGGATCGTGGCACTAGGAAACCAGGGATCAAATACTTGTCAGATATTCCAGATGAATAATTCACCCTATTCTGGTGTAGGCACCAGACACACTCAGTCTTTGCTCTTCAGATTGTGACATGTGTCTCTGAGGAAGGTGAGGATTGTGATATGAGCGCGGGGGAGAGAGGTGCTGTATTTAGAAGCGGGACGATCAGAAGAGCCAAAGGACGTCACCTTGCCTCTGCGCCTCTGAATCTGAATCTGACTCAAGCTCTGCATCATAACGACCCATTGGTATTTAACTGCTGGAATGGTAGTGGACCTCTACTGTCTGTGGATGATAAAAATAGCACGTTGGCATTTGATGGGCATTTATTCATTTTATGGATTGCCTTATTATTTTGACTTGGCAAAGCATACTAATATTTTATTAGTGTACACACTTCATCGCCTTCATCGCGTTTAGCCTGTTTCTAATTGAGCAGACATTTTTCTCATAGCCAGGGTTAGTATTGTTACCTAAAACTAATAAAAACAGATTTCTTAATTGAAATAAATAAATAAATACAATTCTTGTCAAGAATAAAGAGACAGAAGCAGCAGTTGTGAGTGGGGTCACCAACCCTAGCTCTGTCCCTGCGTTTACTATGTTAAATATTTTTAACGCGGTTAAACTGAAAAAAATGATTTGCATGCATTAATGCGCTAATATATATCAAAACTTGCTAAGATTTGACAAGTCTGCAATCAGATATTAGAAATTTGACTATGCACTCAAATATTTCTCATCAAATAATCTGATGCTAGGTAGTATTATAGTTCTTTACTCTTGATGCATGTTAAATTTGTTTCATTTTTATTTCTCCTAAGAAAATCTAAGATAAAGTGTATTCCCCTTTCTCACAATTACATCAACCAGCTGTTCAATTTTTCATTTATGTCAGTGCTGCCTGTTTGTTTATTCATTTTCCTGAACCATATTTCAACATCGGCAAATGCATCTAGACATAACTCACAAAGATGAGCCAAATTGAATCTCATTCTGCCTGCTCTTATGTCTCTTATATCTCTTGAGAGAGAGACCGCAGGTAAACAAAAGCGTTCTGTTGAGTGGAGTTGTGTGGAGTGGCTCTTCTCTGGCTCGCTGTGAGGCCTGGGCCTGCGCCACAAGCTTCAGTGACCCCAATTAATTTCGGACTGATCCCAGGCGCCAGCGCTGCTCACCCAGCAAGGTTTTTCCAGCACAGCCTATACCTGCCCACGCACCATCAACAAACCTGAGCTGAGATTTAGGCTGAGCTGGGATCAGCTTTCCTTACTCACAGTCTTACTTGACATTTTCTCATATTTGTGTGTCACAAAGTGGGATTCAGCTCTGAATGAAAGGATAACCTCCGACAGAACCGCCCTCTACTTTCAGATAGAAGGAAAGCCAGACTAGTTTGTATGTATTTTTAGGTGAGTTATTCAATCTCATGCAGTTGTAAGCCTGGGATTTTTATATAAATAAACAGATATGAAGGTTAAGAGAGGTTGATCTAGAGGTGTGGAGTCTATGATTGTTGCTATATTGTCTAATGGCGCTTTTCCACTGCATGGTACGGTTCGGTACGGTTCACTTTTGGGGGGGGGGGTTCCACTGGGTACAGTACCTGGTACCTGGTTCTTTTTCAGTACCACCTCGGTTGAGGTTCCAAACAAATACCATAACCAAAATGTGACGTGTGTCAACCCTGATTGGCCGGAGAAAATCGTCACTGCCTGCATCATTGAACTTGCAACACAAGACACAACGGACCCGCAAGGTTTAAATAACCACAGCCAGCGAAGGATCAAACGCAACTGTTTTGAATGAGCACACCTTTTTTAACAACCAAAAAAATGCCTGTTTCGTTGGCTGTTGAGGAAGTACAGACGTTCCTCTCGTTGATAGCCAAGGAGCGGATCCAGCAAGAGCTTGATGGAGCGACGCCGAATGAAAAAGGTTTTTCAAGAGTCACGGCAGTAAAGGTGGAACAACTATAACGACAATACGACATGTGAATAATCCCACCCACTCTGAAGCGGTACTAAACTGCAGTGGAAACACAAACCGAGCCAAGCCAAGCCGAGCCGAGTCGTACCACACAGTGGAAAAGCGCCATCATTTTTTAGGCCTGGTGTGTAAATATATAGCATACTCCCACCAAAAAAAAGGTTTATTTAAAAATAGTTTAATTTAATATAATTTGTATTTGATTAAAACAACAAATAAATTAAAATATTTATTATAATTATAATATTAATTGATGCTGTCAATTATTATAAAATATATTTTATATAATTGTCCAAACCGCTTGTATTACATTGGGTAAGGGGATATAATAAAATACAATTGATTTATAAAATATTTAATAAAAAAGTGATAGTTGTTTATATATATTGTTAATTAGTTGATAGTTGTTAATAAATATAAAACTAAACAAAAAATGGTTAATGCAAAATAAATGTAAAACAATTGTCTATTTAATAATAAATAAACACATATAAATAATACAAATTTAATTTTATTAATAAGTTATGCTGGTAATTACCATTATAAATATATTTTATATAAGTATCTAAACTGATTGTCCAATCTATGGTTAAGGGTATAAAATCAAATAAATATATTAAATATTTAATACAAAATTAATAATGGTAATTGCTACTATATACTCCCCCAAATAAATATTAATCTAAACAAAAAATTGTTAATGTGAAATACATTTTGAAAATTGTCTATTTAATTAAAAATATATAATAATAAAAAATTATAATTAAAATAAATTATGCAACAAATTATCAATACACAATAAATTATAAGTTACCATTATAAATATATTTTAGAAAATTTTACAAATCACTTGTTTTACTGTATGTGGGGTTGAGGGGATGTAATAAAATAATGAGCAGGAATGTTTCCAAAAACATTTAAAAAAACAAACCGTTTAAAAAAAAATTATCCATATTACCTGCTCTCTTTGCCCAAGTGGCACGTCTACAGGTTGGTCGTCATTGACCTCTCTCTTTGGCCGCACGAACGCAGGAGGAGTGAGCTGATGTGCCTTTTTTAGATCCTCAGGCTCCACCCCCTTCCCATCACGGAGCCGCCCCAAGCCTCCTGATTGGCCAAATGTTCCTCTCTGCTGGGCGGAGCTGAGGCCTGCTGATTTGGTAATGACCCTGGTTTGCTGTCCTTGTCTTTCTGTTCAGTATGCTCCTTGTTTGCCTGTTGGGATGCATCAGCTGATCCGTCCCCATTCTCAGCTATGACCTCTTCAGCCACAGCTGCTGGGGCCGCCTGGTCCTTCAGACCAGCTTTAAACGCTGACACCACCACGCTGCACTTCTGCACCTTCTCCACCTGCTGCTTCTTGGACATCAGCACACCCATGGCTGCAATATAGTAGCACAACAAAAGCTATTTTTACCATAAGACATTATTGATTCATTCAGGCTATGCAATCACCAATGCTGGTGTTTTCCAGCAGGTTCAGCGTCAATTCCTACATTATATTAATATAGCAAAGAGACAGATCTAATGCTTGTGCGTAGGTGTAAGCACCCTGTTGCATAACAAATATTAAGGTTGAAAACAAGACATGTTCTATCGACTTTGTCTCTAAATCATTGTTCTGGCAAAATACGCCCACATGCTGGATCAAGCAGATTTTGTAAACCACAGCAAATGTGTTGCAAACCACCTCACTAGCATTTTCTTCACACAGATCTCTGATATGATTGATCACTGGAAGGCTTGGTGTGTCTCGTATTGGTCTGCTGCCATCACAGACCATCAATCTTAACTAATGACAACATGTGGTGACTTGTGATTCCAGTGTGAACGGAGAGCAAAACCAATGCAAAGCTGTTCGATTGCAAGATTTTGTGATTCACGGTCAGGGGTGTTTGCCGTTCAGAGCTTGAAGTCTAGTTTAATTCCTGAAGAATTGTTACAATTGTTATATGTAAACAATAACAGACAGTATATATTTAATATTTGTTTAATGGCATCTTACCATTGACCATGTAATGTTGACTATAGTAACATTACAGTATAATTGAGAGCTATCAATTTTAACATTTATTAGACTTATAAACTAAATAATAACAACTTCTAATTTAAGTGAACATAAAACATAAACAAATATTAAGTCTTCACATAAACCCTTCACTGTCCTTCAGCAAGTAAGAAATATATTTTAAAAAAGAAGACTAAACTCTAGATTAAATAGCCTACAGAAGAATCCATAAAGCTACAAAAGTTATTGTTGATGTCTGTTAATGTTTGATTAACAGACATCACAGCAGCTGATTATTAGGTTGTTTGGCTGCTATTACTTTAAGAGCTGCCTCTGCTGAATGTGACACGGATCTTTCATTTGTGCTTTAATATGAAATAATACAGGCTACAGCGCACCACAGTGTTTGTGCGTGCAGTTGAAGAGCATGTGCTACGAGCACAGTATAACAGCTAACAGAACAGGAAAACTCGTTTTTACTGACATGACTGATAACATGTCATCTGACCGCAGTTCACTGTTGTTCTACTGAAGCTTCTCGTCACCTGTACCATTTCCACGCTTGTTTGATTAACGCCGGTTGCTGAGGCGAAGTGCACATCTGAAAAGACTCTCTTTGATGTGCTCGTTCTACGTTCTGAATTGCAAAATGCTCAAATTCAGAACGTTTTCCAACCTGTTCAAAACACATGAACTGAATGTGCACTAAAAAATGAATTTGAAGCATTTTGCTCGGTCCATTCATTCTTGATTTGGACATTTAACTTGTGCAGACATCAGATAATCTTGAATGCTTGCTCCATCCATTCAGCCTTTAATCAGGGTAATGGTGTGAAACTGCTTCAGTTGGCATTCTCTCACCTTCTAAACGCAAAGCACAGCATGCTTCTGAATTTCAATGGATATTTCCTTCCCCCATTTATTCTTAACTATCAACCCAAGCTCTCACCCATAAAGTTTTTCTCTCTCTGCACCCACCTAAATAAGCCGCACTGTATTGATTTTGTCCCTATAGGAAGCGTCTGAGAATGAACTTTAATTATGAGGTAAATCAAGAAGGCGGTGCTGAGCCTCGTCTCATCAAAGGCCTGGGAGTGACAGAGATTTTTGCAGTAATTACCCCCGGCTGTATGATGTATTTTACCCTGTTACAGCTCAGCGTGTTCTGATAGATGTCACATCAGCTGGCTGAGGGAGGTGTGGTTTAATGTCTTATCACTGAATTAATTAATGTGTATCTTTTAGGCACAATCTCAACGCCAGCAACAAACTGCATATATTACTGTCTGATAATAACATTATTTTTCTCTTAAGTCAGTAAAAAGAATTTGCAATCTATCTGGGAAAGCTACTTTAAAAGTGTAGCTTGTAAAACAAATGATCATTTTAAGTAGCTAAATTACAGCCAGGCAACCATTCAGAAAACAGTCAGGATTCCCAATTAGGGTGACAGAATAAAACAACATTTAAACATGTTTATTTACAACAGATACCCCCAGTAAAACTAACAGTGATTTAGCTGGAATTTGAATCATTTTAATGGTGTTTTATAAAAATAAATGTATTAAATATCTTATTATTTTGTTTGCTGCTACAACAAAAACCATGTAATGGATCAGTGCCAAATGAATCAGTGACTTCTAAAAAAATTGTATATATGTGTATATTTTATATATTTAAACAACAGTTCTTTATGGTCTGATTGGCTAATAAGAGTGTTGATATTAGAGTCCAACAGAACACCAACAGCCATTTCACCTTTTGTATCACTCCGCTTGCTGAGGTTGCATATTTCTCACAGCGAGAGTCATGGTGGACACCCATATAAACTATAATTTTAGGGAGTGTAGTTTTAAGAGGATTTTAGGCAGGAATGTACTTATTTGGACTTCAGATATGTTGTTAATAAAAATAACGTCTATTTGAAAATTTGCCTCGACGTTTTCGGAGACGAAAGCTTCAGTGTGTCAGCGGTCGTTCAGTGCTCATGAACCCGTGGAGAGAGCACCTCAACTCAGCCAGATCTTCGGGAATTTACCACTGGCTCTGATGTCTCTATAGTGGTTAAACATGAGATATAGTATATTTCGTTTTGGGTAAATCTAACAGGCAGTCTGTGGTCTCATTAATCTATTATTTTTTTCAGAGCAAATAGTTTTGGCAAAACCTCATCATGTTTATGTAACGTCAATGCTGTATATCAGCGTGCTGCCTTTGACCGAATTGCCTAGCAACTTTTATGATGGCTGTTGTTTTTGTTTATTAAATATTATTATTCAATAAATATTATTTTATATAAAAAAGTTTATTTAGTATTATGAAACGGTGTGTCTGTGTGTTCATGATGGTGATTTTAGTTACATTATTCCACCATTAGATGATGACAAGATGCTGTTTTTACGAATCAGCAGTAAAAACATTAAATTGAAAAATACTAAAATGCAGTTTTGAGCAAGGACTTTTTCTTCCTAAAAGCTTGTATGCAGCCAACAAATGCACAGAGCTGTGCTGTCATTAGAAATCACCCTTAACAGATGAAAGGTTAGTACAAGCCTATCGGACATTCATGCTTATTGTGAATATGTGATTAAGGAATGAATGCTGTATCAGATGCAGGTAATCACGATCGCTCAGTCAAGCTGTCTCTCATAAAACTCTACTATACATAATACACCTTTGTTGCCTACGGCAGGAGATATACAGGTACATCTCAACAAATTTGAATATGGTGAAAAGTTGAAACTTTCATATATTTTAGATTCATTACATGTAAAGTAAAACACTTCAAACGTTTTTTTTTTTTTTTTTTTTTTTTGATGATTAGAGCTTACAGCTAATTAAAGTCAAAAATCAGTATCTCAAAATATTAGAATATTTACATTTGAGTTTCAATAAACGACCATCCATACAGTATAAATTGTGGGTATATCTTGTTCTTTGAAAGCACAATAATGGGGAACACTGCTGACTTGGCAATGGTCCAGAAGACGTTCATTGACACCCTCCACAAAGAGGGTAAGTCACAGAGGGTCATTACTGAAAGGGGTGGCTGTTCAATGAGTGCTGTATCAAAGCATATTAAATGCAAAGTTGACTGGAAGGAAGAAATTGGGTTGGAAAATGTGCACAAACAACAGGGATGACTGCAAGCTTGAGAATACTGTCAAGCAAAGCCGATTCAAACACTTGGAAGAGCTTCACAAGGAGTGAACTAAAGCTGGAGTGCATCAAGAGTCACCACGCTCAGACATCTTCAGGAAAAGAGCTACCAAGCCACCTCTGAAACAGAAACATCGTCAGAAGCATCTTACCTGGGTTAAGGAGAAAAAGAACTGGGCTGTTGCTCAGTGATCCAAAGTCCTCTTTTCAGATGAAAGTACATTTTGCATTTCATTTGGAAATCAAGGTCCCAGAGTCTGGAGGAAGAGTGGAGAGGCACAGAATCCATGTTGCTTGAAGTCTAGTGTGAAGTTTCCACAGTCAGTGATGAATTGGGCTGCCATGTCATCTGCTGGTGTTGGTCCACTGTGTTTTCTGAAGTCCACAGTCAACGCAGCCATATACCAGGAAATTTTAGAGCACTTCATGCCAAAAGCTGGTTCAATGACCATGGTGTTACTGTGTTTGATTGGCCAACAAACTTGCCTGACCTGAACCCCATTGAGAATCTCTATCAAGAGGAAGATGAAAGACACCAGACCCAACAATGTATATAGTATATATATATATATATATATATATATATATCATTCTTCATAATTTAAGAACTTGCTCTGCGTCTGAAACAGCTTTCCTTTTTTGACTGAAATGGAAGCATTTTCAGCCATGAAAAAAATTAAATGTAAAAGTTAATTGCGACTTATCTCACAATTCTGAGTGTATATTTCACAAGAATAAAAGCAAAAAAAATGTTTTTTATTTCTTGTCTTGCAGTTGTGAGTTTCTATATCAAAATTCAGACTTTTCTTAAATTTCTTAGAATTACGAGATATAAACTCTCAATTCTGAGAAAAAAAGTTTGAATCACGAGATGTTAACTCACAATTTCAAGATATGTATGCACAATTCTGAGAAGTCAGAAGTCAGAATTGTGAGATAAAAATATATAAAACATTATTTTTTTATTCCGTGGTGGAAACCAGGTTCTATACTAATGTAAATATCCACTTTCCACAATCCAATCAACCCAAGTGGATAAAATACTTTTAAATTTAAGCTTGTCACACAAAAAAATTACTTTATGCTCAAACAATTATTCAGAAAACAATCAGGATTGCCATTTATGATGACAAAATAAAACGGCCTTTTAGTTGGCATTTAAATTATTAAACTTTTGTCTTGTAAGATTATTGCATTAAATGAAACACAGAAATACAGTAATCGTATATGTCTAATGTAATCATCTTTATTTTTTATTCTTCAAAGAAAACATCAGCATCAAATTAAGTGTTTTATTTAATAATTAATTACATTTTATTTATTTATTTAGAAACTGATTTCTTTATTTTTAGTTATGTTTGAAAGCTGATATATTTAGAACTGGTTCATTTAAATAAACTGAACTAGACCATTGACTAGAATCAGATTTCACAAAGCTTCATATGTGGGTGTTTTAGAAAGGCCTGCGTGTTCAAATAATACCAAAATATCCATATTTGATATTACAAAAATTTTACAATGTTACAAGTACAAATAGTCTCATTACACTGTATAAAGCCTGGTCCACTTTGGCAGCTTCTGCAACAAAACGGACCACAGGTTATTTTTGGAGATGCTCACAGGTGAATCTGAAATCATACGTTCCTCCTTGGAAGAGCTCATTGCATCAGCCTGGGAAAGTGTGAAGGCAATTTTGTTTCCAGGCAGACCTGCACACCCAACAGGCGGAAATTGCATAGAAACCAGACAATCAGTTCACAGAACTGGTGATTTCAGCCAGCAATATTCATCAGCCCATGCATGATTAGACTGATGCCAGAACTGAAACTGTGGCACAGACGTGCAACTGTGACTATACAGTGATGGATGAAGAGTCCTCGGAGACCGGAGGCAGAGGAAGTGTGAGAGGTCATCACATGTCGCCTAGAGGAGAATAAAAGATGAGAATCTCTCCCCCTGTAATAACGTCTGAGTCAATCCCTTTGTGAAACCCTTATGAAAATGACTTCTGGCAAGAAATCCCACTGCATCCCAACTCTCAGCACAGATTATAACATCTTCATTCCAGTGACGGACTATGCTTTCAGACGCAGGGGAAGCAATTACTGCCGAACAGTGAAATTACTCAATGAAAATAATTGACAAGACTGAGAACTAGGCTTTTTATCTTTCATAAATTATTTTAAATTGTATTTTTAAATGTTTCTGCTCTCTCTTTATAATGCCAATATAAAACACTTCCATTTACTAATGAGTATCTTGTTTAAAAAAAAATAAGTTTGCCTATATTATGGTAAAATAAAAAGATTGTGTAAAATGTGTGTATTATGACCAAAAAAAACACAACAAAACATAAAATTACAAAAGTAAAATGGTTTTGGATGCAAAATGTCCAATAAACAATCAGATTCTGACCATTTTCTCTTCTTAAAGCGATCAATCGCCCAAAAATGAAAATGACCCCATGACTTACTCGTCCTCAAGCCATCCTATAGGTCAGTGGTTCCCGACCACATTCCTGCAGGACCCCTAACACTGCACAATGTGCATGTCTCCTTAATCAAACACACCTGATACAGGTCACCGGCTCATTAGTAGAGACTCACAGATTTGAAATGGGTGTGTCAGACAAAAGAAACATGTGCAGTGTTGGGGGTCCTCCAGGAATGTGATTGAGAACCACTGCTACAGGTGTATATGGATTCTTAATAGATGGATGCTGTTTGTTTGGGCTTCAAAATCTCGACCAACATTCGCTGCCATTATAAAGCTTGGAAGAGCCATGCAGGACCTTTTTTAATATAAATACGATTGTATTCATCTGAAAGAAGGAAGTCATAAACATAGGATGGCTTAAGGGTGAGTAAATCATGAGGTTATTTTCATTTTTGGGTGAACTATCACTTTAAATCTCTGCAAGGATCTTGCCTCTGGAAATAGAAAGAACACCGTTTGTATTCTGAGCCACACTTGTGAATTTTAAAAGAAAGATTTGCTAATGTTCTATTTTGTAGTGAGTTTGGCACAAAAGCTGTAACCACCTAGTCAGAATTGAGGAGGACTAAATGTAATAATTAGAGAATCAGCCACTGAAAGCCCATATTGGTTGATCGCTCATTTGAATATGGAGATGGTGGTCTGTGATGACTGACACTCGAGGAAGTGCTTTTTCAGTAACAGATCGGCTTCTCAAGGTGTGTGATTTACCCAGTGGATTTTATTAAACTGACTTAAATGTTGTCCTATATCCACTAGTAAAGATTTGAAATGTATCTCCTGAATATAAAGATGTTGTACTAATGAAAATAATGCATTGCAATAGCTGAGTAAAATATAGACTGTTATAGACACCTCAAGGAAAATAAATAAATGATTCTTTATTAAAACCCCTATACCCAAGCAATTCACCAAGCTGAATATTTGTATTGCTCAGGGGAAAATCGAGGTCCCTGTGAGTGTTTAGATTTGGAGATTTGCACTAAAGGGTGCACAAAGTCAGCAATCTCACAGAAATAAAAGAGCATAATATCTTTCCCATGAGCTCAAAGGATGCAGTTTATTTTGGGCAATGGCTGTCTCACCAACAGGCCAGCTATATTTCCCTGAAAAATTTAGGTGACTCTCCTGAAAAAGAAATGAAGTTGGGGGTTGAAGGAGACATGTATGAAAACTCGCAATGTACACGGCTCTACTGTCTCGGTGTCTCTCTACTTGGCTTTTGACACAGACTCAGTGCTGTCGATCACATGGTCCCGAAATTAAGCAGGAATTTGTGTCAATTAATAGTTGAGTTTACTATATATTAACAATTAAAAAATATATATATACATATAGTCTTTTCATATTTTATATAATGTTTCACAGAAGAGAAATGTGTTAATTTTACTTGGATGGATGGATGGATGGATGGATGGATCCTTTATGATAATTAAATCACATTCGTCCTGAGAAGCACTGGTTATTATCTGTGCTTGTTTTCAATATCAGGTTGACCTATATGTGAACTGTGTGAAATTGTGCCTCATAAAGTGAAGCTGTGGATTGTAGTTTATAGGCAATTTATGTGAGGACACCAGGGACACTGTGGCGTCTAATTATCATTCTGAGTGAGGCATCTGTCTGCACAGATGTTCAGCAGAATATGCTTTAGTGCATTTACTTCATATAGAAGTAACCATTGCTCCTTTTAAGTGTTTAATTAAATACATTTTTCTGCATTATTATTTTTCTCCCTGTTCTTATGACAATCTGCAGACCAAGTCAATTGAGGTAATAATCAAACTTGCTCACCTAAAATATTCACTCTCCCTCGTATATGTTCAAATTAGTTTTAGTGAACCAGCTTATTTAGAAAGTTCATTTAGATAAAGAATGAAGAAAACATATCATCTGTTTATCTATCTATCTGTTTATTTTCTATCTATCTATTTATCTAGCATTCTATCTATCTGTCGTTCTATCGTTCTATCGTTTTATCCATCGATCTATCTGTCACTGCACAGACATTTACGTGGCATCTTTTTCCAATATACCAAACATGATAGCTACAATAGCTACAATGCATCCATGTATTAGTAGCTTATAAGCTAAATATTTTGTCAAAATGGCAGCGGGAGAAATAGAGATGCTGATTTGTGAACAAATAACTCCTTTGAGTTGGTTCTTTTTAATTTGGTTCAGAAAGGTAGTCCGAATGAATCATTCATGAATCGACCAAATCCAAAAAGAAGATATTCAGAAAATTGAAAACGTGGAAAAATCCTGTACATTCTTGAAAACATCTCATTTGTTGAAGAAAGAAATGCTTCATGCTTCAACACAAATGTGACTAAATGAACACAGAAAGTTGTGTTTGGGGAGAACTATCTCTTTAAATTATGAGTAAATTGTAGTGTAGTGAACTGCAGTTTCAATCATTCGCACTGTCAAGCTGTCGCTGACTTGAATCCCAACAAACCCTGCCTTTCATGCACTGCTCCTGTGGGGAACCATTCTGTGAATAGGACAGTGACAAAGAATTCTTTTTACATGGGAATGCTTCCCATTGAAGTGAATATCCCATCCCCAAAAGCCTGGAACTACTCACACTAACGAGTTCACTAAGGCCACCTTCTGCCAGTGATTGGAATCACAAACACCCACCAAGAAAAAATAAGCAGCCAAACTTCAAAAATAAAATCGCCAACGCTCTCTGTATATGCTAATGAGAAAAAAAGTGATAAAACACATAATCTGTGAAATGTGGGCTCGTGCTATTTGGAAATATTTATGAACACATATATGCCATCACATCCCATAATGCCTGACCTTGGACACTCAGTGGCCCAAAAGAAAAGTGTCCTTGCCAGACTATGAGTATGGGAACTTGAGATTCCTCTCGCACGCTGGCCTATGGGCATGGAGGCGTCGCAATGTGGAGGATTTGAATGTAAATGCCTCTAGAGAGAGAAGCCCCCACGTTGGCATTCAGTTCCTGTCAGCCACTGAGTCTGTGCCAGGCACTCTTCTGAGAGGAGGTGACAATGAGCGCTGTGAGAGAGACGAGGGAACCTGGAGTGTCTGCTGGGTTCCAGAGCTGACACTCATGGTGCATTGTGGGTAGGAGGGCAGAAAGGAGAGAAGCGAGCACCAAAAGGTGGAGGGGAGTCCTGAAGAAGTAGGACAGGGCTAATAGCGGGGGTTTGTGTCAAATAAATTGACTGCAGCAATACTAATATTGAACTATAATGAATAGCAAACATGTACGGTACTAGAAAAGCCAAGAATAAAATATGATGAAATACATGAAATTTTAGATAACAAAAAGAGATGTGTACAGGCTTGTCAAGAGTCTGATTTGGAAAAAGTTAAATGGTAAAATGTACAGAACGTTCAAATTCAGCCGCACATATTAACCTATATCAGAGGTTCTGACATCAAAGCTTTTCTGAAGACGGTCGGTTCTTTTCAAAGATACAGTACATTCATATAAAAGCACCCGCATTATGAAACATGCAGTGCTCAGTTTATTCAACAAGGTAAGCCTATAAACCTTTTGGAAAATCTATTTGTGGCAGTCAGTTTTGATATTGTGACGGACTGCCACAAATAACTCAGTGTATGGTAAACACTTGGACACTGCTATAAGCCAAATGGTCATAATCTAATTGATAACAAAAATAACATATCAATAGGCAACTCATAATAAAAGAATTACCCGATTACGTCAAACGCTCACTGGATGTCATGACAACAGTGTCCAGTGTCCAGTGACAACAGTGTTGCTAAAGCAATAAGCCCCAAGAAGCCATGGTTTACAGTGAATTTATAACAGCTGTTATATATTCACTGTAAACCACAGCTTCACGTGGCTTATTGCTTTTATAAAACAGTTATTCCATATACGTAAGGTAAGGTTTCACAAAATAAAACAGAGCAAATAAAGTGTAATGATATGAATTTAATAAAAAAAATATTCTTCCGCCAAACAATGTAGTTCCTCAGAAACGTTGTGGTTACAATAAAGTGGTTGCCGAGCAACACACAAATCTCGATGTCACATGTTAGCTTCGACTAATCGAATCAAGGACCGGAACTATCTGTTTTATAACGGAAAACTTTAAATATCTCGCCTTCACTTTCATTACAGAACATCTACAAAAACATGAGTTTATCAAAGTAGGAAATACAATTAGTGCTTTTGAAATAAGAAATGAAGGCGGGTCTGGATTTAATTCCCTCTGGGTCCGGATCCGGACTTGAGAAGTACTGTTTGGATTAGATCAGGCTTACTTTCTTTATGTTCTCTTTTATTATTATTAGCATTAGCATTAGCATTATTGGCATTATCAATAATGCAGTTTTTTTAAATAAAAACAAAACAAATCATTATTATCATCATCACTATCATCAAGCTCGTGTTAAATCAGCTATTTATTCATATAACAAATTATTATTATGAATGATATTCAAGCCAAGGTATTTAAAAAATGTATTATTTAACATCACTGAATCAACTTAAATACATTAACTGATACCATCAAATCATATTTTTTATGGGTTATCAGGTAGAAATAGCTTGTTAAGGACATTTATAATAATCATAGTAAATTTATAGTAACTAATTATAATAATTGTTGTTGTTCTTGATGTGGTTGATAATTTAAAAGTAGTATTAATATAATGTAATGTATTGCTATTATTATTATTATGCAGGTAGTAATATTTATATTGCTTTTTAAATCTGAAATAATATTACAATGTTACATTTGGTAATATATTTTTTTTAAATCAGATTGTTAATTATTAATAATAATGATGTTTATTGTTGTTGGTATTTTCGATGATGATGCAATTTTTTATTGTTTATTACTATGCATGCAGTAATACCATAGAAATGCTCTTCAAATCTGAAATAGAATTACTTACAATATTTTACATTTAGTAATAAAAAAAATATTTATCATTAATATTAATTATTCAAATATTATTATCTAAATAAATCAATCAATTTGACAGTTTAATTTCTATAGAATCAATAGAAATGTATTTAAAATGATATTCTGTAAAATACTACCGCTACGTGACTTTCCCCAAATGTGCGACTTTTCTGCTGGCTCCTGGATTGTGACGTCAGAAGTGATGCGCAAGGGTCTCAGAAAAAAACTTCCCTCTGCAGTGCTGCTCAAAGGAGCGTGTACACTTCGCCATGCGCAAGTTATCGTATGAAACATTTGACTGCACGTCCAACATTGTAATTACGTCACGTGCAACATTAAGCGTCAGTGTAACAAAAGTTATTGTGTAAAGTCTGGCAGGGGGGCTATCAAACCCCAGCCTCATTACATTTCACAGTGGAAAATGATGCAATATAATGCATGACTCTCATCCACACCCGCCAAAACACCACTGACCTAGATCGGGTGTTACAGACGGGGTATGTTCTACGCCCACACAAAACTGATGCATGAATGATCCGTCTCGTGAAATTTAAATGCATGTGTTGTATTCAATGCACGTCCTGCAAGCTTTACTAAATGTGGATTGTGAAAATCACAACTGTCTTGATTTAGTTAGTACAGTTAGAAGAGACCTCAGACTAACCTGAATGAAATGGGATGGTGCTCCGATACTTGGGACTCGATTTCTTCTGCTCCTCTCACGCGCTGCCAGCAGTCATTTCAAGGTTTGCTTTCGTCAGTGAAGGTTATGCGTGTGTAATCGCGTCGGTCGGTGCAGTGAGTTACCCCGTCAAACAAATATTCCGCAGCCGAGCAAACAGCGTTGTTTTGAGGCGCGAGCTGAGGGCGCGAGGGCTGGACAGCTCCGGTGCTGAATTCTGGAGTGTAACTTTGCTCTGGAGAGCGTATAGCTCGCTTTAGTAAACACAACCCTGGTAAAAGTTGTGTCTGCTGCTTCAGCTGACTAGCCCACTGGATTCGCGAGGGTCCAGTGTTCTTCGAGCCTCTTAGTGGAACTTGTTTTCAGCCTGCGAAAGGAGACGTTTCATTGGTCTGTTCAAATGACGTTGGCACTGGGAAATGAGATGAGCCAATACACGGATTGTGGAAGAAAAACTGCTTTAATAAACATATGTCGTCTTGTTGATTTGGGGGTTGTTATTATTGCATTACAATATTTTCAGTAATCAGTAAAGAACATCTAGACAACAGGGTGTGCACGTAGTCTACCTACACTATGCAGTTTTGGCTATACAATCTAGGCCTAATAATTTAATAAATATATTTTGAATTTGACACAATTATCCCCAATAGTGGGGCATGTAGTCACATTATATGAAGTAAGTTATACATTTAATCGTTGACAGGAACGAAAACGAGTCTTTGAGGGACTGAAGTGCGTTCAATGGATTCTACTGTTGTTGTACTGTTGAACAACATCGCAGGCAAAACGCCATAAAACTGATTTGAAAGTTGTGAATTGTGAAAATTACGTGCTCTGGGACCTTTATACTATATAGTGCGTGTCAATGTAAAGACTATAATCTAGCCTCGTTTTCATCCACTTTAAAATCAATATGGCGTCTAACCCGATTAAGGTCAGCAAAATTTAAACAGTAAAATAATTATGAAAAACAAAATTCATGAATAAATAAAAGCCTGTTCACCCCAATTGCTGGGGTTGTCCATATTTAACCCAGCTTTTTTGGAGAATGTATAAAACATGTGACAACTTGCCCCTATCCTACAAATATTAAAAATATGTACATGTATGCATACATATATACATGTATGTCCAACTCAGAAAATCTTTGCTCAATTTAAAGCACAATTTTACCAGAGTTCTCAAAATTTCTCAAATGACTAATCAGAATCAAGTATTCCAGAGAGCTCAAACTTAATACAATTTCATAATATCATATGAAATATAGCCAAATTAATGTTTATTTTACAGAATACTGACAAAACTCACTTTCTGATCTTCAAAGTTTTCGGACAATGGAACAAAGAGTCAATGTTTATAATAAAAAATGAACAAGGTTTTAGATATAGTGTGTATAAGGAAAGTGATCATTTAGGCAGTGTAACTGATAACATATATTTTTTATATATTACATATGCCTATATTTTTCCTTGTAGCAGTTAGCCTAAACAGTCCTGCAGCATAACAAATAAATGTTTAAACTGTCTAAATAATACGAGGAATCAGTATAAGTCAGTAAAGCTTCTGCGTGGGGTAAGAAAGAGGAGCGCATGAAGAAGAAGAGAATTCAAAGAGACATTTATTACATCCACACACGCGGGTAACGTCTGACAATAACCGACCACTCAGAGAACTAAAGTAAGGGGATTCATACAAACGGAAGTAGAGCTAATGACTAAATTAACTAGACAGAGGTGAACTAACTAAAGCAATCAAGGGGGAAACAGAAACTAGGTCAATGAACAAGACAGGCAAACAAAGTCTATACAGGGTAATGGTGTGACAAATAAGGGAAAATGCATCCATTTATCACCAATAATCATCATGAGCAAAATTAGGTTGAGGCTTACAAATGAGGCTTAAATAATGAATGATCCAAACACCCCTAATTCATCACATTTTGTTCTTGTTTGTACAAGTAATAATTATGACCACTAAAATGTCAAGGGATTCTTTCTAAACCAATGAATATTTCCATACACCTTCTTCAAGATCTCAAATACCTATAGACATACAATGATCAACACTTCCCAGTATGAGGTCCCAGTGCATGCTGGGTCAAATGGAGACACATACATAATTAATGCGGAGGTAAAAGCACATTGAACAATGGATGCCCTAGGGACCACTACAGGTTACTGTCAAAAAGGAAATGAAAGAGAAGACTGTGTGCTTATAAATTAGACCCAGTAGCCAGCCCAAACTCATGTACAAATGAATATTACTGTTATTGATATTACAGGCAAAATGGAGAGGCTAATGAGGCTTTGTGTGGGGCATTTTAGCTGATAATTAAAATGCATCTGGGGTTACTTTTTTGTCACTATTGAAAATAAAATCTATATACATTAGGGTAGTGCTATATTACATTTTTGACTGGAATGAAAATAAGGCTACAATACTTTGTTTGTTAGTATACTTTTGCATTCCTTTTTCTCATCTGGACGGGGCTTGCTTGTTTGTTTATGAATAAAAACTCAAACAAACCTTTCAGTTGTGCTGAAATTCTGGATCGTGTGAAGAAAAAGATGCAATACAAAAAATGTTTTGATTATTTGTATGGTTGAATTGGGTTTTTAAAGGTCAGCAGCAAAGACACTATTTAAGATGGGTTTAAATACGTAAAGGATATTTGTGCTATTTAACATTTAATCATAGCAGGTTTGCATCATATTCCAAGTTTGCTCTTCTCTTTTTATTAATTTTGAGGAATACTAAATATGTTTTTGTGCGAGTGAGATGAGTAAAAGCATTTTAACATTTAGTCTAGAACTACAGTAACATCATGTTAACATAGCGCCTCTTGTGCTTAGTCCCAATTTCTCTCAATATGGTCTTATTTGAAAAACAAACTCAGATATTTTTGTGTAAATGAAAAAGTAATGCTTTACTTAACAATTACTCGAAAAAGTAATCTGATTACATAACTCATGTTACTTGTAATGTATTGCCTCCAACACTTACACTGCTGATATACTCTAAGTGTCAAGCAGTGAATAGCCAGAGCTAATAGTAATGAATGAATGGCATGGCATGAGTCTTCCTGGTAGAACCGTCACTGAAGCTTTCAATTCCAGTAATCCCTGATTTAATTTAAAAACAAAAGTAAAAAATGAGGTCATGAGGCACTTAGAATGGAAATGAGTGGGACAATTTTTGAAGGATTTATAAGCACACATTAATTCATCTAAAATGAGCATTTTCTTATGTAGAGCTGTGAGCTGTTCTAGTCATAATTATGGTTGTTTTAAGGTTTTTTTCTATGGGGAAAGACGGCACATATCCATGCCGAAAAAGCACATTTTGAAGATTTATTTTTTAAGTATGTTTCTAATATAAGTAAGGTTTCTCATCAGGTGAGTCTCTCATTGTAAGTGTTTAAATGTATTTATGTTTGTGTGTGTGTGTGTGTGTGTGTGTGTGTGTGTGTCATTGTATTTGCTTATATACAATATACAGAATATGATATACGATCAATAGCTGGTTATTGTATGGGTTATGTTTTTGTGTTGACTTGTGGCAAAAAGCTACATCTTTGTCAAGTTCATATTGGGAGAACAGATGTCATAAACACTTCAAGGGCAGCCAAACTTCTTTATTTCAACAAGTGCTTCATGAACCTTTGATATAGACAAATGTTCCTGACAAGAGCACAGGCACAGTGGAGCCAGACACTGTGCTTTCACATCGAATCGCAGGGAAGACAGCCGTTGCACTAGCTCCATCACCATTAGCGGCCCATCCACAGCGTGATCTCTCGGCCATTAGTGTTCATTTGGAGGGACTCTGGGGAGGAGCTCGCCATCAGCCTCTCTGCTAACAAGCATGAATAAGAATGCAGTGCTGACAGACGCTAGTAATGGAGACTTCTGTTTGGCGGGTATTTGTTGTGGACTGGATATGCCATGGTTTAAACCCAAAGGATGAATCTGTGCTGTTCTAGTCACTGTTTTAAACATTCATCTGCAGCACTGTAATAATATGGCTATGAAAAGTTAGTTCTTATTAAGGTTGAAAATTATTCAAATAGTGTTCTATTATCTTTTACTATTAACAACCAACATTAACTTTTTCTAACCTTTAACAGTAAACGTCAAAAACTTTGTCAAATCATGATCTAGCATTGTTAGCACCCTGTTTCTGTAGAGCTACAGGAAAAACAGGTTACTAAATATGAATACTTGGATATAATGCACATAAAATTCAGATACTCTAATCTGTCACAATTTACTCATTTATCCATCCTTGGTCTGCTGGTATGAAGTCTTTCTAAACAAAAAACACTTTTTAAACATATATATATAATGTTACAAAATATTTGATTTTTCAGAAAATGCTACTGTAAAATGTCATATTAGACTGATTTCTGAGGAATCATGTGACAAAACAATATGTGACGTAAACCACCTCTTGGCAGATGTGACTGTGTAGCCTTTGTGCCCTACCAGACTTTAAATATGAATAGCATTACTGTATTCAGCTTTTTTATTTGTAGGGATCTTTTTTGTGCCATTTAAAATGTATCAGGCAATATTATCTTAAATAATCCATAAGCAGACATTCAGTGACATTCAGTCTTCACTGTATGGACAAATCTGCATGCATAATTAAGATATTGATGTTTAATACTGCTCTACACAGTTTCACGAAACATTAATAAGATTTTCAGGCAAAATATCACGTCATGCATTTATTAACTTTTAGAGTTTATATGTGCAATAATCAGTTCTCTGTCTGAATGACGTGTATACTCTACAAAATCCTAGCAACATGGGGGAGTTTGTACATAGTGTATTGAATACTAACACCCAACAGCGAGTGAAGGGGTTAAAGGCTATTTCACTTCACTGCTCCGTGTTTTTATCGATTTCATGAAGTGACATCACAGATGCCGTCTGTGATTATGGTGAACTGTGGCAAACACAGCTTTGGCAGAGTGAAAGTAACAGAGAACAGCACAAACCTAAACGAAATACAATCTTGTGTTTGCAGCATCTAAAAAGCTAACCACCTCTTTGTTTCTTTAAATAATAAAAAATTGCTTCTTTGGTTGCTCTGTAATCCTATTCTTATTATTTTAAGGTGTCAGCTGAGCCAAATCCACCTTGCATTATTTTTTCTCTAGCAAAATATTGCCACAAAGAAAACAGTGCAAAACTGTAAAGAAAAAAATGAATTAATTTAGATCTGGCACACTGTAAGGCACTGCTGTAAAAAAAAAAAGTTCAATCTGATGCCAAGTTTGTTGCCTAGCAACCCTCTCTCTCTCTCTCTCTCTCTTTCTCTCTCGTTCTGCCTGGTATAGTACTGTCCCATTTGTAAAAATAAAATAGACAAAAATAAAAGTTTTACATAGAATGTTCCCTTTTATAAAATGTATGCTATATTTGCTGGAAAATTCAATTTTAGATAAACCTAAGGTAACTGATTTCCGGTTGACCAGCCCCCATGTTTCCAAAACCAGCCTGACCAACCTACATTGTTATAAAAAGCTGGCAGCTGGTTAGAGAGCAGCTAGAAACCAGCTACCATCAAAATTGAATGTCACGCGTTAATATTCAACTCACTGCATCCTCAATGTTTGGCCTCTACCAATAAAAGTCAAATTAAAAATGTTCCAAATTTAATTTGTTTTCTAACACTTTATATGGTGTTTAACATGCTGTGCAGTTTCCCTGTATTTTCAGAAGCAGGATATGCCTCCCTATTGTGCATAATCGAATGGCTTCGTAATTGTGTTATAGCAGCAATGCTGAAATTTGATAGAGACAATGTCCTCCTTTTCCTCTTCATCCTGATTCCTGCCACAGTAGTCCAGCAGGGCAAAAATGAATGTGTGCTTTGGCCAGGTCACAAATTTTATATATAGCCAGAGATATGTTGTTTTGCTTACGTCATCGGAGACATTAAGACAATAATCAGATGAATATTAGATCATGAATATGCTCTTGTTATTATCAGCAGATATGTCCAATAGGCAGGGCAAGAGGCCATTTGTTTTAATTTGTAGCTATATAGGAGACAGATATGTGACAATAGCCCTTAATAAATATGATTTAGAACTTTAAAAATATATTAAATTAAGAATAATATGACTTAGCTGTCTTAGAAAACTTTGCCGCCACTTGCCACCAAGATTTTTTGGTCGTTAATATCAGGGCAACACATTATACTATCATGTTTCTCAGGGAAGTTTTCCAACAGTTAATTCAAAGACCATCTTGGGATCGAAAAACCAAAGTCATTCTGTGAGTGGGCGTTTATCAGTGACTCATTCCAGAGATAACAACCAGAAAACCTTTGACATTTATTTAAATATGCTGTTGACTTTGTGTTTATGAGGTGTTATGTGGCACATTATTTTCCTTGGAGTAATTGGGGCAGATGGTTGCAACGGTTATGAGTCCAGTCTCTAATTAAGACCTTTCCATAAGGTTTATCATTATTACGACAAGTTTACAAGACATTGCTTCATGGAAATTGCAACAAATATCAACATTTATCAATTTCCTTGAGCTGCTATACTACCCCATGTGTGTTTTTCCCAGTTCAATCTGGCAAAGTGTTCTATTTGCACCTCTGGAGGTGGAAAGCTGTTTATAAACTCTCCGGCACAACTGCCTCCATCTGCCGCTTCCCCATCATCCACTATACATCAGACCCAACGGATCCGTCTGCACTGATTTGATTGGAATGGTGACATAAGCTGGATTTGGGAATGCATGACCTTGACTGAATTTTATGCAGAGCTTAAATGCGAGACAGTTTGGCACGGTGACATGACATTCAGTCGGTGCAGAGCACAGATATCCATTAGAGGTGTTAGAAAGAGTGGCAGGTTGAGTCTCTGACAGCAGCTAGACTCAGTTCTTCCTTCAATTAAATGTCTGTGAAGGCCTTACAGTCTTATAGTGCTAGAACATATAGCAGGATAGCTTTATAAATCAGAAACTAAACATAAAACTTACAAAGGGTAAGGCCAATACAAATATGACTGTGTGAATATACTGTGTACTGATTCCAACTTACATGACAAACATTGTAGTTAGAAATGTAATCCATTACTTTACACATTTTAGATAATATAATAAGACCACTTTTTGATTACTTTTACTTTTGTCCTAAGTTGTTCATCAAATTGATTTAAATATGATAATCTAGCATATTAATATAAAAATACAAAGAGAAAGCAAATATATTCCATGTGTTGTAGTTAACCACATGAACATTAGAAATAATGTGAATTTGTGCATTTTAATGTGTTTGACAAAAGTCTTCCAAAGACAAAGTAATACATGATTAATACATGGTTAATAACCTACTGAGTGAAGATTCAATTGGAAATGAATGTGTTCATCAGTAGTTGATGCAACGTTGAAACACCAGTAAATCCAGTAGTCAAACGCTGTGCCAACGGACTAATGACTGGTCTTGTTGTGAATCTCCGCAAAACTGGAAGACATTCCAAAAGTATATAGGCTATTTTAAAAAGACAATTCAAAATATGGCAAAGAGGAATTTGGGAGAATCAATAAATGTATTGCTATTGTGTGGATATGTAATCATGTAATCAACAAAAAAGTAACTGTAGTTTGATTGAGTATTTTAAAATGTAATTTAATGTCATCAAAATATACTTAATTTTTGGGAAATTGATTACGTAATGTGTGTGTGTGTGTGTGTGTGTGTGTGTGTGTGTGTGTGTGTGTGTGTGTGTACATAGGTTACTGCATGTACTATCCATAGTTTGTATGAAACTAATATAATGAATGGTTAACAAACATGTCTTGTATGTCTCCACATTTTCACAGTGGATGGTCATGCTGGTGTTGGGGGTGTATCAAAGCATTTCTGCAGGATTTTAGATTTCTGCCTCAGGCTCAGACTACATCAAACATAGTCATGCTCTGGATGTTTTCACAATCCTCACTTAGAGGCATATATGTGGTTTTCAGCTCATATTTAAATGCATGGGCTTTTTAATGTATTTTTGTTTCACTGACTGCCACTGAAATCAGATGGGGAGAGTGAGCAGAGGGGTAAGATGTGCCAGCTGTGTTGCCCTCTTAATGTAGCAAACTGCATTATTTTTGGCATATCACCTTATATTCAGAAAGGGCCCATTATATGCAGCTGCCTGTGATTGAGAGAAGCATTTGTATGAGAATGTACATTTCTATTTAGTCATAGTATAATTATATATATTATATGATAATCAATATTTAATAATTATACAACATGTTGATTAAATTGAAATATTCAATCCTTGAAAGAATTGGGACTTTTTCTTATTTTAGTTATATAAATTTAAATGTAAGTTGTATCACTGGACCACTTTTTTCATGCATTCTTTAGTTAATAGCAGACACTGTGAAATATAATTAGCTTTATATAATTATAACACGGGTGCCCCACAGGGCTGTGTGCTCAGCCCACTGCTCTTCACGCTGCTGACCCATGACTGCACTGCCAAGTTCAGCTCCAACACATCATCAAGTTTGCTGATGACAAATCAGTGGTAGGTCTCATCCGCAACAATGATGAAACTCACTACAGAGAGGAAGTACCACAGCTGGCTGAATGGTGCGGTGCAAACAACCTGTCCCTCAATGTGAGTAAGACAAAGGAGGTTGTGATGGACTACAGGCGAAACTCGGGTTACCACCCCCCACTGACCATCGACAGCTCGACTGTGGAGAGAGTCAGCAGCACTAAATTCCTGGGGGTGCACATCAAAGAGGACCTCACCTGGACCACCAACACTACATCACTCTCCAAGAAGGCGCAACAGCGCCTACACTTTCTCCGCCCATCCTCACCACTTTCTACAGGGGAACCATTGAGAGCGTGCTGACCAGCTGTATCACTGTCTGGTATGGGAACTGTGGTGCAGAAGACCGCAAGACCCTCTAGCGGAGAGTGATAACAGCTGTAAAGATCGTCGTGCCCCTCTCCCCTCCATCCTGGACATTTTCCTTGCACGATGCTCCATTAAAGCTACCAGTATCATGAAGGACCCCACCCATCCCTCCCACAGTCTCTTCCTGAAACATGGACCAACATGGACAACCTTACCACATCACTGAAAAAAACTTTCATCATCTTTTGCCACATGACAGCAATTGACCTTTGAGTTTGAATGACAGGCGATCTGCCAAATCATAACACTGTATACTGTTGCTCTCTCGATGGTCTGATTGCTTCTATTATTCTCCTCATTTGTACGTCACTTTGGATAAAAGTGTCTGCTAAATTATTAAATGTAAATGTAACTGTAAATGTGAATGTATCTGCCGTTTTGTCCAACAAATATACCAGACAGAGAATGACAAAATTTGAAACCTGAGACTTTGTTACATATCCGAAATAACCAGCAGTGTCTTGTTTAACTGAGTGGGGGGAATTCTTTGCGAAGGGTCAATTGTGAGTACATATTCTGCCATCTTTGCAGAAATGTAATACGAAGATTCTACAAAGTAACATTTATGTCCATAAACATTATTAAAGTGAATGGCCATCATAAACTACTTGTGCAGCCATGGGCCTAAGACCTGCACGAGCTGATTAATTAGAAATTAACTGATGATGAAGATGAATCCGCTCTCATCCATGTGGGTCTGAGGAAGGGCTCTTGTTTTGTCTCTGGCTGACTGGAACTGACGCTTGTACAAAAATTAAAACGCAATCAATGTTTTAATCTCAGAGAAATATGAATTGTAAAACACCCCTCAAAAATGCTAAACTGCCTTTCTCATCCTTTTAGGTATTTTGCATAAAAATGATGCCGTCTACATCTTTAATTTATCATGTCAGCGCTTCACGAAGGTTACCGTTTTAAAACATGAGGTGCTTTTAAAACTTTGAGTGCATAATGGAGGGTGAAGGAGGGAGCAAGTAAAAAGAAATGAGGAGAGACATCAACAATCATACGTTGATGTCAATACCTCAGACAGTTTACTGTAAGACACATCCCTATCATAGTTTGGCTAAAAGCATATCTGTAATACTCATATTAAGAGCTTTCTTTCAACCCTATTAGACTACTTAGCTAATACAGAGCATAGACCACCGCTACCCAGCCATACTTAGTTTTTAATGACTGATGCCTTTGTATAGGCCTATACACCAACATATCACGCTAACTATAATGATGTGTTATTCAATATCCTATTATAAATCTCTCTTTTCAAGGTCACTGAAAAAACGTCCTATGTTTTCCATTTAAAAGCAGAAAAATACCTGACAGTGCTCCGTCTGTGAAAACCACGACTGTGCTACTGTCCCAAACGAGCGGAAAATATACAATTAAGCTGATCTAATTTCCACCTCCGCACATCCTCAACAATTAGGCTACTCAGCGGATGTCCCCGGAGATGACTCGACGCTAGTGCAGCCATCGTATACTTCACTGTGGAAAACTGACGGGAAGCTGGAAAACCCTGAGCAAATTGAGGTTTAACGGCACATTATAACAGAGGCTGCTGGATGCAAAGAAATCATGATGGAAGTACTCAGGCATGCTTAGTGCTTGAGACTTGCTGAAACAACAGATAATAAATGGTGAGGCATCAACTGGAAGCCTAAGGACTTCAGCTGGAATGACTGTATGTATTATTCATTAGTCTTATTCATGAATGAGACTTGGGTGTACTGCTATTGAATTTATAAAAGATTGAAGGAGGAAATACTAATAGCTCCTTGTAAAAAAAAAAATGGGAGCTAATTATGAGCAGTAATAGGTTCCTCCCCCAATAAACATTATAAAAATACATAGTATAGTATAATGGGAATGACTTTGAGGGTAGAGAGATTGACTCTGTTGTGTTATTCGTAATGGAACTAAAGAGCAACTGATTGAAGTAGGTCTCTGATTGGTGGATTTTTTTCTGCAGAATCATGGATAATTTCGTTTTTCACATTGAAATTAGCTGTTAAACATTATTGTTTAAAAACAAGTTGAAATAATATGGGCTGATGACTTCAACAAAATAAAAATTAATCAGTTAACAGCCTTGATGTCACAGAAGGTCTGTATTTAGTGGTGTATAAGTTATCATTAAAAATCAATTCCCCAATGAAGAAAATGTATGAGATTTTGACTTCCAGATTGTAACTGTTGCATTCTATTGAAACAGAAAGCTTGTTAAATCACAACCATTCATTTTAACTTGCCAATTTGTGAGGCAGGTGGTATTAGGGGGCGGGATTTGTTATTATTCTAGAGCACATTTGATTGGATAAAAAAATTGTACATTCATTAAAATTGTAAAATCATTATGTTTTTGGTCCATCGTAAGAAGTCTGTGCATTTTAATTGGTTATATCCACTAAAGTAAATTTTCTTAATTTGGAAGAGTACACAACCATATAGATGACCACTAAGCCAACACAGATTAAAAGCTACAAACATTAATATCATGAGGTAAATATCTAAACATACCTTTACTTAAACCACTGTAAGAGCATACACAATATATACAGTATCCATCTTATTTTCCAATCAGGAAGCAAGCTGTTTTCTGTGAATGTGCGAGACTTTTATTCATTAGTCGCTGCAGAGAAATTACAAGATGAATAACGAAGTACAGTAAACGGTAAAACTGTATGCACTACAAACCAGTGTGTTCATAATTAAGATAATACATTAAAATATTATAGTAAGACACAATAGTTTGCAATATCAAGCAGCAAACTGAGCTGTTTTGTACAGCTAAAAATGGCTGAAGTGAAATGACACCGGAAGCCAGACAATAAAAAATGTCCGCACCTACTCTTACAGGAAAAATAAGGTGGATAGTGTCCACACACTAGTGTTTCACACAAGAGCTGAACTGAAAAACACTGGCTAGCATCATATCTAAATACAACTGGTCAGGGTATTGCACATTTTTCTGATTTCAAGATCTCAATCTCTGAAGGAAATTTCCATAGAAGTCATCTTTTCCCAGGGTATTGCAAAATGACAGTAATATCATGTTTTTCTTATAGCTGGTTCCTTAGAAAGATATTTTTCCAGAATCTCAACCAGGAAATCACTTTCCAGAGAAAGGGTAGCATTGTACATGAGATTTCTTGATTTACTGACAACATTTCTGCACTCAAACTGATGAAAGACAATGATGTTAATGATTTTTCTACTGAGTTGCTATTATTTTACAGTCTAATTTTAATGTCTACTTAAAATTAACAGTGAATGTAAAAATTGGGTCTTTCATAAATGCATGCATAACAGCTGTTAAACATAAAATAGGAGCTATTTAAGCACATATCCACATTGGGGCTTAGCTGAGATCACTGGCACAATGTTTGACAAAAGCAAAAGCAGAGGAAACTAAGCTTCGAATAAATAACATTCCTAGAGGCATTTCCTGTACAGACAAAAGAAAAGGCCCTCCAAGCCCTTATCTAACAAGAGTCAATGCCCCAGATGTCATGTAAAGCCTGCATGCACACTGTCTAAAGACAGAGCCAGATTGTGCCCACTGAATGCACAGCTCACCCTAAGGCTATGCCTAAAATAAAACAACCACCCTAACTCTATAAATACTTCAGTAGAATAAAACTTTCATACCGGTTTTCTTATTCATGTTGCAGTGCTTTTGAAGAGAGGTAAATCTACTGCTTGTTTGCCCCGATCAGCAGGGATCATTGCATTGTTTCTCATTATACTCTCTAATGCAAACTGTTTATGTTTCCGGAAAATTAAGCTATAAAAGTTCATGCAGATTCACACCCTATTTCTTCAGCAGAGTGTTTGCTTTACTGCCATACCTTTTATTCTTAAGAGTGTTTATTGATCAACATCCATTTGTCCTTTGCAGTAAAACAAACTGACCTTTTCTCTTAAACATCTCTGGCAGCTCTCTCTCTGACTTCCTGCTGTGTTAACCTGCTCTTGTGGATATATTTGTGAAACTTTCTAAGTTAACAGAATGAGGGAGTTGAGGGAAAAGTATTGCACTAAAGTATAGATTTTGGTTAATTATGTCATTATGTTATATCTCTGATACATTCCATCACGTGATTCAATGCTTATTCAAACATATCCCAGTAGTATGGTATAATATTAGTTATTATGTAAGAAAACGTGCATTTATGTTTTTTGGCAAACACTGGGTAAGAGTCTTATCTCTTGACAGTCCGGTTAAATGAGTTAAATACACTCCAGCTGGCATTTTAGAAATATTTCAGCCAAAAAGGAAATTAACTTAAAATGTACTCACCCTCAAGGCGTTTGTACTTTAAACCATTGCTTCGGGACAAAATATAAGTCCATAATTTTTAATAACGCTTCCTCCATTGAAAAAGTCCGTCATATTAACATTAATAAACATATTTATTTAGAACTATTTCAGACTATTTTGGCTTGTAAACGGTGCTTTAACTGTGCATATTTCTCTCCTGATTCAGTATCTTTTTCACTGAAAAGGTAATATTATTGATAGAGGACTCGTATTTAAGCAATAAGCAATGGTTTAAAGATAACAAATCTCAATGATGGATTTGTTTATTACAAACATGTATCTTTTCACTTCACAGGACGTTAATTGCCTAGAGTCGTGATTACTTGTGGATTATTGTGATATTTTTATCAGCCATTTGGACTATTATTCTGACGGCACCCATTCATCATTTTGATATGGTCTTAAATGTACCCCTTTAGAAGTTTACCTGTCAAATCCATAGATGTTAAAGACAATGCTCCTATATTTAAATTGAATTTCATATTTCATTTATTTGAGTTGGTTTTAGGAAACAGGTGAATATTACTCAAGCTCTTTCTTGCTCCAACTGTTCAAGACAGCACTGAATAATAATGTGATTTTTGTTAGATAATTATATATTAACATTTACTGTTCACTGTTCACATCTTTAAGATGACTGCAAGCCAAACCAGGTCACTGTGCTTATAGCACCAGAAACGTCCTTGCTTCGACTGTCCTAGTGCTGCAGCCGCAGGTGCAGTCAGTAAATATAAAGGTAAAACAACTCACTGTGTATTTCTTAACTGCACAGCAACCTCTCTTGAGAAGTTTTTCACATCATAATTTCCATATTGATTTTCATAATGAAACGGGTTCAAAAAACACCATATAGTCAGGCACTTCGGTTTAAATGTGTCTCAATGCTTGACAGCCGTTGTAAATGTATGGTTTATTTTGGTCTTCTTGATGTAGATCTCAAAGGCTGATATCTTGCCTAAAACCTCTTTCTTCCAGACAAGGTCTGAGAGGAAGCTAAACACAAAGCTTCTTCTGAGATTATAGAGAGTTGCGTCACCTTTTTCCGCAGGGGTGTGCAAATTCTTTGAATGGTTGAATCATCGTGCCACACTGTGTCCTGACCAGGCACTTTTCACTATAAAGTGAAATCAAAAATGCATGTGTAATGCAATACAGCAACAGTTACAGTGAAATGTTACTGTGGGCGGAGCTACCAAAGTGTGACGCAACAGAAATAATATCAAATATATTATTTTTCATCACAGCTGTATAAAATCAGGATTTTTTTTCATTCAAAAGATTGGGGTCAATAAGTTTTATTTTTATTTTATAAAGGAAATAAATCTTTTATTAAACAAAGATGCAGTAAATTGATCAAAACTTACTTTGTAAAGACATTTATACATTTCAAATGAATGCTACTCTTTTGACATTTTCATTCATCAAAGAATCCTGATTATGTATGACAGGTTTCACAATCATTTTAAGCGTTATGATTGTTTTCAACATTGATAATAAGAAGAATCAGTCTTCTGAGCAGCAAATATATTAGAACGATGGGGAATCATATAACACCGAAGACTGAAATAATGATGCTGAAAATTCAGTTTTGCAGCACCAAAAAAATCACTTTTTAAAACATATTCAAATGCTAAATTTGATAACATTTTTATTGTAGTCAAATAAATGGAGCCAAAAGACTTCTTTCAAAAACGTTTAAAAATCTAACTAGCCTATAGTGAATCCACTATTGTAGATATGGCTAAATTTTGTCCCACATTCCTTACTGCATAAATAACACATTTATTTTCTAAGCCAAAGCTATCGTAACATGTTTTTGGCTGTTAATGCCTTCTTGTGTTTGTAGGCACATTTTCAACACATTTCTGAAATTTTCTGGCAGGGTCACCAGAATAACAGAACATTCAGATCTTTGGAAGAGAAAAAAAGTCATTAAGGCACAAGACATAAATCCAGAAAAACAGCACACCATCTCCGCGCTCTGCCATTCCAGAGTCTCACTGACTTCAAACGATGCCATAAATTTCCCGCCATTATTGATCTCTTGTCTTTCTCTCAGGAAGCGAACCAGAGCAGGAAAAAAGCCTTTCATTGTTTCTCAAGCCTAGTTGTCCCTGCTCTGAGTAGTTTGTGTAATGCTACCTGACAGATAAAGAGTTTCAGGAGCCACTCTCACAATTTGATTTGTTTTCTACTCCACCATCAATCAGAACAAAGACACTCTTGCTAATTCCACCATCATCATTTTGCTTTTATAAGGGCTAATGTCCAACAGTGCAATGTTGTATATGTACATCTGCATGGCACTTAAGGGAATTACAGGAGATGCAGAGCCAATCAGAGAATCTATTCTACTGTCACGGGACTGCAGAGTTTCCATCAATAAACCTGCATCAATTAAAAAACAACCTTAAAGGAACAGCTCACCTAAATAAACTCAAACCTAAAGGAATTTCTCTCAAAAAGAAAATAAAGGAAAGTGCATGAGGAATGAAGCTGTCAATCTTCAAAATGACAAGTAAGCATCACTACTGTCTCATAAAATATACATTTATGAAGCGCAAGTCACATGCTTTAGTTTTAAGATGGTCATTTTGGAGCTGGACATATTAGTCTTCATTCACTTCAAAGGGAAAAGAAGACTGATCAGGATATTCTTAAACATTACACATTTTGAAAGCCATACAGGTTTGAAACGACATGAGGGAGAATAAATTATGGTCAAAAATTCATTTTGGGAGCGCTATTCCTTTGAAAACCCTTTGAGAGCTCAGCATGATGTACTAGTGATAAATACAAACCTTAGAATTTGGAGCAAATTGTTGCTCTTTCAACATGGACTATTATCATAATTCCAGAGGGAATATCAGAGAAGACTCAGTACTCATCCAATGAGCAGAATAGCTGCATGGTGAGCAAATGCGGGGGAGGAAGGATGTAATTGGCCCGTGAATAGATTTGTCATTAAGGTAGACCCCACTCACGGTCCTCCTGTGACACATCTGCCTGATGAACGGGGTCAATAAGCCAGAACTACAACATACACTGTCAATTCTGACTGTCTTCACCTATTTTGGTGATCAACTTCTATGTTGACCCTGGAACAACATTGTTATTAACCAATCAGATTTGAAGAACAAGTTTATCATTTTTGTGAAGTTTAGGCTTATAATCAGTGTTTGTTGCTTGTACATCAGTGTCATTCATCTATAATTTCCTCTGATTTTAGGGATTACTCATGGGTAAGGTTAGGTTTAGGTGTAGGGAAATGGTCAAGATTACATTTTTGGATTAAAATGTTGTTCCAGGGACAACAATATATGTTGACCCAGGAACACATCTAACTCAGCAAAATCAGGACGTGCGTTACGTAATAGGGGTTAAAATATTCTCTACACAGATATTTTTGTTCTTTGTTAAGACCAGTTGTGTTTATTTCTAAAAGTAGTACTAATCAAAGATATTGATTCTGTAATAATAAAACAATGACTGATCGCCACCAGATTGATTAGAAGTCTAATTATATCCTTGGAATAGAAAAGAAAGTCAACATTTATGGCATGTCTTTTGGTTTCATGTAATGCATTCTCAAAGGAAGTCACAGGGAATGTGACACCTTTATCACAGATATCAGATATGTATCTATCTATAGCCGTAGCTATTCATGAATGTTAGAATATCCTTCTGGTTCTGCTGAGATTGACCTTCACATGATGGGTCCATTTTGAAATGTAACATTTTAAGCATGTTGCAATGTTATTTTTTATATACAGTGTTGTTAGAACTCTTGGCATATTTTAAGAGGTTTCAGTTGAATTTGTTGAATACCCGTAAAACGAACTATTGCCAGAACTACCTGCGATGGAAGGAATCTGCTGGAACATTGAGAAGTGATGGGGTGTCCAGACCTCAACCCCATCGAGCAAATTTGGGGCGAGTTGGAAAATAAACCGGCCAGATCTATTGTACATTCAAAGGAAAGCCTTTGGCTTGAGTTGCAGGAAGCATTGGATAACATTAGTTGAAGTTCTCGGAAAATGTATTGACACTGTGCCAGAGAGATGTGCTGCTGTAATTGTTGCAAGAGGTAGACATACCAAATATTAAAGTTAAAAGTGGAAAAAACAGTACATCTGCGTGTTTCATGAACATTAGGAAATGAAAGCATGTTTTGGAGGTAAAAAAGGTGAATATCTTCAGATCTGTCAAGTGTTCCATTTTTGCCACCACTGCATTTTTTATATTTGTAATATATTTTATATGCACTAGCATTCAAAACCTTTTTGTTTTGAAAATTTTTTGATTGATGTGAAAATGCTAGAACAAAAAAACAAGATAGATAGATAGATAGATGGATAGATGGATAGATAGATAGATAGATAGATAGATAGATAGATAGATAGATAGATAGATAGATAGATAGATAGATAGATAGATAGATAGATTAGATAGATAGATAGATAGATAGATAGATAGATAGATAGATAGATAGATAGATAGATAGATAGATAGATAGATAGATAGATAGATAGATAGATAGTTTTTGAGTAATCTGTTCCTTTAAGATCTGTAAGGACTGACTCTGACTTCCCTCCCTTTTAAACAGCCTCTGTATTCTATTTTTTCCCAGTCTTTTTCTTCTGTCCTTTTATTCCTCTTTTGAGTCGAGTCTAGGCTCCTCAAACATCCTCTCAGAATCTCTTTTTGTTTCTGTCTTTTCTCTTTCTCCCACTCCTTCAGTCTTCCAGGCTCAGAATCGCTCAGCGCCCAGCAGACCTGGGAGAGAATAAAAGAGTCTCTGCTTTCTTTTTCTGTATCCTGGAGGAGAGGTCTGACTGAGCAAGGGAATGATCGGAGAGAGGGAGTGTGGGGGTGGGGTCTAGCAGGCTAAATGGACTAGCGAAGCACATTAGAGCTAATGGATGAAGCCTCTGGGGTCAGATCATTCAGTACAGCTTCTGAACCCCCACATGTGTGCTAATGCAGCACCCTAGTCCAGAGACCTGGGCTGAATCCCAATCCACTTACTTATACTAAGCATGACAAGCATGCCCTTGTGAAAAGTACACGTTAGCATACTTTTAAAAAGAGTACTTATTACAAAAATAATATACTTTAAAAACATAAATAGTTATGTGCAAACTGCATTTGATGCAGCAGTTTTAGCTAAGCATGTATTTCATGTTGAACAGTTTCTGTTTTTCTTTGCTTGGATTTCTGTGTCAGCTTTGAATTCATCCACCTTTGAGTTTGAGCTATTGTTTTCTCAGAGCGATACTTGACATGTTTCAAACCAAAATAAAAGAGCCTACACAGGCCAGGCAACCTTAGGTCTATGTTTTCACTGCACTATGTTTTCCACCAGACAAATGATCTTAAAATGTAAAGCTAAATTGTGTTCCGGAGGTGAGCCAACATTGCAAGCAACATGTTAATATATCATAGAGAAACCTGGTGGATGATGCCTTCATAGGAAATAGAAAATGAAAAGAAGAAAGATGTAGGAACTGAGTGACGCAGACACCAATGACTGAATCAACATGGACGATTCAATCAGAACCGGATGAGGAGAACTACTTTGATCAAAAGAGCTGAATTCCAAATTAACGAGTCAGGGCCGTAAGAATCCTATCACGTGTGTGTCACCAGACCTAACTTCCTAATTAAGTGACTCCAAGACAAGTGGTCGACAATATCTTTTACAAAGAAATCCCTCGGTTTGCACCTGAAGAGGGGAAGGGTTGATTCTCCCCCCACCCAAGACAAACAGATAACACAGACCTTGATTTAAACAAAGGACCAAAACCTCTCTCAAACCCAGAAGCACTCGCTAAGCGTTAAAATGCATCAGATCATCCTCAAAATGATGATAAAGGACATACAATCAAATGTCATTTCATTGCATAACTCTATATCATGTCTGCAACCCATATATTTTAGACATTATGCTTTGATCATGCATAACGCATGAAATTATTACTAACTTTTGAATGGTTTGTTGCAAATGTTTCGTGTTTGGAAGGAATAAGTGAATCTCTTTCTCTTCCTTCCATTCCTTTATTTGCGATGTTAATCAAACCTGGGTAAAATGCACCTTGTTCACATTATAAAATTCATGTTTAAATTGTACCTTGATAAGAGCAGGAAAGTTGAAGCTCGTGTGACTAAGAAATAACATGCTGAGTACAGAAATATTCACTCCCCGTAACAAAGAAAATGCCTATGGTCAGAACTATACTAGAGGCCAGAAAAATCACCTGAGTTTTAAACCCCAACACACAAACCCTCAGAAGAGACAAGACACAGAGAGACTGAAGCCCGCTCAGACTCGAGCAGACTCTTCCAGGTCGAGATGGGTCAAGAGCGGACAACATCAGACTATACTATCTCACTCTACCTTTCCATCTTCTTCTTCTCGTGGGGACGTAAGTGATTTTCACCATTAACGGGGGTAGTTGGTGATTTAATTGCCATCCGAATCCAGAATTTTCTCTCATCACCCCCGTAAAAATCCCCGAATAACTTACTGTTTTTTGACAAACACCAAGGTCGTGTGGTAATTTAATTGCCGTCCAAATCCACATCTCAGAGTTTACAAGAAGAAATCGGTTCAAAATTCAGTGTTTAAACCCTTTTTGAGCACTCCCGAATCCTGATCACCGTAAGGTAACTGCTGTACTTCGGTGTAATTTGCATACATGTTTATTTCTGAAATGCTGGAAAGCATTGGATGCAATATTCAATTTACAAGTTGTTTAAACATACTTGTGTCTTGGAAGTGTTTGTTCACCTCACCTACGGGGCATGTTGTCACGTTTCACTTCCATTCTTTTGGGATAAATAAAGAAAAAAGTATACACTGTAATTATGAAACAAAGCAACATATTTGTGCTAAACAAGTGTTAAATTAATCAGGATAATAACATACTCGGAACCCCATGTGGATTGATACAAACTGAGAAAGTCAAAAAGTGTTGATCGATCTATCTATCAATCTATCTATCATTCTAGTGTTCTATCTATCTATCTGAGTCTTATTTCACATGTTTGGCCCTCTGCAGATTGCTGTGATTTTTCACTTCAGTGATCAGTACATTCTATGCTGGAGGGCTGCAAAGAATTCTGGGGCATCTGGATTGTGGGTTTTTGTGCACATTTGTATGTGTTTGTGTGTACAGTGCTGCTGTCCGTAGGGTAAAACTTTCTTCTAATCCTTCAGAAAACTGGAATCATCTGCACTTTCATCTCACAGCTGAGAGCAATGGTCTGGATTATCGCCCAGCTGATGAGATGACAGTGACAGCAATATGATACACAGTCAGTGTTCACCTACCACATGCATAGAGCGGATATGACAATATATTCACAACATAATAGTCATATAATTGTTTAAATTATGGACTTTTATGGTTTCAAACATTATATTGTGTGAAAATCTCAACAGATGTAAACTGACTTGACATGAATTTATTTTCCTGTAGGGGGAGTGTTCATATTGCAGTTTGGACATGACCACATGATGCACTGCTTAAGTGTGCGGGTGTATTATTAAGAACTATTATATAATCAATGGTGACACTACTTAGAGATTATAGATATGTCAAAAAGGCTTAAATACTCTTTGATTATAGTCTAGAGGTTAAATGCTTCCTACACAAATAACCCTTTTAAAGGTCACTCCAGCTGCTTAAGCTCTCCTAATATTTATGCTGAGTGTAACTTTAGATGCAGAGCGTGTGTGAAAATCAGGACCTCTTTACAATCACAACAACATTAGCATAATATATAGAACATCTGCTAGACATAACCCCTGTAGTTGCTGCAGCATTACCTTGTTATTCAAATGGTATAACTATATATTTAATTATTTTGATTGAAAAAAATATTTTGAAGGTAATTTGTTCATTTTAGATACTTGTTTTTTTCTGTAACTTGGGAAAAAATCATGCATACAGATGCCGTATTTAAAATGTAAAAGCTTTTTATTCATATTCATAAATGCAAAGTAAAAATATAGAAAACGAAATATTAGTATTCAATGGCTCAGGAAACACAGTAACTTTATGTATGTAGACAGAAAACAAACACAACAACAAGGGATAGAAATTAGAAATGAGTTAGCTTAAAATCTCTTCATGTAGACCAGTGAGGGAAGGGTTCACATTTAAAAATTGTTCATGTTTTATAAAGCTTATTCCTATGACAGTAGATTCACTTGATCTGCTCCACTAGAGTGCTCATGTAGCAAACCTGAGAATGAGTATTTACTATTAAGTATGTACTATTAATATCAGGTATCTGTTCCAGGATCAGTCCCATTCATGCTGGACCTGCATGGTCTGTGATGGTTTACTGTTGTCTATGCTTCTTTCCTGTAAGAAAAGAGAAAAACGAATGTTATGTTATAAATGTTGATTCATGTAATGTTTTGTTTATGCTCTAAACTTTATTTTATGTGATTTGCTGTTTTGTTAAGTAATGTTCAAAATGTTATTTCATGTGATGTGTCCTTTTATGTTCAAAATGTTATTTCATGTGATGTGTTGTTTTATGTTATGTTCAAAAATGTTATTTTATGTTACCTAAGTATTATATAAATTTATGTTGTGTTGTGACGTCATGGTGTTCTAAATATTGTGTTGTTTTATATTATTTTCTAAACATTACTGTGACTATGTGTGCAAAATGTTGCCATCTTCTATAATATTTTTGTTGTGTTATATTATGTTGTAAATGTTGAAACATTATCTCTTCTAAATATTATGCTCTAAATGTTATGCTGTGTTTGAAGTGTTATAAGATGTTGCTAGATGTTGTATTCTAAATGTTATCTTATGTTATGCAAACAGAACAAAAAAATATGCATGTACATTTATATTTTTTTAAGTACCAAGACTTGATGATAAAATACCTACAAACACGTACCTCTATGAGTTTTGGGTACAGGTCCTGATAGTATGTAGTCGATCAGTTTTCTCACCCAGTTATTATCACTTGGAAATGGTGCACAGAGCTTTAAGCCCTTCTTTGTGACAAATCTGTGGACATTCATTTATATTTAAATATGCAAACTCAAATACACCTTGAAGTCTGCAGTACTTTGGAGGCATTTTAAAATGTGTGTAATGCGACTTACATAGTGGCAGGAATTCTGCAGGCTCCATCACCAGTCTGAATGGTGAAGGACGTCACCACCCTCTGCGGGATGCGCCGGTCACTGGTGGTTAAACAACAATCCGCTGTCCCATCGTTCTGAGCTGTGATAGTTAAACAGTGCACAGAATGTTAACCATTAGCAGCATCAACAATCTCACCTAAAAAATCATTGAAATTAAGACATCATATTTGCAGAAAGTAAAGTAAAAGAATATTGTATATTGTAATTTGAATATGCATATTGTAAAAAACACTGTTTTTTAAGTTCAAATAAATTTCAAAACAGATTAATTTAAACCTCTTGCAGAAGGATATTACTAAATAATTGTACATTTTGACTCACCTGTTGTACAGCTCCATAGACTGATGCTCAATAATTTTATGTTAAATTGTCTCTTATACCACTAATTGCCTAGAAGATGTAACATAAATGTGGGGCCCATCCGGGATAAAAAACAAAAACTGCATTGAGGTTTGTAACTGCTGCTATATGCGTGTATCTGGCCAGTCAATGGCTGCAGTATCTGAGTAACCATATTAACACACTTTGCATATGGATATATGATGAGATGATATACCAGTTATGGTTATGGTAATGACCATTTTATGACTCTAATGTAACATTATAACTCTTATGAAAAGAACAGACTTAATATCAAAGCTAACAAATTCTCACCAAACCACAAGTTGTTTGATTGACAGCTCTACTAATGTGTGGGTTCATGTGTTTTTTGGTTGAAATCCAACATAAAAGCTGCATGAACACGTACCTGCTGTTGCCGACAGGTAAGCAATACATGCTTTTGGAAGATTATGATGTAACTTGCTTAGTTTTTAATAGTCTTGCTGACTACCTGTATTTTATCCTACTGTTAGAATTACCATTAATTTACAGATTTGTATTCTACGTTTCGCTCAGAGCAGCTGAAGTGTGCACAGAAATGGCCTGTGTTCCTGTGTTTTGGCAATACTCCAGTGTTATGTTTCAGGCATGCATCTACATGTGTCTGCTAAATAGATGCATAGAATACAGCAAGCAAAGTGTCTGAAGGCCTCGGACATGTGTTAATTACTAAAATCTGTTTAAAAAATGGCCATATCCTGAAATCCTGCTCAATTAAAACTTCCTCAAGGGATGTAGCTCCACACACAGCCTGTTCTTCATTCTGTGCTGTGGATCTGAGTGTATCTTTTGAGCTCTAATGAAGCGTGAAGAGGGGAGCAGATTGCTTTGATCCTCTATTGAGACCAAGCAGTTTGATTTCTAACTACAGCTGCATTCAGTTATCACTCATTACTTCAAGATTGTCAGGGAATGAGCCACATGCAGTGTCACTTCCTATATGATGGCTCACTTCCACCTGGGCAGCAGTAACTTCAGCAGGTCCAGAGGTAATCAAGCAGTAATCAAGCTGCTTTGTCTGATAAGGAGGTGATAAGGAAATTAAAGACAATCAAAACTATTTGAAGGCTAGTCAAAATTTCTCGCTGAGTCTTTTTTTTTTGCGCATGTTACAGCACCATGTGTGGCAAGTGCTGTCAAAAAATTAATCACATCCAAAATAAACGTTTTTGTTTACAAAATATATGAGTGTGTACTGTGTATATTTATTATGTATATATAAATACAAACACATGCATGCATATATTTAAGAAAAATATGCGATATATTAAATATATTTATATATAATATAACATAATAATATAAATATATAAATGTATATACATGTAAATATTTTCAAAAAATATATATACATAATAAATAAACGGTACTCATAATGTAAAAAATATTATGTAATTATTTTGGAAATGCAATTAATCACAGTTAATCATTTGACAGCATATATATTACATATTTTACAAATGTTAAAATGCTCATCATAAAAAATGTGTTTTGAAGTAAGTGTATTAATAAACTGCATTTTCATCATTTTTAATACAAATAATAATTTTGATGCTGACAGCACTTGACCTTAAAATCACTAGGTTAGTTTTACTAACTAAACATTACATTAGAACATTTATCCAGTTATACAATAATTGTGTAACATGTTAGTTTCTTTCATCAGTATTTATATGATTTTTATCATCTGCTGTTATACAATAGTTGGTTTTCATTTACACTGAGAACAGATGTAGAATTAAAAGACATGTTTTATCTGTCCTCTATCAACATATACAGACTTGTCATACATTAAGAGTGGGAGTTATGAATTATTTGCGGTTAGTAATTGATGAAAGTTGTTTAACTTCCAAGAGGCTCTAATAACAAAACGTTCTGATCATTTGGAGTTTCAACTCATTGTTCTCGTGATGAATGGCAAAGATTCTTCTTCCTTGTATAGGCTCGCCCACGACTCAAAGCGCTTGTTTATAATAGAGGCTCAAATTTATGTTCCTTCAATGGGGAAAAAAGCCTCTTCCCGCAGTTAGGTTGTACAGTTTCCAGATCTGTTTGGCATCCGTACAAGATAAACTCACCACAGAAATCTACAGGTCTCCAAAAAGTTTGATTCTTATCGTTGATGCCCTGAAGGTAATGACTTTTAATGTCTTCCAGTGTCACGTAGGTGCAAACCTTACACATACAATTACTAGTATGTGGCCTTGGTAAAGTTAACTGCTATTTTCTATTACAAAAGCATTAGTTCCAGCAAATTTAACATTATTATTAAAGTTAACATTAAGTGATGTACATTTCAGATAATATTGTCAGCATGAACTGTCTGGTTGCATTTCACCAGTCATTGTGATCGTTTCATTCCCGTTTCATCCATTTTTGAGATTGAGACATTCATTAAGAATAATTTTTTTGCACATGTTTTTATTGCAGAAACAGTATGATATACACAGTTACAAAATAGTCAAGTCATTTGCTTGATTTCTGAATGAATCAGTCGTTTTAAATTAATTTAATCAATGACTCGCTCATTAAGACCTGCCACCTACTGGTGCTCTTAGTTTCAAATATAAAGTACAATTTCATAGTTCCATATTTAGTATATTTTATATTTAAAACATTAATCTCCTTTTGTTATTCATGTAACTGTAACTGCACTCATGGCATCTCTGAGCTGCATTAAATAGTCTGTGCAAATACATATAAACGCCACTTCAGATGTCGCTTCTGTGCCTCTTCTGAAGTGAAAAGGTGGATTTTGTTGATAGTGAATTCATTTGACTGGTATGCGTCTTATTATTCTAATTGCATTTATTGAATAAATATATACATTTACATGAAGGATCATGCATGCATTTAATAAGGTTAGAACATTTACCCTGGGAAAGGTTAAAAAATGTCCCTGTAAATCAATTTAAGGGAGAAAATACTGCCCCTTAATTGAAATATTTATTCATTTATTTATTCATTCATTCAAATTTAGTTTTTTGGGTTACTTATTTATTTGTCCTTGCTTCACTAATCCTGCAAAGAATCTTTATTTGTGGTATTATGGAAATGGCCACCCTAGTCTACAGATAACGATAAAGATAAACATTAACTGACAACGGCATGATCGGAATGGAGCCATGGCTGCAGAAATCCCCTTTTGACTGCCAGGTAAGGTTACGTGGGTGTGTCATTTTCCAGAAGTCATGCATACCTAGCTATCAGCAGGACTTTATAGATCTTTAAGATAAGCAGGAACAGACTTTGCACCCATATCCCAGACTGAACCTGAGGTCTGATATTAAAGGAATTCGGAATGGCTAAAGGCATTTCTGAGATAAGCAGTAGTATTAGTCTGCTAAATTGACCTTGCAAGTTTACAGTTATGCTCAGCGGGTCGTTTCTTTGATAAAATGTGTTTAGTCTCTCAACTTTCCTTGTTCTGAATCAGTTCTTTATGTTTGTGCAGTGAGCCTGCAATGACATGATATCTATTGTAGCTCAGGGACAAAGGACACTCTGGAAAGTCCGTAAGATTAGTTTATGTTCCAGTCACAGATGGTCATGGGTAATTTCGTAACATGACGGACAGGTATTTCCTACTTTCATGTAGGGCACAAAGGGTCTCCACCTGCTTGGCTAATTGTGTTTTGTAGGGGTGGAACATTTGTTTTGTTCTGATCATTTGTTTTTACATTGCTATCACATGTAACAAACAAAACTTAACTGCTGGGTAAAGCACTGATGGTTTTTAAAATAAATAACCTGAATTTGTTTTGGTTGTGTTCCTGCAATGTGATGATCAGTGATCAAAACAGAAACACAATAGGTCATTCCTGCTATGAAGAAACATGAATATATATATGTGTGTGTGTGTGTATATATATATATATATATATATATATATATATATATATACATACATACATACAGGGGTTTTAACAGGGGTGTATAGACTTATATCCACTGTTTGTATGTATACAGTGCCCTCCACTAATATAGGCACCCTTGATAAATATGAGCAAAGGCAGCTGTGAAAATAAATCAGCATTGTTTATCCTTTTGATCTATCACTCAAAAAAAAATATTTAAGTGAAACAATTGAAAGTGGGGAGAAAATCTCATTCTGAAATAAATGTTTTTCTTCAATGAATGTTGGCTACAATTATTGGCACCCTTAGAAATTCTTATGAGTAAAATATCTCTGAAGTATATTCCCATTCATATTTAATTATTTAGCACACCAGGGTGACTAGGAGCATGAAATTGTCCAGCCATGACATGATTATAAATATGAGGAACACAAAGGCCAAATTCCCTTAATCATTCATCACAAGGAGCAAAACCTGAGAATATGGTTCTGATGTGCAGAACAAGATTGTTGAGCATCACAACATAGAACGTGCTTCTAGGAAAAGAGTTAAAGCATTGAAAATCCCCATTTCCACCATCAGGGTAATAATTAAGAGGTGTAAAAAAATCCGCCTGAAGACGTGTCTTTGTCCCCCAAAAAATATCAAACATCCCCTACTAAAATTCTCCTCACTCATCCAAAAACAAACTCCAGAAAATTCAGTTGTCAGCCACGACTGGAACTTCAAATGGCACTGGCAGCAAACCCACCAAAGGAGTTTATTACAAACAGGGGGGGGTTGTCCATGGTTAAATATACTGCTCTTTAAAGGCAGGGTACGCAATTTCTGGAAGCCATTGTTGATATTTGAAATCACCAAAACAAACACGGCCCTACCCCAAATGGGTCTCGCCCCTATTTTGATAGATCCACCTCACATATACATAGCCTACACTACCCGGGCGACGATTAGGTCTGTGAAACATAAGTAGCTTTTCCACCGAAATTACCTGGAACATTTTTTCCTCCAGACGGGTTGCTTTCTGTGTTTCCATCGTGGTCTAAGTACCGAAAAGATTAGGCAAATAGTGTTGTGACTAAAGGTTAGGTCTGTGCGTGTTTCTCAAAACCAAGTACGCAAATTTCAGACTTGCATCCTCTGTAGTTCGGACTTCGGTAGTCCGTTAGAGTTAGAATCGGTAGTGTGAGCTCCCGCGGATGGAACGACGCAAGTCCGGTAACTCTGCAAACAGTTGCATACTTAACTTGATAACATCAGTCAGCTCACCTCGGCTACTGCAATCTTCCTCACTGTTTTTACAGACGGAATATATCAAACACCACTGCCTCTTTTCGTTTTCATTTAAACATATTAATAGCCGCAGAAATGTAGTTCAGGGAACGTGCATACATTACAATGAAAAAAATATTAGATCAAACATTGCCTGTTTTCATTTTCATTTTAACATATCACTAGAACAGTAGAATTAAGACCAAAGATTAACTGTTAGATTTATCAAAAACTAATTATATCTTATGTTTAACCACTACAGAGACATCAGAGCCAGCGGTAAATGTCAGAAGGACTAGCCGAGGTTATGCTCCTCTCTTCGGGATACATGAGCATTGAGCGTCCGCTGATAACGTGGAGCTCACGTCTCCAAATCTGCAAGGCACATTTTCAAATAGGCGCTGTTTTTATAAATAAACTGCAGATTTGAGTTTTAAACAACTATATTATCTTTAGCTGTTGCGGCACGTCTGGTGTAGACACAGTGTTACTCACCTATCGAGAAGAAACAAAGCAACCTCGGCGTCCAGTCGCAGGCCTTCCGCAACTTGAGTTCTCTCCAGCGCTGGAAAGCTGATCCGATTCGATATTTACACGCGTCCTACTTCTTGCCTTATCGTTCTGCAGACGTTTTCCTCTTTTTGTTTTTTTATCCACCATCTCTTTCAGTCACTGTGCGGCTGTGTCACTGGCTCTCTCCTCCATATCATGTTACTGCTGATTGTGTACGAGTTTGTGTGTGTGTGTGTGTGTGACTCAGTTTATAAAAGGTTTTGAAAAATTGCATACCCTTCCTTTAATGTCGTGGGCCTGTTTTTCTGCCTGGTCCTGAACATCTTGTTCAAAAGCATGGCATTATGGATTCTATCAAATACCAACAGATAAAAAAAATCTAAACCTGACTGCCTATGCTATAAATATTATAATGGGCCGTGTTTGGATCTTCCACCAGGACAACAATCCAAAACAAACATCAAAATAAACACAAAAATGAGCACAAAATTATATTTTTACTATGGCTGCCCCTGTCCTCTGAACTGAAAATGAGTGGAGTGAACTGAAGAGAAGTACTAACATAGAGCTGTGAATCTGAAGGATCTGGAGAGATTCTGTTTCAAGAAAATGGTCTCTGATCTCTTATCAGGTGTTCCCCAAACTCTTCAGGCATTATAGGAGAAAACTCAGAGATGTTTTACCCTGGGGAAATACCTTGCAATAATTGTGACCAACATGAACTAGAGAAAGCATTTATTTCACAATGAGATTTCCCCCCTCCCACTATTACTTCAATGATAGGTTGGAATTTTGTGAAATTTTTAAGATAAAAAGGATAAACAATTTCACAGCCGCCTTTGCTCATATTTACCAAGGGTGCCCATATTAGAGGAGGGCTGTGTGTGTGTGTGTGTGTGTGTGTCAGAATTTTTAATTATGTGAATTTAATTAATTGTGTCCCTACTTAATATGAATTTTTCTTTTTTATATGCTATTCAAAATGTCTGAACCAAAGCCTGTTTTATTGGGAATATTGCTTTAATTTCTTTTCAGTTAATAGCTTTTTCCTATGAACCTGATTACCTCCAGACCTCTGTGTCCAGCACTACTACTAAAAATATTTAACAACAAAAGCAAATCCCAGAATTCTCATAAAGGTGACTCCGTTTTTGGCTGGAAAACAATAGCACACATTTATGTGGCTATTAGTAATGGATATGATTAATTATGAGTTTTGTGGGATTAACTGACAGGGTTATTAAAGTAAACTGAAACAAAAATAAACACTGCATTACTTGAAATAAAATTAACTTTGTGAAATATATAAAATATAGAAAAATATTTTACTTCTAATTGCCAAAGCAACATTTCTCATTTAATTTAATTATGCACTAAAATAAAAATCTATTAAAATGTATACCTTGTGTGCATATGTTGCATAAGCATGTTCACTTATTATTTTAATTTATAAGGTTTGTCTTCAGTTCCTTTCAGTACATGTTATAATAAAGTGATATTGCCATTTCGTTATTCAAGAGATTTTCGATAAATGGGTCATCTCAAGAAACCATGCTATTTATGCTGGAAAATGGGTGCTTTTATTTTTGTATTTTCATTTCTAAAGGTTACAGCATAACTTTGCCACCTCAGGCCCAATATATCACTGCCATAACTACTTCTGAAAATAGGGCACCACATTATTTAGTCATTTTTCTTGTGCTTTAAACCAAAGTAATAATATTAATTATATAAAAATGTATCAATTAATCACCAATAAACACTAAAAGAAATTCACCTCCATCTCAACTGTTGTTAAAAAAGTCACTCCCTTAACTATGATGTGAGAAAGAACTATTATTTAAAGGGGAAATGTCACATAACACAGTTGAACATAAATCACACAGACAGATGAATTCTGCTTATCAGTCATGCAAAAAGTACTACTTATGGAAACGATAGAGCACTTTAATGAATTTACCCTGGCACTTACAGACCGCAGAATCAATCAGATTCCATAGTGTGTTTTTAGATAAAACATTGCCCTCTCCAGGCCAATAGCTGTTCCAGCAAACAAACACACACACACACTACCATTTCAAATTTGTACAAAATATTTAATTGATTTTTCTCCCTTTTAATCAATGAAATTAAAACAATTAAAATGATTTCTTTCACAGCTAATTCAATCGTTAACCACATAAAGACACTAAAAGCCACTGTATGGCTTGACAGTATTTTGCTTTAAATACAATAATAAAACAAACCTGCCCTCACAAACACACACACATGCACCATGCAGAGCAGTATACTTCTATTGCATTATGGCTAAATTAACCTGAGCACATGATGTAATTATCGTCCCCATGCATTTCTCTCAAAAATGAGATCATAAGTCATTTAATCCATTAGTGAACTAAATATGACAACTAAAAAAATAACAGTCAATGCAAATTGAATGAACAAATTTCATTCACTAACATCAAACAAGGCAACCATTAAAGCTGGTGACCTGTTATCTAGGTGAGGAACTTAAAAATAGTAATTGAAAATACCTTTCAAGTGGAGCAGTGTGTTATATTCTGCACCGCTTGAAAGGTATTTTTACTATATTGTTATAGGTTCAACCCTGATGCTTGAGTGGTTATTGCTAGAAAATAGACAGGACAACACATTAACATCAATGAGTTATCAAACAAATGTTCAAGCTTGAAAAAAAATAAAAACAATAGCTCCAGTCCACTGCTGAAATCAATGATGCCCTCAAGCATGCACTTGTAGCTTTTAAAGGGACAGTTCAACCAAAAACCTCTTTCATCATTTACCCATCAAACCTGACTTACTTTCTTCTGTAAAACACAAAGGAATGGAAAAGAGCATGTTGGAACAGCAGGGGTTTTCGTTTTCATACCATTGCAACACTGTGGAATTCATGTAGCCCTTCAATGTAATAACTTCTATTCATCTCTATAATGACCTTGTGGAACATGTAGTAAAAAGGCATGAACAAAGATCATCATCCCTCTCTTTTTTAATACAAAGGCAGCAGAGCAACAAAGGCCGACAGTTCAATAGCTTGTCGAAAGCATAATGACTGTTGCAGTGTTCTAAAATAGCTTTTATAAAATATCAACTTCAGTTTATCGACTTCTCTTGTATTTGAAAAGGAGGAGATGCTTTCGACCTCTTTGGTCCAAAACACACAAAGTCAGATGCAAAACAAATCTGGTTTCCATTCGTATGGTTGGCAGTGGAGTTGAGGAAGATGACCAGCACATCTCTGAAGAGTTCTGGATTGGGTTTGTAGGAGGAAAAGGGGGCGTGGTCAGGGTAGCCAGTGCTACCAGGAGTTATGTGGGAGGAGTTTCTTAAATAACCCGCTCACTGATATGTCCACCCTCATAACCATGGCGAACCCCAGGATCAAAAACACACTGCCCACAATGAAGCCCGAAGCCTCAAACATCAATCTGCCGAAAAGAAAAATATTTCTTAGAATCCAGTTATTATGAGAAGAGCTTTTTTAATCTTTAACTTGTACTGAAGTCAAAGTTTAATGTGGCCAAGTAGTGTACAACACAACGAAATCTCCACATCACAATGCATAGGACTGATTTTGTTAATTTTGTTGTGTTGTGCTGTTTCCATTGTGTTGCGACTTGTTTCCGTTGTGTTGTGGAGATTTCATTGTGTTGTGTAATACTGGGCCAATGTAATAATTACTGTAATTACAAGATGGAAACCAGTAGATTCTACTCCGGTTTCTCTGGCAACACTTATAATGCCACAATGGATCACTGTTTGGGTTTGTTTGTAATGGCAAAATGTTTCACTACATTAATTTACCTCTTGTGAAAGTCAAAGTTGTCAAAAACTCTTGTCATAATTCAGAGTTAACATCATCTACTTATAAAGCATGACAGTTAGCATACTAAACTCTCTAAACGTGAAAAGCAAGTGGTGTGTGGGTGAATTTTAGTAATGTTATAAAGGGCCTCGTACAAAACAACATTATCAAAACAACACCAACCACCATTGTTCAACCCATCAACTAGTCCATTTCAAAAATGTGCACAGCCCTAGATAATTTTTTCAATACCTTAAAATAAAATAGAAAAAGTAACAATAAGAGATGGTGACTCACTTGGGTGCAAACACTTTCCACACCATTAGGTGTCTCCTGAGGATGGCTGCAGCACAGACAGACGCAAAAACCTAAAGGTAAACAAGTTATTTATAATCATTTTAGAAAGGCATACAAATCACATTAGATGAGAATACATTAGTCTCTACATTACATACATAGTCATTAGACTATAGACATTAGTCTTACATGATTAAACACAAAAATGCATATTTTTCTTATTGGAACAATTCACGCAGTTTGGTGAATGATAAAAAAAATTACGATTTATGAATCGTTTATTAAAAATAAGATTACTGTAGAACACCATTTTACTAGAAAGGAGGCCACAGAAACATTGCTTCGATTAAAAATGTTGTTGTGAACAATTTTTTGCCTAATATAATGGGAGCATTATGCAACGCACCTGTGCTCCATTCACAAAGAGGTAGCGTGCAGCGAGCTGCAGGAGACCAGAGCTGAACTTCTGAGGGTTCTCTCTCAGTCTCATTTCCATGACAGCGTCCTCGCTCTCCTCCGCTCCTGCGGAGTGCGTAGATCGGGTCCCACACACCTCGCACACCAGAGGCCAGAACAGCAGCAGAGGACAACCAACTGCATGTGCAAATTAGACAGTGATCATTAGAAATGGAAAGAAAGTATGGACAGAAAGCTTTAAAACAAAAATAATGCTGATACAGAAACAAATCTAATGTGAATCATGTTGAGAGCATCCTGGATCTAGTGTTAAGTTACCTGCAAAGATAATTTGAGAGGAGAAGGTGTTGAGGGTCACCAATGACGCAGGAAGCGCAGTGCCTGTGTGACCTTGAGGAAAGCCCACAAATGCAGCACCCCACTGAATGGAGGGGAAGGTAGGCAGGTGTCCAGTTGCATGGAAAAACTGGGCGGCTGCCAGAGACCATGAAACCACTGGAGCCCATGGCACACTGAAACATTCTGGCAGGGTTAAAATAGGAAGATTTGATGCATCAGTTGTAATAGCTCAGCAAGGCATAAGATGTGAACATAATGGAGTGCGTCTTACTAGAGTGCTTGTGAAGGCTGGAGAGGTTGGCGCTATAGGCGTGGATGTGCAGCATGGCTCCGGCCTGCAGCAGGAGAAGCAGGAAGGCAATAGCCATTCCCTCCGGATGGAGAAGCAGAAGCACCAATCCCAGGAATCCACAAAGCAGGACCAATGGGGCAGAGTACACTGTACCCAGCCCGTAAGCCTCCACAGCTGGCCTGCTGTCAGTTTCGCCACTTTCTGTGGCCCCGTCCTCCAGCGAGTGTCGGATGCGCTGATACAACTGTGGTATGAGGTGGTGCAGTTCAGCCTGTGGACTGATTCCCGTACTGGCTCGGTACTTGGGGGGTGGCAGGGATGTTCCTCGAGAGTTCAATGGAGTCCTTGACTTGAGGAACACTGTCATGGGGTCCACCCACAACAGGAGCAGTCCCAAGCCCAGCAAGCAGAAAGTGGCCCGAGGCAGTAACACTTGAGCTAGGCCGATGAGTTCAGACAAATTCCTAAAGGTGTCCTCTGGGGTGGCACTTACCGCCCAGTGCAACCCCATGCAAACACAGGCCAGGGGTATGAGGAACCATGCCGAAAACACAGTCACACTGGTACAGTTGAGGTTTCCGTAATGTCTGAGCCATCGGAGTAGAAGGTACCCCCACAAGGCCAGTGAGCCAATGGAGAGGACATAGTGGAGGTTGCGCAGTTGGCTGTTCTGTACTCGTGAAAGCGGAGAGAGGAAAGGTGAGGGCTGGCAGGTGCCCTGCTCCTCTCGGCAGTTGTGGAAGGAGAGGGATAGGTAGAGCGATCCCACCAGCACTCCCAACCAAACCAACAATATAGTGGCCTGCCGTCTAACCACTGAGGATGGCAGCGCTGTTGGGAGCAGCAGCGGTGGCTTCTGGGTGTCTGGTGGGGGAAGTGGTACCAGGAGTCCATCCCAGTTAAGACGGAGAGGAACATAGATGCTTAACGTGAAGAGCAAGAAGGTAACCACATTGCCCTCGTAGATGACATAGCTGTCTGAGAGTAGGGAGGCACAGCGCAGGAACAGCACTAGAAGGGCCGGCGTGAGGAGGACAGAAGGTGACCACCTCTCTTTTGGAGAAACTCCTCGAGTTCTCCATAGAAACAAAACCTCAGAAGAAAGTGCTGCAGCTCCCACACACCATGAGAGCTCCAAATATCCTTGCAAGAACAGCTGACCTGCAGCTACTACTAGTCCCACAGCCAACCCTGAGAGTATGGGCACCTTCAACAGGCCTTCCTGAATCACTACATGAGACAACTCAGAAACGACATAGCAGAGGATACAGGCAACTCCTAAGATTAAGAGCCCAGCAGCCATTTTGAAAGGATTGAAACGGGCCCAGGAGGCTCTACATGTCTCCCTGACAGTAGTCAGATAGTTCTGCATTGATACGACTAGCTCAGGAGAGGGAATATGGTCATTGCGGACAGTGGCCAAGTACTGGGAGGAAATATTCGAGAAGTCAGCCCGCAGCTGAGACAGACTGTCTGGTGGGATGTCTTTGGCCATGTTAGAGTAGGTCTCCAAGAAGCGGTTTACCTTTATGGAAGAATCAGACAGAATTTTGCCAAGTTCATCATAATTGTTGTAATAATGAAGAAAGACAATTCAGGCAAATGCACCTTTAAACACAGACTAAAAAAAAATTCCTCTAACCTGTTTGACGTTAATCCACAGCGCCTCAGCCTGGCTGAGCCCTGTAGGTGCACCCCGGGAGCCATTCTGAGGAAAAAGTGGAAGAAGAACCTGGCCCACACTGCTATAAGGAATGGGCACTCCCAGCAAAAGTGCCAGCGTGGGCACCAGATCAGTCTGAGGTACTACCTCAGGTTCCACCTGCAAACACAAAGATACTGAACTGTATGGAAAAAGCCAAAAGATAACCCAAGACAACATTTAAATTCCTCTCTCATAGTGGCACTTTTTTTATTTAAATCATTTTCCCCACATTTTAGAAAATGGAAAATGGGGAAAAGGCTAATAAACAGTTTGGTTTTTAAGTATCCAACACAAGTAAACAGTATTAATGCTGTGATCATGAAATTTCAGACAAATAGCGTTGACTACAGCCTTACAACAGAATATTTTGTGACACCCACCATTTTTCACCATCTGGCCACCCAGCTAAATTTTTCCTGGACACACCACTGGTAGTAAAACATTAAACACAGACAAATCAAAACAGTGTCTCTTATACCTGGGAGCCTGGTGCTGGAAATAAGGGAGAGGAACTGTAGAGAAACAGAGCAGCATCTGTTTCTTTCTGGCTCTCTCCACCGTGATCCCCAGTGTCTGTCATTCCATGATCCCCCATCACTACCAACAAGGTGTCGTTCTTCAGACGCTTTATCACTGACCTGGGGTCAGCACCGAATAACAGATAGAAAACAATTGCATAATACAAGAAAATATAATAAAACTAAAAACATGGCATAATGTGGGTAGATGAATGAGACTGTTGCTAACCTGAGAACTCCATCCATCTGGGAGAGTTTCTCAGCCATCGCAGGGTGATCCGGGCCAAATCTGTGCCCACAGTGATCCACACCCAGGAAGTGAGCAATCAACACATCCCAGTCATCCCCCTCCACTGCAAAAAGCAAACACAAACCCTTAGCAACTCATTCAGACGCGGTGTTTACAGTGTAAACTTGAGATATATGTACATCTATTTACAAGCTAAACAAAGTGAGATCTTAAACCAACCAGGCAAGTTCCTAATTGATGTGCTAATCATTCTGCTTACTGGTAGGATAAATGTTTTGGAGAATGCCGTTGTCAACGGTATGCAAGTCCTTCACGTTGAAGGAGGGAAAGGGCAGTGATCTGTGGAACTTCTTGGGGAAAAGACTTACCCATGTGTCATCCCCCATAAAAACAACTCTCTTGCCTTTTAAAAAAAGGAGAAAAATAACGCAATGATTAACAAAGACTCAATCAAAAAAAGCTACACTTTAAGATCATTTTAATGTAAACATGATTCATTTAATTTGATAAAATTGTGACTTTATACATTTCAACATTACCTGGAATAATGCATTCTGGTAAACAACATAATTATGTTTATCATACTGACAAAATTTATAGCTGAATGCACTGTAAGTTGCTTTGGATAAAAGCGTCTGCTAAATGCATAAATGTATGGTAATATAATGCTATAAATATAAAAAGAAATAATAGTTTGGCAAATCTCACAAAAATAGGTCCAGCTCACATTTCAGCCTAAAAATACAAAACAAATACAAAATACACTACTGTTAAAAAAAAATGTTTTGAAGTTTTGAAAAGTCTCATCATGCTTCTCAAGGTACAATAAAAATAATAATATTCTGAAATATTAAAGTAAACGTTCAGGTTTTAATATATTTTAAAAAGTAATTTTTTTCTGTGATGCAAAGCTGAATTTCATTACTCCAGCATCATTACTCCAGTCTCTTTTCGGTGTCACACGATCCTTCAGAAATCATTCTAACATGCTGATTTGCTGCATTTTACATTTTTGTGGAAACCATGGTACATATTTTTCAGGATTATTTAATGAATAGAAAACACAAAAGTACAGTATTTAATTATGTTTATTATTTAATGTCATTTTGATCATTTTTAATGCGTCTTTGCAGAATATAATTAATTTTTTTTTTTTAAAGATAATTAAACATTCTCATGACCATAAATCATCTGGAAATTAAAGTTTTGGGTTTTTGATCATTCCCATATATTTATTTCCCATGTAATTGCAACTTTTACTTTAATACAATAATGTTTTTATTTAAATCATCATATTTATATCAGCATATTTAAAAACATAAGAGTAAGCAAATTAGATTTGATGGAAAATTGCTTTGAAATAATGACAATGTGAAAAAAAAATTGTGGTCCTAAAAAATTGTCTTCCTATTCTTTAGAGAAAAATATAATTTATTGACAGGTTTGGAATAAAGGAAAATCCCAGTTGCAGATTCACTCACCCACTTGGCCCAGCTGGTGCACTAAATTGTCTTCCAGGATGGCGTTGGATGCAAAGTTGTTCCCCACGTCAATGAACGTGGGCAGGGAACCTGTGGTAAAGCCTTTGATCCTCTGCATGGTAGTGGTGGGCGGATCGGCCCGAAAGGTGTAGAGTCTGGCATGAGAGGGTGAGACGATGCCATCTCATCTAACACCGGCAGCTTGTTCTCAAACGGTTTGGGTGCCGTGTTCTCCGGATCATAGCGGGTGAAGTCGGCCTTCAGAGCATCTATGATCAGCACCACTGCCCTACGAAAACGTGGCTTGCTCAGGCAGAAATCTCCCTTCACCTGAACTCCTGGAGACAAGATGTCTGCACAGGTGCTCGTTCTGTTGACCTCCAGCCTGACTAAGAGGAAGCCTCCCACGAACAGGAAGATGCCCGTGTAAAACACGGAGCAGACCCAGATGAGGGTGACCAGGACAGGAAGTCTTCTCATTCTAGGCAAGATGGAGAACATAGGGCTCATTATGTAATTAAGCTTACATTTCACATTATGTAGGATTATTCATTTATACATTTCTTCAGTGTAACACCTGCTAGTTTAATTATTAAACAACAGTTTGATATTACAAGGAAAAGGAAGTTTCCCCTGTGAATTTGTCAGCTGTGTTAGAGACAAACTGTATGCCGTACAGTAGGGATGCACAATTATGTCAAAAATCACAATTGTCGATTATTTCCTTGAAATTGTAATTGCAATTATTAATTACAATTATCACAATTTACATTAAATGATGTTTATACCATTGTTTGAAGCAACGGCATGCCATATTTTTACATGAAAAACAAGCTGAAAACACTAACTGAAAAACTTGTATTGCTTTTCTATAGTAGCCTATAAGCCTCAAATGTGAGCTATACATTGGATTGGTTTCTTCTTTAAATTAAAAAGTAAAAATATGCATTCTATTATAATGCTATACTAAAACTAAAACAATGGAAAACCCCTTAAGATAGCATGTAGAAAGAAAAGAACACATCTTAAGCACAAAGAATAACATAAGTGGATTTTGGATGATTAATTGCTGCTTTGAACGATTACGTAATTGTGGCATCCATAATTCTAATTGTGCAGCCCTACCGTACAGTGATTGTTTTAAAATAATTGTAAGGACCTTTTTCAGATATGTGCACAGTCAATATGGGCAGAATTTTTTAATCATTATTTTAGTAATGATTCTGCCTTTTATTAATACAATATAATTATATTACATTATGCAAGGATAGATGATCTGAAAATTGGCTCCACGGGGTATCTTAGGCCAACCACATCTTATTTTCTTGATAAGGTTAAGCTAAAATGTTCATATATATTTGAATTCAAACCATAAAAATATTGAAAATCATAACTCTGGACCCAATATAGTTCCTGGTCAATTAAGATACTCCTTAACTGGATTATTGTAGATTAAATATTGAACAAAATGAGGACACTTTCAATGTGTTAAAAATAATGTGTAAAAACAAACATCAAATTATGTTTCTTGTATAGTGTTGTGATAAAACATATGGCAGTACATTTGCTGACACAAGAAAATCAATGTATTTTAAAAGAAAATTTAATTTCAACTCAATTTAAATAATTTTAAATGAAGTTAATTTGGAGATATATATATATATATATATATATATATATATATATATATATATATATATATATATATATCCAAATTAACTTCATTTAAAATATATATATATATATATATATATATATATATATATAATAAAGGTGACTAACATTTTACTCAATATTTTGAACTCAAGACAGTACACTGAACAAAAACGTGCAATTTAAGCAACATAAACACAATTTTAAGCCAACCGAAACACTGGGTACAAAACAATATTTGTGTAAGACTATAAAATATCACTAAACATACAGTTTATTTAAACATTTGGTTCCCTTCCTAGTCACCATGTAACACACTCGGTTTTGAGACACAGTCACAACAAGCAATGTTATATTGCATGTCAAAACTGATACACAAACCTTTAAGAGGGTCGTTTGAAATTCACTGTATATATGAGCCAGGCCTTACTAGTACATACTAAGGAAAGCACTTGAGACTGAGTCCATAACTGCAGGCGAGTGTGTTGCACGCTTCCAGTACTGACCTTGCTTCTCTGCGTTCGTCCTCTCTCTTCAGGATGTAGACCGCGCATCCACTGCAGGAGGCCTAAAGCGCCGCAGGAACACCGACATCTGGCAGCGGTGCTATCAGAGCCTCACTGCTGCTTTACAGTCGCGGACATGCAGCCTAATTGCATGTCGGTTTTGTTTAAATATCGGTCATCATCTTGCAGCCCGGTTTCCACTTCCGCTGACATGCGTAACCTGACGGTTACAGGTTAAGACGACTGTCAAAATAAAAGACATCACCGTTTACTGATGTTCAAAATAAAAGCCTCTCGGGTCGCGCTACATCAATTTAGTGCAGGGGTGCACTAACTTAGTTCCTGGAGGGCCACAGCCCTGCACCGTTTAGATACAACCCTAATTAAACACGCCTGATCCAGCTAATCAAGTCATTAAGGCTTATTTGAAAACTACATGGTTTGTGTTGGAACTAAACTCTCCAGGAACTAAGTTAGTGCACCCCTGATATAGTGTCTCTTGTACTGGCTCGAGTTTATGACGATTCGATTGTAGTAAAATAATTGTGGCAGGATTTTATTACCGTATTATCTTATTACAACACTGCATAATAATTTGTAAAATATTTTGTTTTTTTAATCAACTAAACTTAATTTGTCCAAAATAAATTAGAGGTTATGTTAAATTCTGGAAAATGTTTTTGTTCCAGAATTTTTTCTTTTCTTTTCATTTCATTTATTTTCTTCTATTTTATTTTCTGTGAAATCTAAAACAAAATCTACACAATACATCATATGTGGAACATGGAACATGTTTTCGTAACTTATTATTTTATTATTTAAATATTTTGTTTTCAGGGAAATAATAAGCAAACTTCACACAGCATAATGCATCATACCTGGAACATGGAATGTGTGTTTGTCATTTTTATTTTTATTTCATTTTCAGGAAAATGTCAAACAAAATCCACAAAGCATAATACATCTAAAGTGGAATATGGAACATGTTTTTGTAACTTTTTATTGTATTATTTTATTTTGTTTTATTTTCAGGCAAATATAATATGAAGCAGCAAACTTCACAGCATAATACATCATACCTGGAACATGAATGTGTTATTTTACTTTATTGAGGAAAATAGAAAAAAATTATCATAGGCCTTTGATTAAAGACTTCACTTTCTGTGAAAAATAAATGTGACAAGAAACATTAATTCTCTTTGCTTTACAAAATAATACCTAATAATAACAAAATAAGAACATAAACATATGAACCTGAGAAAAATACTTATTTTAGAAGAACATTTCTGATGGCACTTTGAGGCTTTTGCATCTGAACTCTTCATATATATATATATATATTATATGGCAAAATTATTATGTGGCAAAATCACTCTGGACCCTCACATCCAGCACACTCCCTCTTTGAACTGTTTCCGTCTGGTCGACGCTACAGAGCTCTGAGCACCAGAACGACCAGACACAGGAACAGTCTCTTCCCTCAGGCAATCCATCCCATGAATACTTTACAATAATTATGGTACACACTGTATTTATTTATCTAACACACATACTTAGTCTACACTTCAAATTGCACATGATATACCTACAATATGTACATACAAAACAGTCCATTGCTATATACCTGTACATACAATTGTCAATTTGTATATTGTTATTCCTTATTTACTTGTTCTTTTTCATTCTTATTTTTATTATTTGTGTTTTTTTGTTCTGTCACTGTCATTCTGTTGCATTGCGGTAGCTTCTGTCACAAAAACAAATTCCTCGTAGGTTTAAACATACCTGGAAATAAAGCTAATTCTGATTCTGATTCTGATATGATCATTGTTCAGGTGCAAACAGGTTGTGCCATGTAGTGTGCGTGCCAAAGGACAAAATATTTCACTATGCAGTGTTTACTTTAAAAACACTACTTAAGTGAATCTGTATTTTCTATTAAAACAAACCAATTCAGTTTCAGCATGAAATGTTTTTGTGTTAGGGAATTTAAGTAGCCCATGCCCACAGTTACCCTTTTCCATAATAGTGTCTGTAGTGCGAAATGAGCAATGTTTAATCCTCAGCCATATCATATGTATATGTATCACACAGAATGCACTTTTACTTTGAAAAAGAGATGGGGGCTTTTTGTGTATTTTAACTTGAGCGCAGGTTTTATGTCAGTCTAGTGTGTGTTCCTTAGAAAAATCACTGAAAAGTAGCAGAGGAATGGAAAACATGTGTTGTGTGTGAACGGCCCCTTACAATCACACTACACAACAACAAACCCTTGTGACAACAGCAGTGACATCAGATCTGTGAGCACAATCAATCATTTCCTTTACTAAGATGCCAAATACAAACCAATTTAGGCAGGAAATGACCTTTTATTTCTGAAAACACAAATTAACATCCATCCCATTCTTACACCAGTCACCACTGACCACAATACAGGAACGTCTGATCACAAAGTCAACAATGAAAGGCTTTGAGTGTGGAAATAATGGCACATCTGTGTGTCGAGCGAGATGTGCCATCCAGCTGCTGGTAGGTAAACAGAGACGAGCCTGTCCCGCCACAGCATGTGATGCCAGCAAACATATAAAAATGTGTGATTCAATGCGCACGCTGACATTTAGCCATTTGTTTCAATTTGTTCAACATCCACCTCTTTTATCCACGATGAGAATTAGTGTACCCATAATCCTCTTTGTTGCAGTGGCAGGTTTCCACAGTGGTAAGATTACAATATATTATTATATTATTTGTATTAACGTCTGTGTAATTTATCTGTTTATCTCTCTCTCTCTCTCTCTCTCTCTCTCTCTCTCTCTCTCTCTCTCTCATGCCACTTTTGAACAAAAATGTCTCTTATTTTTTATTAGAATAAAACTATATCATTATTTATTATTTGTTATAAGTTTATTAATATTATTATATGATAATTGGTATTTGTGTTGAATAGTAAAATATATATATATATATATATATATATATATATATATATATATATATACACACACATTATTTCACTTGTTATTTTTAAATTACAATAAAACTGCATTATTGCATATTATTAAATTATGATTATATTATTCACAATCTATCAAATTAAATATTATGCACACATATTATTTTTGTTTTACTTTTTATTGTTTTTGTTTTTTTTGACAGTTTTTTTTTACTATTAATATTTTATTTATTTATTTTTATTTTATGTGTATTTTATTTTCAGGGGAATTTAAAACAGTGCACAAATGCATAATACATTAAATTAAATTAATTAATTTAATTTTAGTTTAATTTATTAAACTAAACTTAAAAATGTATTTATTTACATTTATTTAAATATGTACAATTTTGTAAAAAAAAAAAAAAAAACATATTGCATTTTTATTGTTTGTTTTGACAGTTTATTTTATTACCTATTATTATTTATTCAATTTTATTTTATTATTTTATTTTATTTTCAGGGAAATTTAAAACAAAATGCACATAGCATAAATACATCACAACCTTAAAATATTTTTGCATCTTTTAATTTAATTACATTTTGTTTTGACAGCTTATTTTTTACTAAGCATTATTATTATTAAAGTTTACTAGCTCTTAAGCATTGCATGTTTCTATTTGTTTTGTTTTGGAATGATCTGTGCTTAGTTAACATAAATTTGTCATTAATAATCATTTCATTCATGCTCGATTAATAGATGACTGAATAGCCAGCATTTTATACATTATCTGCTTGTGGAGTAATATAAAAACTATACATGACAGAAATTAAATGATACTTGTAAATGTTTGTGTTTGTAGTGATTTCAGCATCTCTGCAATGTGATGAAAGGACTACATTGCCAGAAGAGAGAGGTAACATTATTTTCAGCTTGTTTTGCATATTATTACAGTCAAAGATTTAGGATAACAGCAAAGCAAATATCCGTTCTGTTTTGTCTGACCTCAGCGTTCGAAGGGAACAGCACGACTCCACAAACAGGTGGGTCTTTATTTCTCATGCCAGCCTGCTTTGCTCTGCGTGACTTCTGCTGGCTTTGGAGGTCACTGAAATGATTTACTGATATGACATATCTCAGGCAGATGCTTTTATCTCTTCACATTAACTGTACGCTCACAAGCTGACGTCACTTCATATCTGTTTCCTCAGATGAGTTGGAGTATGAGGCTGCTCATGTGAAGGGTAAATGTGGAGCAAATCAAAATGTGTTTTAGGGCCATACTCACACTCAATATGCTTTGACTCGATAGACAGACATAATAAATAGGAGAGTCTTGTTTTAATATATATTGTTATAATCTGAATCATCTGAACCCTAACAGATGGAGAAACAAAGGCTGTGACAAACACTGCAGGTAAAGAGAGTGACTTTTAGATAGATAGATAGATAGATAGATAGATAGATAGATAGATAGATAGATAGATAGATAGATAGATAGATAGATAGATAGATAGATAGATAGATAGATAGATAGATAGATAGATAGATAGATAGATAGATAGATAGATAGATAGATAGATAGATAGATAGAGATGTACAAATATTTAATATTTAATACTGAATTGCATTTGATGAATATACAAATATATATTGCAGAGAAGGAAGATGACGAAGACTCAGAAGGTAAGAAGTCTCATGTATCTCATTTTTGTTGCTCAGGATCATTGTTGAAACAACATTGATTCATATTTGTGGTCATGAACTGATTTTTACAGAACAAAAATTGCTTGAGAAGGAAGATATTGATGGTAAGATGGCACACATCTGTTATCAATCTTATGTTTGGAGTATATATAAAAAGTATATTATATATATATATATATATATAAGAGTATATATATAAAGTTAGAGCAAATGAGCTGCAGTTAGCATTATAATTGGTAAATTATTGTAGTGAATCATTATTATTAATTTGTCTATTTATACTCTCTGAATAACCCTATAGATGGTGAGAGAGAGGCGCTAGCAGACGCTGCAGGTAAAGACAAAAACTTTTTCCAGAACTTTATTTTCTAGAAAAACACACATTCAGTATAAACACAGTACATAATGCATTGAGAATAGAGTCTGAAAATTAATTTCTAAATAATCAGAGAAACAGCGTTAAGATGTCAAGCTATATATTACATGATCTGTTTAATTTTGTGATAATGTTATTTGATGTTTACGATGTTTCGTGCAAAATGTAGGAACATTTTTTGGTGATTACAATATATTTACATATTGATATATTTATATATTGATATATTTATATATTGATTACAATATATTTATATATACAATATATATAAGTTATTACAATATATTACATATTGTGTCATAATTATGTCATTGTTATATGATTTTAATTGTTGGAAGGTCATGATATCTTTGGGGAAACAGGCCAAATTTACAATATTATTGGGGGATGCAAACATTTGATGTCTTTAAAAACTAGGATTTTTTGTGGAAACAAGGTGTTCTTGTACTGAGCCACATGTGACGAATTCTCTGCGTCTCAATGGGCGAATCCCAAACTGCCTTTTTGGGCCCTTGAAGGGCACTTCGGGAAGGGGACACCATTTGTAGGGACGTTCCAAACGAAAATGAACAACTTAATCCCTTCAAGAAGGGCCCTTCCAGAAGTCCGTTAGTGAAGGGAACATGCGATGGTCACTTCACGGAAGTGATTTCCGTTTGTGATCACGTGATCTTCGTTTAGGAGATCTTGCGATGCATTTTAAAGCAAAGTTCGGGTTTATTTTGACTTTACATACAAACGTAAGTAGAATACGCTAATTCAATTTGTCTTTATTTTCATGTAATACAATATATTTTAGTCCGTGAAAAAAATATGATTTAAGACTCTTCTGTAAGCAAGTTTAATTTGAAAAAGTTTATAAGTAAATAAGATAAACTGAATTTGAATAAAATAAGAAATATTGATTTGCAACAACTGTTGGAGCCAGGGGCGTAGCAACCACGGGGGACAGGGGACACACGTCCCCCGCACTTTTAAAAACAGGTGATTCTGTCCCCCGCAATTGTTTGACCCACCGCCAATATTTCCACCCGCATTCTCTGATTTGTTGCTTAGATTTGAGTGAACTAACATTCAGCCAATCACAAGGCGAGTCATCTCTTGGGCGCGTCCCATTCATAAAGACAAGTTACTTCGTTCCTGAATGAATCAGCCATAGACTGTAAAAAGATGGACGACGCGTCTCTGCTTCCTTCCACTATAGAAAAGTGAAGGCAAATCATCACAGAATGGCCGTTGCCATCTTGAGAAAATGACATAATTTGGAGCCCGAGTCTGCCCAATAGAGATACATTTGGAGCCAGAGTCTGCACAGTAGTGTCGTGAGGTGGAGACGTGGAATCAAACTCCCGCCCAAACTCCGGCAGACCCAATCAACCATAACGACACGCCCTGTTTTTATAGCATCAAATTACTAGCTAAAATGAAACTTATCACAAAAATGAGCAATTGAACATATATCAGAGTGACAACAACTACCTTAAATGACCAAAACTATATTTCGGAAAATTGCATTGGAAGTGTAATATTTTTTTTTATTTTGACTCAAGTCCCATTCGTTTACATGGAGAGGGCGGGGTTTATGACCTGTACTGCAGCCAGCCACCAGGGGGCGATCAAAGAGCCCACAGCTTCACTTTTCCGGACATGTGAGGCACACCCGGAATCAGCTGTTCAAATGAATCAATTGAATCAAAATACACATACAAGTTACTTGTGTGCTCTTCTGTGCCACCTCTGTAGTACAGATTTGTTTCTTATATACTGATTTAATTTGATTGGTAACTTATTCTTAAGTAAGTTATTTAAAAAATAACTTCAGGACTTGGGACTTTGAGACCACAGTGAACCAGGGGCGGGTGCCACCCACAGTGGCAGCTGGCACACCTAAAAACAGATGCAGAATAATTATTTTTTAATCGTAATAAACATGGGGGAGGGGCTAGCAGATGCTTCAGCACCCCAAGAAAGACCAAAGCACCGCCATTGCACCCATAAGAAATGAAATAAATTAAAACATTTTGCTTATTATTACGCATTCATAACTCTGCATTGCAATATAACGTGACGCGTGATTAGCAGGCGCACTTTTCGAATTGACAGCATTTTATTAAAAACTGATCGGTTCCTTGTGCCAAGAAGGCCTGTCCCGACTAAAGATTTTCCTAGTCACACATAAATTGATTAATATAATAACTTAGGCTACTAACTATCCTTTAATATATAGGCGTATAGCCTATCCTAAGCGCATGTCTAAAGCAACGGCAAAAGTAGGCTAATGATTATGAATGTTGGGGGAAAGGCAAAATAAAACATTTGAATTATTCGTTAATAAACTAGTGATTTCTTCTCAGTCAGTGTCGGCTGAAAATGTAAAGTTACAGAATGCGACGCTGACTTTAATAAAGAAATGCACCTTTTCATTCCGACCACGTAATTAAAGATTGGTATTTTTGGTTCGTTCGTTTAATAAAGTAGCGGTTCATTGCTGTGACGCGCTCCATTTCACGGAGACTGCATGAGACGGCAGAAAGCACATCTTGTTTCTCTATTGTTTCTCTGTGTAGCCTACATACATAAAAGCATATAGGCCTATATATATATATATGAACTGGCTGTTGAATTTTGTGTTTTTGAAAGTTCAATAATAATATAAAAAAAAACTTGCGGATGGATTCATTACCCCGCTTTGTTCCGGGACCTCACAATTTACAGATCAAGCAGTGCTTATAATATTTGTTAATTTAAAATGTAATTACAATTTTAAATTATTTTCAAAAATAAATAAATAATAATAACATAATTGAGGCAAAAGGCCAGACCACGCCGTTTAAGCCCTTTGAGCAGCTAACAGGCACCATTAAATACTGTGCTCTGTTGTTGGCGATCCTGAATGTAATGTATAAAAATATTTTACTGCTTTCTCTAATGTGTCTTGCAAGACATCTATTCAAGATAGTTTATTCAACCAAAAGTAATTTCAAAGGAACATTATATGTAGGCCCATGTACAGTTTAAGTCACCATTGCAGGATGTGCAAAATGATAATGATTTAAAAAGGAGGGATTATTTAAAAGCATTTTGTTTTTATTTAGTAGAGCAGCTACAGCTGTTTTTACATAATAGATTTTTACATAGCCTAGTCACTGAAGTCAATGATTATTCTTTGATAAAGTAAATGTGCTTTGCTCACTGTACAATGTGTTCGTTGTTTGAATAATCGTGGAAATGCGGTGTTATAATTAGAAACTTAAAATGTATTTTTATTAAACCTGTGATCATCAGGTTAAATAGGAGTTTAGTCTTATTAAAATATGTGACATAAATTGTACTTGCCTAAAAGGGGTTTATGATGTGTGTAGTTAATGATTAGGCTACAGTGAGCACTTTGACTAGAGCGCAGTTAAAGAGCTGTTGTAGGTTATACTGTATGTGATTGTCGGTGACCCTCTTGAGCGAGAAAGCTTCGAAAAAAAAAAAAAAAAAAACTATATAGCTGCAAGCAGCGATAACCAGGGTTCAAGAATTTTAAGGCCTAAGGTGGTATGCTTTTAGGGTCTAGGCCAACAGCTGGATGCATAGCTGACAGTGAAACTCATCGAAAATGGACAATAGGCTCACAGAAACACACACACACACACACAAATAGAAATGAAATGGTTAAACTATCATATTAATAATCATTAAGCTTGCTTACACAGATACACACACAGACACACTCATATACATGCACACATATTTTGTTGCAGATATAGATATTTGAAATAAATGACAGGTGACAATACTCTTTGCAAGTCTTCTCTTTAAGAGTTTATATCAGGGATCTCAACCCTGCTCCTGGAGAGCTACCATCCTGCAGATTTCAGTTCCAACCCTGCTCCAACACACCTGTCTGAAATTAACAAGTTGCCTTGAAGACTGTGATTAGCTGGTTCAGGTGTGTTTGATTGGGGTTGGAGCTGAAATCTGTAGGGGCGTAGCTCTCCAGTAGCAAGGTTGAAGACCCCTGGTAGAGCCAATGTGAAATGCAGGGCTGATAATTGAACACATTCACAATGGAGAATTCATTAAAACTGTCTCTCTCTCTGTCACATACACACACACACACACAAACACGCAGAAATGAAAGGTTTAAAAATGCTTAATAAACAGTAAGCATACAAACACAGACACACAGACATACGCAGAAATGAAAGGTTTAATAATACTAAATATACAGCACGCATGCTAACACACACACACACACACACACACACTTTGTTGCAGATATAAAATAGTGATTTTCAAAGACATCCAAAATGGAGAATAGGTTAACAGACACATGTAGCCTACACAAAAATGAAATGGTTAAACTAACATATTAATACCCAATAAGCATGCTTGTTTTTTTTTTTTTTTTTGCGCATTAATCTGACAATAAATGTGGCACACCCAGTTTTTCTGATGCACACCCAGAGTCTCCTTTCTGGCTACACTCCTGCAGTGAACATCTATATTTGAGACCACAATGGACATCTACATCTACATTTTATGAAATAAAGATATTTTATGGACAATATTTCAATTACACACTTGAACAATAACTTTTACCTTAATTCTTAACACTTGGACTTGGGAAAGAATCACTCTACTCTGGATAATTCTACTTAAAAAATTAGGAACAGTCAAAAATTTAGGAGCACCTTTATTTCATCAGAAAATATAGATGTCCACTGTGGTCTCAAATATAGATGCTCACAGTGGTCTCAAAGTCCCAAATCCTTAAGTTATTTTTCAAATTTAAGTATGATATTCCAGAATAGGTTCCTGTAAGCTATGGTTCCCAAAATTGCAACTATTGTGCTCTAAAACGCCAATTGGTATTCTATTTAGAATGTATTATATGAACATGAATGTACTTACTTTGCACATTATGTAGGCTACATAATTTATTTTCCTTTGAGGGTCACATTACCTTACAGCTGCCCACCCCACACTTTTAAAATGGCTGCTACACCCCTGGTTGGAGCGCTGAATGCTACACGCACGCGCAGCGTTGTCAAGGTAACGTTTTGTACGTTGTTCCCATCGCCAAGAGAGTTCCAATGCCCTAATCCCTTCGAAGGGCAGAGCCCTTCGAGTGTGTTCTTTGAAGGGTGTAGGGCATAGGAAACTTTCTTAGCGAAGGGAACGAAAATGTTTGCTTGGAGATAGGAGCGAACACCGGAAGTGACGCGCCTATGTGTAGGTGTGTCTGTGTGATTCCATGCATCACCACGCGAGGGCGACAGTCCGTCACTCACAATGCAGACTGGCCTTTGAAAACAATCACGTGAACTGACCGCAGCTTGTTGTGTGATTTTGTTTATTCAGATTCAGACTCCGAGGACGACAGTAAGTAAAAGTTAATTTAAATTACAGTATAGTACAAACAAAAACACGACGACAATGTTTCAGAATGTTTGTGTTATTTGATTTCTATGATTATCTCAGACAATATTAATATTATATAAGATGATGAGTCATTATAGTGGTTGTATTGCTGTATTTCCTTGACTTATGTAAAGTTATGTAACACGTGTCTCTTATTGCACAGCTTCTCAACAGAACACAGGTAAAAGCTTCACATTACATTATCAGTATGCATTATTAAAGAGGAAAACAGTGAGTAGTCTAAGATGCGTGGGATGTGGTGTTTCTCTTGAAATTTAATGGCTGACTTTTTTTAACTCCTGCAATTATAATAGCATTATGATAATTGACCACACATTTTAAATAGTCTCCTTGTTTCCAGTCCTTATCTATTGTGTTTTGTTGTCTTTCAGAACACAGTGAGCAGGTTGAAGAGGATGTGAAAAGTGCGTGAGTTGTTAATCCAGCAAATTAAATAAAAAGTATAAAACTGTATAAAATAAATAAATTAAAATATATTTTTTACAAAATACATAATTTTTAACTTTAAAAAGAACAGTAAATTGAAATTAAAATGTGTAATTTATATGAATGTGACCTTTCTTTCTAGATGATTACATTGAAGAATACGATATGTATTACAATTCTTAAGACCATGTGAAGCAGCTGTGTGGAATCCATCTAACATCTTTAAAACCTAAAAGCCTTGTTTTATAAAGCATATAGCAAAAATTCTAACGTACTGTATGTACCACCTGGACAAAAAACATGCATGTGACCTTTCACACAATTTGTGATGGCTGCTTTTTTTTCCAAATAAAGACTGTAAACACTGGCGGGTGTTCATATTAATGCCAGGCTGCAGGTGGGTGTAATAACAGACGATTGCATGGCTTCTTAGAGGCAACAGTCTGAGTAGCAGATGTAGGTAGTGTTGGAACTTATCTAGGACGGTTATCCAGGCCAGCGCCGCCGCCATCTAGTCCTTGGGTGCTCATTTGAGCTTTATTTATCTCATCTGCATTGTTCCAGGCTATTTTTGGACCAAAGATGCATCATTGCCTGTCCCCAAGTCCCACAACCTGACGAGGACAAGCGGTTTTGCTGCATATAGAAAACTCTTAAACTCTCAAGAAATGCTTTTTTTAAATTGTTGAGGGAAACGTTGATAGTTTTGTTGCTAAATGCATGTCTCGTCTGATACCAGCATTATTTTAATTGCCAAAATATAAACCGTTTTTAACTTTTTAAACCAGAAATACATTATGAATACAAAAACATTAACACACACACATATATATATATAAATATGATACTGTAGAAATTGATATTTAGATTTTACTCTCTCTAATGTTAAGAAATTATATTTATAATAATATAATTCTAAGTAATAAGGACGAACAAGAAATATTTCTTCCTTTGAAAATCAATAGGCAAAGACTGGATATTGGAAAAGACATTTATTATTTCGTCCCCAAAGTCCAGTGGACAACAAAACGCTCCACCTTTTTCTCTTTGGTAAAAAAAAAGGAAAAGAGATACATCCTTAAGGCAACCACAGCAACTATGTAAGGTCTAAATGTGTTTAATAATAACCAAATCACAACAGTGTAGATGGAGCTACTGCTGCATTGTCCAAACCATCATTTAACACCACTGTTTATCTAATAAATAGGGTAAGTCATTTGGGTTGCTGTAGGGGTTACAATAGCAACCCTTTGTAAAATATATACATATACTGTTTGTATACATTCCTCAGAAGAACTACAGAGGCAGGTCTTTGAAGGCTGGAGCAGATGAGTTACACCATCAGTTTAGTTTAACCGGAACGCCAATGGTCTCACATCCAGCATAAACTTCACTCCTTTGAGATAGATTCACTGTTTCTGATGGCAAGCGTCACAGCAAAGCATTACCGGAATACTCTACAAGGGAAGAGGCTCATCAGGGTTATATTTCTTGACTAAAAACAAATGATTGGCAAATTCATTTTGGCAGGGGAATATTTGTAATAATTAACTTATGATCTTTCAGCCGCTGGAGTAACCCTGACCAGTATTACACTGGTAAAATGAGAGTTTGGATGTCCTAGTAACACTTCATTCATATGCAACTACAGCGACCCTTAGAAACCGAGCACAATGGGCCATAATCCACCATATAGAGTTCAATTGTCTACAGCTAACATTTGGGGATGCGCTGCATTTACGGGAGTCGCCAAGAGCATACTAACTACAGCAGAGCGCTTCTGTACTTTAAGTAAAAGTTTGAATCATTGCAGTTGCTGCCGAGATGTTTAACTGCATCTCCAAGCACAGGTCGGTCCGTTATAGTTGTTATTCGACGCTGGGCAAAGTAGAGCAAATATTAACAGCTCAATTACAGTGGTGTAAAACACCAAAACAATCTGATATTCTGCAAACCATTGACGAAAATAGGACTAAAAGAATGATAACAGAACAACTGTTTAGTTTAGGCCTGTTTTGTAGTGTAACCTACAAAAGAACTAAAAGACATCTGGAAAAGGACACATTGTATTAAGGAACATGATGTGAGCAACCAATTTACTTTGCTAATCAACCCTCACAAGGCTCTCCTAAAAATGTGGGTCTCATAAGACTATTTGAGTTTGGTTAGGCCTGCTTGAGTAAAAGTGGAAAATTAACATGCTGAATGCACAAGGAAAATGCAACTCAATTCCTCTTCTCAGAATTCTTTGCATCAATACACCGCTTCTCTAAGAAACTAAAATGATGAAAGTAAGGAAAATGCATGTCAAATGAATACTGCATTTTAACTGTTCATTCACCTAAAAAAAAACTTTAGTTCTGTACATAATTACATATAAAACAAAAACAAGGTGATTTGACATGTACAAGAGGGAATTTAAATGGCAACCATTTTAGTCTCGAAGACATTTTCTTCTCTGGCCTATGGAATGTGACCTTGTGCAATGCACACAAATCATCAATACAGGCAAAAAATAATGCAGCCAAGAATCGCAGGCTCTATCGAAAGGGGCCTTTTTCATCCCCACTCATCACGAGGATGACGGAGGGGGGATGGTAGAGAGAGAGAGAAGGTTGAGATATGCCCTCCACCTCTCTCTGGGGGTTCTGGTTGCAGGTGGGGGCTCCTCGTGAGCAGAGAGGGAGGCAGAGCAGACTTTCAAGGCCTCAAAGAATGACGTAGGTGAACAGGGCCATGATGGCCGCGCTGATAAGGCCAGAAATGGGCACAGTGACAAACCAGGCCACGAAGATGTTTCTGAACAGTCTCCAGTCCACTGCCTTCTTGGAGCGCATCCAACCAACAGCCACCACTGACCCAACCTGAATAAAAATAATAATATATATATATATATATATACACACACACACATACATATATATGATACACCCTCAACATCAAGCTTCATTCAAATAGCCTCTGTTTAGGACTTGATTTGCATTGATTTGTTTTGCATGCAGGCCCATCTTACCTTGCAGTGAGTGGTAGAAACTGGAAGACCAATGTTGGAAGCAACCACAACAGTGACGGCTGAGGCGAGCTCGATGCTGAAACCACTGAAATTAAACAAAGCATTGTTTAGGGAAGTCTGCCAGTTGAGAGGTTGTGTTCTGTACAGCAGGTGCTTTCTGATGTGACAACATGGCTGTGTTTATACCTAGACGGGGTGATGGGGGTCAGGTCCTTGCCCATGGTTTGGATGACTCTACGGCCCCAGACCCACAAACCGGCACAGATGCCCACTCCTCCATACAGCAGCAACCAGATTGGAGTTGGTGCATGTGATACAACGGACCCACTCTCATAAACCAGCCACAGGGCAACCAGCGGACCAATTGCGTTACTGAAAGCAAAAGAGAACTAGTTAAATTGCTTGAAGTGCTTAAGATTATAATGCACTCTTAAATCTATTTTGAGCGCCATGCAGTTAATTGCATTTGCATTACCTGACATCATTTCCTCCATGAGCAAAGGAACCAAAACAGGCAGTGAGAATTTGCAGGAACCGGAAAAGCATGGACACTTCAGGTCTGTCAGCATCGGCTCTATCCTCATCCATAGAACTACGGCTACTCCCAGCATCATCGTCGGCAATCTCCAAAGCAACCTCACCATCACCGAGACCTTCAGGTGCACCATTCTCCGCCACTGCGTTGCAATAACTCGTGTAGCTGTCCATGCGGATGCGCTTCCTCTCCTGGGCACTGGCTTTTTCCTTGTCTCGATCTTCGGAAGCATGGAAGTCACCTTCTTTGGGCTTGAAGTCTCCATGCATGCCGATGATGGCCATGGTGTAGGAGGTGTAGCTGTTGTTGCGGCGGATGGGCCGGTCGCCACCTTCCCCCATGCAGTCTCCCACTTTTGACAGATGGAGTTTGTGCAGCAGGTCCTTGTAGAGGCCGGAGTCCTTGTGAACTGTGTGGTACTGAGAGTAACCATTGCTAGGAATGTGAGCGGGGCCATTGGTGAATTGAACATGGGCAGTCTTCGGAGCTGCTGAAAACAGAATCAAGTTACATGATCGATCTTCAACAAAAACAGTAAATGTGTCATGATTGAAATGGCATGTGAGGCCCTACAGACTCACCACTGCCTGTCTCTAACTCTTTGCAGTCCTTCTGATCTGCGTCATCTGAATCTCCAATGTCAAAGGTGACCCTGCGCTCCTCAGAAAGAGGAGGGACCGGGGGGGTGATAGAGGGCATGGCACTGGACTCCTCAGGGACAGGTTTTAGGATGGGACTGTGAGCTTCGTGCAGCTCCCTCTTCTCCATCAGAGGACTCTCAGAGGGACTGGAAGACTTTACTTCACCTGTATATCAAATAAGATAGATGGTCAGCTCCAAGTTTGCTAGCGAATTAAAAAAAGGTAACAGATGAGTACATTAAATATGGACAGATTATGCAGGGAAAAAAAAACAATTTAATTAATTTATATTATAATATAGGGGCTTTCAATATTTTAGTTGCTACAGACCCCCAAATATGATCATCCTCATACTGAATGAAGATTGTTTCCATGACATTTGTCTACTCGCTATTTTTGTATTCATTACTTAACGAACAACTTATTTATATAATTCTATCCATTTTATTTAGTTTTCTTTTTTCTAAATTTAATTTAGATACATTTAGACCCATACATTTAGTTTAATGTATGGGTCAATTGTTTAATTGAATGCATCATTTTTTTTTTTTTTTATATAATTGTATTAACATTAAATTGAGTATGGATGAATCAGATCAATCATTTATGACAAGTACAAAGGCGTGTAAGCACTTTACTCAATGACAGTTCACATGGCCTCACATGAACGCTTGATTCTATAAACATTCAGAGGCAAACTCTGTTTGCTTAAATTGTCACTATACCCCTACATTTCAAGGACAGCCTGACATAATTCGGTCCATCGTCCACTGATCTACTCACAGGTGTCAAAGCACACGCATTCAGTTTTAGTAGTAAAAGCCACACCGAACCATAGTCATACGCCTTAGCTTAACGAGCCTGAGCTACTTCCCGGTCAACACCTCAGATGGACCATGGTTATTTCAGTTCACTGGCCAAAGATCTATTATTGGGTCACACTGACCCAATTAAGCTGTCAGTGCACAGCCAGAATATACAGCTTTAGATAAAGACTAGATGACTTGGTTTGTTTCAGTTGAAGAACTGTATTACAACAAACAGACCATTCTAAGCTGAAGCTGGTATTTCTTGAAAGTACAGTTTGTTAGGATATTTTGCCTGTCATGTGATTTGAGGATTATAAAACATATGCTTTCCATTAAACTTCTGTTACTGTGAACAGAGATAAGGCTGTTAAAATACTTTACATTTCACAAAGTCCTTTAAAGGGGTCATTGGATGCAAAATTCAATTTAGTTGTTTGAACATAATTGTGTGTTGGAAGTGTGTGTACACATCCATTCTATAATGATAAAAATCCACACAGTGGTTAAAAAAAAAAAAAAAACTAAAAATCAAGCTGTTTTCTGACGAGATTCCTGTCAGAATTACGTAGTTCTGTGCAGGCCGCTCTCACGATAGTTGATTGACAAAGCCGCCGTACCTTAAACCTGCCCTGAGTGAGCTGTCTGCCATCGTGTCGACTCCGGTGCAGGGAAGACAAGAATGTCTCCGATTAAGCGATTGGGGTGTTTTGTAGTTGGATGTAATAATGAATATAGCAGTCATGATTTACTCCTTACACCTGAGCCGCTGAAGACACTTAGGATTAACGTTACTTTCTTTTTGAAGGGAATGCGCCGATCCCAGATCTGCCTAAATGAGTTTGTGTTCACGCAATTTTAAGCAAGTTTTATCTACAGAATAAGTTAGTATAAGGTTTTTTTACTAATCATTTGCAAATCGCCTTTCTGTCCTAATAATGTGCTAGTTAGCCAGTCTCGCGGCTTAAGTTTACAGTCTGCTTCTCACCTCACAGAAGAGAGGGGCGGGATCAGCAGAGATCATTAGCATTTAAAGCAACATGGTCTAAAAAACAGCTTGCTGAAAACAGCTGATTTTGACAGGATAAAAAGGGTGTTTTTTTCATACTACCATTGATAATGCGAAGTATGTTATAGACTTTTTATTAAGACCCTAAAGAATCATATCAATTTGAGGAAAATGGGCATCCAATGACCCCTTTAAAGAGTATGATTAAAACATGTGTCCGCTGCCAGCATCTTTAATCTGCAGGGTATTATCCCCAATCCCAATTAACACTTGGCCTAAGGCTAATAAATCTTGCATGTCCACAGATTGTTGTCAATACTTTAATAGGGCCTAAAAAATAAAAGTGTGAGTTTGTGTGTTATATATATTAGTGCTGTCAAAGTTAACGCTTTAATAACATTGTATTGGGATGCGGCGGATTGCGGGGGGTATGGGATCACGATGCCGGCTCAACATCGTGATTCTATCGGCCATCGGTGATGGACGATGGCATCAGGTATGTTCGACTTGAAGCGGTGCTACGCAGAATGTCACAGTGATCATTCAAACACGCGGGGGGAGGGCTGAGCCCATTCAGAACTACGGGAGCCTCGGCGGATGTTAAAGAAAAAAGATTGTTGAAGTTGACAAACTACACATTCGATTTAATCGATAAAAATCGATTTATCGTCCAGCCCTACTGTGTGTGTGTGTATTTAAAATAACAAAACAGTTGATGCATTCTTAAATCTTTAAGTACAATGCAAAAAAACATCTGTAATGGGCCTAACACACGCCCTTGAGGCACCCCACCCCTTTATCTTTCTTTCAATAATCTATTTGGCAACGGTTATGCCAAACAATTGTGCTCTGGAAATGACACAGTGCAACTGGATAGGATGCATAGTTCTATTGCGAATGATTACATACATTTTATGGTTTACATGGTTAAAATTAACACAGACTAAAGACAAATACTTACATTCGATCTTCTTCTTGAGCCGAGGGCAGACAACAAACCAAACGACGATAGCGATGACCAGGGCCAAGCCGATGGAAATGAGCAGCACTCCCCACCATGGCAGGTTATCAAAGCCCAGCACTGCAGTCCCATCATTCACAGGAGGAAAGGGACCAAGCGGGGTGTCGAGGGGAAGAAAGGAAAGGTGCTTATGAGACAACAGGCAACATGTGCTACCATCAACAAACAGCATTAGGGAATGAACAGGGACATTGCGGACTCCTGGTTGTTAGTAATGGTGTTGAGTTAAACATTAAGACATAATAAGTGGATTTACTTTATCCAAAAGTTGCTCGCACTCCCTTTTCGAGGAAAAAAAATGCATATTCAAAGAATAATACGTAGGCGAGCAGCTCCCATTTATCATTTTCAGTTAGATGACTATTGTGAAGAGCATTTAAAAAAAATGTACTTACTCTACTTGTTTAGGAGTCCATAGAAATGAAAGCCAAAACAACCACTGCAACCAAGTGTCAAATATCTTTGTCACATTCAGAATGCAAGCACAAGGCCTGTCATATTACGTAAAACTTCAGGTATAAAGTGAGTGTGAACAGCAGAAAAATGTTGCAGTGACAACACAGCGCACAAGGACGCTGTACCATATGGTCAACAAGTCCGGGTGCCTTAAAAAGCTATTGCGGCAAGATATCACCCCCACCTCTTTGGGAGGACGTGTGGGGGAAAAATGTGACCACTCCTGCAGAAAAGTTATAGGTGTGTTCGACTTAAAGCGGCGCAGCATGATCAGTGTATGACATCAAAGTGCCACGAGAACTATTCAAAAGCATAAGGATCTGTTTGCTCTCTTATGGCTCTTACACGTTACTGTGATGTCATTCACTGATCATTCTGCACAATGCCGCTTCAAGTCAAACACACCTTATATCCGAGCCAAGTAGGGTTGTAACGATATACTGGTATGACGATATAAACACGTAGGATTATCATACCCTGTACACTTGCTTATCTATGGTATTTGGAGAACATATAAGATGCAGTATCTCACCTGTGCCTAGGCAACAACTTTCCACTTAACTGTTCTCTTGCTCCATCCACACGTGCGGCGGAGACAACATCAGAGACAGAGACCGTTATCTCTTATCTCTATCCCACAGCGAAATATAAATTAAAATTGATAGTATGGGAATACTTTGGATATAGAAAAGACGAATGCTTATTTGTCCTCGAGGAAAGACAGTTCACAAAAACTGGTCGCAAAGCAGCCGCAAAATGAGGAAACACATCAAACATGTTTACCTATATTTCAGAACTCCGTGAAGTTATATAGTTATGTCCCATTTATAACTTAAGGTTAAAGCCTTATGATTTCCGTGATGCAGAGTGAAATCGCAGATTCCAGTCATGACAATGAATTTACAATGCAGATGTTACATAAAACGCGTGGTTTGATGGATTGATGAATAAATCAAAAACAGCTGTCAGATCACTACATTGGTCTAGTGTATGTGATTATTAAATCGAAAAACAAAAAATGCTTTATAAAAATATAATCTGTTTGTTTTGCATGTCTCTCTGTGAGTGAGCAGCTTTGTGTCATGTACTACATACTCGAGTATGCACGCAGGCGCCGCTCATAGTGTTTAACAGCGCCTGCTGTCTCACTGAGGACAAACACTGAGAGCCTCACTGACACTTAATAATCCTTTTATTTGAGAAAACCATTGTCAAATACACTGACACACAAAGCTTTTCACTACTACCTGTCTTCTTTCTCTCCTTGTGTGATTTGCGGCAGCTTAGACGCTTCAAATGCATATTACTGCCCTCTTCAGTTCACTACTACCCGTCAAAATAAAAGTCCGCTTTTTATCTCGAAGAAATTACGATTGTACTATAAATGTAGCCTACTTCTAAAACAATAATAATAATAATAAGAAACATTTAAGGAATATAATTTCCCCCTCATTTTTATTTAGTAAATATCTGTTGTGCTTTTATGCTTTACGAAAGCATAAAAGTTATTTTCATTTGATTACATTTTAAAACATTAATTAAAGTGTTAAAGCTTTATACATTAATTTCATTACCACCATTTTTTATAGTATTTGTATTGTCATAAAAGTACAGAATCCAGAAAAATTAAGTCAAAGCAGAATTTGTTATGAAATATTAATGATGAATATAAGTTGTTAAACTAATATATAATCAATGATGAAATCTACTTGATTGTTTTTGATGAATGAAATTTGAATAAACATGCTTTGTCAACCCCCCCAAAAAACTGTTTTGATTGTTTAGTACCGTGAAACCGTGATTTTTTCTGAGACGATTATCATACAGTCAAAATCTCATACGGTTACAACCCTAGAGCCAAGACTTCAGTGTTAGCTGTGGTGGCGAAGGATTCGTGCTACATGTTCAAAGAAGCATGCTGGCTGATTAAGTCGGCCATTTACGAATTCCCCACAGGGTCCAAACCCACAGACAGAAAATGAAATGTATCAACACAGGTTCACAAGGCCAAAAAAGGGTGAAAAAAAAGGTACTGGAAATATTCACAGAAACAGAGGTTGAGAGATAAGAGGACAAGGAGCAGTGGGGTATAAACACCCGTGCCTTGCCACATGCACATACTACTGCAGGGCACGCTATGCCGCTGTGTGCGTTGGTTATACAACTTTAGTTCAATCTCAGAAGACAAGACAAGGAGCACCACATTCTTTGAATAGGAGGAACAACTGAACTTTCCCAACACCCAAATGACTTCGCAGCATCTAAAGGGACAGAACAGATGTGGCTAGGCCTGTCGCGATAGTCGATATATTGACTTATCGCACGATATATGGATATGAGCGATCATTTTTGGTGCCGCGATATATTGCGACTGATCATTTTTTTATAATTAAAAATAATGATTATATTAATTTTTACATAAAAATGAATATCACCAACATTTTTGTCGATCGCGCTACCTCTGTCATCTCGTCTGCTCTCTGTGGCGGAGGCGGGGCTTAGGCAGCGTCTCCCCCACACACACGCACAGAGCGGACAGCAACAGGTGAAGAGAAGGCGTGAACCCACTGCGTTATAAAGTGTTTCGTGACAACTACAGCCAGTTAGGAAGAACAAGTCCCAATGGACTTGGTTTCAAAGCCGCAATCTTCAGCACCGGAGTGGGAACATTTTGTCTTTAAGCCGAATGAGAGAGGAGAGCCAATTAACGTGAATGAGCCAGTATGTCGACTTTGTTTAAAAACAGTGGCAACGAAAAGAGGCAACACAACTAACCTAAAATCTCACTTAAAACATAACCATCCCACCCAGTTTTCAATCTGGCTTTTCAGCAGACAGACTTCCAGAAAGTTATCAAACAGGTGACAGGCGAAATGGCGCACACTCACAGATAGCGTAACTCGCTATATAGCCAAAGAGATGCAGCCATTAAACACGGTCGAAAAACCAGCTTTTAAAAATATGCTGCAAACTTTTGTATTCTTAAGAATAAAATGTTCTTTGTCTTTGAAAGAGTGCACTTGCATTATTATGCTATTATATTGTCATACTGTAATTATATAATCAGTGAAATAAAATTGTCTTAAAATGACAATAATATCGTTTATCGCAATTAATTTTGGTGCAATATATCGCACAACAAAAAGTAGTTATCGCGACAGCCCTAGATGTGGCCAGAGGAGGTGAGGTGTGAATGATGAAAATAAGAGAAAGGCCAACGAATAGGGCCCAGTTATCAAGTATGGCATGGTTTCTACTCATGGTGTGAAAACTGCAGCCCTGTGCATAAGAGTTAAGCAGGGAATGCATTCATGCTCACGTCAACATAGTCTGATGAATACTTCCCCACAAAAGGGGAGCAGTCAGACCACAAACATGCAGTGGGATGAATGAATGGAAGTGGATTCATTTCCTGCTTCACCTCACAATATAATGTGTTATCCCATGGCCTTTATGACACAATAACAGGAGTTATTTTCCAGACACATTCAGCACTATACCTCATCCTGGTGACGGGAAGATGGTTTATGAGTCATTGTGGGCTGGGCACTGGTGTTTATGTCAATTATGCCATTTGTGGTCTTTCACTGCCTCATGTCTATTCCAAAAGTTCCAAGCATTTTTGATCATTAACTGACATCATGAAATAAACTTGTATGGTGTCATAACAGAATATTGTTTTGTGCCTGTTGAGATACATCCAGTTATTTTACCCCTGCCACCAATCTAGCACCCACAAATGAATCGGCACTTTAAACAAAACTTTTTTTGGCACGGTGTTGAATTCCTGCTGAATAAGTCTGGCCAAATATAAAAACATTCCGTTTCAAATCCACAAGTCTGTTATTGCTGCCTTTCGTGTTTGCTTTATATCCCCAGGGAAACCAAAACACCCAACTGTCTGTTTTTCCAAAGGGGGAAGCAGACAGGAAAACAAGCATTGACGTACTGGGGGCGGGAGGGTGTAGCCAATCATCATGTTCCTTATTCTTAAATTAGGAATAGGAGTAATACAAGGCTGGAATACACTATGACTTTTAAAAATCTGAAAAAAAATTAAAGCCCTAGGGATCAGACACCTGATGATGTATCAAATGGTTACAAACAAAATGAGGTATAATACAGTAACTGAGGTTCACGCAATATTATTCTATCAAAAGTCATGAAGGAAACAAACTAATGCAGAAACACGTGCCTCGTTGCTAAGAGACGCAAATGAAAACAATGTATTCTAAAATCGACTGAATTTGAAACAAGTTTGATCTCCTCTGACTGCATAGAATCAGTCTGAAGTCTGTGCCCATCATGCACTATATGTTTTTCTGGGAAATACGGCAACTATACCTGCCCAAAATCTGCAGACTAGCCTTGACTTCTGGCAACTAGTATAAACTCTTCCAGAAAAAAAGCTGGGTAAAAGTCATGTTTATTAAGAGAAGTTATTTTGAAAACTAGTTGACTAACTAAACAGAATAGAGAGGAGAACAAACAAATAATTGTTTACCTACTCGGGTCTCATGCTGAGGGCAGCTGGCATTAAAAAGTGAAAGAGGGCTAATGTGTCATCTGTATTTTGCATGGAGAGAACTTTCCAGGCACAGTAGTTGCTGAATGACAGTACGTCTGTGTACAGAAACTGGTGGCGTGGGTGGGTTACAGCACATGATTAACAAAGTGTTGAGGCACCATGTTTGGGAAAGGGGGTTATTAGAAACAGATCCCTGACTTGATTGGCATGTGATATGTAAATTTGATTATGCTCAAGTAGTTTGAATGGATTAAACTTTGTACAGTGATTTGGAATGTGTGGTCACCCTCATACTACACAAACAGTTAAAATAAAATAAGAAAAACAAGGTACTCCAAGTACCAGTGCAGATACGCTGCTTAAAGGAAACTGCACCTAGTTATATACTGACTGAAATTTTATAGGGCATGTGTGCAGCAACAATTCATGGAATGCCACATGCCTCTCAACCCCCCCCCGGCGAGTGCTGGTATTGTCCTGTCCTGTGAGATGCTCTGGATTAACTGAACCTGAGTGAACTGCCTTAAACAGGTTGAGTGGGAGGAGTGAAGGGACTGCATCTGGTGACGTGGTTCCTTTAAAGCTAATTAAAGATCAGATGACATGAGATTGTCTCTAAGTGTGGTCAAAGATCAGGATAAGCTTATGTTAAGATGTTTTGGCTATGGCCAACTATGTTGACCTGAATTGGTGTGGGAAATTGTGAGAGGATACATGTTCTTGACCTGGTGAGCTGAAACAACTCGTAGTGTGTCAGCTGATGAATTTGGATAAAGAGAAACCTCATTCTGATTGATTCAGAGTCCTGAAGTGACACAGGCATGATTAAATGGGCTCTAGAGGACAGCCTTTTAATTTTGGGAGACTATTAATCTTTAAAATCATTAGAAACTGTGCTCAGTGTGTTAGATGAAAACCACTACACATTATCTAAATGGATTAAGCATTTAACATTAAGTCAAAAGGTTTTGTAACAATTAAACTTAATCTTACTTTAATATTTAAGTACTTAACTTAAGGACTTTATTCAAAACACAATGACTTCCCATAACTAACTTGCATAACTATGGACTGTCCAAATACTACTAATAATAAGAAATAAATTCCCTGAAGCCCTGCATAGTGCATTAAGACAGAAGGTATGTTTGTTGCTATGTGAATGTGTGTATGCTGCACCTTGCTGTGCCTACATAAATCGAACCCGCCTGGGAGTGCATGTGTACACACTACAAGGGTGCATATTGCGTCATATTCTGGCCTGAAGCCTTCATTTAACGGCCCAGGCCAGTTGACTTCTTGAATTGTTGAGCCCTGTGAGTAAGAGAAAACAAAAAGGAGCAAAGGTTGCTCATTTAATATGGCTTCAAATTCAAAAGGCACAAGGCACTCAAAAACATCTACTGTGACTGACGGTTGTTTTTGATGGGCGTGAATTCTTTATTCCACTGTTTTTTTTTCTCTCCTATGATGGAGAGACTGAGGACTGAGAACTGAGACTGAAACTGAGGTCATGAATACAGGCACCACATGTTCGTGTCATGAGTGCTCCACTGAGTTCTCCAGAGCCCACTGGTAAACATTGCTTTGCCATAAGCACGGTATCAGGCAGAGTCTGCTTAGAGTGTTAATGTGCATGCAAAAGGCAGACATAGAGCAATACTCACTCGGTGCCCCAGTAAACATGATGGAGAACAGGTTGATTCCCATTGTAATAGCGTAGAAGAAAGGCAGGGCCCTCAGACCATTGGGCACTGGATCTTTCTGCAAAGGGCAAAGTACAGACTCTTAGCCAACACCCAGCTTTGGCATGGCCTTATAATATTCTTTTTCTACATTCAAAGAAAATTAAGTTTGAATATAAGATCATTTTTATTTACCTTTTTCAGGATGAACATGCGAATTAAGTAGAAAAGAATCGCAGACATGATACCAGAGAGGACAGGTGAGAGGAACCAAGAAGCAACTGTAAGTGAACAAAGAACAATGACACGTTAGGAAACAAACATCTCCCGTTTCTTAACTACCATAGGGCCCTATGAAATCAGTTTTATTGTTTCCCAAATTCTGTTGCATTTTTTTCTAAATTCAGTTTTCCGTTTTTATTTTTCCGGACTCTTTTTTTAATGGTCAAATTAATTTGTATTAATCAAAAAGCATGTCTAATTAATTATGATCATGAAACTTATACAATTTAACATTAATTTATTAAAAGTGTAACAAAAATGACATGTTTTGGGCCGCATGAAATGTTTTATTTTTTTCTCACCGTTTGTTTTATTAATACCAATTTCTGTGTTTTAGCATGTCTAATTATTTAAATGCATACAATTTTTATTTTTTTTATTCTTATGAAATATTTTCTTGTGTATATGCATTTTACTGGTTATCAGATGAAGGCATAAAACATTTAATTGATATTTCAATTAATGAAAATTAAACATTTACATTTTTGGCAAATAAAGGGGATTTACTATTAAAATTACAATATTTTGTGATTGTTTAAAAAAAAAAAAGTTTTATTATGTTTCAACAGTAGTAGTAGTATTACGTACATTCTACTAAATAATAGCAAAATAGCCTATTTCTGGCACAATGTCTTTAATAAGTTAAACAAAACTTTTATTTTGATGGGTTGCCATGAATACCTTTAAAGTTCTCTGTGTATATGATATGACACTAGTTTTAATCAAATGAAACGCTAAAATGCTCATGAAGTGACACTCAGAGCAGTTTTGGAGATATTTTTCATGTATTTATGTCCTCGTTGAGACGGCAGATGCTGAAGTAACCACGAGCGCTGTGTATGTAACTTAGTAAACAAAACCGCGTGTCTCTGCCATTCATTCATTCACACAGAGACTCGCAGAAAATGCAGGATTCATAATTTAATCGACTTTTGTGGCTTAATATTTACAGATACTAGTCCATATCGCAATTTGATTTAAGTGTAATGACCTACTTTTGATTAATTCGTCCAAACGTTGACAAATTCCGTGACATTCTGCATTGAACTGTAAATTCAGTTTTTTTGACAGGATTCCACGATTCTGTCAGCGTTTTCTGCATCGTGGAAATCATAGGGCCCTACTACCGGAATAATCATAGAAGATCAACTACAAACTTATAATTGTGAATGAAGCTGACTCACCAATTCTAATAAGCTCCAGCCATTTGACGCCCTGCTGACCTCTGGCGACCAGTGAAAAGCCAATGGTAGCTCCCACAATGCAATGGGTGCCAGAAATAGGAAGCTTCAGAAAAGAAGCAAACAACTGCCAAACAGCAGAGCCTAAAGGGCAGTGAAATGAGAAACTTAGAGAAACCTCAATTTTTCATATTAAAAAAAATATGTATTTATATATAACAAATGAGTAGTAAGCTTCATAAACTACTCACCAAACATAGCGCTGACTGATCCAGCCATCAACACGTGCTCTGAGCCATTGTACATAGTAACGTCGATTATGCCATTGCGGATGGTCTCGCTGACCTTGGCTCCAAGCAGCACAGAGCCCAGTGTCTCAAAGATAGTAGCAAGAATACAGGCTTGCTTAAGGGTAACTACACCTGATCCTACTGCCGTACCAAACGAGTTAGCAACGTCATTAGCACCCACCGAAAAGGCCAGGACAAATGCTATGATAAAGCCTACGACTAAGAGCCATAGATAATCTGTCAGAGCTACTTGAGCAGCAAGGGTGGTCAAAATCGTTACCGTGGCCAGAGTTGTTGACACCATTGTGCGTAGATGGTTTTCAAGTTATACGGGAAAAGAAAACTAAAACTTCACAATCTTAAAGGGAACAGAACCAAATATGTATAAATAATTCAAGCAGCAGCACACAGGATATTTTAATCCCCAGATAATTGAGGTACTAGTGTTTTCTAAATCGGTTTTCTGCCTCAGACCTACCTTCGCCCCTTCGCTTAAACCAGCAAATCAAAGCAATCCAGACACTAAAGAAAGAATCTGCACTGCTCTGCTCTAAACTGATGTGTAACGTTAAGGGAGAGGGTGGAGTGAGGGGCTATTGCTATACTCTGAATAGACTAGATCTGTTACAGTTTGTTTTGGCTTGGGCAATTAGGCATACATAGCGGACATCCATTGTGGAACAGACAAGGTGGGTGAAGGGTGGCTCATTCCTGAAAAAAAGAGGAGAAAGTGGGAAGGTTCCAGTGTTATGCAACAATTTCACTGCAGAGGGGCCAGAATTTGGATACAAGTCTATTACACAATAAAACCAATACTAGCAGTACTTTTTTGCATATAGCAAAACTGAAGGTCTCTAGAAAACTCTTTCATTGTACAAAAAAGGGGGCGCATTGAGAAGATACAGAATGCATGCATGCATGATCGTACAACTAAACTCTTTAAAATACATCTATACACCATATGGCAGCTGCTTATGCATTAACTAAAACCGATGTTTTTTTGGCTACAATAATCAAGCCAAAACGTTCAAGGTCACAATATGAAGCACAACAAAAACAGTGATCAAAGTCAATCCGGCCACTTTGTTTTACAAGCCCGAGAAGGCAGCGCTTTGATTAATATTTTAAGCTCTGCTACAACAACTAGCGAATACTATTCAAATTGAGCAGTCAGCGCATCGGTGTCATGTGGCTTTCCAGTACATTCCTGCAATGCAGCCTTTATTGGCAAAGAAACGCATAAAATAAATGCTGAAATGTTTGAGCCAGTTCTCCCTGCTCGCGCTGGACACGCACTTCCTCGCTAGCGTTATTTTGAGGAAACGAATTTCTCGAGAACAACCATAAAAACGACCGCTGTAAGCAGTTACAATTCGATTATATTAATGTAAAAATCTTACACTATTTCAATATAGAAATGTTGTAGGGCTTTTTAGGACAATTTCCATCTTTACTGTGCCCACTGACTCCGCACTACACGTGTCGTCATTCATTCACACACGCTAACAGCTAATATAACGTTGTTTTATTAAAACACCAAAATAACCAAAAAATGCGTCTCAAATATATATATTTTTTTAAACATCAGTGACACTGTTGTTAACTAACCGTGGAGACCTTGGGATTTTTTCCCCCACATTTAACCATCGCGAGTCAGCTGACAAAGCCACGAGCTCGCGCTCATTCTAACGTTAACCGTTCAAATTAGCCGAAGCAAAAACGTCGATGAGAAAGTAAGATAAATATCACTCACTGACAACTAGAATAAGGAAAAATGTGTTTCAACTCACCACTCAAAGAAACCCGTCGATAAATGTCGATTTAGATATTTTTGACACTGCAACGTTAGCCCGCCCAGTCAACTTCCCGTAGTACGTTAGCTTTCCGCGCGCGCGGGGTAAAACACAGTAAATTATCTCGCTCTTTCCGAAGCACTAACGTCGGATAAATAAAGTACATTCAAAGATGAAGACTAAAAACAAGACACTGCTAGTTGTTTTCAGCTCTTGAATCAATAAAAAAAATTCGCAATAAACCGCTTTGAGCCGGCTCCAGAAGATGAGTTCCTGTTTGTCCACGCAAGACATATATCATCCGACTACGAGGGCGGGACCGTCTACTCTTCGGTGGATAGTGACGTCAAACAACAAACCCCGCCCTCTAACCTTATTTGGCGACAGCAGTGAAAAAACGACTATTTACTTAACTTGTAGATTTACAACTCTGTAACTATACAATCTGGAAAATGTGAAATCTGTAGAATCCAGACATTTCAAATATTCATGTAAGACTTTACACAACATCTACCCCACAGATGCTTCACTTGAGATGTTTATAGATGCTATACAAGAATGCTTTTTTTGTAGTTATTTAGGAATTTCGTAATTGATTTGGTATTTATTTTCTGTGATGTGCAAGTAAAACAAGACTATATATAAAAAAAAGATTTAGAAAAGGAACACATATATATTCAGAAATGTGTTCACAAATATCTAAATCGAGTCGGTTTCTTTAATACAGTCTCTTAATGTGTAAAGAATGGGACAAAGTACAGTCACTGTGTATTTATAAAGATAAAACTTAATTGTTGTCCTGAACCTAAATTGGTGTTTGTTGGTGATTATTAATAGTCATGTGTTCTACTGTCAGATTTCAAAGGCGTTTCTTGTTTCCCGTATTTGTATCCCCTGTGACTCTAATTTTCTACAGTTCCTCTCATGAGTAATCGGAAGTCATGAAACTGAGATGAAACTCTATAAGACTTAGACGGAGATGAAAATCTATGAAGGCGATGCTTCAATTCCTGAAAGCTGTGCTATAACTCCACCATGTGGCCACAGAAAAAAAGTGACTTTAATTGAGTATTTCTCCTCTCCATGTAGTTTTGTACAGCCCACTTGCAGCTGGCTCCGACCTCCGTTTATACCCATCTCCTCCCTTCAGGAGCATATGATGTATGTGCTTCAGATAGGACCAGTGTTGGGATAGTTACTCAATTTTTTTATTTAACACTCATTACTAGTTACTCTTTTCAAAAGTAATATTTATAAGTTACTTACTTTCTGAAAAAATTAAATAGTTATTAGTTATATTTCTTTCACGCTCCAGAGAAGTTGTAATTGCATATCTTCCTCAAAATATTCCTCTAAATTGTTACTAACAATATTTCTGCCTCATCATTTCACCAATATTAAAAACCTTCAATAGTGATTGATAATAACATAAGTATTGTATTATTCTTATTGTGTAGCTTGAAGTTCATTGCAGCTATAATTTCTCTGTTACCCATCTACAAAAATATTTCATAATGTGTTTTATCAAAAGAAATCATATAAGCTCACAAAAAAAGGTTTCCTTTTCTAAAAAATTATAGTAATACAATTTATTTCAGCCATGTAATGCCAGAGTAAAGTAATGCCAGAGCTTACAAGTGTTTAGATCATCTTTTCTCCTGACAAAATAAGGTCAATACAAATATTTCCATCTACTGAATGTAAGCTTTTCCATATCCCAAACTTGCCTGCTTCACTGGTGACTTCATGTGCCTGGGCAAGCCATGCAAATTCTGAAAATAAATCTAGGAAATCAGTACGTGTGAGGGCATCAAAAGTAACCAAATAATAGTAGTATAATTACAATCTTATTAGTAACTAGTTATGCAAAAAAGTAATGTTATTACTGTAACTAATTACAATCAACTAGTTACTGCCCCAACTGAATACGATATTTATTGCCCATTTGAACTAATAAAGACAGTAATCAATATTTGAATGGGATCAATATAGATAGATAGATCGATATTTCATCCTTACAGCACGGAGTAGACAAGCGGTAAATCTGTTTAACCTTATAGTTGTAGTAGAGGACCTTTACCATGGGCTGATGTAAGGTGAGACATGTGGACTTGCTGGTTGATCCAGGGTGGCAACCAACGAAGACAGACAGCCTTATTACCCTATTAGAATCCTTGACGTAAGAGACAGCCAATAGATTCTCGTCAAAACTGAGAAGGGCGTTGTCAATAGTCACGTTTGACGCAACTCGCACTCCACTACAGAAGCGCGAGGGCATGAAGCTATCGCAGGAGGATAAACGTAAAGATTAATTTAACGATAGGAATACGAAAATCAGTTTATCTGTCATAAAATACCGGGCATGACATACCGTTGAGAACATTCGAGTTGTTTTCGTTGATTTAATCGCAGTTTGCTCGCGGTTGCATGTCATTGACTGTTGGCTAAGCTAACGTACGTAACGCGAGTCTGTTGATCTGTCACAGCAGTTGTTCGCAAATGTCAAACATTTCTATGATTGCGTCTCATAACATATGCCAATACGAAAAAGATAAGTGATTATGCTCTCGTGCATTTGTGTTGTCTATTAAAACCTGTCGTTAACCATTTTGCAAGATAATCGCTAGTGCTTGTCAACTTGACATTGCGTTGCACTTGTCTCCGTCCTATCAATACATGGGAACTGTTTTGCATTGTAAATATTTGTTTTTAAGCTAATTCAGGGCACATTAAAGTGCACTTCAAAGTCAAATCTAGAAATCGTCGAGTCGTAGTTCTAGAAACAAAGATGTTCCCCTCCGTCCGGCATCGCCCAGTGTGCAATATAGGGGCCAGAGCTGTCCGACTGCAAAGCTTTACCACTTTTAAAGAAAATGGTACGACAAATAGCAAATCGTGGAGTTTGTCGTGGCTGAGTGAGCGCGTGGGCCTGCTAGTATCATGGATCCAAAAAGCAGGAAGGGGAACGAACAAGCTGGCCTCCGACAAAAAGAAGGAGAGACTGTTGTCTATATTCGCCAACCATTGTAGTTTTGTGACGGGCCAGAGGCTGAGAAGGGCCCTTCAGATAGGAGAGCTGTACTCAAACCTGTACTCTGAGAGGACCAGGTGGACACTCGTGGGCAACATATGGCGGCGCCTGCAGAGCAAACACGCCCCCACTGGAAAACTCATTGCAGCACTGGCTGGGGTCTTCATGTGGGAAGACGAGAAGATTGGAGACGATGAGTTGAGAAGGTACTTCCCTCACTTCTGGACTGTTTATATGGTCCTATTTGTAATTTTGGAAATAAGACTCCGCTATTATCTGATATTAAGCGTTTACTGTAAAACAGGCCTTAGCTGTGCAAGTCAGATTCCTACTGTTAACCAATCTGAAACACTCTAGCTGTCAGTGTCAATCACTTTTCACGTTCAGGTCTTATGACAAGCATCCTCATATCCGGCCCACTACTGCAGAGTTTAGCTTTACCCTAATCAAACACAGCTGAGCGTGCTAATCAGCGTCTTCAAGAAACTCACAGGTTGGTGAGTTTGATCAGGGTTGGAGCTAAACTCTGCAGCAGATTGGCCCTCCAGGGAATGATTTGAGGAACCCTGTCTTATGACATCGGATTGGCTTTTAGAGGGCGTGATTTTGATGAGAGGAGAGGCGCAATTTAGCCAAATGTTATTTTAACTTATTCTTTTACACATTTGGTATCCTTTTATCTTCTTGTTTATGCATTTATTATTTTTAAAGCAACTTGTTTGAACTTGTGCTTTAGGTGTGGATGGGAGCTGCAGGCACTGGAGTCGGGAAGAAGCCAGAATGTGAACCCAAAGACAGCCGTGCATGCAGATCCAAGCTGGGAGATGGTCGTGGAGAAGAAAAACTTAAGAGTTTGGAGGAGACCCATCCAGGATAGCCATCTTTTTGAATACAGAGGTACTTTTTAAATTATAATAGCATGTATTTATTGTGTCCTTCATTGGTAATAAATATTTTTTTTCTAAATTCAAGTGAGACTTGAATGGCTTTGTGAAAAGGGTATCTTTGCAATGGCACATGCTCTTTGAAGGACCCCTTCATATCAAATTTAACTGATCATCATCATAGTGACTGTTTGTCCAATCCTGTTCAAACAATGGATTTACATGACTGGTTCTCTCTTCACAGTGTTTGGTTCATATACAGACGTCACGCCCCGGCAATTCTTCAACGTTCAGGTACTAAATGGAGTTAATATTAAACTCAAATTATAACAGTAAGACAAAGTAAATCTGCATCCGTTCAAGCTTCCATAGTCTTACATGCAGGGTTGCCAACTTTGGTTACCTGTCTGGAGTGAGATTTTGATGATAAGGTCTGAACCAGTCACAGGCAGCTAAATTATATTTTGAGGATGCAACCTTTCAATTTTAGTTTTATCTTTATAATTAAAGTTAATTTTCTACTAGATGCTCTTTATTTTATTTTAAAGAAACGTATACGTTGTGTGCTGTTTATCTTCCTGGTATATCTTGAGAAGGACAAACAAGTCATATCTCCTACAGACTAATTTATAAATAATTAATTAAAAAAGCAAGCAAGGCCATTTGAAATCACAAAATTATACATAATCAAGAAAAAAAACATGGTTTTAACAATGGTCAGATGTTCAACAGGCAGACATTTACTCTTCTGAACACACAAATAACATATTACTGTTGTTAGGAAGACTTGAAATAAAGACTTGAGATCCTGTTAGGAAGACTTGAAATAAAGTGTGCACACTGTATTAAAACATCCCTCACATGGCTCCGGGGGGGTAAATAAAGGCCCCCTGTAGCGAATCCATGCATTTTCAAAAGATAAATATCCATTTAAAAGCATGTGGTTGGTATCTGCTGTTGGTATTTGAATGTTATATTTAGACTCTCCGAAATATTTTCCTTTACTCCAGTTGGACACAGAGTACAGAAAGAAGTGGGATGCGCTGGTTATCAAACTGGATGTGGTGGACCGGGACGTCAACACAGGCACCGAGGTCATTCATTGGGCGACGCATTTTCCAGTAAGCTCTGAAACAAGTTCTCCTCTGCATGCTGTCATAACAAGAAAACTTCCGTGGGATTTTTGCATCGGGCAGTGAGTGGGCCTGAGTCGAATTAACAGAAGTGTAATCTAGTACTAGTTGACTGAAGATTTAAAAGCCTTTAAGCTTAATCTTCTTTCTGTCCTGTTTCATCAATCTGCCATGTTGGATTCGTTTGCATTGTTAAAGAATTCCTTGATTAAGAAGTTACACAACGTAAAAATTCTAATAGGTTGACATTACTTTAAGCATGCAAAGCGATTGGCTTCAAAATCTAAGTAGATTGTACATTTCTTCTATATATAAATACTTTCTTAACAGGTACTTCAACATGCCTGTTAGTATTTACAGTGCTGTTTAATAGCCATTGATGTATAATGTACTGACCTTTCCTGTGCAGTATCCCATGTACTCCAGAGACTATGTCTACGTGCGCCGGTATCATGTTGACGTGGTGAACAACTTGATGGTCTTAGTCTCCAGGTAACTGTTGCTGCCATTTTATAGGCTTTATTTAATGACATTTTAATTAGCGTTAATTGGTTGAAGTGTGTCCTTTAGATTAAGTATGCCTTCTTTCTCATTCAGAGCCGTCAGACACCCCACTATGCCAGAAAACCAGGAGTTTGTCCGAGTTCACTCTTACCAGTCCAAGATGGTCATCCGCCCACACAAGTCATTTGACGAGGTGAGAATAAGGAATCTCCTGTGTGTCAGTCTATCTGTGGTGGTCTTAGTTTGCAGTCTTGAACTAGTTATCTTGTCTCAACAGAATGGCTTTGATTACCTGCTGACTTACAGCGATGATCCCCAGACGGTCTTCCCTCGCTATTGCGTCAGCTGGATGGTGTCTAGTGGTGAGCCCTCTGTCTTATGCCCTCTGTCGATTTGGACTGTAAAAACGTTCATTGATAGTTTTTTTTAATGGGTTAAGAGATAAGATAAACTTTTATTGTCCCGAAGGAAATTTGTGTTGAACACATACAATACGATATATGCTGTTTTACACAAATAACAAACTACGTACATATAATACATACAGCAACCCGTCTCTGCCCTCCCCACAATTTACAGTGAATAACTAAACTGCACCGTACCTATTGTGCAGCACACCTTTTAATCATCATGTTTATATATATTTGCACACACCAGATTGGGGAGAAAATAGAAAGAAAAAATATAATTGTTGACCTCTAGCTTACCTATCATTTAATGGACAATGGGACAAAGGAGTTCTTAAAACGGTTAAACCTACACTGAAGAACTCCGAAGCATCTTCCCGAGGGAAGAAGTTGGTACTCGGAGTGAAGGACATGAGTGGGATCTGAAATAATTTTTTGAGCTTGTCTAATAACTGTTTCTTCAAAAAGAGCCTGAAGTGTGGGATGCAGCTTAACTCCCATACTTTTCATGGTTCTCTGTGTTCGCTGTGTAATCTGGGCTTTCAAGTATACACTAAGATTGCTAAACCAGGCTGAGATGCCATATCGAAAAATGCTCTCGATTACAGCATGATAAAAGAGAAGCAACATTTTCTGGTTAACACCAAAGACCCTCAACCTAAGAAAGAAAATACAATCGCTGTTGGACCCTAATGCAGACATGTTCAACTTGAACACTCCACGTCAGTTTATTATCAATGTGAATGCCCAGATATCTGTAAGAGTCCACCTGGGCTATATTTGACCATTAATGAGCACTGGTAAGGGGTTTCCGATTGATTTGGGGTCAAACATAATCTCCACAGTTTTTTGTGTATTAATGATAAAGAAATGTTTATCACGCCACTGGACAAAGTTCTGAACTTAATGTTTGTAAGTAATAACATCTGATGTTCCAGATACGAGACCTAAAATAGCTGTATCGTCAGAGAACTTAATCATGTAATTATTAACAGTACTGCATGTACATTCATTAGTATATAATGTGAACAGGTTGGATCCAGGGTCGAAAATTATGAGGGAATAGAGAATTTACTGGACATAAATGTAACTTTCGATTTATCAAAGAGTCATTAAAAATGTGCCATGGTTTCCACAAAAATATGAAAAAGCACGACTGTTTTCAACATAATGATGATAATAATACAAAATGTTTCTTGAGCAGCAAATCAGCATATTAGAATGATTTCTGATAGATAACTTCAGACTGGGGTAATGATGCTGAAAATTAACTAAAAAATTACAAATAATAATAGAAAAGTTATTTTAAATTGTAATGATTTCTACTTTTGTAGACAATTTAATGGGTTCTTTAGACACTATTTACATAATTAGGATCTCTCGGAGTATGTGTGTTTCCATTTGGACAGTCATTATTGTTGAATGTAACTGTACTCATGTTAGTATCACAGTTGGGAATTTCACAGATGAATTGGCTGCCATCGTGCAAGTTGTCCTTGAAATCTGCCCTTTCTGCAGCTGCTGTTTCTTGACACCTGTTCACTCAGATTTCACTTCCTCTCTGTCCCACAGGCATGCCAGACTTCCTGGAGAAGCTTCACACCGCTGCTCTCCGAGCTAAAAACATGGACGTCGGTGTCCACGACTACGTCAGCGTCGTAAAACCTACCCAACCCACCGACAACGCTCGCACCGGAGGCCCAAATCAGATCTACGCCTGAGCGTCTGGCACGAGCGATTGATATACAGTGGTAAAATGACCCAGAACAGAGCATTTTTCACTTATGGGGTCATTAATTGAAGCCACAAAGAAATTCGAACCATCTATTCCCAAAATTAATCTATGCCATTGACAAGTCCTGTACTAGCTTGTCATAATGAGCGCTCACGTCCCTCATTTTGTATGCTGTTAGTTTGCTTCCTCTTTCTGTAGGGTACATCTGCTGAGATGAGCCAAAATAATGTAATTTATTAATTGTAGGTTCTTCTGCCAAAGTAGTTTTTCACGCCGCATTTACATCACGATCATCAGAATCGATTGTGCTGTTGAGATGCTGAAAAACAACAGGAAAACATGCAAGGTTCAACTCCAGGAAGCCGTTTGTGTGCAAAGCCACTTTTTTTCCACTTTGTGGTTCTTTTTTCCAGTTTATGCTGTGATGAACTGCTCTCAGCAGAACCAGCTCAAACCAGATCGTCCTCATTTACCGTGTGAATGTTCACTGCCTGTAAAACACAAACAGCCTTCACAGGATCACCAAAACTGTGTCTTATGCAAACCACAGCATCCTCACGATCAGGCTCGGCTTCCTCCTGCGCTCTAGAGGGCTTTTGAAGTCTAAAACATCTTTTCTACTCTGAACTCCAGCAAATGAGGACACTGAGAATTGATGTTGAAATGAAAGAGGAAGGACAGTGCAAAGGTTAGCATACAAACTGGATGGATTTTGTGCAAGTGCAAAACATTTGGGGGTGTTTGTTGGGATTGGGAATCCACTCTGATTGGATTGTCTGTGTTATACATGTCTATACATCAGAAAAGTAAAGAAATAAAATTAAGAATTGGTACAGTCAGACTTGGCTTGTAGATGCAGATTACACTGACTTTATACAACTTGCAAACATAAATCAAAATTCTTGTCCTGTTCGGTCTCCATCCCATCGTTTGACCTTTATTCCATACTGTGTGTCATAACACACCAGTGAAGTTACAGATACAGTAGCACGTCTGTGGAAAAAAAATATGTAAATCATCTAAGGTACATGCACGTTGACATTTGTTTGTATCCGTTTCTTGTTTATGGTCTCTGCAGAGAAACATTTAAAATGAAAACGGATCTTTCAAATCCCAAATTCAGATTTTATTTGGTGGATGTGTGCAAATGTATACTTGTTTATGATATCAGATGTCCTGTTTGTATGAGGTTAGCACTTGATAATGGCGTGGCATTTGTTACATGATTGGTAACTAAACAGGCATAATTAAAAAACAAATGTTGCACTTCAAATGTGAATGGTCACAATCAGTTTAGTTAGTTGGTTATGACATCCATATAATCAACCATGTGAGTTTCTGTTTTGAATATCTGCTCTTTATTGAAGGTGTAAGTAAACATCGAGTCCTATTTACTTTTTTGTTCCATAACCATATTATATGAATTCTTCTTTTTGTGTTACTCCTCGCACCATTTTTTTAAGGTTCATAAAAAAGTTGTGGCCTAAATTTATTTGTGTGTGTTTAGCACCTAGATAGCACTGCCCTGTTTACATCCCAGTAGTCTTTTTGTAAAAAATAAATAAACTTGTTTTAAGGCTATAGCGATTATGGTTTTCTAAAATTGTATTTCATGTTTAAAATTATTTTTCACCGTGGTCAGTCAAAGGGTATTTAGATTTTTTTTGTTATTGAGGTATATTCTAGGTTTATAGATGTTATGCTCTACTGACAACATTTGTTGCATGTTGTCGATTACCACAGGTAGTTTTGATTTGGACCTCAGTTTGGGATTTAAAAAAATGTTTATTCTTAAGAACTGAGGTCCAGGATGAAGTTGCGTAGTCTGCTTGCAGAGTATACCTACACTTTTTTCTTTAATGCATACAAATACAAATGTTTCAGTGTCATATCTTGTTCAGTTCCCCTAAACTGAGTGTTCATTTATTCCCAGTCAATTTACATTACTTTCCACCCATCCCTTAATATGGTTGTAACAGTTGAGCACATTCAGTGTTTTCTGTCATTTCATCTAAACATCGCATTAAAATCTCAGATATTCACTAATAAACTAAAAAAAGTGAATTTTCTTGGTGTTTGACTACTCCGCTTATGATTTGAGTCACAGCATCATGATAAAACCCAACTGCAGTTGAATGCGCTTGATAGCATTTTCACTTTTTCTAATATCTAAACTAGAAGTGTTCTACTGTATTCTCAAGTGAAATAGTGTATGAATGATTGAGATGCCAGAAGCATGAGTTTGTTTATTACTCTAATGTGAAAAATGAACCACCTAATTCATTTATTGGTGACAATAAAATAATTTGAATTCATTTCTGAGTCTTGTTTCATTTGTATTAATGTAGGCATAGTATGAAGTCTGTGACCTTCAAAAACAGGTCAGTAAATCTGATGGTTTAATAGCTTCAAATGCACACTTCTGGGAACAGTATAATAAATGTTTAAGTCCAATAACATTTCATAGATAGATTGCATTTATTTCATAGTCTAGATATGCATTATTAATGGTGTTTGCTAAGTATTATTACCAGTATTTTCATTGCTCATGTTGAAGGTTTGTGATCTAAATAAGCTGCTAACCTAAATTACAGCAAAGCTTAGGTTATACCCTTGAATGATGTCAGCATGCAAACACCACTGAGGATCTCTTTTAAAAGTAAATGTACAAGTCAAGTTCTGTATGTTATTGTTGTTTTTGTTCAATATGCACCTCACACCTAGACCACTGATTTGAGTATGTAGTGATGGAATGCATAATGGTAGTCATGATTGTACATCAATCAATACAGTGCATTTGCATTTGGCTGGACTTATGTAGCATTTATTGATTGATAACATTCATAGTCATCCATTTTATGGTTGCTATGCATCTTTTTTAAACTACTCAGTGAATCAGTTAATGCTCAAAATCTTCATAAGGTACTATAAATAATTCTAAAATGTGAATTGGCCTCGTGAATAGGTTGAATTTCCAAGGATTCTATATATAAAACACTTGTGCACAGGCAGATTACACAATATCTAAGAGGAGTCTATTGCTTCGAAAATTATTGGAGCTGAGCAGTGCAACCTAACATGACCTCCGACGGTAAAACGGAGTGGTTCATCCATCTAGAGACTGACTGTAAGTGCCGCTCTGCTGTGAGCTCCACCCATCATCATGACCTCCCGACTGCATCCAAGATCGCATTTACTCAAGCAAGGCTTATATTAGGGGTAAAGTCTTTTTGTCTTATAGCCAGATATGTATGTTTCAGCAGTGAAAGCGGTGGCTGATGTGCAGAATTTATCCATACAATTTCCTATCTTGAATAAGGACTTGGACGTTTTCCATAACTTTGATGTCACTTGTAAAAATTATGAAAAAACTGATTACAAACTAACCCTCTGTGGATTGAGCGCTGCTTTGAATATTGGGGGTTGGTACTTGTCTCTGTTTATGGTGGTTACAGCTTTCTTAAATCAATAGGGTATATGAGCTAATTGAAAGGACACGAAGAAAGAAATATGTGAAGACATGGCATCAGCTTTGTTGAGGAAGTGCAGCTTGGCAATAGAACTAACACAATTTTGACCACAGTGTCACTATTTCCATTTCTTGTTGCACTCCTTTTTCTATCCGTAATGATCATGTCAGACTCAAACAAAACAACACACTGTATTTTATTATCTTTAAAATACTCTTCCATGGTACAAGAAATTTACACATGCATTTTAGCAGATGCTTTTATCTAAAGCGACTTATGATTCAGGAAATACATTTTTTTATCAGTATGTGCACATAGTATCATACTGTTGATTGCACAAGGTTTGATTCTTCCGATTGCAGATCCAAGAGGAAAAAAACAGTACGAAGAAAAACCTGGCAGAAAGTGCACGCAAGTCTCCAAAGTGCTTGGCACAACCATGGACAGAAAGGGAACTGCATGGTTAGATCAAGCACAATGGTGTCCTGGGCAATGTCATAAATTCAGCAAAAACTTGTCCAAGTTGTGGATCAGTCATATAAGACAGGACGGGACCGTCCATGTACATTAAAATGCTGTTTAAAATCATGCAGAATACAATGAGGGGGGTCTGAGAAAAGAGCAAGGCTCCAAGTCTGCGTAAGGTGGAACCACAAAGTCAGAGATCACTATGTGAAGGTAATTTAAAAAGACCATCAATAGATCTAGTCGTTATTGAGATTCTTCTTCAGCCATCCTTAGACGTATCTATTCTCAAAAAGACTGTGTTCTGGTTTCCAAAATCTGGAAGTTGCTGGAAATCGAGAAGAGCAGTATCGTAGAGGTTGTTGCTGGTGATTACAGAGAGCGACAAAATGGGAGATGGGTGGAAAAGGTGTTTGTGATAGTCTGCTACTAAGGATGTCTGCAAAATTAAAAAAAGAAAAAAAGATTAGTCATAGGTCACGTTCTCACTGCAGAGATTCGCAGGCACCGCCCTTCCTGCGCAAAAACTGCGTCAAACCCCACCCTTTCCGAAAATCGTACACCTCCCCAGTACCTATGCCTGATGACCAGCCGACAAAACGGTCAATTTTCAAAAATCTCAGTAGAGTAATGAAATGGACCTCAAGAGAACTCCAGAATGGGGGTAAACAAACGAGAGTGGTTTGGTTAATTAAATTAATTTGCCGTCATTCAATTGTTCATAGACTTTCAAAAAATCTATAGAAATAGAGTTTGTCGAAGCAATGGTTGTCTTGTTAAGGGACATCAATAGCTCCCCAGCTACTTGACTTGCGCTCATAGACTGCCCTATGGGCAAATAAGTATAAACCACCAATGCCATATTCTTTCAGAGCCAATATCCCACAATATCACAGCAAATGTCGTCTATCCCACAACATCTGGACCTTAGGGCCAATTCTTTACTTGTTACTGCAAAATCTCGTAGTAATCCTTCCCAAGGTATCCCAGAGTGTCTCATCCAAAAACTTGTCTAGATTCTGCCCATCCATCTGGGTGGTAATCATATTACCCCATAGTTGCCATGCCCCATGGGACATTTTAGTGGGAATGGGAAAAATGGGTGAGCTAATCAACTCTAAAGGTCGGACAACTGAACCACTTAGTATGATGAAATAGGAGGAAACAAACATTATTAAGGATGATGTTGGAGATAGTGCTAGAGAATAATGGATGAGGATCAGAAAGAACAATTCATAAAATATGAAGGGCAAATGACATTGTCTTATCCTACATTCTTCGACCAGTCGATCAGTTCCCTCTTGAATCTATCCTTTTGAGCATCTTACAAATTTGGAGCAAATACTACATCTTACCCAGTTCGTTCAGTAGTAGCGTATTTTGTCCCCCTCTTGCACAATACTCTTGGAAAATCTGTTACCTTGAAGGAGACTTGTCCAAAAGGCACAAAAGAAAATTCTAGAGTGCACTGAAACCGTTCTAAGGAGTTCTGTGAGAAGAAAAGAAGAACGGTTAAGACAATAATCAACTTTCGCATTAAGGACTCTCACCTCAAAATTGAAGAGGACCATCTACAAGAGGTCTTGTAGAGGACCTTCCAACAGGTTCCCAGAGGGATGGATGTCCTCAAGGCAAACCTTCAAGCCGAGACCAATGCCTCTCGCTTCATCGGCGACTAAGTTCATCTGAGAGAGCTGCTGTTCTGAGCTGGGCTTCTGGACTGGACCTGTTAGCCGAACTAAAGGCAAACTGTCCAGGATGTCCCTCCTCAAACACCCCCATACTCCGCCCCTCCCTCCGCCTCTTGGGTGGATCGTACAATATCACCCAGGATAGGTGGTTTGCCGAAGAGAAGTTGGGTGGTGTGGGCCAGGGTACGTGTTATTGGGAGGAGGTAGAAGGTCCAGTTCCGCAATTCATAAATATTAATACAGAGTCCTCCCTCTTGAGGAGGGGCAAATTCTTTAATTTTGTTAGAGGGGGAAGCGCTTTATTCACTTAATGGCTTTTATTAGTGCCCGGACTTCAACTCTTTCATTAGCTAAAGTGCTGCTATAATTTACAGGGGAAAGTGCAGCAGGGGAAGATGGGTGGGGGAAGGGCGGAGCTTGCTGGGTGAGCACTGGCTCCTCTGCTATAGGCATACGTCCCTACCATCTTAAAAAATAGACTCGGATCAATGCCTGAATCTGCCTCCATTTCATCCCCACGAACCCAATAACCCCACCAGAAGAAACGAACAACGGACTTTACACTTTTGCTGATGCTGCACTTAAAATTGTCATTGATAACTTTCTGCATCTTTCAATGATGCTTTCTTTGAGAGTTATTTGCTGTATTGTCCACATTAGCTATTGTTTTGTGAACAGGATGATTGGAAGAGGCTTTTTAATCCATAATTTTGAATAAGACCACTCTTTTTTCTTTCAAAACCGAGAACACCAAAGAAGTACCAGCGCATTGCCTTTTCTAGATGTTTTGAAAATGTAGATCATTTTGTAATCTCAACTGATTTATTTGAGAAAAGGTTTGGCACTGCCGCATCTGCTGAAAGTAGACTACCCAATAACTAAAAAGAAATTGCAGTCTGAAACAGATGTAAAAAGTCATCACAAATGGTCTTTTTTTGCGTTTCAACATCTTCTGACTAATTAATTTCCATGTTGTTTGTAATTATTAAACAAGTCATTTTAAGAAGTATTTTATGGAGATTTTCACATGATTAATTATTGGCCAAGGAATAGCGTAAGACAGCTTGAAATGCGTATATCCACTATACTATTTTATATATTTTAACAGTATTCCAGGTCTGAAAAATAACAATTAAAAAATTCTAAATGTGTTTCCATGACTGTGGGGAGTGTATTTTCCCATGGTACTTACGACACCAGAAATTATTATTTTTTTAATTGTAGTGTTCTTATATCAACTAAAATGCAAGTGCTTTTTGGTTGATTAACCTTTGGGGCAGCTTGCACCCATCGCACATTCATGTCAAATGTCCCTAGTGAGAGGGGCAATTTAAGGGCATCAATGCTTCTGACTGGGTGTGTATCATTCCTTGTCCGATTCATCCGCTAAGTGGCCTGGTTATCCTGAGTGATTGATTGTCACAGAGGGGGAGGGTATAATATCCAGCCACTAGACTACTGGATTAAATCATGTGAAGTGCTAGATACAGACTAGATATCTCAGTTAATTTTGTTCATCAGGTAAACAATGCTAACAATTGAACAAAAAGACCTGATCAAATGTTTTCTGTCAAGCATCAGTGTCACATTTAGACATCCGTGGATTTGTAGTTTAGGTTTTTATTAGTTCACTTTGTTTTGCAACCCATAGATGCACTTAATCTATAACTGCATTCAAGCCATTGTGATGCCGATCCAAGCATGAGAAGACATTATTTAATATACCAAATGAATCTGTGTGATTTACAATCATACTTTGTCTGAGTCCAAATAAAAACAAAGAAACACCAATGGTCCCATGGGAACCTTTGGCGCATTTAGAAATGTCTTATCGCTTCTTATGTGAAGTGTAATGATCATGCAAACATCAGAGTTCTTTTATTTCTTGACCAGCTGGATTACATCCTCATCTTCTAGCACATGGTCTTTGCCGACTTTCTGCGGGTTATGCTTCACTGACGACCCCCACACCAACGCACTGCAGAGAGAAGAGAGAAAGGACGCTAGGCACGTTTCAACACAGGAGTATTGTACTAAAGATTTTACACACATGGTTTAAATCTTGGTTTACTTAAAGTATATTTAAAAAAATCTGCACCAAATTTATTGAAACATGTAATAAAGACTTTGGTAGTTTGGTTTAAGTCACTTAAAATAAAAATAATAATTTTGAAATAGTGTTTCCTTCCATACCACCGTAACAGTTTCTGCCAAAATACTGTAGCTACTAGTCACTAAGAACAAAAAACTGTTGCTAAGAATTTAAACTAAAATATATAAATGTCACATATGCTAATTAATAAATTAAAACATACATTAGGGAATCACCACAAAACAGTGACAGATGGAGGCGAGTAGTACAATAACCACAGTAAAGGTCATTGCACAGAGTCCGAAATTTGTGTCTGAAATGTTCGCACGTTGAAAAATAAACACGACCTCACGTTATGTCAATCACATTTACACACTGCCTCAGAAATTTTCATCCGTCATAAAAATATTTGGATCGGTTCGATTTTTTGTGCATTTTTCGCATCCGTAGCAAGCATTTTGAGAGGTGTTTTGACAGTTCAGAGCCACCGCATACAACGACGCCAAAATCCAGAATGGCGATTGTCAAGTTAATTCACTTTATCTCGCAGCACAAAGCCCTGTATATAGATCCTTGCACACCGAGTTTACAGAAATTGGTGGTCTTTTTAATATGTGGCTCCAGTATCGCTAGCAAAGCATCAAACTGAGCCACTGACATCCTGAAGTAAACTTTGAATCGCCCGGGACAATCCCGCGGCTCCTTAATAAGGATGGGGAACTCTCCGTCCTCTCTATATCTTAGGATTGGATAGACCTAATATTTCCTTTCTTTTTCTCTTTTTAATAAGCGAGAGGACAACAAAATCATCCTCAATGCTTGAAGACTCAATTTAGTAGGCTACTGTTTTGTGATTAATACGCATCGAACTCAGTGAGCAAGGTTTCTGTGCATGACACATTTTTAGGATTACGAATTCCAACATTTCAGACTTAGTGTACAGAGACCTTAACTATAGAATTTTGGCAGAAACTAGTTACCCATAATACATTTTTTAAAGGCATCTTAAATTTGACTGTTGATTGGATGTCTGTCCCTTTACAAATCAGTGTTGTTATTGTTAACTAAAACTACTAAAAATTATTTTAACAAATAATGCTTAAAATGCAAATAGCAGACAAAAAGACTTGAATGAAAAGTAGAAATTACTTTCTTATTTAGTTATTAAATAACTAAGTTTAAGTACTAAAACTAAACAGAAATATGAAAAAATTATAAAAGCACATAAAATTACAAGTATTTTTTTAAAAAGTGAAAATACAAAAAAGCTCATTCAAAATATAAATAGTATATAAGCATATTATTGCTACTAAAACAACAGTGTGACAATTAAATTCATAAGAGACTAAATGTAATAACAAATCTAAAATAAATATCAAATATCAATGTATCAAGGTAAGAAAGATGCAATTTCAAAAGCTATCTCTTAAAATTAAGGCCTCACAGGCTGAATTTAGGAACAAGGCCTTCTCTAAAGAAGGGAATAACACACTGTAACCTTGGAAGTGAGTTTACTGTGCTCATGTGAGAAATAAAGATAACTAGTGCTGCAATTACATCAGAGCCTTTCACGATCAGGAATTTAAATCAGATCTTATTCCCTGGATCTCAACACAAATGAACAATGACATACAGCAGAAAGGGAAATCCATAATCACTTTACATTCTCAATGTCTTATTATGGCTTCAATGCAGCCTTTACTAAGTGAAAACAAAATCAATTACATTACCTGTCTCAGTCCATAAGTAAAAAAATTATACACAGGTCTCCTTAAACATTTTGAAGTCACTTACTATTTTAATTCTTTGATGAGGTTTTTGTGAATCTTTAAGCAGAAGTCGTCAACAGATTTCTTCTCATCTGGAAGTACTACAGGTGATGTGTAATCAGGAAGCTGTCCTTTTGGCTTTGTGTATCTGTGAATCATCAGTCAAGTTATTAAACATTCTGCTGTGGCTTTATGATACATCTTCTGAAGACTGGCAGAGAGCACTAGACAGCATAACATTTTGATATATTATGGTACATTACGTTTCTGTAAGCTTCACACAGGAGACATTTTCACTCAGATTTCAGTATACACTGAGTATAGCATATCACTTTTGTTTTATTACATTCCTGAAAGCTCTTCCAGAAAGTATGCAACTTAATCATGCTGCATACAAAGATAAGCTCACTAACCATGCCATCACAGAAAGCATTGCAGAAACATGTGACTCACATGCGCACTAGATGCAGGTAGTCCCAGATCTTTTCCAACAAGTCGTCAAAGTTCCAGCGGTGGTGAGCTGAGATTGGCACGCAGTGAGGGATTTTGTAGATAACGTCCAGCTCCTCAATGGAGATCTGGTCGATTTTGTTGAGTACATAAATGCAGGGGAGGTAAACCCTGGAGAGGAGAGTAAATACCATGTGAATAATCTCTTCTAAATGGTAATGATGTGATGGAGGACGTGAAGATGTCCTACCGGTTTCCTTCCACCACATCAATGAGGTCATCAGCTGTAGAATCGCTTCGTAGGGTTATATCTGCGTTGTGGATCTTATACTCGGAAAGGATGCTTTTCACAGTCTCGCTGTCTAGCTCACTTTGAGCACACTAAAACAAAAGCATGATGACAACTTTAAACATGATTGATAACACTCATAAGATGTAAATAAAATGGTTTGTAATGAAATAATGACTTGAAGAACAGGTAAAAAAGCTGATCTGCTGTTCCATGCTATCCATGTCAACTTCAAATGTTTTTGATTAAATATTTCAGAGACATTCATAATTTACTTAAATATCTACCATTTATTATTTAATTCAATTAGATTTTGCCAATTAGTAGTTAGTGCTAGACTAATGTAAATTATAATAAACTGCTTTAATGGAAATAATGTAACTGAAACATTCACTCAATTTAAAAATATTCCAATAAATGAACACCTCTTGGATTCATTTTAAATGAACCGGTTACATTTCAATGTTCAAAACCCACACACCTCCAGCTAATATACCCAAAACGTTTCTCCCTAAATCCTGTTTTTACATTTGATGTATGTTCATTTTATGCAAGAAAAGTGACCCAAACTTTAACAATACTTTTGTAAATGTATGCAATAGAGGGCAATAGCTCTCTGAAGACGTACAGTTGCGGTGAAGTTGATTCCGCCCTTGTCTTTCCTCTTGTAGCCAATATTTGGTGGTTGCTTGTTGAGTCGGATGCCAAAACCTTCCAACTCGTGTTCAATGAGCTTCTTGTGTCCGAGTGGCTTCAGAACGTCCAAGACGATCAGGATGAGGTTGCAAGTGCGAGCAACTGTTGGAAGGAGATGAGGTCAGGGAAAGTGAATGTGACTGGTAATACAGCACACTTAAAAACATTGCAAATTTGCTAAACGTATCTTTAAATGACAGTCTGCAAGGAAAAGTTGCTGCAAATAATAATCATTTGCTGAAAATGTACTCACCCTCAGGCCATCAAGATTCCTTCATCAGAACAGATTTGCATAAAGTATTTTAGCTGGAAACAATAGTTTAAATATAATATTGCCTTCTGTTCTGATTAAGAAACAAAATCTGCATCCTGGATGGTCTGAGGGGGAGCAAATTTTAATTTTGGGATGAACTATTCCTTTCATAGTTACCAGCAATGACTTGTCGTCCTCTTCCCTTGCCATCTTTCGCCCCCTCAATGATACCTGGCAGATCCAGAAGCTAATAAAACAAGAATAACGACATTAAAAATTGTCAAATCTCACTGCCTCATTTAATAAAAATGGCAAAGTGTTGCAAGCCCACATGCCAGGATGTTTAACCAGTAGGAAACACCCTTAACATTTGACATTCAGTCCCATCACGTGCAAAGAGTTTCACCTGAATTTTGGCTCCTTTATAACGGATCACTCCCGGTACAGTTGTCAGTGTAGTAAACTCATAGGCAGCGACCTCAGAGTACACACCAGCCAAGTTACTCAGAAGAGTGGATTTGCCCACCGACGGGAAGCCCACAAATCCTATTCGGGCATCACCAGTTTTTGCCACATCAAAACCTGCAGGAAAAGCAGGTCGGTGAAAAACAACGCAGTAACAGACCAATTTAATCACTCAGGACCTCGTCATAATAACAGGAGGATGATTGAAGCTCCAGGGGTGAGATTTTATAGCATCTGTATGTGATGATGGTGCAGTACCAACCCTCTCCAGTGCCACCTCCGCTGCCTCCTTTAGGAGTGATGAGCTCTCTCCTCAGTTTGGCCAATTTAGCCTTCAGCAAACCCAGATGATGAGCTGTGGCCTTATTCTTCTGAGTACGAGCCATCTGCAGCACACAATCAATTCAGAAAACCGCATATTTACTATGACAATGTCAAGTCAACAATAATTGTCACAGCTTTCATTATTATATAACATTAAAAAGCTCAGTTTATTGAATCTCAAATGCATTACTTAAATTCAGCTGGATTCACTGTTGAATGTGTTTGGCGCTAAAGTGCTAACGGCTAGGTTTCATAAATTAGTAACTTAGTCATGTCAACCCACCTCGCTCTCGATGTCGGCTATTTTGACGAGTAAACTCATTTTGGCGTTGGTCCTTTCAAAGTCGTCACTTGAAAAATAAAAAGTTGATGTTCCTTAATCGGTTATACAGCTTGTTGGCTCAAAAGAACACCATTGCCATGCTTTGCCATGAGTTCAAGGCACGTCACGCTAAGTTCTCGCGATGTTTTTCCTGTTCCCGTGTCTGACAAAATGGCTCCTCCTACAGGTAAGGAGTGAATACTTAAAAAGTATTTGTCAACAAGGCTCTGTTAATGCATTTATGTGCATTGGGAGGCTCGACGTGTCACGCATTTAAGTAGGGAACTTATAATTAAATTGTGAACAATAAACTCAAATAATGTGAATTCAAATTGATTAATGTATTATATGTATGCATTCGTGGTATCATAACTTCTTGTTAACGTTACATAAAACAAGCCGTCAACGTTCTAAAATAGTAACATCATCGACAAAACGGCAACTGGTCGGGGACTGTGTTTGTTAGACAATATGTGGAGCCGTTGAGATTGAGAAACCTGTTTGTGTCTGCAAGCTAAACATGCTGCTTTGTCGGGCTTATCAGTAAATTGTACAGCAGTGAACATTTTTTATTTCGAAAATTCGAATAAATAATTATTTAGTCATTATAGTGATCTCAAAACCAACCTGGTGTGGATTAATCACAAAAATGTACTAAGCCATTACCATGTTAAATGTTTTATCGTTTCAAACGCAAGACAATGTAAAATATAAATACTAACTTACACCTTAGCATTTCCATGTTGTTAGCCTACTGTGTTAAGCAAAAAAAAAAAAAAAAAATTAATTGGACGAAAAATAAAAACAAGTAGGCCTATCCACCCCTGAGTGCATGTGAGTAGTCAATCATTTTTTTCTATCTGTTTTCCAGAAAACCATACATTTTACAGCTTATATGTAACCCTGGACCACAAAACCAGCCTTAAGTCGCTGGGGTATATTTGTAGCAAGGGCCAAAAATACATTGTATGGGACAAAATAATAGATTTTTATTTTATGCCAAAAATCATTAGGATATCAAAGATCATGATCCACGAAGACGAATACATTTACTACTGTAAATATATATAAAACTTAATATTTAAATAGTAACATGCAACTTTAAAGGTGATAATCTCAATATTTTTTTTTTCAAGATTTTCAAATAGTTGTATCTCAGCCAAATATTGTCCTATCCTAACAAACCATACAAATGGAAAGCTTATATATTCAGCTTTCATTTAAAAAAATGGACCCTTATGACAGTTTTTTTTATCCATTGTCACATATCTGCTAACCTCAAAGCTAACAAAATTCAAAACAGCATTAAACAAATAAAACATCAATGTTCAAACAACACACACTTAATTTTCTGTTAAATAATTTAATTTTATTGTTTATATTCATTTTGCATACAGTATTTAATCACTCAAAGTTTCTATGTTGGTGAAATTGCTGGATCCACCATTGTTTTGTTGACATTGCACACCCTGGGATGTGTTGTTGCTGGGCCAGGTCAGGAAATGCACCGATATATCCAACATAAACCCATCATATATCTTTAGAATCTAAAGTGCACAGATCTATCAATAACATGCTATAAATAAATGATAGTAAAGTATGGTGAACCGGTCATAATCTCTCCTACAATAAATAGTCTTGTGGTAATCAATTCTTTGCATCAGACAGACATTTGTGTTTACATTCTGAAAAGCATGAGAACGATTGATATTATGATTTGTGCTGTGGAGTTGTTTGACCTTTAACATCAGAAAACAGGCTGAATTCACAGGGCCATCCCAGAGAAATCCATTACAGTACAATAGTACAGCTTACTGGGAAATCTTAAGATCTTCCACAGTACCACCCGTTTCTCTTCTTACTACCCATTTTGAAAGCTTTGGTTCTACATTCCATGTCCACACTCAAATACAGTCCTTTACCACACATCCTTTGAGAAAAACGCATTTGGAGGTGTGCTTGTCCTCGTTGAAATACAAAAATAGGCATTTCCAAACATATACAAGATAGTTGCTGCTCTTAAACAGAATAATGTCTATAAATAGCATCTGGTAAATCTCGTCTCGTTTTGAAGACCGTTTAAGCATAAAGCACACAGTGAACTGAGAGAGTTTCCCCTTAGCTACTCCATAAAGATACGTCAATTGCCATTTGAACTGCAATAGCAGCAGCGATCTAACATCTACATTGTAAGCACAGTCATTTCAGTTGAGGTCTCATTTGCTGCCCTTACCTTAGCCTACACAATCATTATTGTTGTACATTCTGGCCATTGTCCTGTGACTTAAGGTGTCTTTCTATTTGAATGAGCAACATAAATTCATATTATAGTCAGTAAGCATTGAAGTGCATTGATAAAAAGTGCAAGTATAGATTCAGATGCATTCATTTCGAGAGGAGTAAATTGTTTGCAACATGGCCCCCGGAATGGTCACTTCTAGCGGGCATATAACAGAAGATCACTACAGCTGATGCCGTTTCCTAACCTAAAGGATATATGCTTTCCTTTGAGAGTGTAAATCTAGGGGTTTTGCTATTTGGACAGGAAGGGGAAGCATTCCCCATCTGCCCGTCTTGGGTTCAGACATGCTATTAGTTTCTCAATAAAGAGTTATTAATGCCTGTTGATTCAAAGAACAGGTCAGATATCATTCACATACGCAGAGACAGACAATTCTGTAGGAAGCACTAGTCTGGCACTATTCTGTGCCGTTTGAGGTCGTCACATTGCTTTCCTGAATTGAGTCCCCCGGGAGGACTTGCTCACCTGATATCTTTCCATCATTAGTTACTGAGAATAGTCTCTCTGTGATTCTGTCACCAGAGAAACAGCATCATTTATTGAGGTTAAAAAAATAAAAATTGACAAGTGGAACTTTCCATTTCAACCGCATTATCCCCAGTAACCTCTGATGGTGTCATCAGAATTTGGATAATACTTTATTGAAATCATAAGGCTTTACAGTAAAATGCAACTTGGCCATATGATGGCGAAAGTCTTCTCCGGAGACACCGGCTGGGCTGACAGCTCTAGCTGCTCTCGGAGGAAGTGGGTGGCGCGGTGGAAGACGATCTGCGCCGGGAGACGGACTGTGAGCGGTCGTGGCTGTGTTTGTCGTAGGGCTGGAGTTGCACCTCCAGGAAGTCCCGGTGTTGCTGGCTGATCACCTGACTGATGAGGCCTGGAAGTGCCTGTAAGTTGCTGAGCAACGTTTCCAGTTTGGTCTCCAGGAGCGCGATCCTCTTTTCCATGTCCTCGCCCCGCTCGTTCAGGTCTGATACCAGGTCGTACATGATGTTTTGAGTCTGAGGTAAAGCGAGGGAGAGGGTACAATTAAAAGAGATTCATAAATAGTCGGGTGTTGTAAGTTTAGCGCTGCGTGATCAGGTTTTATTAAACATCTTTTAAAATATGACAAAATCTGTCATGTCACAAAGGACATGTCGAACTCCCCTGATGAGAGACTTGCCCTGATGAGAAATAAAGTGTACATCCATATTTTTAGACATCTCAATTCCCCGTACCGACGACATAAAAGGTATTTCATGACATTGCATCATGTGCACAAATTTCAAACTCATACATCTTGTTACAAGCAACTCAGTGTAGACCTACATAACAAACATTAAAAGACACTAGAAACTTTTATTTTAGCATTATAAACTGAAAACTCGCTTTCAACTGCGAGACAATGCTTGCTATTCGCTATGTTGCTTTGCATTGCTAAAGTGTAGCGATAGATTTACCGATACTTCTTTTACCAATATTGACAATTTTGTCTATATTTTTTACAGATATTCAGATTATTGTGAATAATTTGGTAAAATACAGGTCAAACTGATAATTGGCACTAAATATTACTATAATACTGTTTTAAATATTGGTAAAACCGATATTTTTTAACAATAGTAACACAATTCTGAATATCGGTTAAGTGAAAACATAAGTAAAAATATCACAAAAATTGAATATCTTTAAACATATGTCAAAAATTTGGGCACTGTAGCAGTGCATAATGCTTAATCGTTTTTTTTATATTGAGTCTAGCAATAAATGCCACCATTTGGTGGGGGGAAGGCTAGAAAGAATATTTCTTTACAGATAAAGTAGCTTATGTATTGTGCTATCAGAATTTGTTCTCCAAATTAGAAATGTGTAGCTTACTAAAAACAGTCATAATAATTATCAATTTATACAGCATTTCAGCAGTCACTTAATCTCTAGTAAAGTGGACTAAGAGTTTTATTTGTTAGCAGATTATTGTGTGGTTGCAAGGGAGATCTTTGTGGTTGCTTACTTATTTAACTCAAAAGATAATAACACTGATAATCCGGTCTCTAGAAATGGCTCAGCTCCCTCCTACTACACACCTTCTCTTAACAAGTCACATGAATTGAAACATAATTAATGTCTTTTGTTGATAACGGTGTGGGATGAGTTATGCAATGTAGTTTAATACTTTGGCTTAGAGGTTTGTTCAAATACCTCACCATAAGATGTGAGCAATAGCGACTCTTGCCTTAGCAAAAACTACTAAATATGAAGAAACCATCTTCAAATCTTCATCTTCCATTATTCTAAAAAATAAAAACTTGAAAAATTAAACAGATCACAGGTGTGGAAACAAAAGTTGCAGACACACCATATCAGGGCCCGCTGGATGTCTGAAGGTTGCAGAAGCACTGCAGCTGCTGTAGTTAATTCTAAGCTGCATTATAGCACTCATTGCAACCTGGGAGAAGCTGCAACCATGATTAATGTTATACCGCCATCTGATGGTGAGAGGCAATTACGGCAATGATAAAAGGAGAGAGAAACCAGAATGAGTCATATCACATCATGCTCCACCTCAATGTCACCCTCTCTGGTTTTCCCTTACCCGTTTTATTTAGGAGGTGCTGGACAGGAGGGTAATTGGGTAACACTAACTAATGACTCTCACGGCAAAGCCCCGACAGAGGTTGCTGGAACATGACCACTGCGGATGTTTGAATGTCACAGCTCGGGCGTGAGAGCACGTGTGCGCTCGTGCGAGAGGCTGTTCCAGCTGACTCATCAGATCTCGAGTGTATCTTTCCCAGGTTGCTGTGGGTTTTGCAGAGTCAGGCTGGCAGCATGCCTGGTGTTCCTCAAGGCTCGCTCTTTAGTCCGTCTAAAAATTGCCGTGAGGGAAGTGCAAATGCAGTGTTTCAAATTGATCAGACTATTTTAACATCTCGGGTATCCCATCATTCATTCTTTTTTTCTAAGGAGATGAAAGCTTTTCCAGACCATTAAGCAGCATGATGAATTATTCATAGCAAGAGGGAAATAAATAGAAAAAGTGAACATGAGGACGTTTCGTAAAGGAAATATAATAAATTAACTGACATCAACCATATGCTCAGTTGCTCTTTGCGAGGAAACAAATGATAATTACCACATACTAAAACCATGTTGTAGACAAACATAAAGAAAAAAACAATCAGATTATAAAATCTTGTCTGTTCATTTGACACCTGTAGACTTACAATATATTAAAATTCATACTAAAAAACAAACAGACCTCCAAAATTCCGTCATGCATTAGTTAAACATTCACTCAAAGGTATCTTACCTTTGCAAGTTCCACTAGAGAGTTTGCTTGGTCATTCAGCTTGCGTTGCTCCATTTTTACACTTCTTAATCTGAACACAAGACCATTCAGAGCCCAATAGCGGCAAGTGGTCAGTACAAAAATCTTTAGACAGGTTTTCCATTCACAAGCCACACATTTCGGAAGCACTCCTAGGACATGCACAAGACATGAAGAGAGAATGTAGGGAGTGGAGGAGGACTGAGGCGCATGCAAGTCAAAACTTCAGTGAGAAGAGGCTGTGGGCGAGGAACATAGCTTCTTTTCTGAGGGATATTCTTTTCCACACCTCTTACTGGAACAAAGCAATACTTTATCAACATCTGATGGAAATTATGAAAATATAATGACATTATTGATGCATAAGTACACCTGAGGCTCTGGTGAGAGATTTTCTACACTCTCAGAAATAAAGGTACAAAAGCTGTCACCTTTTCAGAATAGTATATGTTTGCACCTAAAGGGTCCATTTTGGTAACTTAAAGGTACATATTAGTACTTAAAGTGTACATATTAGAACCTAATAGGTACACAAGTGTAACTTTTGAAAAGGTACTGCCCCGGTGACAGCGTTTGTACCTTTATTTCTGAGAGTGAGTTATTAGTATGGAATAGATGATATATTAGAAATCTTCCAAAAATCATATCTATAGAACTTTACAAAATGTAAATGACAGGTCAGTCTCTTCTGGTTATTGTATTACATCAAGATAATATTTAGAGTTTATTTTGAAATTTAGGGGGGAAATCATGATTGTGTTTACAGTAATATACTCATAATAGAAGTCTATGGGGCCAGACTTCAAATGTTACAATATACAATATGTATACATAAATGCGTATATAAAATATGCACAAAAATGTAACTTTACAGCGACACTAGTAAAACTGCTACTAACCTTGTCTGTACGCGGTTATATCCAATATTTCATGAATATGTATAATCACGGAAACCCAGTAATGTTCAAATTATATTTATAAGGGTATGAAATGTGACATTTAAATGTTTTACATTTATTTATTTTTTTACTTACAAATAAGGACATTATATTTTGTTAAATTACAAGAATAAAAATGTACACACAAACCCACAGGAATTTTGCCAAGATATAATTAAAAGATTTACAAATGTATAGTTCAAATCTGCTGGTATCAGTTATTATAGCAAAAATTTGATACTATTACAGTCTAAAAAATGCCGGGTAAATATTGGACAGAAGACATGCTGGGCTGTTTTCAACCAACAGTTGGTTTAAATGTTTAACCCAACCTTCTGGGCAGTAACCCAACCGCTGGGTCTAAACGAACCAATCGCTGGGTTCATCCCAGCGTTTTACCCAGCGCTGGGTTGTATTTAAACCAGCATTTTTTTAGAGTGTATATTTTTATAAATACTTTGAAATCAGAAATATAAAAATAAAAACTAATTCATTGTAATTTTAGTAAAAGGTTTATTAATTTTGTTGCATATTTTTTGTGTCTATATAGTTTTCCTTTTTTCAGTTTGAGTAATTTTATTACAAGATAAACTAAATAAAATGAGGACATTTCTTTGGCAACTAGCTGAAATTATTGTTTATTTTTTAAGTTTGTTTTAAAGAAACAAAACTGTTTTATGCTTTTAGTTCAAATAATAACCCTGGTTCAAATAACAGTTATTTTTACAGATGAATTTAGTGCTTTAACAAAAATATGAGCTCCACATTTTGCTTTTAAACCCTCCTGAATGATTTGCCCCATAGACTTCCATTGTAAGTGCACTGCTAAAAATGGGACAGTCTTTTGTGTGATAATTCACAGCTTGTCCCATAAGTCTAATTTGTGTTGAACCTGGAACATTCTTTTAAAATAACGACTATGAAACCCGTTTCATATTTGTTTTGTTGTATTTTAAACAGATCACTGTTTACTGTAAGGAAGGTCTCTGTGAACTGAATACTACATCACACAGCTTTGTAAACCAATCCTCTCACTCAAATCCATACTGTTAGCATTATTTATTAATCTCCTCCATTTAATTAGGTTTCTCAGGACCTACTTATCTTAACTATACATTAAGTGTTCTCTTCACTCATTCTCAAGGGCACTGCAAATAGCACTCTTGCAAATTGCGGTTTGCATTCAGTATTCTGTTTCCTGACTCACAAGGGAGAAACACAAGAAAGCTGTACTCTGTTCTGGGGGAAAGGGATTGAATCACAGCCGGAGATATTTGTAATCATTGCTAAGAAAGAGCAACATTTAGCAATTCATTGTGCGTCGAGTTAAGCTCCCTAATTAAACCGAGTTTGATGACACAGATCAGAGAACAGACTATATGGGCGGCCTCCGGGGACTGGATGGTGATTGGCCCAGGTGAGATGTAGCAATTTCCGTCAGGCAGAGCTGCATGGAGTGTAGTACATGGATATAAAGGCTGCAATTCGGCTGCCAACCACCAGAGTGCGCAAGAAAGCACCACACAGCAGGATAGAAAAACAAGTGCAGTCTGTCCAGAGACTACTGGATGAATCACACACAAACATGTCCAGATCAGATATTATAACTAAGCCAAAAACAACAAGCAACTGTATTTTGTATGCAGAAAATTAAGATTATTTGGACTGACATTTTCATAACCGAGCACGTTTTACCCTCTAGTTCTCAGTACTATAAAACCCTTTATTTCATTTTAACTATAAAACTTTTTTAAATGTTTGTATTATACGAAATATAACATTTAAAAAAAACTTAACTTGTGTTATTTATGCTTATGTTTAATTTATATGGCATTAAAGTATTTGAGTGAAGACAAAATTACTGTAATACATTCCATTGTCTACTTTGCTTTTTTATAATAATTCCCATTATTCTCAGATATAATTTGATTTTTTTCCAAATCTTAATGGTCCTTAAACAATTAGAATTTTCTTTAGGTGAAAAATATATATTTTTTTTCTGTTTAGATTATTATTATTATTGGTGGTGAAATATTACCAGGACATCCCCATATAGCAAATGCCAGGTACTTCATGTAGACAGATATAATTGCTTTTAATTCTTAATGTTGAAATATTGTTTTACAATAAGTATGTCCTGAGAGAATGGCTCCATTAAATTAATTTTACAGTTGGATGACCGAGAGTTTAGAGAGAGGAACTATATCTGACCATTAAAGACATGAAAAGCACATATAATTAAATCTAATTTATCTGGGGAGCCAGATCTATTGTGTCAATGCTAAAGCAGAGCCGTGCATTTGGCAAGCATCCGGTTTTCACATCAAAGGTATATTAGAGGAAAAACTCTAGCCTACACGCTCTACATTAACCGAGCTTCATTCATGAGGCTCCTTCTGTTCCCCGAGACGTGTGTGGTGAACATTAGCTCCTGCTGGGGCAAAGGGAGCAGTGCATTTTGGGATAAAAGTTGTCCAGAGGCTCCCTCGGGCACCTGCTGACCTTAGCGTCTGAAAGCTCTTACTCGCTTGTACAATCCCACACCGAGGCATCGAGCTGTTTGGGTTTCTTTCTTTCTCCCTGCGTGCGTTTTCTTGCAGTCAGCTTGATTCACCACATGCTGGTCTGTGCTGCAGTGAAACAATGTAATTGTTCCTAGCAGCTGAAGCAAACTTTACACCCGTTTGCCTCACTGCATAAGCTTCAGGAAATCATTCAGCATGCTGAGCTGAAGATGTGTGGAAACGTCCATTACGACTGGCAAAATTCAGTGGCTGGGCGATTCACATTATGACTAAGGGCTTCATTTGCACTGTTACCGGTCATTCAAGTGGGAAATGACGGGGTGGAGGTTGGGGAGGGTGGGATGTGCAGAGACAAATGTCGTTTCAGGAGCAACTCAGATTCCATGAGCCCAAAGATGCAAAGATAAAATAGAGCTGAGAAACTGGACGTTTATGAAAGAGTTCAGGAACGGTCATCGTTTGACTCATGGAAGCAAGGTCAAGTTTTTAATCAGTGGCTGTCTGATTAAACATCCCAAATTCATGCAACAATAGAAAGAAAACACCCTCTATCATTGATAACTGAAATTCATTGGAGTAAATGGTCATGTATAGTTGGTTCAGTTTGTTTGTGTCAGCGCTGGTTTTAGACGGTGCAGCTGAGAAATGGCTAAAATGATAATTGAGTGATTTTCACAAAATCTCCAGGTCATATTTCAGCTCAAAAGAAAAACTAAATATCATAAATTAATTAATGAAATGTTATTATGATTAAAATAAATTAAATATTTTATTTCAATAAATCTCTTATACAAATTAATTTAGCTTTTGTCGGACTGTGATATGCAGCGCAACATTATTTTCATTATAAATGAGCATTTATTTTATTTTTTGTATATTTTTTAATTCTCATTATTACTTTAAAATCAAAAGTCGCTGTAATGTAATTGTTTTATTTAAATCAAGTTAACACAATACAAATCACAATCTATAGATACTTTACATATATTGTGTACATATACAAACACTGCTCTGGGTGTGTGTGTGTTCACAGTGTGTGTGTGTTCACTGCTGTGTGGGTGCACTTGTGTGGGTTAAATGCAGAGCACAAATTTGGGTCACCATACCTGGCCACACGTTACTTCACTTCACATCATTATATTAAAACATTTAAATATTTTGTACATATGCTTTTTAAATGTTATATATTTAAATATATATATATATATATATATATATATATATACACACACAAATACTATGATGATGCTTTAATACGTTATATTTATACATATAATAAGAATGAGTTTTGGGCACTATATTACTGAGAACTGGCGGAAAATGTGCTTAAATTTAACTGTGTTAAAAAAATAAAATAAAAAAGTCGATGCCAATAGACTTGTGGGGCAGCTCGTCGACATACAGTGCCATTGCATTACAGGTGTCCCAAGTTCAAATCCCGACTCTTTCCCGATTCTGTTGTCAGTTCTGATCTGTCCTATTGTAATAAAGGCGAAAATTTAAAAAAATGTATCTTAAAAAATATATATAAATAAATAAAAAAGCAATTAAAACAATATCAATTCAAATTGATTTCTTTAGATTTTGGGGTGAAAATCCTGAATGTTTTTGAAAAGTTTATTGAGATTCCGCTAATTAGCAACTGTGTTAAGTTAAGCTACATTTAATATCCTCGATTGTGTCCAATACTACATTTGTTAAGGTAATTAATTGTAATGAAAAAAATAATCTTAAGTATGTGGGCATCTTTTTAATCCTGCTTGGTATTGACAAAAATATTTGCTGAAGTTTTTTAAAGGAATGAATTTCACTTATCAGATAAGGGTGTGTAAATGTTTTCTGCTCAGATAGAAATACAAGCTCTCATCTGCATGCACACAACAGATCTGTATCTAAAGGTGAGACGAAGACTTACTTTCGAGCTCTATTGCATTGTGTTGACACAAACAGGAAAAAAAGGAAACATAAAATAGACAAATGAATTATCACAACAGTTAAAATGTGGCATGATCATTCTGATCAGATCTCCCTGAAAACTCCATTGACACAGTCATCAGGGGAAGATTGCAGAAACATTCCATTCTGCTCCACCCACTAACCACCATTGTTAGGCTAACCAAACTACATGCTACTCATTATTCACAGTTAGCCTTTTAAAAAGGTACTTAGCTACTAAAGTGTATTTAAAAAAAAGTTGACTACAATACCTACTTTCACACAAAACCTGAGTAAAATTAGCTAGATTGACCACATCTGGCATTCACACATACAGCAGTTTTCCATTTTGAATCCATACTGCTACTCCACATTGCTGTTAAAACTGAATTCCATTAACTGTAACAAATAAATGTACTCTACATACAAAAAACTCAGTTATTCAGTTATTCGTAACAAACAGCAGCAATTAATTAAATATTTATTTTGAAAAAAAAGATGTTGTAAAATGACATTTCAAACATTTTCTAAAGGTTTCCAGCAAACCCTGGACATTTTCCAGAAATGTTCCACCCCTTTGCAAACCTAACGTTATTTTTTACAGTTAGTAAGATGTTGCAAGGTGGTTTCTACAGCATATCTGTGGTTACAAGGATGTTGCTGGATGGTTGTTAGGACGTTCTGAGTGGTTGCTAGAATTTTCAGTGTAATTGTTAAGGTTTTGGCTGGTTTCTAGGGCATTCTAGGGGTTGCTAGGTGGGTTTTAATACATTCTAAGTAATTGTAGTAATTGTTATGTGGTTGTCTTTAGCGTGAACAGGCCTTTACTAAAACATGAAGCTCCACCCCAAACTCACGCCATTGGCTGGTCCAGAAGATAACATACAAGACCAGCTTATAAAACCAGCTGTTTTGGGAGCACCACAAATTCGCAATGTTAGCACTCTTTGGATTCTCAACTTTTTATGCTAAAGCCATAAAGAGACCCTAGAAAGAGCAACTTCTTACAGAGCGCATCAGATTGTGTCTCTTTCTGACCTTCATTAATGCGCCAGATGCGCTGTGTGTCAGTCTTGTGCCATTCGTTTAGCTAACGACACTCTGGCCCAAGAGTGCCAATCCTACGGACCCCGCTGATGATTAAAGCAGGGGTTTGGTGGCACAACAGCTGGTGCATGGGATGCTGCACACAGGCTTGAGTTACAGCTGGCACCACCCACGCAAACTGGCCACCCCCTCCTCCCGTTCTGCATGGGCAAACCACGGACGCTCTCTCCCCATCCCCAAAGCCACAATGCAAAACCTTGGTCGTGACGTTCCATCATCATCATCACCCTGTCAACAGCGCATTTGCTTATCGCAGCCTAGCCCCAGAGGACAAACAGACCTCCAAAAACAAGATCTGGTCCTTATTTCCTGTGTGCCCTCGGCATGCATAGGACATCTAAAATGTACCTTGGCCTGAAGATGGCCTGTAGATAATTTCAGGCAATTCGCTATTCTAGAACTAATGTATGATAAGAATGGCCTGGATCAGTGGAAATCGATCCTAGTCATCCTCGTTATGCAAAACGGCATGCATTCTGTGTTAAACGACACACGCCGGAGCCATTAGTGAAGACTGAACCAACTGGGAAGTTTCGGATTTGGCCTGCGACGGCGGTTTCCTGTCTTTATGGGTTTGGAATGGGGCCAGGTGCTCTGTAAACATAAAGGACATTGAACGGAATCAGAGGGAGCAAATTAAAGTAGAAGATAGAAAACCACAGGCCTGTTAAGACAGGCACCGGCCATATTGACGCTCTCATTTAGTCTTAATGAAGGCATGCGAACACATATACAACCATAAAAACACCAGAACACACACTAATGGTTTTACACAGAGCCGGGAGCGATTTGACCATTAATCTGCAGTGTCGTGTGTGAGCAGTAGCCTGTGGTTTATGCCTCAATCTCAAACTGTTTTCTTTCAGCTATGTGCCTATAAAAAGAGCCAGGACATTGTGTGATGTTACCCTCAGCGTTATTAGCTGTGATGTATCACGCAAACCGCAGCCCGACGGCGTCTGATTCCATTTTGGGGCAAGAGTGAAATAAGAAGCTTGAATACATTGTCTAGCCCATTATCAACTTTACATAATGAATCAAGGTGATTGAGTTGTGAGGAAAAACAGGTTTTACTTCTTCTGAAGGTGGTTGCTAGATTTAATGGGCATTCTAGGGGTCTATCTAGTAGTTGCTATGAGTTCTAGGGGTTGCTAGGTGGTTATGAGTGGTTAAGGAGATTCCCCCTTCTATGTAAAGCACTTTGAGGACCCAGAAAAGCGCTATATAAATGTAACAAATTATTAATTATTATTATTATTAATTATAATTATATGGTGGTTGCTAGTGGTTCTGGGTAGTTTCTAGGTGGATGGTGGGTTGTTCTGTGTAGTTGTTATAGGTCTAAAGGAAAGTTGCAAGGGTTGTTTGGGGTTGATAGGAATGGTGGTTGCTTGTGGTTCTGTGTGGTTGCTAGGGTCTGACTAGTGGTCGCATACATTCTAGGGGTAGCTAAATGGTTCTGAGTGGATGCTAGGTGGTTAGGGGGTTTGTTCTGTGTGGTTGTTATGGTCTAAATTGTAATTGCTATGGGGTTTCTGGGGGTTGCTATGACATTCTAGGTGTTTGCTTGGTTTGTTCTGTGTAGTTGCTAAAGATACAGAGAGGTTGTTAGGACATTACGAAGTCCAATCTAGGGAGACTAGGTGACCGTTGGGTGGTTCTACTTGGTGGTTGCTAGGCCATTGCTAAGTAGAAGGTTGGATGTCGCTAGGGTGTTCTGCACTGTTGCTACAACATTAAGGTGGTTGCTTAGTGGTTTGTCTTAGCAAACACCACCATAGATGCAGAACAAAATGAGTAAAAATTAGATAAAAGTTGTCTGCAATTGCGTGTGCAAAATTTGATTAATGTTTGTCATTTTTTCAATTAAGCTAATTATGCCGAAAATACATCTTTCAATAATGAATATTTGTCTTTACGAGCATGGTTGATTTAGCTAATTATAAAAGAGCAGTGCGAGACAAAACAAACAGAAGGCATTCAATACTCTCATTTAAATGCGTGAAACTTATCTCTTCAGCTCAAAATCATGACCAAAGTTTAACAGAACAAATAAATCTTACCGCTGAAAAATGATTTAATGTTTGCTTTATAGCTAGGACACATTAAACCGGACACAACGCTAATGTCATAGAGCAGAAGAAAAGTGGGGCAGAGTGATGAATAAACTTCAAATGAGGAGAGAAAAGAGAGAAAGGAAGAGAGAGTCCAACAGAAAGGCGGTGAAACTTGTCCCCTGACACCTTCATGAATAGTGAAACAGGAGTAAAGGACGATAGGAAGTGCTCTCCACATCTGTCATGGTTTCCAGTTGCTTTAGAGATGCTCCTTATTCAATATTAGTTTACACGGCCCACAATTACAGCGTCAGCCGTGGACTTCAAAGCCGCTTCACTGCTTTGATACTGTTGCTTTGAGAGATACACACTACCTGAATTCAGCTCAGTTTAATTACAGTATTTCCTTAGGTCTTGTTGAAGATCATTTGTACCTTTTGGCAGAGCGCTTTTTGAATTATGATATGCTTTTGAAAACAGTTTTGTATTTAACTCAACAATTAAAGGCAGACACTCGAATATGAATATTCTGTCATCATTTATTCAACCTCAAGTTGTTCCAAACCTGTATAAGTTGCTTTCCTCTGCTAAACACAAAAGGAGAAATTTTGAAGAATGTGGGTAAAAGATGACATAATTTTCATTTTTGGGTGAACTATCCCTTTACGACATGTCTACTACTTTTTACAATTACAATTATTGTGATATGATATTGATGAGACATTGAAATTCTGTCTAACACAGCAAAGGTAATAATTAATTCCATGGTCGATAACCAGGGGTGCACATAAGTGGTGCGCAGGTGTACATGCCTGACCAAAATACACAAAAAAGTGCTGTGTAAATAAGTTCAGACAGCTGTTAATTTGTTAATCATAGTTTTAGATTGACTAACTGTAATGCTGTATAAGATTTCCACTGAAAGCATAAATCTAGGCTATGCGCAGGTATTTCATAGCAAAATGCAAAATGTACATTTCATTCACTCACTGACATTCTTCACTTGGCAGCGCTATATGCTTACTTGCCGGCAATCCGCAAAAATAAAAGCTTACTGATTTTAGGTTTGAAAATGATGCAAAATTATATACAAAGATATATAAATAAAGAAAATGTCAATATTAGCATTTTATAGTATAAATAACTTTTTTTAATACTCACTTTTATTTTAAAATATAATAGTATTATAACATTTTTTATTATTTTATAAATTGCAATAATATTATTATTATTAATCTACTTTTATATTGATAATTAATGGGTCACACTATGTGCAGTATGAGCACCAAACCAAATCAGCGAGAACCAGACTGAAAAACTTAAGTGCTCTCCTGTCGATAGACCGATAGACTGATACATGGCTGATATAAAAATTGCATAGTATTTTGTCTAAACAGATTAAACAAAACACTGGGAATTATAATATTATAATATACAATATGAAAATTAGATATACATTTTGAGATTTATTAAAAATGACTTTCAACAGTCCTATTAAATCATTAATTAATTTTAAAGAGTAACTTTAAAGTAAGAGTACTTTTCTCTAAATTTAAAACAATAAAAAGTTAAATAACAATAAAACTTTTTTTCATAAGTATAAAATATATGCATTACACTGTTCCAAAAATGACAGTAAAGACATTAAAAAAGTAGTAAAAGATTTATATTTCAAATAAATTTCAATAAAGAAATTTAAATAACAAAATTAATTTGAACTTTTCATAAAATAAAATCCTGAAAAAAATGTATCACGGTTTCCACAGAAATAATTTCCGAAGGATCCTGTGACACTAAAGACAGGAGTAATGATGCTGAAAATATTTTATAAATTTAAAATATACTCAAATAGAAATATATTTAGAATTATATTTTGTGAAATAATAATATTTCACAATATTAGGAACAAGAATATCCTGAATGAATAAGAAATCCTACCAACCCCATACTTTTAAAAGGTAATGAATATAGTTCTGAAGTATTGTACACTTGATACACTAATGTGCTTTACAGACATAAAATACAGTTTTATATGATTTAGAAGTTTAACACACAACTTATTCTCATTAAAACACAAGGATAGAACATAAACTCAGTTAGGTGGGAAAACATAACAAAGAAGTCTGTTTTTTACAATTAATGGGCACCTCAAACATTTAGTGGAGGCTCATAATACAAGGTTTGAAGTGTTTCCTGTAACGTTCTACATTGTATTGCTGAGAAAAGAGTGTTTTGTCTGTGGTAAAGACTCATGGTAAAGTGATTTATAACCCAACAATAAATAGCCACAATTTCAAGCTAGTATCTCTGAGAGTGGCTGAAAATAAAACATTGTGAAGAAACTACAAATCCACAGTGTTTCAGCTGAAATGAGGTGGGTTTATAACCATTTTGCCATTTGGGTTTCCCAGATAATCAGTCACTGGAAGAGAGTGACATTTACAGGGCACTTACGTCCCCTTTTAGATGGCCCATAAATATCCAAAGTGAGACTGATGGGGAACAAGCAAGTGTCCTGACTTGTGCTTTTCTGAGGGCCGAATTAACTCTATAATGGAAGAACAGAGCATCAATACAACAAATGATACTAAATATCTCAGATCAACAAAACAAATACGGTACTAACGGATTTACCACACAAATTAATCCGTCATCAGCGACTCTTATCCTGGGCTACAGGTGTCAAACAATTCAGAGCTCAAACCGCTTAAGTCTCATTGAAAAACAAACACACATAAAGGGTGCGAAAAATCCTGATGTGTCTCCAGAGGTCTGACTTACTGGTGAATGGCTTGAAGGAACTTGCGTTGATGTTTCCTGACTTTGGAGTGGTCCATCTTCCTCACCAGCTTGGTGTTTTTATAAATGAGCCACGTCTCCCTGAGAACATTAGCAGCTGTGTTTTTCACCTGTGGGAGAGTTAGCATTATGTGATAAATAAGTAGGACAGGGGCTCAGGGACGGGTGCTCCAAAAATGTCAAAAAATTACCATAAACGTTTTACCAAAACATAGCAGATGGGATAGTTTGGGAAACCTTGTTGGGAAAAAAAATTGGTAACACTAGAGATTAAAATCTGGGTTCTGGAAATAAAAATCCCATTTATTTTCTCAATAGCAACTGATTTTCAGCGATAACTTATAAACCTTTAAAGACAGACCTATGAGTTATGATGACGATGGTATATGCTTCTGCTGAAGCCATCGGCCCACATTATTCAACTTGTTTTTTTTAATAATAGTGTTCATCAATGTGAAAAATTACATTACCTTTAATTCTGCAAATAAATCCACCAGAGAATCGTGACAAAATAACTCTCTCTATATGTAACTTATACACTGCCATTCAAAAGTTTGCGATCAGTAAGATATTTCATGTTTTTAATGGAGTCTCTTCTGCTCATCAAGGCTGTATTTATTTGATCAAAAACAGAAAAAGAAGGAATATTGTGAAATATTATTGCAATTTATAATATTGGTTTCCTATTCATTTTAATATATTTTAAAATGGAATTAATTCTGCAAAGCTACATTTTTAGCATCACTACTGTAGTCTTCAGTGTCACATGATCCTTCAGAAATTATTCTAATATGATGATTTATTATCAGTGTTGAAACTGTTGTGCTGCTTAATATTGTTTTTTGGAAACTGTGATACTTTTTCTTTGATTCTTTGATGAATAAAAAGTCAAAAAGAAAAGCATTTATTAAGCATTTATTTATTCAGTGACACTGATGACTGGAGTAATGATGCTGAGAGCTCAGCTTTGATCACAGGATAAATGATATTTTAAAGTATATTAAAATAGAAAACTTATTTTAAATTGCAATAATATACTTTACAATATAACAGTTTTTTTCTGTATTTCTGATCAAATAGATACATCCTTGATGAGCATAGAAACCTTCTTTAAAAAACATAAAAAAAAACTTTTGAACGGCACTGTGTATAAAATGAACACCTTTAAGTCACTAGTTTTTTATTCATATTTTATTTATCATCATTTAACATTTTTATTTGATTATGTAGTTCGAAATGGTTCATGGGATTCATTGTAGTTCTTTCCCTCGCTAAAGCAGTTACCGTTCACAGTCCAATATTTTTACTTTTTGCTTCAAATCAGTTTGTAATGTTGTGGTTCACCTCATAGCTAGTTGGTTTGGTACATCGCTTACAATCTTTATCTTTCATAACAACTTTTAAAAAGTCCTTATTGGAAAAAATAATGGCAATATACTTCCAGAACCAAGGCTGCTGAAAAAAATAAGCAGACACTAGCACTATATAGAGTTTGGTGTTAGCGTGTTGCAGAGCATTAGCATCAAGCCTACATTAGCGTAGTCAGCTAATCGTAAAGAATAAACTTTGTTCATGTGACAAAGCTTATCTGGCTAACCAAGTAAGCCATGATGCTTGAAGAATGAAAGCCTATTTCTCACATTTCTGACAATGTTGTAGCTGTTTTTAACATCATTATTAGTAATCTTCCTCTCAAAAAGCTGAATTTTGTGTATTTTACTGTTTTGTAAGCAGCGTATTTAATAAATGCAACGTATTTTCCACTTTGCATAAGCTGGATATTATTTTCACAGGTTTGCAGGGATTAAGAATAAACGATGACAAACGATGCCACAAGGCTCAGGTTTAGGAGTTCAGACTTACCCTTTTTGACAGCTGGGTGTCCATCATAAAGTTATGTACATGTTTTTCGGCTTTGGTTAATTCCAGTTTTTTTGCGACCACAGCGACCACCAAAGCAGTGCATCCGGCTCCCTGACAAAAGAAACAGCAGCCTTAAGCTTTCAGTCTAAAACAAACCCCACGTTACGCTGAGATACGGCACTTACCATAATGCCGGTGAGGAGACAGACTCCTTTCCCACAGTATGTATTGGGGACCATATCCCCATATCCAATGGTTAGAAAAGTTATTGAGATCAACCACATGGCTCCAAGGAAATTGCTGGTTACATCCAAGTTGTCATGGTATCTGGTAAGGGTAAAATGGCATTAGAAAAACAACTACAAGTACTTTACGCCCACCTTTGACTGACTTAATCGTAAGTCAATCAATCAGCCGTGAAAATTGTGCTAATTTGTCTCACATTATACATTTAAGTAGTGCTCGCTCCACCGCAGAAGTTGGACATGCTGTTGTTGCTGGAAGCTAACACTTAATTGGCTAATTGAGGGATCTAGCTGAGTTGGGACACAATTGACAATTTTCCAAACCTATTTAACAGCTGTTTAAAAGGTTACACAGCTCACAGAGTCTCTCCAGGTCTGCACGTGAGAGATTTGATACTCTATAGGGTTTAACAGGTTGAGAAAGGCTCAGTGTCTTTTTTTATAAAAATGCATTTTTTTATACTAATAGCTCAGTTTCTAGAAAATTTGAATATTTTAATTCTATACAAGTAAATAATTTAGAATACACATATACAATATCTAATAGTATGATGTAACGGCGTCGCACCCAACAATAGGAATCTTATTTGGAATCACCTATTAGTGTAAATTACCACAAAATGAATTTCTGAATTTAAAATTGTATAACATATTAAAATAATATTATTTATTCTAAAATGTATATATACTGTATATGTAGCTGTGAGTAACCTTGCATTTGTAACAACTGTACAGTTAAAAATTATATAATATAATATAAACTCTTATATATAAATATATATATATATATATATATATATACATACATACACACACACATTCTAAAATGTGTATATATACATTTTCAGAAAAAAAATCCCTATAAATTACCAACACATGAATTCAGAATAATTATAGAATTTGACAAAGATATAATCTATTAACATAATAGAATAGATGTTCTACATTATATAATCTAAAACTCATATTTTAAAATTCATGATAATTGTATGATGTATAAAAAAATCGAATCTATTAGTAACTGTGAATTACCAAAATAACATTACTATTTCTATGTAATTGTTGATATATATGAATAGTGTAGTTATATTCATACAATGTGTCTTAAAGACCTCCTAATAATCTCTCCATCAAACCAAACGTCCATAATCTACTGTCAGAGCAACAAAGTGGGCCACCTTTCGCACGCCCTCACAGTCCAGGCGGCGATGATCCACAGAGAAATGGTGAACACCAGCAGCACTGTGCCGGGACAGATAGTCATGAGGGTCTTCATAACAAAGCGTGTGTTGAAGTTTATTTTGTTCAGGGCACCGATACTGCGCGACGACGCATCGGTGAAGAGTTTGCTATGCAGCAGCATGACGCGAGCAATGAGGTACAGACGGAGAAACATGGGAATGGACAGGATGATATCCACGTCAGCGTCCGTCTTGGACGGTGCGTAGGAAAAGGCAAGCCGCGCCGTCCACGTGAAGGTGTAGTTGCCCGGGATGGGGTGTATGGCGCACACCAAGAACTCCAAACAGATGAAGAAGATGCGCTCGTAGGTCATAGCTATCCTCCAGTCGTCTGCAGCGTTGTCTATCATGAACAGCTATCAGGAGGGGAAAAAAACACAGAAAAATTGAGCTGTAGAAGCAGAAAAAAAAGACAATTTCATCTTCCAGAAATGCCAATTTTTTTTTTTATATACACTATACATAATATACACTGAGTGTGTGTATGTGTATTTAAATATACGATTTGGATTAATCGTTAAAAGAGTCTACCCCAAATAAAACCAATTAAATCTAAATAATAAAAAGAAGTAGATTAATTCTTATTTTATAAATGATAACTAATTAAATAAAAAATAAAAAAGTATTTAAATACGTTTTTGTTCTTAAATATTTTTTCCTCCCCAAGTGAGAATTTATTCTGTTCACTTCAATCTCCTCACTAACTTTAATTTCAACCTCGGCCTGTCAGCTTCTGTCAAGGTACACTGCTCACAGGCTTCCCTCACGTGCCAGATACAGCCAGGATTCTCTCCAATTGACCTGCGGGCTCTGGAACCGCATTGCTTTTTTTTTTACTTTTGCTACATAGAAAATCTCCCTCTTTTCCCTTTTCCTTGATCCCATGGACATTTCCACCAGTTTGGCTCTTGTTCGCTTCATAACAGCACAACCGTTACTGTTCACTTTTTCAGCGCCCTTGTTTTCCCTTTCAATTTCTCAGCAGGTTTTTCAAATAATTTTTAATTTATATTCAAATTTTTCTCAAGGAAGAAACCACTCAACTAATGCTCTAACTCTAAGAAACTCTCTGCCTTGATACATTACTGTAATATTACAAATTAACATTAATAGCAGAACCCAAACTAATCCACTGAAATTAAATTTATATTTATCTTCAAATAAGATCAAAAACACTAAAATAAAAATATGTGGTGTACAAGCATTTACTATATAAAAATGCATAGTTTTCTAATAATACACACTGTAAATTCAAAGATTTTTCAAAGTTGTAAATAAAACAAAGATTAGAATAAATTGTTGTAAAATCCTAATTTAATCTTTCTAATTTAAAATGTTGTTTATTTCAATGAGTTACTTGCTTTTCTTGTAATTGTGAAATTTACTATACATTTATAAAAATTATAACTTTTTTTCCAGTTAATTATATTTCTGCTCCAACTTGTTGTTCAATTTTCACTTACTGTCAATTTTTTTTCTATAAAAACAACACAGTAACATTTTCTCATAAAATATTCAGATATATAACAAAATGTAAGTGGTTTGAAAGTGTAGGGAAACTCTTTTAATTTGCAATGGTGCTGAGTGCTTTCAAATTGCATTCTGTTTCCATAGCAATAGCGACTTCTCTGATTGGCCGAGGCCTCTTCAGTATTATGGGTAGTGTAGTTTTTCACTAATAGGGCCCTGCGATTTCCCAGAAATGTATTTCACAGAAAATGTGGACGCAATCGCAGAATCCAGACATAAAAATGGAATTTACTGTATAACGGAATTTGCCAAATTTTGGATGGATACAACAAAAGTAGGTCAGTACACTTAAATCAAAACACGATATGGACAAGTGTCTGTGAATATTAAGCTATGAGAATACCATTTAAATATGAATCCTGTATGTTCTGTTTGTCTATAAATGGCACAGATACACAGTTTAATTTACTACACACATCCTGAAGTGCCAGAACACACAAAAAATTATAGAACTGCTCTGAGTGTGACTTTATGAGAATTTTACTGTTTCTTTTGAGTAAATCTATCGTTATCATCAATCATATACAAACAAAACCTAAAGGTCTTCACGGCAACCCATCGGTTTAACTTGAAGTAACCGTGACAGAAATATACTTAATGTAATGATACTACTACTACTAATAATACAATTATTATTAAAACAGAATTTTAAAGGAATATTCACCAGATTTAGTTTAGTTTCTAGAACACAGTTTTTCTAAAAAAAAAAAAAATTAATATTTATATATAAAATCAATGATTTAGAGATGATTTTGATTATTAATATTTAGTGAAATCATTAAAATAAAATTCTGAAAGTTAATGGAAAACCGATTTCAATTTAGTAAACAAATTCAACTAAATTTGAGGAAAAAAAACATTTCATAGGGCTTTAAAATGTCACTTTTGTTCAACTTTTAATTAATTGCTGTTTAATATTATAAGTTTCATGATTTCAATTTATTAGACATGCTTTGTGATTAATAACATTTAATTTAACCATTAAAAGAGTCTAATGAAAACAAAAATGGAATTTGGAATGGCCTTACACAAGAAATGCTTAAAACTGAAGTTGAAATCACACTGATTTTGATACAGTAGCTTCATCTTGTGACATGAAAGGTTCATATGTTACGGTTAAAAATCGTCTTCTCTGTTGAGATAATGAATGGTATTTAACCTCCGGAAGCCGTCTGTTACGCTCAAGTGTCAGATCTCTTCCCTCCCTAATGCTCTGTGCCTATCAGCAGCGGTTCCTTTCTGTGCTTTCAATCCCCTCAAGGTACTGACAGCCAACATCAGCGTGAGATATTTCACCAGAGCGGTGCAGTCAGTGCAATTCAGAGGCTTCTGCTGACAGACTTTATCCAACGAGACGGTGGCGATCTGATATGAGAAAAGGTGCTAATGATAAACCCTGATCCAATATGTGCAAACGGCTTTCCTGCCTTCTTACAGCCCGGGCTATTTCACGAGTAATGGGTTTATGTGGTGCATAACCGAATTATTGTTTAATATGACTCTCGCTTGAGGCTTTGAGATGCTGCTTCAGTGCTGTCCTGTGGTTTTCCCCTCATGTAGTAGCACACGTATAAAACCTCAATGTTTGGACGATTTAATAGCATTTGTGGTCACTTATTTACTCTGCTGGATCCACTGGATCATGGGGCAGAAGTTTGAATAAATCAAATGACGTGAAACCTGGCAGAGGATAAATGCAAATGGTATAATATAAACTGACACACTGCCAAATAACCTTGATTTAGACTGAATTCCTAATCTCTAAATTCATCATTAAGAAAAACTGCTCCACTTCTGGAGGCAAATGAGATTAATAACCCAGATTCAGTGATAATGCATTAAAACATTAAGTCAATTGGAGTGCTGCTTGACCATACAAAAATGTGTTGAGGTGACTTCCAGCGCACTGCTATGCTGATGGTAATGGATTTTGAGTAGCGCTTTGTTATGCTGTTGCTACCATAGATACGTACTGTATACGTAGATTCCACATTCACTAGACATGTCGATGCATCAACCATGGAACGGTCAATGTGTCTTCTCACAATATCTATCAATGAGTTTTCCAAGATCCCACAACATTGTACAGCCTCTGGTTGTAAAAACCTCTGAGATTTAAACTCCTGAAGAAACAGACTAACCGTTCATACAAACGGTTTTGTGGGTTTATATGTTCAAACGGTCCATTTCTGAGACTCGATTCCAAACCAAATTCGCTTTCGGCCAATTATGCACTAATATGACAACATATCAAATAAACAGCAATATTTACCTACTACTAGGATATTTGACTATAAGAAAATATTATAATATTGCTGTTTATCTTATCTTAGGTATCATCATATTAGTGCATACAGGTCCTAAATGATTAAACATTATTCTTATTTATTGAAGCGCATTTTACTTTTTTACATTAAATAAATTTAATTTGCTAGATGAAATAGATTATTGGAAAAATCCATAAATCCATAAAAATACATACATTTTGAGATATTGAATATCATAAAAATGCAAATTATTGGGACTGAAAAATATTGAGCTATTTTTAAAAGCCTTCCTCAATTATTTATAATACTTTAGAATCGAAATGTATATTTACATTTTAATTAGTTTTTTAAAGCAAAAACAGTACATCACAACATTTCAATCAATGCATCACTTCAGAACTCTGCTAAAATCAATGATTTGATTATGTTGTCACTCAGAAATGTTCATATTATATTATGTTTTTACATATTAGTTCTTTAAGGGCCTAAATGGAAAATAAAGTTTAATTAACATTCTTTATTAATGAAAAACATTTACTGTTTTACATTCAACTTTCTACACTAAATATACTAAATGCACTTGGCTATAATTTGTTGATGATGGTTTACATGTCATTTTATAGCAAATAGATAAATATTGAGATACTAAATATGACAAATATTGACATTTGTGAAGTTTGATTCACCAGTTCATCATCAAAACTATATTAGTGCTTAAAGAGATTAAAAATTATTAAATATCATACTTCATTATTCAACTACATTTTTAATAGCATTTTACTTTTTACATTACAAATATTAAAAGCACTTCATTACAAGCAGAAATGTAAATATATATATATATATATATATATGTAATCCATTTTATAGAAAATACATAAAAATTGAGTTACTGATAGGCCCACTGAAATATTGAGTTATTTTGCCCTAGCTTACTTGAGCAATAACAATTTATGGTAATAGAAATTATTTATTGAGCCACAGTTACTATAAATCTTGAATCATTTGGAGAGAAAAAAATGATTCATGCCTCAAAGCTTTTTTTTTTTGCCAAAAGACTAATGACAAAATAAACATTTCCATTTTAGACCTTTGCAGTACCACCTACACATGTTAGTCACATGAATCACACAGCCTCAAAATACCAAGCTAATCCCTCGCACATGCGAACACAAAAACACACACTCCTACAACATATCCTAATTCAAACACAGCAAAAATACATCAAAAACACGGGATTCTGCCAAAAATAAAACCAGGCCTCGTGGGTCTAATCACGTTTGGACGTTCCTGTCTACACCGACTCATGACAGTAAGACCAGAAGAAAGGGAGATTTTAGAGCAGATAACAAGACACGTCAAGTGTCCTAAAAGGCCTGACAATTGCCAGAGATGCTGTAACATTAACCAGCCTGTCTGTTAGTTTAGGCTGTTGTTCGACTTTCCGTGCGAGTGTAACTTAGACAGCGAAACACAAGCTGCCTTTCCGAGCAGTGACAGACGCTATCTTACTCAAAGCTTAGCAACAACAACAACTACCAACAAACCACATAAGCTGCACAAAGGATGATAAGCATGAAGTTTTCATTTTGTTTATATAAGGAAAACATGTCACGAAGCCACCGCTTTCAACGTACTAGCTTCCAAACGGAGCAATTAAACATTTAAAATGGGTTATGTAAGGAAACCTACTTGGGTAGGTAAAACCAATTATGGTAATGGAAGGACCTGCAATACAATACTCAAGGGTGCTTCACCTTCAAGCATCCAATATTCCTACTGAGTGCTTGAGCTGGTAGTTATGGAAAAATGCTGAATTTGTCAACAGAGGGGAAGGTGCACATGTAATGGCCTGGTTACGACAGCTAAGGGTCGTACCTGATAACCTCAACAATCCCGGAAGTCTGAGAGCGTGACTGCGGCGACTCGTTCAACCAAGACGAAGCAGATAATAACTGATCAAATATGTGTTGCTCTCTGCTAAAGCATTATGAAGCATATGCTAAATTTCTTCAATGCCAGTTATTTTAAGGAATGAAAATCATATTTTTAAATATTTTGTAATACCAAAAATTTAACATTATTTGAGCAATAATAATTAACGGTATTAGTAATTCTCGCTTCAGCAATCATTACTAAGAAAACTAATTAGGAAAAATTGTCAAATGGATATATTCTTAGGGATTTTTATTTTTGAGCACTACATTTCTTCAGTGACAATGATTTTGAGGAATGAAAATTGGTATAATAATTTATATTTATAATATCATAGAATTTAAACTTAACATACATAATATATAATACATATTTTATTTTTTATTTGTATTCATTTATATGAATCAGTTCAAACTGTCCATTTCAAATCAATATAATCAATTCAGTGATTTCACTTTTATTTTAGCTTACCTTTCTATAATACCTTAACATTTGTATTTAATTTTTTACATTTTGATAGCAAATTAGAGTTGCATTTCATTTACATAATACATTTGAACTAATACAAATGTGCTATTTATCAAATGCTGTATTAAAGCTTTACATTAAATCAAATCCAGGTACATTTGATTGTTTAGTGCATATAATAAATAAATAAAAAAGGTTAAATATCATTCTTGTGTTTGTTTAGTTAAAAACACAGCCTTACTTGTGAACAACTATTCTTTTTATTTTCTTTGAACCCCTCTTTTAAGTAATATTTGGCAATTATTTAAAGAAATTTGAATATCTGAAGTATTAGAATGTTCTGTTTAAAATTATAACACCTTAGAATTTTCTATGGATAAATTACAGAAAAGCTGAACTGAACGATTTATTCTTTAAAATGATTAATAGATTTGCTTTAGATGAAGATTTTTGACTCATCAATATTCAGAATTGTTCTATTAACGTCACAGCTACTTTTTGTGCATATAAATTGCTATATCAAAGAGTGCAGGTAGATTTGCAGTCGTAGCTCCATCACCCCCGGCCTCGTCTAATAGAGTTGCAGTAAGTCCTATGAGATACAGCGCTCAGGCCGAATGATGGATGGAAGGCTGACTTTGGCAGAGCATGTGGATTAATGAAAACCGCAATAAAAAACGGCCTAAACTGATCAGCGCTACACAAGGTCGATGGCTCTTCTGAAGCAGCCGCACTGCACTCACTGTTGCTTTACCAGACCTGGACTCTGTTAAAACACAGCGACGACACTGTAATCTATCAAACACATGTCCGTACAGAGGGCTCGCTGCTTTTTCTCCGGTTTTCGCCTTGCGTCACCTTGACAAGGGCATGGACAAAGGTCGTCTGCATTTATGCTCTTCGTCTGTCTAGTAGGCAGCATGGGTTGGTTACTGGTTTCAGAAGAGCTCAATATAACTAATGGAGCATGGCTCAATATTTAATCTGTGTAATGTAGAGAATGGGAACATATATCTTGTCGCTAAGAAAATAAATTACTCAATCTCATTAGAGAATTAGGTAGAGAGGTTCAGTCCAATTACAAATTAATGCAATGGTTAATTTATGATATCAAAGTGGGTCCTAAGAGGCCACTTTCTTAAGTAAATCCTCCGTTGTAGGTTGCTTTCAGCTTTCAAGTTACTTTGAAGGAGGACCCGCATGCTTTCAGAGTTTGCATTTGTGTAATTGAACGCTGCCGAAAGGGATGACAGCTGTTGTATTATTAAGTTAACTGTAACCTAATTTAACTCTTTTCTCTAGTGGTTTGAATTAAACACATGCAAAATAAAAACAAATAAAAAATAAATGCCACCGTTTCATATGAAATTAATTCCAGCAGTAAAATTGCTCAGTTTAATTTGAAAATATCTATACTGTAACTTATCTCAAATAAAAACTGACCACTGCAGGTCTCTTCTCTAGCGATTTTAATGCAAATTTGAATTACATTAAATTAAACTTAACATTAAGAAATTGTAGCGCCTACTCCTTCCACTAAAACGTTACGCAGAATAGTAGTAAAATGTTATGGTTCACGAGTGAAGTTGAAATTGAAACATTTTTAAATTATTATGTCTGAAATTATAATACCTTTTAAACGGACTAAATTACAGCGTAGATGCTCTAGAAGTTAAATTAAATTAAATTTTTGCGCACAATTTCTTTGAATGGCAATTATTTAAAGATATTTGAAATTATGTAAATTGCTTTTATAATGTTTTGCCTAAAATTATAACACCTCAGAATTTTCAAAGAGCTAAATTACTTTATAGATGCTGTCACAATTTAAATTACTATTATGATATATATTATTATATTTACATTTTAAATAAACTTTTTAAGGAATTGTACTTCTACTAAAACATTGCGAACTATAGTAGTAACATGTTTCAGTAAATCAGGCAAGAGGGGAGATATTTCTTTTTAGTGTGTTAAATTTCTTCAAATGATAATTGGTTTAATATATTTAAAAGTATGATTTTTTTTGTATAATGTTCTGTCGAAACAATTACAACACCTTGAAAATGTATCTGAGCTAAATAAAAAAAATATGCTCCAGTAATTTAAACAATTAAATTACATTAAAAGCCAGCTGAATTTCATTTAAATGAACATGTTTTACTGTAATTGTATAATCTCTGTACTGTAATCCAGCTCAGTGAAAACTCAGGGGTCAGTGGTGAAGGATGGATACGTGACACTCGGCAGTCGTCTCAGGTAGAGTTAGTTGTCACAGAAAAAGGCAGTGCACATCCTCTATAGTGCATCAGTGCTGCTCACGTTCACTCATCACCTGACTCTGCCCTATACATGCACTGACGTTACAAGTGTTAGGCATCCCGCAATACAGGCGATTTGTGGTTCAACTGCATCTTATTTCATTGATAAACTGCTGATACAAATGAAGGTCATTGGTTTTAAAAAATCGTATCAATATGGCCATGATGTGCATGTATTTGTAATGCGTTGAGTCCCCGTCTGGTCCCTTCAGAAGAGAAACATATCTCTGGTACAGCATTCTTATGATTGATTTCCCTCGGAGACTTGTGGGCCCTAAATATTACAGAGAGCACAACTGGCTCAGGAATACACGCAGTTATAATTCAACGGTGTGAGAAGTAATAAAACTGCTCAGGCATTAATGGTTGCAGAGCCAGGGCTCTTAATGGCTTTTTGGGGTTGCATGCATATTACAAAACACAAAACAGTGATGTTGTTTCATGTACATGCAGTAAAAACACATCCATGTATGTTTCCGTGTACTGTCACAATTTTATATTGCAATTTGATTACATTTCAAAAACAAATTGCGTGCTTATTTGTATGCAGAGCAGAAGCATTGTTGCATTAAACATGACACTTGAGTCATAATTTAAGTTGTTTCAAATCCATACTTTGCATTCAAGATAAGTTTTATCTGTGCATGCATTTCATGGTAACTGAACTCATGAGCTTGGTGTTGCACTTTTTGAGGAGACTTTTGTGGAGTTTGGCAGAAGCTGGCTGTGTAAATCATTATCTAAACCCATTGTATGGAAACGAGCAGCTTGAACATTCTATCAAACATCTTTTGTGTTTTACAGAAAAATAATATGGGGACAGAACATAATCATTTTACAGGTAAAGTGCATAAAAGTGATTTTTATAAAAAAAATCAGTCCCACTTTATATTAAGTGGCCTTATATGAAGTGCTTCAATTTAAATTAATAATCTGATACAATGCACTTATATACATGTTTTTACATTATACCTATATTTTAAAAAACACCTGCATGTAATTGCATCAGTAATTAATTTCTGTAATTAGTTATAAATTACACTGTTGACCCATCCCTTAAATCTTAGCTCACCCTTAAACCTACCCATATGACCAAACCTGTCCCTAACCTTACCCATATCCCACCTCAATAACAGCAAACGTGTTTTGCAATACAATATGAACAATAAGTACATTGTACTTATATTTTTTATGTAATGCATAGTTGTTAAGGTCACTTCATATAAAGTGGAACCAATTTTACATTTATTGTTTAATTAATTATATTTCAATTAACTGTATTGATTGTTATTATTTTACCAGGACTGCAAATCACAATTTTAAAATGGAAAAATTCTGATTATTGGAGCCCTGAAAGAATGAATATGACAGAAAGAGATAGAAGAGGCATAAATCAATAAATCTTTGATGCTGCATTTCTCCGGCTCTTAATAGTTATAGTAAATAATGACATAATTGTCATTTCTGTGGACTTTTTCTTTTTTAACACTGAGATGCAAGAGCCTATCTAGTGAGTTGAAACAAGGGTCCACTTTCTATACCCTCCTTCTTTTTCATCAGTTGCAACAGAGGTCATTGGTCACTAGAATGTTTTATATCTAAGGTAGATTGTCTGGTTTTGTTGTCATCAGAAGCATGGTTTCTTATTCCTCTGCTATGGCAGCAACACCTAATTGCCTTCACCTCAATGGCCACACTGAGCAAATCTCAATATGGGTCTTTGACATCTCAGTTGGATGGCTGTTCGTCACCTGCGGTCATGGTCAGGCTGTATACCTAAATTCTATTTTTTTCCATCCCTGTTGAAGGTCATTTTTTTTCGTCTTCTTGTTTTGTCTAACAGTGCATCAAAAGCCCTGGAGTCATACTAGATCACAATGCAGAAACCACCTGCTTGAGCAACTTCACAAGTCAAATTTAAGAATGATTTATAATTCATGCAGCCTTCTGCAGATTTAGTCATTGTCAACGACATTACGGCAAATGACTCGCTATTGCTTTGACTTTACCGCAACGCGACCTTTTCAAGAATAATTAACCCTGTGGAATGCACAAGAAGATATTTTGAAGAACGTTAATGCTGCTCTTTTCCAATTGAAGTAAATGGGGATGATGATGTGAAAAGAGCCAATAAAGCACCACAAAAGTAGTCTATGTGAATTCTGTCAAGTCTTATGATGTCAAACCTGGTGTGATGTGTCTTGATGCACAATTTTCCAGTGTATACACACAACTAAACTTAGATGTATTCAGTTTATTGCGTGTTCTGGAGTTCTGGTTTTGCAGTTCATGGAAAGGAGCTGCGTGAGCATTCTTCAAAATATCTTATTTTATGTTATACAGGAAAAAAGTCATATAGGTTTAGAAGTATACGAAGATTTGAAAATGATGACAAAATTGTCATTTTTGGGTCCAAAATACTGTTTTCTGGTCACTAACTGAAATCCTGTGTTACAAGACACTGTGTATTTGCACAGGCGACTAAGAAAAAAAAACTAATCTTATTTCCCCTTCACTCTCATACACACTATTAACTAATAACACTGTCTCTGTTCTGCCAAAAGCACTACGATCTTGTTGGCACTATGTTCTTACTGGCAGTACAAGCTTATTGGCGCTCCTTGGCCTTATCTAAGTGCTTGATTTATATATTTTGCTATTAACGCAAGTTTTCGTCAAACCTAGAATATCCACTTTGGTATGTTAGCTTCAGCCAAGAAAACACATTTTCTCATTAGCTGGTGCTTTGATTTTGCCTACGGCTGTCCAAAGCAATGTCTTTAACGTTTTACAAGGTGCAAAAATCCGATTTTTAATTTGGTCAAAATATAAATGGCCAAAACAGTACATTAGACCAAGAAATTGCATGTTTTGTTAAATTACACCAGTGTGTAAAATGTGCAAACATGCATAATCATTGTTTTTAAGGGGAAAAAAGCATTATTTTAAAGTATGAAATTAGGCTTTTACAGCCACAAAATTTAAAACCCAGGCAACAAACTTGATTCCTGAAATGCATGCAAATCAATGTGAAATTGACATGTCCCTCTGTGATTAAATCCTTTGGACTAATCTGTCCATCCCACAAGAAATGAACAGTGATATTTCCCTATTGGACAAGCCACACATGGTTTCACTTCATAATAAGCCTGTCCGATTCAACTTGAATGAGATATGAGTGTCTATTTGCAAGTTTCTACAGGGTTCCCACACCTTTTGACAACTGGATTAGACTTTATAAAATCATTTTATACATAATGCACATAAAAATGATTTCTGTTATATGAATTGCTATTCAATTAATTAATTATTAATGAATTTTGCTCATTAATTTAATAAGGCCTGCAAATCACAGTTTCCATGACCATGGGAACCCTGAAAGAATGAATATGAAAGATGGAAAAAGAAAGATGTGGAATAAATCAAATAAATCTTTGATGCTACATTTCTCTGGCTGCAGAGTATTTTAAGAAACATCATGAAGGAATCATGTTCAGAAATATACAGGATTTCATCTTCGCCAACACCAGCTAAAATTCTTCAGCGTTTTTGTTAATGCATTACTTAATGCAAAGAAATGCATTACAATGGAGATATGGATGCTGAATGTATAAATTCACCAGTAATACAGTAATGCAACAATCCACTGATGTAAGGTCACAAGACTGAGTGCTTTCCAAGTATTATAACCATCAAGTCAAGTTCTTTCTCTCAACAAATATGTGCAAAAACTGCCTTAAGTGCAGATTTGGACACTTACTAATACCAATATGGAGACATTGTACAGAAAGCCTCCATACTTAATCTAAAAACAACATTTCTGTTGAGAGATCACAAGAGCAAGTCCACAGTCAACACAGTTAGTAGACCACGAATCTCAGGTTATGCTTCTAGCAGATTTCTGTAATGATTTTATGAAGATTAATAAGTGCTTTATTAGGAAAAAGTCCATTCAACCTGGCCTTGTCTATCAACTAGCTAATAAACTGTGAACGGCTACTGTTAAACAAGGTCAACGAGTCACTGACAGGATTTCATGCATGATCCGATTAAGCTGGTGAGAAATGAAGAGGATGCAGTGCTATTGAAGATAATCCGATTGTAATTCAATGGTAATGGGTATCAATTCAAGCGCAATGTGTTGAGCATTAGTCTCGAGGAGAGAATGTGTTAAAAACTGCAGAACCGAAAAAGCACCAAAATGAACATGACAGTAAAGTGAAAACACAGTAAACAGCTCTTACTTATTATTAAAAGAGTTACCTGGATTTCCCTGGCATGATATATGATAACCAACCCAAGAAGAATGATTGTAGAAAGGCTTATCAGGCATTTTAGGGCTAAAGAATACAGTGACTCCTGAAAAAAAGAGAAGAAAAGGACAAATTCAACTCATTTGGATTAGTTGGTTTAAACATACACTACAATTGCATATTGATTAAACCTGTAAAAATACTACTGCAACACATTACTAAGTTTTATTTGAATGATTCCAAGACTTTTGTGAGGGTTACGCCTTCCTGGAAATACCAAAACATAAGCACTAATCTGAGACCATTATATAATTTAACTGAAATTTGACTTTAACCTTCCATGTGACGACATCATTTCCTTCATTTTCAACACACTATGAATGATTTTCCTGGTGTTACTCTTACAGGGGAGACACGAGTGGGGATGTGCTCCTCGGATTGCCCTATTAAAGTCATTCTGATGCAGATAAATAGCTTTTTTGTTCACAGATCAACAATCTAACATAATTTAACAATAAATCGAGAAAATATGAATGCTGTCATTTGGAATTCCTGTGGCAAATTGAATTGCAGTAATGCATATCCTCTTTAGGACTTTTATAGCTGGAGGCATCAATTATATTACTGTAATTATCTAATTATTTTAAAGTAGTTATAGTAATATAAATGCATGTTACACAAAATAACACAAATGTGATTTATTTTTCCAGTAATGTTCCACAGAAAGTCAAAGAAGAAGAGTGCACGGTTGACTATAAAAGTAATGACAGGCTAGAATTATTCCAGTAAAAGTTAAGTAATAACTCAAATTTGAGTTTCTAAGAATTTCAACTTGATTAAAGTATAAGTTAGTTCCGGTAATTTGATTGGTCGAGCTTCCCAATAGTGCTGCTAACATTAGGAAGTTTCACTGTTTGCATCATTCCAGTGTTTTCTTTCACGAAAAGAAGTGGCGTTGTGTAATTCTTGCATTCATTAATATTAATTATGCGTTTATTGAGCTGTTTAAATGCGGTCAAATCACAGCACAAAGTACAGCACTCCTGTTTGAGTGATACTGCTTGAATATGTCTTTCATAAAAACACGCATTTTAAAGTTCTAAAATATTTTGTGATATTTATTTTTTATTATATTTGAACAATTGTAGGAAGCTAAAAAATTCCATAGGAACAGCCAAAGAAAGAAAAACGTCTTCCAGTAAACGTGACCTTGCCACAGCTCTTCATCCATCCATCATCCTCACCGCGCACTTTCCAAACTTGTAGTTTTTCCTCTCTCTCTCTCGCGCTCGCCAGCAGGCAGACCGCACTTAATGAATTCTGACCTAGATGGGGGGACCTGCAGGATTTGGGGACTATTAAGTTACGCACCTTTCCGTAGGCTCCCCACGAGAGTTCAGTTTCAATGACCATCACCACGATGCCAAACATCCCAAAGATGAGCGGATTTGCCCGTCGGACGCGTCCGACGCAGAGAGCGGCCGCATCACGCCGCCGTTGTATCTGCAGCTGCTCATGGTTATTTGGGTGTAAGAGTTACTCTCTCTGTGGCTGCTGGCCGGACTGCCCCGAATTTGCTGCCGGTTGTGATCGCGATGAGGATGATGATGGTGGTGATGGTGTCTGGATGAACTACCATGACTAGAGGGCGTGAACTCGCTATACTGAGCGCCTTGCCTGGTTGAAGATGAGACGGACGGTGTCCTTAAAGTTCCCAACGGCGTCCCGTGCAAAGGCTGGCTTCTCCTGGCATCCTCGCAGGTGGAGGAGTTGTTGCAGGTGCAGTGCCTGATGGAGCGCTCTTCCTCCCGTCCGCAGTAGTGCTGCTTATAGTGCTGCTGCTGCTCTGGATAGAAATCGTTCTGCAACTGCAATGGGGTTTCCATCTCAGAGCCCCGTGCATGCACCCTACCGAGGGGGCGTTGTGATGAGTAACGGAGGATAAAAGCTGACGCTTGGTTGGACCCACCTCGGCTTCTGTAGAAGTGCGAGCACGCTTCCGATTGGCCGAGCGACCCAAAACAACTGGGCTGACGTCACGCGGGGAAGGTGGCAACATGCGGTTCAAATGTGCAGGCATTCACAACTCAGTGCTCTTGACTGTTTACTCTAAATCTTAAAGGCCTTTGACTCAGGTACAATATTTTTGAATGCGTGTTTCATAATAAATGTAATCTAATTTAATTTTAAATGTTATTAAATGTATATAGAAATTGTAAATATTTTAAAGGGTTTTGTTAAAATATCAACATGTAAACAATCAAGCAATCATTAAAGAAAACAATGAGCTGATCTAACATATGCATACCTTAATTTCTGTGCTTTACTATTATGCTTCTATTTCTTCACTTGAATTTTAAATATACACAATTTATATAGTCAAATCGGTGCATAATTAGCTGCATTAATACAATACTATATGAACTTAATTTTAAATACATACTGTATACAGTCTGAATGAAACACCAGTCAGTCTTGTTCGCAAGAAGAGAAATAGGGAAGAAGAATTGTAAATGTGTTCAAATAAATGACCATACACAATGAAATATACGTAAAAGTACGTTATTGGAACTCAGTTCATTCATTTTGGATATGTTGTTTGTTTTTTCTGTTCTCAAGTCATGAACAAAATGGAGGAATAAATTAACTCCATCTCTCATTGTTATTTGTGGAGAAAATAAAACTCTTTCTGGAGCGTATCTGTAGGCAGGCCAAATTTAATAAGGATAAAATAAAAATGAATAATTCAATAACTCACTCATAATACACAAAATACTTCCACTTGTTATGATTTTACCTACAGAAAGTACCGAACGCATTTGAAAGGATTGTTTTAGTGAACCGATTCAAAAGATCCGATTCAGTAGGATGAATCAAAATCGCGTACACGTGCACCTGACTACATTCTTAAAAGGCCATGTTTACTCGCGAGATGAATAGGCTGACTTTAAACAACAGCATAAGACAAAATTAGGGAAAACAAACGAGTTCATTTCACAAACTGCTCATTGTCATTTATTAAACACGGTTTTCCTTTTCAATGAATAGCCTACCATTTACATCGCTGTATGGAGGCTATATGCAATATTATTGTCTGCTGTACTGATAATCAGTCCGTTTCTAGCCTTATCCTCATGTAAAGGCATGATTTGAAGACTAGCGTGAGTGAAACGTCGCTGCAGTATTACTGCAGTCGCAGCACGTCACCTCGCAGCGTCAGCAGCATCTGAAAACCCTTTGTTATTGTTGTCTCGCCTCTTGCCAGCTCGCGTCCTTATGAAGCAAGATCAAGCGCTCCGGTGCACAGGAATGTTGTCAATCAAATAACCAGCGCTCTCAGTCGGGCAAGGAAAATGACTGGATTTATGTGTTGCGATTCGGAAACTAGACACATTTACTTGAACACAGGGCAGGTTGCAATTCTACAGAATTGGTCCAAAGTCAGAGTTGGAAATGTCTGTATGTATGCAAATTGTAACATGCAAGGTATACAATTCTAGTACTAATTGTGCAGTTCTAATTTTTTCAAAAAGTTTTGAAATATTTGTCCTGGTAATTTGAATACTAAAATACACAATTATTTGCATAACTATACTAAAATGTACACACATTTTCCAGATATTATATTATTATATAAAATGATGGGGCCTATCTGCTCATCATGTAGCTATGTAGCTATATATATATATTACACTTACTACTATTTTAAATATTATTGTGGGTTTCAATGGATAATAGAAGGATCTTAGTAAACATCCAAGATTATAATACTTTAATGCTTTTTAAATGTGTTCTTTGGTTGTTGGACAGCAATTTGGACCAATTCTAGAGAATGGACTATATTGTGAAATATTACATTATTGTAGCCTATTGTTACATTGTACATTGTGAAATATTATTACATTAACATTTTATTAATATTATTAACAGTATTTTTATTATGATTACAAATTAAAAATCAATTTGACTATAGTTTACAAGGTTATTATTTCTGTAATGACAAAGATGAATTTTCAGCATCAGCCTTCGATGTCATATGGTCCTTCTGAAATCTTTATAATAAATTATAATAAATAATTCCATTAGCCTACTTAAATATTATTGGTGCTCAGTTATTAATAGCTTAATGGTTCTTCTTATTTTCAGTATTAAAACAGTTTTTGCTGCTTAATATTTTGTTGAAACTTTTTCTCTGATGAATACAAAATTCTGACGAACAACATTTATTTGAAATAGAATATTTTGTGACACTATACCATGTTTTACTTTCATTTTTTTAATCAATGTAATGTATTTGATGAATAAAAGCATACATTTCTAATAGAAAACAAACACACGAATACCCCAAACATCCAAATGGAAGAATACCACGGTTTCTGCATAAAGATTAAGTAGTACAACTGTTTTCAACATTAATATTAATAATACATTTTTCTTGAGCAGCAAATCGTCATATCAGAATTATTTCTTGATGCTGAAAATTCAGATTTGCATCACTGGAATAAATTACATAATAATAATTAAGATAAAATAATCAAATCGGAATGTAGCCTATCGTATTAAAGTTCATTCTCTCGCTCCGGTCGCTCGGTCCCCTGTCACTACACGAACGTACCTCCACGGCCACCGTAGTTACAGATGTTACAACCGGCTAGCGTAATTACACTGTCTTCATTCATTAAAAACGTTAGGTAACATTACAATACAACCGGCGACATGTCCCAAAGACTCATAACGTGCTGAGAAACGGTCCGAGTTAAACAAGGTTATCTGGTATTTACCGATGGCCGAAGTCGACGCGAAGCTGTTATTGACAAAGCAATCATTTATTAGCTCGTCGGTGAGCCAATTCTTTGTTAGAGAGAAATGCTGTTCTTGTCCAAAAATAAGCTCTTACAGTTGATAGATAGTCGATTCGGGGAAGCACGAGTCAGATGTCGATGACTGAATCGATTTAAATGCATGATATGGCGCGTAAAGCTGGATTGAGCTGTTGAGAACGGATAAGACTGAACAATGAGGAGAAAGAAAGGAACAACATCCTCAAACCATGTGGATCCCTCGGGTAGGCTGTGATGAGTTTATGAACTTGAGACGAGACCCTGTTCTTGAATTTGATTTAATATTGTTTTATTTCATGTTTTATGTGGCCATCTCACAATGGTTCATGAATAAAATAGCGTTAATTAGCGTTACCCATCATAGCAAACCAGGTGCCAATTAAGTAGCTATGCAAATATTATAAAAACGTCATCGCTGTTGATTATATTTATATTATATTAATGTCATTTGGAGAGTAAAAAAAAAATTCTGTTAATTTTGGCATTAAATCAAATTGGACATCTAAAATATCTGACAGTCTCCAAGAATGTCAGAGGAATGTCAGTACAGTGTTGTCAATGCAAACAGTGTAATAAGCCTCTCAAGGGCCTGCGTTGTGATTTTGCCAGACGGGCTCCTGTGCTTTATTGCTTTATTCCAGCAGAGTCAGACAATATCGTTCCAGAGACTCCTGAAACCCAACGTCCATCAGGATCAGCTCTCTCCACTGCCCTTTCTGACTCGGACTCTGATATTGAGATATTAGGCAGTTCCATGATGCCAGTCAGGTCAGTAACCAACTGCAGTATTTGAGCTTCAGGCTGAGGCACTGTGAATATAAAGTGCTCCCACGATGTAAAACATTTTATAATCTTAAAAAAAATGCTACTGTAAAACCAATTATTTGACCAATTTATGGTTTAAAATTGTATTGTAATTTTACTGTAAAACTGTGCGCATTTTAAAAGGAAAACTATGAACTGCCATATAATTTATAGTGAAAAACAGTAAAAACACATTACCAGAAATCCTGGCGTCAACTGCAAATATTTTATTTACATATTTTTGTTATTATCAGTAATGTACATTTGGGTGTTTTGTTACATTTTCTGTTATTTAGCTAATGTCTTCCCATTATTTTAGTGTCACGTGTGTTACTATGATGTTATTTTGTATTTGTGCATATGAGCACTGTCTATGTCCGTGTATTGGCCATTTTTATCAATAGGCTTTTTATGATATACTTATGATCATTCATACTGTGGCTTTTTATTGAATCACCTGTATTATTATTAAAGTGGTTATCAGTATATTTTAAGGTAAAATGCAGATTTTAGTATATAAACATTATATCACAGATATATATAAGATATATAATAAAATATAATAATATACAGGCACCAATATGCCATCCTTTAATACATGAAACACTGTCACTGTATTTTTCTTACAGTGAATTAAACATTTTATTTAATATATTGTACTTTTTTTTATTATAATATTTTTTTATTTGTACATTTAATTGGATATGCACGGGGATACAGTGCATGCTTTGAACAACTTGCGTTGTATAGTTGTTTATTTTTTAGTGCTGGAAACAGACACTCTAGCTGACAAATCAATCATGTTATTGACTATTTTCATTACCAGTTATTTATTGATTTGATCAAATATATGCAGCCTTGCAAAATTGTATAATGCAGAGTGCAAAAAAAGTCTGCAGGTTCTGTCTGCACCTGCTTTATTTTAATTTTATTTGTATTGCCATGAACTGACATCACTGATACTTGTTCTTAGAATTGATAATGAAAAGGTATTTATTTTATCATAGTTACAGCCCTACAAAGTTGTTCAATGGTATGTTTTATACTTTGATATTCAGGCAAGAAGAGCCTGAGAAAATAGTGTTGTCATCTGATGAGATATCACTGTCTGATAAAGAAGAAGTAACTGTGGTGAAGATTGAGAGGATGCCGAAGCACAGCAGAACAACAAGATCTACCTCAAAAGCTCTAAAAACACGACAGAAAGGATCATGTATGGTAAAAACAAGCTTTTTCTACACCCACTGTGACAATTTTGGGTGCATTCCAGCCATCATTTGGGCTGAATGTCAATAATCATCTCATTGACGTTTTAGGTGACCAATAGTGCGCGCCCCTCACCCCTGAAGACGTCTGGGATGGCAGGTACAGATACGCAGAGCCACTCTATCAATCTAAACAGCTCCCATGATAAAAGCTCATTGATCGCATGAATGGCTTCAGTATTGCTGAATCCAGCTGAGTTCGAGGTGAAGATGCATTTGCTGCATTGATTTGTGTGTTGCTGAGCCTTGTTGACGTGCTCTCATTTGCAGCGTCTGATTCGGTCCACGAGAGCAGACAGCAGCAGATGTGTGGGGCTTCCCAGGAGAGCGACAGCTCCCATCACAGGAGAAAGAGGCGGGCTTCTGCGGTGAGCTCAGGCGCAGTCATTGGATTAACATGGGACAATCCTTCTCTGATCCTCTCAAAACTGACAGCAAGGCATTTTATGCCGCTGCAAATCCACCGAGGCTAAATTGAAAAGAGTGTCCCGATCAAGGACACTAACCGTATGTCTTTCTACCTGGGACATCAAGTGCCAGGTTACCGGTTAATCCCTTTTCGAGATGATTTATTGGGCTATTCGTCATTTGTCTTTGGCGAGAGTGTGTGCATCCGCACTTTAGTGCTGCAGTCATTACGTATTTTTGAAGGGCAACCCATGAGTTACCATTACTTTGGTTACCGCCACAAGCTTTTCAATTATTGCAGAAAATAAGCTTTTTGACCAATTGACCAAAAGTTCATGATTCATGATAATCTTCACAAATGAACACAATTGACCCTTTACAACATGCCACTCTCATGCCACACATCATGTTCTCATTCAGTGAAAAATACATCACGGAGCAAAGAGGAAACTGACAACAGCCCACAAACAAGCCAGAGCAGGTTGCTTTTGGTATGAAACAACGTCTCACCTTTCAAATTTGGTCATTTGTTTAAGAAATTCAAATATATATATATTGTTTTGTGGCTTTTTAACATGCTGTGACGGATCGCTGTAGTGCCTCAGTTCAAGCGGCACATTAATGATCTTCTCTTCTTCTTTACTCGTTAAAGCACGAAATAAACATGAATGAACATCAGAAGGTATCTTGTTTCAAGTGTCAAAAGACGTCAATACACACCATTTTTCAAGTTCAAGGAATCCTAAATAAATTATTCTCCTGTCTGTATTGTTTGCTGGACAAAATGACAGATTCAGCCTTACGATTGGTCAGATCCCCTGTCAATTTGGTTTTGAAGGGTCGATTGGTTTTTCAAGTCGAAGCTAAACCTAGGCTATAACCCAATTACATCACGGTCACATGACTCAAATTTCATTCTTTCAGAAAAAATATGTTATATTTATATGCAGTTTGCAAGAGCGCAATTATAAACCCAATGAGGCTGTGAAGGCGACTAGTGAATAGACGAAATATCCTGTTTGATATGATGGCGTTCAATGTCCTTGACAACCTCTTTTCTTAATTATCTTTTTTTTTTATAATTAAAAAAATTATTAATTATCATTTTGACTAAAGAAAGAAAGACATGAACATCTTAGATGACATAGGGGTGAGTAAATTATCAAGATTTTTTTATTCTGGAGTGAACTAATCCTTTAACCAAAAATCCATTCTAAAATACCCTATTTACTTCGGGACGGTGGAACCAGAATGCAAAAATGCAAACTCGTTTCCAGGTTTCGACCTACAAAAATACGTCATCCCTGCAGCACTGGGACGTGGGTCACAACAGTGTTTTGTGTCTCATTAGGTGGATGATTCAGAGGAAGAGGGCCCTGAGCCAACATCTAAAGATCAGGAACGTATGCTGAGAAAACTTCAGAGGAAGTTTCCCCATCTTAACAAGAATGTGAGTCATCACTGACTGACGTTGCCATTTTCGTACAGTACGTGAATAAAATATTTGTTTGAGATTGAGGGATAATGTTGAAGTGTGTGATATCCCGCAGGAACTCAGGGATGTGCTTCAGGAACATAGCTGGCTAATTGACGATGCCTTGGAAACACTACGAATGTTCTCTGACCTTGGTGAGATTTGATGGGAGATTTGTTATGTATAACTTTAAAGCACACTAGACTCATGTATGAATATGTATACTTACGGTAGTAGTAGTAATAAGTAATAATGCATAAGCCAGTGGACACTTTACTATCCCATGAGGCCACGATAGAGGAGTCTTTATAATTATAAATGGCAGGGAATGGTTGTACAACTGACATCGAAGGTCAGGACAATGACCACTTAATAACTGATAACTGGGTTCAAGAATTGAAACTGGTTCCCAGATTAAAAATATATATGGTCTATTATGGTAAAACCAAACATATTTGAGCAAATCTTTCACAGGTGAAGGTTGTTTTAATAAAAATTGTTGTGATTTATTTTGGGGTGCCTCTAGTAACACCATGGAATCGCAATACATTTTTATTGATTGACTGATTTATTCATTCATTTAATTATTTTTTTTATTGTATTAAATTAATGTATTATTTAAGAAATTAAATATTTATTTGTTTATTTTTATTAAAGCTAGATTATATTAAATTACTTGATTAAAGATGGCCAAGTTTTTCCCCATTGATAAAAAGATTCTTCTGTCAAGTCAAGTCACCTTTATTTATATAGCGCTTTTAACAATACAAATTGTAATAAAGCAACTGCACAATATCAAAAAAAGGAAAATGATGTGTAAATTTAACACTCAATTTTCAGTTCAATTTTCAGGCATTTCATTATTGAATTTAGTGATGGCATCATCCAGCTCAGTTCAGTTTAAATAGTATCTGTAATCAAGTCGATGATATCACTGGAAATGAAGTGTCCCCAACTAAGCAAGCCAGAGGCGACAGCGGCAAGGAACCAAAACTCCATCGATGACAGAATGGAGAAAAAACCTTGGGAGAAACCAGGCTCAGTCGGGGGGCCAGTTCCCCTCTGGCCAGACAATCCAGTAGTTTGTGCCAATTGCAACAAAGTCGGATTGTAAGGGCTCCACTGGTTCCAGTGGTCTTTTTCCGACGGCTGTCTAGGTGACGGGGTCCTCACTGGGGATCGGTCTCTGGGGCTCATCTACATGTCCTAGACTCCGCTGACGTTCAGAGCTGTAGAATTATCTCTAGGTGCTGATCCACCATCTGATGTGGATACGGACTGGATCTGGTGACTGCAGTGATCATCTGGGCTGGATTAGGATCGGATCGGGTGGCTAGGGTGACCTCGGAATAAGAAAGAAACAGACTAATATTAGCGTAGATGTCAATCTTCTTACGATGGAACAAGTACATCGTGTTTTATGGGAAGTGTTCCCGGTTCCGGTTGACCTAATTAGTGCAACCTAACAATCCTTTAACGGATTTGAATATTAGAAGTGTATTAATGTGCTATGTGTACGCCAGTTTAAATAAATGGGTCTTTAATCTAGATTTAAACTGACAGAGTTATGTAAAATTTTGTCTCAGCTGGGCTCAACCATATATACCATATATACTTCTATAAGTAAGCAATTTAAATTTAGATAGAACCATGAGAACAAAGATGCAGCATAATCATGTCCTAATTGTTACTTTCTGTACATTTTGTAGTTGAGTCTGAGGATGACACCTCACAAATTTCCACTGTTGCCAAACGCCCCAGACGGGTTGCAAGTACCTGTCAACAAGCTCAGGTTGTCCAGCTTCCCATCCCACCTCAACCAAAACCACACAGACCTCTTCACAAGACCAGAATATCTCAGAGAAGTGCAAAGCAGTCGGTAGTGACCAAAACCATATATCTGAGCTCAGAGGAGAGCAGTGACTCTGAGGCCTCTTTGGTGAATGTATTACTGAACTCTGACTCTGACCAATCAGATGAAACCCTATCCAAACTCAAATCTGAGATCCTCAGCTTCTTTCAGACCGCGTCTGTGGATGAGCTCACACTCATTGCAGGATGCTCTTTGAAGAAGGCTCAGAAAATCACAGAGCTGAGGCCCTTTAAAACGTGGAAAGTCCTGGTGAGAGAACTGTGCATTTTGCTTTCTGCTGATAACTGCCAGAACATTTAGGTCATGATCAAAGAGTAACTCTTTTTCTAATTTCTTTCTCAGGATGACGCCATGCACAGAGGAACCGGTCTTTCCACTGAGCTGCTGGCAGGATGTCGGGAAGTTTTGAAGGAAAGGGAAGTTGTAAAAGGTCTCATGAGCAAGTGTGAGGAGATATCGGTAAAACTGATCCAAGACGTGACCCAAGTGATGAACAAGGGCCCAGGCTCTATGAGCCAACCCCAGATCCTCACTAGCACGTAAGATTTAACATCATAGATCTCTGAAAAAAATGCCATTTTCATAGTAGAGTGATCATATTATTTCCATATTTATTTGTTTTTCTAGATTCCAGCTGAAACCGTACCAGCTGATTGGACTGAACTGGCTGGCTTTACTTCATCAGAACAAACTTAGTGGAATCCTGGCAGATGAGATGGTCTGTTTTTATGATCGTTGTGTCTGAATGTTCATTTCCATTGGGATGATTCCATATTTAATCGCCAGTATGTGTTTTCTTCTTTTAGGGTTTGGGAAAGACTATTCAGACCATCTCGTTTCTGGCCTACCTTTATCAGGAAGGGAACCATGGGCCTCATCTCATCACTGTTCCTGCTTCTACACTTGGTGAATACAGCAATTAGCATCTAAATAACTAGGGCTGTAAAATTGATTAATCATGATTAATCGCTTCCAAAATCAAAGTATTTGCTTACATAATATATGTGTGCGTAATATATATTTATATATAAATACTCACACATGCACGTATTTACATGCATATATCTATATTTATATAATTTATATTATGTATACATATATTTAATATGTGTGTGTTTTGCATTTATACTGCATGTGTGTGTATTTATACTGTATAATAAATATACACAGTACACACATATATATATTATGTAAACAAAAACTTTTATTTTGGATGCGATTAATCGGTTAACAGCACTAATATAAATACATTTTTGTAAATATTATGTTTTTTAATGTGACAACACTAAAGAAATGACACTTTGCTACAATGTAAAGTAGTGAGTTTACAGCTTGTATAACAGTGTAAATGTGCTGTCCCCTCAAAATAACTCTACACACAGCCATTAATGTCTAAACCGCTGGCCACAAAAGTGAGTACACCCTTCAGTGAAAATGTCCAAATTGGGCCCAGTTAGCCATTTTCTCTCCCCGGTGTCATGTGACTCATTAGTGTTACAAGGTCTCGGGTGTGAATGGGGAGTAGTGTGTTCAATTTGGTATCGCTCTCACTCTTTCATACTGGTCACTGGAAGTTCAACATGGCACCTCATGGCAAAGAACTCTCTGAGGATCTAACAAAAAATGATTGTTGCTCTACATAAAGATGGCATAGTCTATAAGAAGATTACCAAGACCCTGAAACTGAGCTGCAGCATGGTGGCCAAGACCATACAGTGTTTTAACAGGACAGATTCCACTCAGAACAGGCCTCGCCATGGTCGACCAAAGAAGTTGAGTGCACGTGCTCAGCATCATATCCAGAGGTTTTGTTTGGGAAATAAACGTATGAGTGCTGCCAGCATTGCTGCAGAGGTCGAAGGGGTGGGGGTCAGCCTGTCAGTGCTCATGCCGCACACTGCATCAAATTGGTCTGCATGCCTGTCGTCCCAGAAGAAAGCCTCTTCTAAAGATGATGCTCAAGAAAGCCCGCAAACAGTTTGCTGAAGACAAGTAGACTAAGGACATGGATTACTGAAACCATCTCCTGTGGTCTGATGAGACCAAGATAAACTTATTTGGTTCAGATGGTGTCAAGTGTGTGTGGTGGCAACCAGGTGAGGAGTACAAAGACAAGTGTGTCTTGCCTACAGTCAAGCATGGGGGTGGGAGTGTTGTGGTCTGGGGCTGCATGAGTGCTGCCGGCACTGGGGAGCTTCAGTTCATTGAGGGAACCATGAATGCCAACATGTACTGTGACATACTGAAGCAGAGCATGATACCCTCCCTTCGGAGACTGGGCCACAGGGCAGTATTCCAACATGATAACGACCACTGCCTTGCTAAAGAAGCTGAGGGTAAAGGTGATGGACTGGCCAAGCTTGTCTCCAGACCTAAACCTGTATTGAGCATCTGTGGGGCATCCTCAAACGGAAGGTGGAGGAGCGCAAGGTCTCTAACATCCACCAGCTCCGGTATATTGTCATGGAGAGGAGTGTAAGAGGACTCCAGTGGCAACCTGTAAAGCTCTGGTGAACTCCATGCCCAAGAGGGTTAAGTGTACGGGGACACTATACTGTCAAAAAGCACCATCTTTTGGATGAGACGTTAAACCGAGGTCCTGACTCTCTGTGGTCATTAATAATCCCATGGCACTTCTCGAAAAGTGTAGGGGTGTAACCCCGGTGTCGTGGCCTAATTCCCACCACTGACCCTTGTCAATCATGGCCTCCTAATAATCCCCATCCACTTGATTGGCTCTATGTCTCTCTCTCCTCTCCACCTGTAGCTGGTGTGTGGTGAGCGCACTGGTGCCGTTGTCCTGTGGCAGCCGTCATATCATCGAAGTGGATGCTGTACACTGGTGGTGGTTGAGGAGAGACCCCCCCCCACGTGATTACAACAATGTACAACAATACACAAGGTGTACAACAAAACACAATAAAGTGCTATATAAATGCATCTTTCATTCATTAATTCAAGGCAGTGCTGGAAAGTAATGGTAGCCACACAAAATATTGACATTTTGGGCCCAATTTGGACATTTTCACTTGGGTGTGTACTCACTTTTGTGGCCAGCGGTTTAGACATTAATGGCTGTGTGTTACTTTGTTAAAGTTATTTTGAGGGGACAGCAAATTTACACTGTTATACAAGATGTACACTCACTATTTTACATTGTAGCAAAGTGTCATTTCTTCAGTGTTGTCACATGAAAATATATAATAAAATGTTTACAAAAATGTGAGGGGTGTACTATATATATATTAGTGCTGTCAATATATATACATATATACAATTTTTATATATTTAACAGCCCTATTAATAATCATCACCATACAATACCAAAACAGTCTGTATCGTATAAACTTGTTTCTTTTACAGATAATTGGGTTCGGGAACTGAAACTTTGGTGCCCCAGTTTCAAAGTGCTGGTATACTATGGTAAATCTAAGCTTTTTCTTTCTTTTATTTAATCTTATACTGGTGAAGTTTATTCATTTATTTATTGCCTCTCTCCCTCTCTCTCTCTCTCTCTCTCTGTTTATGTATATATATATATATATATATATATATATATGTAATATATATAACTATTTTCAATTTGAAAATGCATATTATACATTGAGTGTTTTTGTATGTATTTATATTTATAATTATATAAATTGTAATTATTTTATTAGATATATTTATTTTATTATATATAAAATATTAGTTTATGCAATATGATATATACACATTTTTATATATATATAATTATTACACATAAAAATTTAATTATTATTATATATTTTTTTTAATCTTCTTTTATTTCTCCCAAACACTCCTCCATCTACCACTGGTCAAAATAACTAATATTTCCACCTCAAACTCACATTATCATTTGAGCCAGTGCTGCTGTGTTTGTCTCGTTAGGATGCAGAAAATAAACTAATGTTTTGATTGCACTCAACTTTTTGGGGAGAAACCAACCTACAAAAGGTTTACTTTTACACATTAACCTGGAAAAGGAAATGTTTTAGCATGAAAAAACCTGAATATAACATATAAAAGAAAATGTTGATGTCAATCTAATTGAGTTATTTCGGTAGGGTCTGCTGAGGATCGCAAGTATATGCGCTATGAGATTCTGAATCAAATAGTGGATTACAACATCATTGTCTCCACGTGAGTATCGAAGTTCAAGCTCTCAAATACACGCATGGTTCTTGCCCTACCCTCGAAGTAAAAGTCAAGGTGTCATATCCTTCATAGACCACCTGCATGCAAATCCGAGAAGGCGCCTGGGGAAATATGTATCTTTTGAACTATGCCACACATGGAGCCACAAGCCGTGAAGTTAGCATAGAAAAAGCACCCTTGTTAAAGACATAATAATGATGAAATACTCAGCGTTTGAGTGAACGTGAAAAGGTCCAAGTAAAATGACCCTGTCCAATTCATTATTTATGGTAATGAAACATGGCTGTGCCTCATGTCCTGCCCCTTAATACCTCAGCTCATTAAGATGGTCTCTTGTGCACAGTTACAACCTGGCTATTGGAAATAGCAATGACCGCAGCCTGTTCTGCAAGCTCAAGCTGGAGTATGCTGTGTTCGACGAAGGCCACTTGCTGAAGAACATGAACTCGCTGCGCTACCGACACCTCATGGCCATCAACGTAAGTTCACCATAAGCTGCATGTATAGATGTCATCCATAGCAACGCATCAGTGGTCATTAAGAATAAATGCCTTGAGCTCTATTACAGCCACGTGGGCTGTTTGTGTAAAAGCAGGAGTGTGTGCTGCCCCGATGGGGTTAACCACTGTGGTTTAACTGCCTTTGCCCCCTCAGGCACTCAGGTTTCTCCTCCATTTGTGTCCCCTCAGGCTAAATATCGTCTTCTGCTCACTGGAACCCCTCTGCAAAACAACCTACTGGAGCTCATCTCTCTGCTCAACTTCATCATGCCCAATATGTTCTCCAGCAGCACTTCACAGATCTCCAAGATGTTCTCCATGGTAGAACCTGCACACGCTTAAATGTCCATCTCTAATAGGGTTGACATTATTAGCAGTGGCTGTTGAGGCGGTCATTACACAAATGATAATTCAAGTTCAATACGAGTTTTTAAACATAAAAAAACAATGAAAACTAACTAGTAATTTTAAAGGCTGCATGTGAATGTTTTTTTTGTTTTATATTGCTAAATTTAAATGTGAAATGGGCATGCAAAATTAGATATACAATATCTTGGTAATTGATATTAAATATCAACCTAGACAGATTTAAAATCAATAAAATGTTGGCTGATAAGAAATATTGCACCGATATTATGCATTTGTATCACTATTGCTCATAATAAGCAACATAAAGCTGGGAGCATCCTGTACAATTTTTGCCATAATTTTAACATCCAAGATTTTATGGTAGTGTAAAATTTCAGTTTTCATTGGGGCATTACTTTATCAGAGTTTTTTTCTTTCTTTCTAAAACATTAGCTTAAGGGTTTACTTGAGTCGCATGGTATCAATTCAACCAATCAACCAGCTAATAATTTTCTATAAAGGACTCAGAACGAACACCTTAGCAACACCCTAGCAACCACCTAGTCATCCCCTAGAAAGCATCACAAACCACCTTGCCAGCCTAATGCCTAAAGGCCAGCCCAATGCCCTAGAAAGCACACACAACACCTTAGCAACACCCTAGCAACCACCTAGTCATCCCCTAGAAAGCATCACAAACCACCTTGCCAGCCTAATGCCTAAAGGCCAGCCCAATGCCCTAGAAAGCACACAAAACACCTTAGCAACACCCTAGCAACCACCTAGTCATGTTCTAGAAACCACCCAGAGTACCTTAGCAACACCCTAGCAACCATCTGGCCAGCCCAATGCCTAAAGGCCAGCCTAATGCCCTAGATAGCACCCAGACCACCTTTACAACACCTTAACAACCACCTGACCAGCCTAATGCCAATAGAAAGAACCATGAACACCTTAGTACTACCCTAGCACCCATCTGGCCAGCCAGATGCCCTAGAAAGCACCCAGAACACCTTAGCAACACCCTAGTATCCACCTAGCCATGCTTGTAGAAAGTACCCAGTACTTTCACTATAGCAACCAACCAGAAGACCCTACCATCAGAGCAAGCGGCACTATTATTTTCTTCAATAAATAAAAAATCTATTTCAGATATTTCTAATATTTATTTTGTCTGTTTCCACCAGAAATCTTCAGAGGAGCAGAGCAGCTTCGAGAGGGACAGGATCACCCATGCAAAGCTCATCATGAAACCCTTCATCCTCAGACGTGTGAAGAGCGAGGTGCATCTGCATGCAGAGTCCATAAGCATTCTGCATAATGCATGTGGTCTCAGAATGCATGCCAATGTGAAAATCTGTTGGACAACATCTCAAATGCATTATTCAGTTTCATGAGCAGATGAGGCACTTTGCTTGTCGTGTTGACCCTCTGTGGCTCTAGGGCACTCCAGCAATTCACTGACAGATAATGATATGCCCAGCAGGTCCTGAAGCAGCTGCCTGCCAAAGAGGAGAAGGTTGAATTTTGTGCCATGTCCGAGAAACAGCAGGAACTCTACAGCGCTCTTTTCCACAAACTGAAGCGCTCCAGTAATGGGCAAAGTATGAATTTAAAGGAGGTGTTGTTATAAATGGTCCTGGCTTCAGTATATGTGAATCATATATTCCCACGTTCTTCTGCAGAACGCGAGCTGACCAATGTGATGATGCAGCTGAGGAAGATGTCCAACCATCCGCTTCTTCACCGGCAGTATTATACCACAGAAAAACTCAAAGCTATGAGCAGACTAATGCTCAAGGTCTGAGATATTTTTATATGAAGTGATAGATTTTGATTAACTCCGCAGGAAGTTTAGATCTTAGTTGGCCCTCATGGAATCGGTGGGCTTCTTACATTTTCTCTACTGATTTTAAGTAGGTCAGCAGAGCTCATGTAGCCAGACTTTTAACTATCAGCATTACGTCTGATACTGTTTTTGTTTTATTCTGTCAAAGAGCTATATTTACATGAAGAGATAGTCTGATTGGCGTGAGAAAGTTTATTTTAATTGTTGTTTAGGGAATGGTTTATATAAAATAGATTATAACATAACAATGGGGTGCTGTGACAAATACCCATTTAATACATTTCAGAACACTGTTGGTCTGAAAATAACAGATGTACAGACAATACATAATAATAATAATAATATTTAGTTTTATTTTATTTTATTTATGAACCATTATTAATATTATATTACAATAAAACAGTTATTGAACATAAATCTAAATAACAATAATAATATTTGTATAAATGTATAAAAATAATAACATTATTATTAGGCCACTGTGGAAAATAAACTTAATAAAATCAATAAATCAATTTCAGAGCTGTGTTTTTTCCACAAACACCTGTGTGTATGGATAATAATAATAATAACAAATATGAAAAAAAATGAAAGTTATACAATGCCAATGTTAAGCAGTAAAATATATTGTTATGATATATTATTATTGTTTTGAAGTAATCATTTTATATTATTATCATCATTACTGGTCACAATGGTCTGTGAACAGCTGTATGGAAAATAATAATAGTTATGATTACAATATTATTATAGTTATTTTTTTATAAATAATAATAATAAGTATTATTATTATTAGGTTACTGTGGAAAAAAATAAAAAAGAAAAGTAATGTGACGTGGCCAAGTATGGTGACCCATACCCGGAATTTGTGCTCTGCATTTAACCCATCCTAAGTGCACACACACACACACACACACACACACACAGCAGTGAACACACGCCCGGAGCAGTGGGCAGCCATTTATACTGCGGCGCCCGGGTTAACAATTATAACAACATTCATAAAGATTTCATTTTTTATTGCTGTAGTATAATGTTGATTTAGTTATTGTGTCAAAAATATGAAATAAAATAAAACATTTAATCGGTTTGGCATTTCGGTCATACATGTAATAAACATAATCTATGTTAATATTAGGTTATAGGTAATCTTATTAAGTCATAAAGCTACAGTATTGGTCAATCTTGACTTAGTGCTTCATATAGAACTGCAGCAGGGAATGAGCATAATTAGGGCAGATATTTATTGCGAGTGTAGTTTTTTACTTGTTTTGTTATATGTGTATCTTAGCTGAATAGTCTGTGCATGTTACCGTTAATTCCAGGAGCCGAGTCACCGTGACGCAGACCCTGCTCTCATCAAAGAGGACATGGAGGTGCTCTCAGACTTTGAGTTGCACCGCCTCTGTCAGCAGTATTCTGCACTGCAGGAATACCAACTCGACACAGACATACTGCTGGACTCGGGGAAGCTCAGCCTCCTGGCACAGCTGCTGAACTCCCTGAAGGAGAAGGTTGGGGAAAACGGACTCCTGTAATGTTCGGCAGACCAAATTACATTTTCAACAACCCCTTGGAGTATAATGAAAGTTATTTAACTGCAGAGAAATACACTGTGTCCCAAATTACACCATACGGCATACTGTCACCTATAGACGTAGTATATACTTGGTTACAGCACACAGTAGACGACAGTCATTCCAAACCCATGACTTACTTTCTTCTTTAGAAGACAAAAAGCAGACGTTTAGCAGAATGTTCATGCTGCTATTTTACATACAATGAATTTGATCATGCTGTCCTCTCATTTTCTCCTCGCAGGGTGATCGAGTTGTGCTGTTTAGCCAGTTCACAATGATGCTTGACATTTTAGAAGTGTTCCTGAGACACCATAAGCACAGATACAACCGACTGGACGGTTCAACCCCCATGAGTGACAGGTAAACACACTTTGATGTCAAATGTTGCTGAGTAAAGGAATTCAGGACAGTCTCAGATCATCATCTGTGTCCTTCTATCGTTGGCTCAAGTCCAGACTCATGACAGGAGCGAGTGAGAGAGGTAATACTGACAGCTCGTCTTGAGGTGGATATGATGCTTATTGTGTCTCGTCACAGCTGTCGTAAATCATGGATCGTGTCTCCTTCAGTGACACATTTTTCTCCGTTCCTGTCCTTGAAGACTTTGTCTGTATTAGTTTAAGAGAAACCGACTACAGGCTTCATGTTCTGGCCGAGAATCACCAGTTTAGACAGGAAGAGTCCTGTTTCGATCTGGGAAAATCATTGGTCTTGTTTTGTGTTCTGTGCCGTTATTGTTTTGGTAGATGTGGATAGTTTTTGTTTTGGGTTTTGTTTAATAATTTGACCTTTGGACAACCTAATGCAGTTAACAAAATTATTTAAAAAAACATTAATCTATAAATGTACATTATTAAAAACTTAACTTATTTGTTAATTATTTTAAGGTTATTTTATTTATTTATTTATTGTAAGATAAAAAAGTAGTGGTTGACCAAGGCAATATATCTATTTATAATATATATTTTAATATGTTTGATATGACTTTAATATGTTTGATATGATTTAATATGACTCTTGTTTTGGCTTTTATTTTATGATTACCAATGCACACGAATACTGAGAGTCCTGCTAGTTAAAGTGTTTACTTCCTTTTTTTAAATGTATTTTAAAATATTTCTATATTTGTGAAAAATACTGTAGTAGGATTACAGAATCAAGAATTGAAGTATGTGTATTTTACACATTTATGAAGCTGAATTTATTTGATCAATAGGCCTAAATGCCATCAAATCAGTATTATTGTGGAATATTACTTTTAATCAATACATCCTTGCTTGCTGAACTTCTTTCAAAAAAAAAAAAAATCTCACCAAACTTATCAACGGTAGTGTATATGCTCTTCAAGAGATAATTTACTGCTATGCATTTAAATTAGTAAATAATGACCTAATTCTCCAAATAGATAATTAAATGTCCAATAATAATACTATATCAGCCAATAACTAATATGGCATAACTGATATATTGTGCATATAGTTGATGTCCACCAAAATTGAACTATTATATTAATGACATAAAGAGGAATTATTACCAAAATGTAAATAACTAGCTATACTTCATTCGGTTTTATTCATGTAGGTCACCAGCCTGTTCTCCCACCATTGTTTTCTTGGCCAAAGCACTAAATCCCATGACCCACAGGGACTTTTGCTTCTGTTAGCATACTGTAAATCACTTCAGATGGAAAAAAGTGACTTCTTAATGCCAATTAAGTAAATGGACAGTAATTGTAAATCTCACTGGGCTTTTACAGAATTGGACTGATTGACCAGTTCAACACAGACCAGGATATATTTGTGTTCCTGCTGTCCACCAGAGCCGGAGGACTAGGCATTAACCTGACTTCAGCCAATGTGGTCATCCTTCATGATATCGACTGCAACCCTTACAATGACAAACAGGCAGAGGGACGCTGCCACCGGGTGGGACAAACCAGGTTAGAGAACACTGGACATGTCTGTCCCACAGTAGACTTTCCTTTTGTTTCACTAGCGTCTGTCCTAATGCTTTATAATATCTGAATGTATTTGTCCCATTGAAGGACGGTGAAGGTGATCAAGATGATAAGTAAGGACTCCATAGAGGACGCCATGCTCCGCATTGGAGAAAGAAAACTCAAACTGGAGCAGGACATGACAGCAACTCAGGAGGGTGAGAACACTTTATTAAAGCTCACAGGGATTTTCACCTGTGTTTGTTTGTAAAATGAATACAAATCTGCTTGGTTCTTCCAGGTGAAGAGGACACATTACCTGATGATATGACCTCGCTGCTCAAAGCTTCTCTTGGACTCTGAAGGCTGGCTCAGGCTCAAAGCGTACTGTGATATTGTGACACTTGACTCTGAAAGAAAAATGTACTTTAGCACACTTGAGTTTGATTTTTCTATACTGCTCACAAAAAAAGATGAGGTTTAAAGGAGCAGATAAGTTTACATTTCTACTGTTCTTGGCATAAAATACTGTAATATTGTAGTGATGTTGGTGTTTGTTGGATTGTTTTTGTATTCATTGAGGTTTAAAACCTCAAAACCAACAAAAAAATGATGTTGTTAAACAAATTGTTGTTATTTGCTCATTGCCTCAGTTGGTCTTGATTTGGTGGTATTGGACTGGTTTTAGGTCTCCACTTAGAATCTCAGATAAGGAAACAGTCCGTTTCCAGCACCTGTACAATATGACTCAGTGCCTGAAATAAATGCTTCAATAAATTCATATTTTATCTGTTTCAGTTTATTAAAATAGACAGCATAGTTCTTGGATATACAATCGCATCCAAACACTGAATCTTGAAAAGTTATTCATAGTTATTCACCTATACTCTTAAAAATAAAGATTCCTCTTTAGCATTTATGGCGCCGTAAAGAACATTTATGTAATTTTTCCAAGGGCTCTTAATAATGGAAAAGGGGTTTTCAGATGATTAAAACGTTCTTCACACCAAGAAAAAAATATATATATTTTAAGAACTTTTCACTGAGGTTCTTTTGGGAACCCAATGTGGTTCTTCGATGGCATTGCTTTATTTTTAAGATATGATATGGAAACATGAAAATATGTTACACACATTTTGGGTCAGTTATTTAAAAACTCGAAGCAAATTCTTTAAAATGTATGTGACCTAGTTGACATCACGTTTAAGACTCAGAAAAGCACAATTACTTAAAAAGTTAATACATACATCTAACCGCATTAGCAAACTTTAATAAAAAAATATTTCATAAGTACCTATTAAATCAAGATAGAGCCAGTGTAACAAAAAATACATAATATTTAGAATTGCCTCATCACAAAGTAAGTTATAACCGTTAAATACCTGAGAAATTCTGAAGAGTCTCTGTGACGAAAGTGCGAGGACGAATCACATGGTGTGTTTTGCGCGTGCTTGTGTTTGAACATTGGCGCGATCTGACTTCACATCACATCCCTTTCTAAAACAAACCCCATAAACAAATCCATAAGGCAGGCGAGTATCATTAATTGTATTTGTATGTTTTTCTTAACTGATAATGTTGCCGATTTATTCATAAAAGTGTCGTTAGTTTGAGACCGATGCAAAAAGTATTTTAAAACGCGACTATCAACAGTCGTTCTACTAACGTTACAGTAATGAAGAGTTTGTGGATCGTGTTTCGTGCCTGTAACAGATCGTTTAGACAGCAGGGCAACTAAATAAAGTGTTTTCTGTGTGTAGTGTCTCCCTTTAACGTTACCTCTGCGAACTCAGTCACTGAATATGTTGTTTTGTTGACTTGATGTGTGTCGTATATAAGCTCATAAAGACTAACAAAAAGAAGACCACACAAATAACTGATAAAGCCTTCGCTGAAAGCTTTCAAATATGCGGACATTTCAACATATAGCTTTTATACGATGAATATAATTTGATTTGTGTCCGAAACGCCTTCTATAGGCTGTTGGCGTTCTGCCAGGTTGCTGAGTTGGCGATGCTAAGCTGTTGCTAAGGTTTTATGAGTGTGCCAGTAATGTCTATTAATGTGCTGTGAGTGGTAGCTAAATTATTGGGAATCAATTGCAAAGGTGTTCAGACAGAGTTGACACTGTTGCTTTGCTAGGGTGTTGCTAAGGGTCTCTATGTGGTTGCTGGGGCGTTGCTAAGTATGTTTGGCTTGTTTTTAGGCTGTTGGTAGTGTTTTGTTCTTTGAATGTGAGCTCTTGCTGACCCCTGATATTTATATCTTCTCTTTAAAGAAATGAATCACTGTGAGCTCGAAGAAGTGACGCAACATATTAACAACAAAATATCCATGATTAAAAGACTCTTGGAGCTTCGAGCTGTTGGTATGCTGCATTTATTATATTCATTACTAGTGATGTACCCAAAATAATTTTCTACCGAATCCGAAATTAAAGTTTGCATTTAGCCGAAAATAAAAGAAGGTTAATGATATAAATGTAGTTGTAAACAACTCTAAATTTAAAAGATTAGCAGGGTCCACACCACAGCTATAACGATAACAGCTCAAAAGAACCATATTGAAATCAGTTCTTTTTTTTTTATTTTTTTATAAATAATAAAAGCATTGAGAGCCAATCAGAATGCATCCTGCTTTAAAGAGCTTGAGCATTTAAAGCAGCAAATAAACATTACTGTAGTAAACTGAACATTATTCTGCGGTAATGTGCACGCTAATATAGTTTATATGTACTTGGTGTAAATGGGCTTAAATTAATTCATGTAATAAATGTAACATATTAGAGTAAGGTTCTTCACCATTGAGACACCGGTTGACATAACCAAACTAATTTTTACATATTGTTAATCTAGCATCATTTTTTTGCGGTGGTCTGCATCCAAATTGCTGATGTTTGCCAGTCAAAAAATAACATCGGAGATTAAGGTCCAATTAAACATCACTATTTTTTGACACTCCAAAACCATTTTGACCAAAATCGAATTTTGTTTTGCTGTTTCTGCCAAAATATTTTTGGTACATCACTACCTGGTTCTGTAAAATAATGAATGAGTTCATAAATGGACTTATATTTTATCATTTTAAATTGTGATCCTTGGTGTTGTTATAATTTGTTACGGTATGTCTCATGTGATTTATTTATTCTTTCTGTAGCAAGCGATCCAGACAAACGTGGGATTCTTCATAAAATCGAGCATGAAGTCTCTGCCATCAACAAGCTTCTGGATCGCTTTGAGAGATATGTGGTTGAGCAGAGAGGATTGCTTAAGCATTTGAAGGTGTGATATTTTCATTCATATTTATTTTATTTTATAGATAATATCTGTAATTGTAGCATTAAATAATCTGAGTTTTTGGAAAACCCAGAATCAGTTGAACCCATTGCTTCACAAATGAATTCACTCTTTCCAAGTTTATATGCTCTGTGAACCACTGCTCTGGAGGTTTTGAAGCTACATGAAGCAGTGTTTCAAAGGCGCCCATGACTAGTAACTAGGGATGGGACGATACACCTACCTCACGATTCGATACTATCACGATACTTTGGTGCCGATACGATATGTATTGCGTTTTTTTTTCCTTTTTTTTTTTCGATTCAACAAGTATTGCAATTCGATGTTGCGATTTAATTTTTTGTTTTTAACTCTAAACCATGGGATAAAAGTTGAATGATACACTTAATAGACCGACTGTCACAATCATAATAATCAAAAACATCATTTTTCAGCAGTCATTTCTCTTGTTTTATTTCAGTTTTCAGTAAACATAAACAAACAGCCACAAAAAGTCCAAAAGAAAAATACTTTGAAGAGTCTGTGAAAGCTTTCTTTAACATCAAACTTAACTCGAAAGCCATTCTTTTAAATACTGGACTGCGTTGAATAAAATATATAACCCTTGACCCACTTGCCATATTATATATATAATTAGTTAAAAAATCAAATACAAAGCAAATTTATTTCACAAAAATTAAGTTAAGACTGTTAAGAATATGATTAATACTGAATAAACAGCATATAAGGCAAGGCTATTAAATAACAATAGTTAAGTGTTAATACAGTTAAGTTAGTTTGAGCCACCACAGTCATTTAAACATATACAAAATGACACAAAGTGAAAAAACATGGTATTTTTGGGTTATGGAAGCAACATTTACCATGTTGAATATTAAGTACTGTTCATTAAGATGAACTGTTAATGAAACGTGAAACTGCTCCTGAATAGAATGAATATAATTCATGCAAATCCTTCCCAGCTAACACATGCAGTACAGTTATATGATTTATTGGTACTGTACTTTTATTTCACGCGTTGCATGCTCATAGTGTCTGCGCTTTGCATTTGCGCGTGCTATAGAAGAGTGCGCGCTATGAACAGGACAGGATAAGTTTTTCTGAGGTGAGAGACTTTTTATTTCATAAAAAGTTACAGAAATAATGATAGAATAATGACACTGGCATTAAACCTGTCAACATCTCATCTGACCACAGATACTGCATTTTTCTCAGGCACTCTTTACTTAAACTGCATCTGACAGAAGTGTCAAACACTTTCGTGCATGTCTTTTAAAATAAAAGTCTTGCATTTTTGGTTGTTGATGTCATTTCTTTGGCCAGTTGAGAAACACTGATACTTACCGATAGATCATACAACACATCGCCGTCTGCTGAAATAAAAGAGGTAACTTTCCTCCACCTCATGTATAAGCAAGAACTAAAATAAAGCAATGTATTTATTATGAATTAATAACGATTCTGGTATAAAAAAAATATTTTTAAAGTGAAAATAAAAAAATCGCAATAGGTGAATCGATTTTTTGTCTCATCCCTACTACTAGTAACACTTTATCACATATGATCAAAAGCTATATATTTTTACTTTAGTTCTCTTTTATTGGTCTTGTCAACAGGATCTAGAAGGTTTTTTCCAGGAGGACGAGCAGGATGCCCTTCACCTCAAGAACAACATCCCTCCACACATGCCCAAAAGAGGCCAGCAAGCGGCTCAGCAAGGGTATTTCCTGTTTTTGTGTTTCTTTCCTAACTGTACCACAGTACAATGGTGCCTTATTCAGTTTGCTTCATCATTAGGAAGCACGAAAACCATGAACCACCTCAACCAGCTTCTGTTTGACAGAAACTGATGAATTTGGCTTTTGTGTTGTCTTCAGAGGAGGACAGGTGGCAGTTCAGAGCAGACAGACAGATGCACCACCCGCCCCTCAGGAACCGGTGCCACCCAGGAAACATCAGCGCAACCAGATCAAAGAGATGGAGTTCATTACCGTCCCAGAGTTTGACAGCATACCACCGTGAGTCCACATCTGTCTAAAAAACTGAGGAAATATAGTAAAGAACAGTAAACAATAGCTGTATTCCAAAATCCAGTGAGCTCCCTACCTAGACAGCACTGTAGGTGCGATGCTGTTGTAAAGGCTGTTTTGAACTGTGCCACTGTCTCGTGGCAATCCCAAAATACACTGTGATGAGCTTTTTGTTCTGTAACAAAAACATGGAAAAGCTATTTACAAATGGGCTGTTTTACCTAATATTTATGTGCTATACATTTTTGATTATAGGCTAGCATGCTGTTAGCTTAGTGACATGCTAACATTCAATTTCATAGAGTGTAACAGTGTACCTCCACAAGTGTTTTACTCATAATTGTTTTCCATAGAGATTCAAAAAAATCTTTGTAAAAGAGTTTAAGAGCCATGAACCAAACCAACCAACTACAAGGGGAAACGCAACATACATTTATTTGAAGCAAAAAAAATGTAAAAGATACAAGGGTGTGTACTTAACGGCTTTAGTGAGGGGAAAGAACTACAATCCCATGAAGCATTACACATCACATAATCAAATTGAAAATAATAGTGAAACATATTACTTTAAAGTAGTTGATTATATCTAGAGAAGCAAGATATTATATATATAAGTATTATAGTTTATTTATTTATTCCATGGTCATGATTATCCCTTACATAATTTATTATATAAATATTTAAGTATTTTATATACAAATTTAAATTATTATTTATTATTTATATACAATTTTGTTTATATATCATTTTACAATTTTACAAAATTTGTTGTAAAATAAAATAATTATATACCATGGATTAACAATCTCAGCTCATAGGGGGTCTGTCTTTAACAAGCATTTGTTAAAAATACATTTCCCTTTGTAAAAAAATAAATAAATATACATAACTCAAATTTTGGTATTCTCTGATTGGTGGACATTTCTTTGCAGAATTGTGGGTAATGTAGTTTTCACTGTTTAATGTGATTTAAAAATTGAAATAATGTGGGCTGATGTCTTCAACAAAAGCATAAACAATTGATTAATAACCTCGTAATTCCTCGATGGAGAAATTCAGATTTTTACTCCCAGAATTCTACAGTTGCACTGTATTGAAATCAATGGTGAGTCAGATAAAGAGTGCTTTTGTGTTGCTACAGTGCATTAGTAGCTCCATTTTGGTTTGAAAAGTAGTTAATAATGTAGACAGCAGAAAAGAAGAGAGCTCACTAGGTTTTGGAATGATTAACCAATCATGAATCTTTCGGATGAGACGTTAAACCGAGGTCCTGACTCTCTGTGGTCATTAATAATCCCATGGCACTTCTCGTAAAGAGTAGGGGTGTAACCCTGGTGTCGTGGCCTAATTCCCACCACTGACCTTTGTCAATCATGACCTCCTAATAATCCCCATCCACTTGATTGGCTCTATGACTCTCTCTCCTCTCCACCTGTAGCTGGTGTGTGGTGAGCGCACTGGTGCCGTTGTCCTGTGGCAGCCGTCGCATCATCCAAGTGGATGCTGCACATTGGTGGTGGTTGAGGAGAGACCCACCCCCCACATGATTGTAAAGCGCTTTGGGTTTACAACAACACACAATAAAGCGCTATATAAACGCACATTCATTCATTCATGAAATAGTTGTAATGCAGTTATATTATAATTCAGCATCTTTCAAATTGTTACTGCAAGTCACATGAAGTCCATTTCTTCATCTTCACTTGTGCTGTCACAGGTACATGAAAGGCCGCGTGGCGTATGGCCAGCTGAATGCAGCGGTGCAAAGCATCAACACAACTGTGACGTCAAAATATAAGATCCTCCATCAGCCAGTCAAGACCCTGAACAATGTGTCCCGCACGCTCCAGCAGCGCTTTAAAGACCAAGAAACAAAGGACACCAAGGGTATCACCATTTTATCTGTCTGTCTCTTCCAGAGCTGCTGGTCAAAGGCTTTTTTGACCTCGTTTAGCACTGCAGTCCATCATGTATTAACAGTCTTGTCATATCGAGAATTGAGAGTCCACTGTTTGCTCCAGAAATCTATTAACACCACCGCCGCATGAACTGGTATAAGTGCTCCGATAACTAAGGTCATTTATCCTGGTCTGGTATTTAATAAGTTCTTATGGGCTGAAAGAGGTCATCCATCAACTCCTTCTGTGTCCTGCAGGTCATTTTTTCATCGTGGAGCAAGACATCAGAGAGTTCACTCAGCTGAAGGTTGACAAACGGTTTGTGGGCATGTTGAACATGCTACGCCACTGCCAGCGTCTGAAGGAAGTCCGAGGCGGCGGTCTCACACGCTTTATCCTGCTCTAAGACTCAGAGACGCCCACATCTCCATCACATCGCTTTGAATGGAGTCGCTCTGCACTAAATTATACGTTTGCCGTGGAATGAACTTCAGTGTCTATTTTATTAAAAACTATTGCCTGATTAATCGCATCCAAAATAAAACGTTTTTGTTTACATAATATATGTATGTGTACTGTGTATATTATTATGTACATATAAATACACACCTGCATGTATATATTGCAGTAAAATGTTGTTTATACATGTAAAATATTTATATATAATATCACAGAGACAACAACGACACAGACAATAAAAATACACATGTAAATAGAAATATTTTTTTTTTTTAAAGATAAAATAATAAGTTGAAACATAAATGACTGAATGATAGATGATAGAATAGAACGAGATGCCGGGATGTACTAGGATGGAGGTGTAGCAAATTAATATAAGATTATTGCATGATGTGGGGGGGGCATTTAACTGTTCATAAGTTGGACCGTTCTTGGAGGGTGGGCAGGGGGGCACCGATAATCCATTCAGCAGTCCAAACTGTTCTCTAGTCTTCTGAACCCTAATTTTGTAGCTGAGCAAAACCAGATAGTTATTGATTTGGCTCAGCTACATATATATATATATATACATATATCAAATAAATATACACTTTATACACCTATATTAGGTTAAAAAAAACGTATTTTGGAAGTGATTAATCATGATTACTCGTTTGACAGCACGATTAAAAATAGAACTGTCAAGTCATCCTGATTTGCATCTTCTCAGTTTGAGACCTAAAACCTGGCAGATAACTGGATTTATGGGTAAACATAAATTAAACAATCAAATTTTGAAACCTTTGTGTGCTTGAAAATGACATTAGAGGTTTCAGAACTTTGTGTAATTTATATTGGAGTACAAAAACTCATTATTTAACCAAACAAATGTCTCTTCAATTAATGTCAACAGTAGAGTTAATTTACTCATAAATCCAAACGCGTTGTTCTAAAAACCCATTAGACATTCCCACGGGCGCCCCATGGTGAATTAGCTTGACGTTGTGAATTAACAGTTGGGTCACTTTATCTGTGATGATGAAATTATAAATCGATTGCTACATTATTTATATTGGTGGAAAGTGGACAAATGTTGAAGCTTAAATAAAATTGCAGTTTTTGTAACCTCATCTCAAATGTCAGTCAATTCAAAAGTTGGCCAGATTGCTGAATTGATGTTTTAGTTTCATTAATTTTGAGACAAAAGAAACCACTACCCGAGAGACATGTGAAGATGAATCCGACTCGTCAACTTTAACCTGCTTTTCTCACCCAAAGCTCAACCGAGCATGAAAAGTTACACATCAACAGTATGTTAGACATTTCTGTTCTTGCTTTGTCATCTTCACTTGTTATAAAGACTGACATGTAGAGGACGCTGCATTTGCACATACAATGACGGGGGCTTTAAGAGAACTGGTAGGCCATCTTGTACATTACATTATGGTTTGATTGTCCAGTTTTCGCAAATAAAAAATCTTTTTTTGCAGGCAAGAAGCCCTGTGCTTGTTGCTGCCATTTTTATAGCTGGAATAGGAGGAACCTTTCAATACGGCTTCCACATTTCTGTCCTTAACTCGCCATCACTTGTAAGTACCCACGTTCAGTTATAAAGTGTCATAGGCTGATTTACTGTCTCTTATGAGCTGCAAATATGGGGTTTGGGGTAATCAGTATTAATCAAATGCATTTCTGCTGCTGTCTTAAGATGTGGCATCCCCAAAGGATCAACGAATCAATACATATCAGAGCTTATGAGTTGGTGCTAACCTGTGAAACGCTGTGGTTCAATAAAATGAAATGAATGACATAACCAACTGAGACTTGTGCTTACATTGCAAGTTTATTAAAGAGCTGGTGAACAGCACCTGCCAGCAGCGTTATGGCCGCTCTCTTGAGCCCTGGGAGCTGTCTCTCATCTGGTCCTTCATTGTGTCTATATATTGCATCGGAGGGCTGGCTGGAACCCTGTATGCTGGACATCTGGCAGGCGTGTATGGAAGGTACTGGAAGTGCATCCATATAGCAGACATACTGGTCAGATCATAGGCTGATGCTGAAGAAAGTAACAGATAGTTCACCCAAAAATGAAAGATAGTATCTGTTTGTTTTTTTATATTATCCATGCTGTTTTGAATTCCAGTGACTTGAGGTGATATGGTAAAGAAAAAATTAAATATAGAAGAAAGGAAGTCATACATGTTTGAAATTACATGAGGATGAGTAAATGAATATAATTCATTTTTGGGTGAACTGTCCATTTAAAGCCATTGGATATACAGCACCATTCAAAGTTTTGGTGTCATTACAAAGTTTTGTATTCTGCATATGTTTTATACAGCAAAAACAATATTCTTAAAAATTGCCATTTTAAAATATGTTTTCTGTTTGAATATATACATATATCTGTGATACAAAGCAGTCTTCAGTGTCACATGATCCTTCAGAAATGAGTCTAATGCTTATTTGCTGCTCAGTTGAAAACATTTGTTATTTCAGATTTTTCTTTTTTTATTATTATTTTAAATTTTTTTTTTTGTAACATTATAATTGTCTTTACTGTTAGGTTTGATCAATTTAATGCATTCTTATAAAGTATTAATTTCTTTAACAACAACAGCAAAAAACCTTGTTGACCCACACTTTTGAATGGTAGTGTAACAAGGTTGATTTTCAAGTCCTAACATGGATCCTTCCCTATTTCTGCATTTTTCAGAAGCATCTGTGGTATCAAGCATTCTTAGAGTGTGAATCAATAACCACATGCCAGTAATTCAATAATCAACCTGGGATTTTAATTGAAGAATTAGGGCAACAAACAGCCTCTGAAATTTCTTCTAACCAGTCTAACCTACATTCATTCTCTTCAGGTTCTGTTCTGTTCCTGTAACTGGCACAGGAAAAAGTAAAAATTCTGGCTGAGTGCATTATTTCTTAAAGGGATAGTTCACCCAAAACTGAAAATTACCATATGAATGACTCACCCTTAATCTGTTCTAGGTGTATATGACTTTCTTCTTTAGACGAATACAATCAGAGTTATATTTAGCTCCATAGCTCTAATTTAGTCCTAGCTCTTCCAAGCTTTATAATGGCAGTGAATGGCTGCTGAGATTTTGAAGCCCAAAAAAGTAAATTTTCTTTAAACTTGTGGTATTTAAATTATTATACAAGGAGCAGGATTCATTGTAGTGCAGTGTGTTTGTACAGTATGTGTTTTTAACTCTCGATAGGAAGACAACTCTGCTTTTGAACAATGTGGTGGCAATCTGTGGAGCTGTCCTGATGTTGTTGAGTAAAACCGCCCTCTCGTTTGAGATGATCATGGTGGCACGTGTCCTATACGGCATGAACGCTGGTGTGTTGGAAAATCTGTAAATGCGTGGTCTATTTTTATTTTTTTCTGTGCAATTTTTTCTAAGTTAGCAGCTTGAGTGCTGTCTGTGCAGGTGTGAGTTTGACTGTCCACACCATGTATATATTGGAGTGCGCCCCCAAGAGGCTGAGGGGGATGGTTGGTGTGTCTGTGGCCTCTTTTGTCTCAATGGGGAAGTTTTTTGGCCAGCTGCTCGGGATCAGGTGCGTCATCAACAGCAGGTTTATCTTCCTGTAACATTCATGTGTTAACCAAACTTTTAAAGATTTAAACAAAGCTTGGGTTTTCTGTGTGTGTGTGTGTGTGTGTGTGTGTGTGTGTGTGTGTGCGTGTGTGTGTGCGCGTGTGTGTGTGTGTCAGTGAGTTGTTAGGGACTGAGGAGCGCTGGATCTGGCTGCTGGCCTTCAGCGGGGTGGCTGGTCTCCTGCAGCTAGTAACTCTGCCCTTTCTCCCGGAGTCCCCGCGGTACCTCCTGCTGGAGAAAGCAGACAAACATGGCTGTGAGATAGGTCAGAACCACAGACGACTCCTTTGACATTTACACATACATTGATATTTCTTGCAAAATTAATCTCAAGTCATTTGTTCAAAATGTGGGGCCAGTGTTCTTTTGAAATATAATACTGAAACATTTGTTGTACGTACATTCAGTGCTTGAAGTGTGCCGGCACTTCTATATTTTAGCCTTTAGAGTACCTGCACTTCTGACATGTTGCCGGTACTCAGAGTAAAATCGTCAGGGTTTGGGTGATTAGGCTATATGATCCCATATATGATTAGAAATGATATAGAAACTATGTAAAGCACACTACCCAGGCGGGATCACCTCTCATCTCGACCCCTCATGTGAATGAATGCAAGCAGAGTCGGTGTACTTCATTGTGTGGTGCGCGAGAAGGGGAGGCGGTGTCAGGGGAGGCGTGCAGAGTTGTAGAATAATATTGAATTATTGATTACTAATTTGAATCAGCACTTTATAACAAAAATCATATCGATAATAGTACCGGCACTTCTTTTTTTCCTTTTCAAGCACTGAGTACATTACTGTTAAAGTATTTTTTATATATAAATTGTTTGTGTTCTATGTTTGTATACATGCTTTAACTTTGTATATGTGTAATTTTATATACATATAAAAAATACAGTGCACTTTTATTTTGGTTGCGATAAATCACAATTAATCGATTTGACAGCCCCTTTCCAAAAGTATTGAATAAAAGGGTGCCATCAATTGTGGCAAATGTGTATTAGAGAAAAAAAATATATTTCAAAATGATATTTCCCCCATTTTAAATTCTTACTATCCAATGAAAGGTCAGATTTTTGTGATAAAAAAGATCAAAAGGATTAATAATGCAGGTCTATTTTCAGAGGCTTCTTTGATCATATTTACCAAGGGTGCCAATAATTCTGACCACGACTGTACACACACACACACACACATATACATTTATTTTTGTATGTATTTCTTATTTTTTTTATAAATGCTATTACTAAATAATAAATGCTGTTCTTTTGAACTTTCTGTTCATCAAAGAATTATGACATGACATGAAATGTATCACAGTTTCCACAAAAATTCAGCACAACTGTTTTCAACACGAAGAAATGTTTCTTGAACAGCAAATCAGCATATTAGAATGATTTCTGAAACATCATGTGACACTGAAACTGGAGCAATGATGCTGAATATACAGCCTTGTGTCGCATGAAATAAATTACATTTAAAATTAAGTGAAAAAGCAAACTATTATTTTAAATTGCAACATTATTTCATAATATTAATGTTTTTTCTGTATTTATGATAAAAAACAATAATCCTTGGTGAGCATAAGAGACTTCTTTCAAAAAATGTAAAACTTCTGACAACTTCAGAGTTTTGAACAGTAGAGTACGTGAATGCAAACACTTTAACTTTAAGTTACAATAAAATAAAAAAAGGAATTTGTAACATTCTCACCGTTGGCTAAAATTTTAAATATGTACTCTGGTGAGTTATTTGATGATGTTGAAAATGTCTCAGCTCTGCGCAGGTTGTGGGGAGCTAAAAAGGACCCTGGACCAGAGATGGAGGAGATGTTGGCTGAACATGTCTCTCTAAAGGGCGTGAAGGTCCACAGGCTCATGGACCTCTTCCTCGACCACAACGTCCGCTGGCAGCTCCTCACTGTCATCGTCGCGTTCGTCACGCTGCAGCTCTGCGGCATCAATGCTGTGAGTCACAAAAACTCGTAATGCTGCCCGCACCTGAAGACCGAGACTGAACCGAGAATGCTTATTTTACACACAACCATATGCTGCAGTCTGTTCAGGAAATGGGCTTTATGGCTTCACATTGCAAGATAATTTACTTCCCGCTCAATTCATCTTTTTGATGAAAGCCTCCGCCATTATTTTCATCATTCAGTCTCAAAGATGAATAATAGAACTTACAGATATTGTTGTTCATATGGCCTGTGAATTATGTCTTGGCAGATCTATCTCTATTCGTTTGATGTGTTTCAAGCTGCTGGTATTGCCAAGGAGAACCTGCGCTATGCCGCCCTGGGGACGGGCCTGTGTGAAGTCTCCACCTCGATTGCCTGTGTGAGCCGCTCTTTACCACCCAAATATTTAATCTAAGCTCAAAACAGGATGTGACCTGGTTTAGAAGAATCTTCTGTTTGTGTGGTTGTTTACTGTGTTATTTTTATCCAGGTGCTGATCATCGAGAGCACCGGGAAGAGAGTGCTTCTCTTTAGGGGTTACCTGTGCATGGCCGGCTCACTGGCCCTACTCACACTGACACTTTACCTTCAGGTCTGCTTATTTTTAATTCAAGTTTCACTGTTTTATTGCATCATATTTTTCCAATTAGGCTTTGATTATAGGTTTTGTGATCAATTATTGAGTGAGAATGTCAGGTTTGTGTAGAGGGATGAGACGAGGACTCAATACTGCAGAGTAACGCTTTATTGATAATAAAACTAAACCAAAACAGCAACAAACAAAAACCACCCCGTAGGGGAAAACAGACTGGCAACAAGGCTTGGCAGGGCAAGACAGGACATGACACAGGGTAACATCAATGACGAACTGGCACAGGACTGCAAACACAAGGAGATTATAAAGGGAGCAAATGAGAAGGGAAACGAGATAAACACAGGTGGGGTAAATTAACCAATAATAAGTTAACAAATTGGTTGGGGTCAAGACAATTGACATGAGAGCACATGGCACACAGAAAATTAAGACAGAAGCCATGTGCTCACACAAAACAAAAACACAAGCACATGGCCAGCAAAACAAATCACCAGCCATGTGCAAAACAGGACACAAACATGCAGCTAATGAGAAAACTCATAAGCCACGTTCACACAAGACATGACAACATGAAAGCACACAGCCAATGAAATACTCAAGCTGCAAGTGCCACACAGCACAAGATATAACATGAATGCACACAGCCGATAAAAACACGAACTGCGTACAACACCACAAAACACACGTGGACAGGAGAGCGCACGGCTGGGCGAATTTGAGACCGCAGGCTCACACAACGAGACAGAACATGGAGTGCGAGACCCCGAGTGTTCGAACCTCGATACGAAACCGAAACTCAAAACACAAGTGCCGGGATCCGAACACCACGCTCCAACACGAAACAAGGCACACAGACAAGAGACACACTCAAAGCCGCGCGCTTACATAAAAACAGGACATGATGGGAGTGTCAGGGCTCAAAACCATAAATAACACTAGATCGAAGTGACAGAACCCTGACAGAGAAGGCAATCTGTAATTTGTGTGCATGGCTAATAATTCAGTTATTAACAAGAAGAGTGCTGATTGTGACTTGATTTAAATTGTTGTTACATTTAAAGGGATAGTTTATTAAAAAAAATACTTAATCTTTTAATCATTTACTTGTACTTAAATGTACTTAATCATTTTAAACCCATATGATCATCTATCAACACACAAAGATATGCTGTTGTTTTCATATAATTACAGAGACTACTGCTTCAAAAAAGACAAATAGCATTAAGCAAAAACTAGTACTCTCGCACTATATTCCATGTCTTTTGAAGTCAAACTATGGTTTTGTGTGAGGAACAGACTCAAATTTAAATAGTTATTCTCTGAAAATCTTTGCCACAGGTTTCAAGTCTCAGGTTGTAATTATGATATAATGAAAGTGAATGGGGACTAGAAATGTTGAGCTTCAGAAGTGACAAAAATGCATTGTAGTAGAATAAAAGTAGTTTGTAATAATCATGTGCATTTTCCCATGTCCTCTGCAGTCATAAGATTATGATATTTTACAGAACATAATATTTTTTTAGAGAATGTTCACTGGCGATTTTTTATATACTGAAAGTGAATGGGGACTGGAGCTATAAAGCTTCAGAAATACAAAAAAAGCATCATAAAAGTGTAGTAAAAGTAGCTTATATGAATCATGCTTTATTCCACATATTCTGTGATCATATGATAGTTTTGTGTAAAAAGGAACATTTTATACATTATTCACAGAAAACCGTTGTCACATCTATCAAATCTCATTCACACTTCTGCATATTCTACATATTTTGAGTTTCCACAAAGAATGACTTTAGAATTTTGAACAAAAACATGGTAAGAAATGAAACAACTTTTATTTCTTTAAAGACAAATCAGCAAGTAAGCATTAAATAACCTGATATTATTTTTGTGAATAACAAGCCACTGTTCATACTATATGAAACTATTCCTGAGATTGTATTTGTCTGGCTGTTATAGGACTTTGTATCCTGGATGCCATACTGCAGCATGGTCTTTATTTTCACCTACATCCTCTTCTTCTCTAGCGGGCCAGGTACTTCCACACATTTTTATCCTACAGTGAGATGTTCAAGTGCTTATTTGAAGCCTTGTTGTCTTAACAATACTCTTGTGAATTCTCTCTTCCACAGCCGGGGTGACAGCACCACTTCCTGGTGAGATTTTCACACAGTCCTATAAACCACCAGCGTTCATGGTAGCCTGCATCCTTAACTGGACGGGACTCTTCCTGGTGGGCATGTTGTTTCCGATAATAGTGGTGAGGCTTTATCATTCATTTTATGGCTTTATGCCCTGTTTTTGCACATTTTACACAGAAATATTTTGATGTACACACACGAGATGACGATTTAGTTCATACGAGTAGCATAATAAAAATTATATCTTAATTTTTGGGGGAGGATTTTTTGATAACAGTAATTGAATGAGATTTTGCTTAGTGTGTTTTTATGCTTGGACCTTTGCTGGATAAATAACTAGGACACTAAAACCATCACAGGATAAAATATAAAACTCTTTTATTTGTTTTTAAAGCAGTGCATGGGATAGCTCCTGCTTACGTGTCTGAGCTCATTGCTGTTCGTCAAGCACCTAGGTCTCTAAGATCCAATAATAAGTTATTGCTTACTGTCCCTCGTACTCATTTAAAGTTAAAAGGGGATCGGGCCTTTGCTGTTGCAGGGCCGAAGCTCTGGAATAGTCTTCCTCAGGTACTCAGAGAGGTTTCAACTTTGAATGTTTTTAAAGTTGAAGTCAAAAACTACCTCTTGTCCTTAGCCTTTGAGAGTGTGGGATAGTTTTTGCTGTTTTAGTTGAATGTGTGTTGTTTAAATTTTGGGTTTTAATGAGTGTTTCTTGATTGTACAGCACTTTGGTCTGCAGGTGCAGTTGTAATGTGCTCTATAAATAAAGTGAAATGAAATATAAAATGAAATATATGAAATGAAATATATCCCTTTATGAGTGATTCATCCAAACAATTCATTTGAAACAGCTGATTCATTTACAAGTGAAGCAAATGGCTGTATTTCCGAATGAATAATTGAATCTGACTCATGATTCATTTAAATCAAAGCAGTTAAGTGGCAAAACAGAAAAGAAACAGACAATATATTGTCTCTAAATTGTAACTCGTTCAGTATTAACTTGTTTTTTAAACTGTTCCACAAAATGTCTTTGTTTTGAACTGTTCCACAAAATTATACTTGAGTGCTATTACTTAACTATTTAATATCCTACATAAATATAGAAAACAGACTAATACAAGGATATTTATTTCAAACTATTTAATATCTTCTATAAATATAGAATACAGACTAATACAGGGATATTTATTTCTCAAATGAATCCTCAGTTTATTTGGTTACTCCTCTTATGTAACACTTTCACTTAATAAATGAATCATGGTGTAATGTGCATTTCTACGTTGGAATCTGAAAACTTGTGCTTTTGCATACATCCACACCTCTAGGGGGCAGTATAAGTCTAATTTGACATAAAGTGACAGAATGCACAATTGAAACATGCCTTATTCACAATTAGTTAGTCCTTTCTGATGTGTTTTTCCATTGCAGGAGCATTTGGATTATTTCTGCTTCCTCATATTTTTTGTGTTCTGCTTCTTCTCTGGTGTTTACGTGTGGTTCCACGTGCCTGAGACAAAGAATAAAACTGTTCTGGAGATCACAGAGGACTTTAAGAGAATGCACCAGAAACGCAGACACTCACTTCAGTCCAAACTGAGCTCAATACACATAAACAACATCCAGAGCACCATATCTACCAAGCTTTAGCACCAGTTTAGAAAGTAATGTAGTCAAATCAGAAGCTGAACAATAAAAAGTCATTTTACACCCAATATTCGTTCTCTGTTTTGATGGCTGCTGACTGTGTGGTATGTTTGGCTATTCTGTTGGTGACATCAAGTGTGTTAAACTGTAAGCCACATCCAATTTGTAAACTCAAAATCCCATTTCAATTAGAGGCGAACTGAATGTTGAATCAATATATTTGTACTTTGTCACGCCAAGGCACACCGATTCAGGTTTGGCCTGATACAACAGCTGTGGTGCAATGACTTTATTGACACTGTTTCTTGGAATGCTCTGTAGAGTGATGAGTAAGACTTGAGTATCTATTGAATCCTCAGAGGTGTGTTGACTTCTTACCACTCCATAAAGTTATCAAATTAATTATTGGACTCCACCAAAGTAATACGGCATCTCTCGTAAATCATATGTATGAGGCTTACCAAAGTTCCTCAGAAAATTGCCTTAATGTTACCTAGTGGCTGGTTTTCTTTTATTCAGATACAATAAATGTTTTAAAATGTTGTTCCTGTGGTCTTTTTCGTATATTCTCAAAATACATATCACATTAGTCACTCCAAAACTAACACCCGTTAAAAATGTAAGGCACATTTCTTCTGATGAATATAAAAAGCAACCAGTTGTTTACCATTGACTGCTATTGCATGGACACACACACACACAAAGCATAATTTAAACCGGTTTTGTTAATTGAAAAATAAAATAAAATGCAAATATTAGCTAAAAACTTAAATGAAAATTAGAAATGCAGCCTTGGCAACTAAATAAAATTAAATGAATTCAAGTACTAAACAGACCAAAACTGATATAAAATAAATTAAAGCTAAATTAAAATATAAAAGAATTTGAGCTCATAAAATTTAATCTTTAAAACTGAAAATTTTAAAAGAAAAGCAGATTAAAAATATTTATAACTAATAATATATAATACTAAAATATCACTGCTAAAAATTTCATTTTGGGGTGATCTATCTCTTTAGTTTGTCAGAAGAGTAACCTACCACTGAACTGTTGTAGTCGTGTCAACATTAAAAAATAAATAAATAAAAATAACAACGTATATATATATAGAGAGAGAGAGAGGCCTGATAATATAAATAAAATAATAATGAAATCACAATACTAGCTAATAATAATACAAATATATACATTTGCAACGTTTAAAACGCACTTGACAACTTCTGTCCCTACTAGTTACTGTATACAGCTACAGTGACAACTTGCCCCGGTGTAAGGGGCATACTCTCTCCTGTGAATGTGAGTGAGGGGAGGAAGGCTGCGCTAAATTAAATATTGATGCGAGGTTAATAGTAAATGCTCATGAATTTGGTGAGCACGGCAGTGTCGATTGTTAAGTGTTTTGGCGCTGAACGGGACCTGTGCGTCGCGAGGAGAGCGCGTGCGGCGCTCTGATAACACAATCTGCCGCGAGTCGACATCAAACTTCACTCACGCTCGCGTGCATCCAACATACGCCCAAATTACGTACATAGGGTTCCTGTTTACAAGCCAAACCCAAGAAAAACTACACTGGTGATGTCAACATCATGGTACGATTTAAGGCGCAAAAAGGAGTTTGGTGACAGTTTCACACTGCTGATTATAATAGAGTGATTCTGGGAGCGCACTCTCGCGATGGAGCCGCGCGCCGCCAAAAAAGAGCTGTATCAGAGGTAAGAACGGGACATTTACACATCTACACACTCACACAGGTGAAACCCGCAGCGTTCAACGAACCTCAGAAACACAGGTGCAGGTATTTCTTCATATATTTAAATGGTTTTATTTAAATTATTTTTGTTGGACCATTTAAGTAGTAGTTTTCTCTCTTCTTTGCAGTTAGGTTATTCTTAGCAAGTTTCTTCATTCAGTAACGTTAGGCCTATTCTTAATAATTTTAGGTTTAGTAATTTGATGTTTTTGGTGGGAATTAAGCCTCTGTTTATCACAATGGCATTTCATATCGATTGATAACACAATACGATACAGACTTCAGGTTTCTTGCCTCAGAATGACATAAAGCATCAAACACTTTCACATTCACATGGACCAATGTCCCAGATATTTATATCTAAACAAAATGTAACGTTTTTTCAAACAATAACAACATGAATCTTTCATAAAACATTAACTGCTTAATTTTGAAGGTATATTTTAAGGCGTTACAGTGTAATTACAGAAGTAGGCTACTGAGTAATATTAATCAACAGCATGTGGTCACACTTTATTTTTAAGTCCAATTCTCGCTATTAGCAAAACATTAACTACGACTTTTGTCTCAGTAAGCTACTAATCTGCTGTTTATTAATAGTTAGTAAAGTAGTTGTTAAGTTTAGGTATTGGGTAGGATTAGGGATGTAGAATATGTTTATGCGTAATATGTGGTTAATAAGTGCTAATAAACAGCCAATATGTTATTAATAGCTAATAAGCACTTGTTAATACTGATAATTGGTATCTTAAACTGTTGTACTTACTAAGGGTTCAGTGTAGATTATATGGTTGTAATTACATATAATTTACTCATACTGTTACTCATGTAACATATAACAGGAACAATGTAAGATAAAGTGTTATTTATTTAATCATTAATTCATTAATTCACTGAGTTAGCTGGTCCTGTTTGTTTGATTTACTCTTATCTATTTAAAGATAAAAGACTGATTGTTCCTGTTCTTTTTGAATAGTTTGAATCATTAGCCGTAGATGACCAGTCAGTCACACATCTGTTATAGATAATTAACTCTGTTTGGTCATCATCAATGTCTTGGACATAGATCACTTAATAGATGACCCCAAATTATAATTTGTTCCTCACTTCATTCCAAATCTGTGTGAGTTCTTCTGTGGAACACTAATGACTAAGCAAATCTAATTTTCATTTTTGGACAATTTCTAAATTAAATGATGTTTAAAAAAACTATGACAAGAAAGTTGCATGATGTTGCAAAAACACATGACTAATGACATCACCTGCTTTACACCTTCAGCTGAACTCTAGTTAGTCACCACTCACCATAAACAAATCAATTGTTTTTAAGTGATTTCAAGAGATTTTAAGACTTCAAAAACAATATTCAACCGTCAACTAGATTTCTTTTTCAACACATTTCAAATATTCAATTAGTACCACAATAAATTGATCTTGATATATCTAAATTGATGTGTGTGTGTGTGTGTGTGTGTGTGTGTGTGTGTGGACTCTTAATATGTCAAATTAACTATTATTTTTGAGGATTTTACATACACACAAACCTTAAAGGTGACTGAATGGTGCTTAATATAACATTTGTCTTACCAAAAGTGTCTTAATATCACAAGACGACAAATTTGTTCAGACAACTATATTTAACCAGTTGGGACAACAATTGGAGGAGTTCAGTTAGTCTAATACGGACTCAAAAAGAAAATCAAATTTCTTATTATTTGTGACTGAAACTGTCTTGTAAAAACTGACAAATATGTAGTTGATTTTTTTATGTTACAGTTCTCATGTAAAATATTTCAAGCAAAAAAAATGTGTCATTATTCAATTGAATTGCCTGTTGAGGTGGGTGCATTTATAATGTATTTGGATTCAATCAAATAGCATTGTCTTAGTATTTTTAGATTTTTTTGTCAGTACTTTCCACCCTAAATATAAAAACGTGACTGGCGAAACTGTCAAAAAGAGAGTGTGCCAGTTGGCTGTTCCTTCACTCTACGTCTTTGCGTCTTTTAACCGGCAATTACCTCACACCAGCTGGACTGATGTCATATGGGAGGGACCTGATAAGAACAGACCTAACTGTGCTGACTTGATACATAGGACCGTGTGATAAACACAGCACGTTTGAATATGAACTCTACTTTTTGGCGGTATAACGTGTTCTTGTAGATCAGCTGATATTGCATGGCAATAACAACACTGAGGTTGTGGGTTTAATTATAACTCCAATAACAGTAAGTTACTGTTTATAAAAAAAATCGATAACTGTGAGAAAGGTAATGTTGACCTAACCATCAAAGTAACAAAAACAACCTCCTGTCTTTCCCTTCAGGGTGTTTGTGAACCGGAGTTTGACACTTGAAGACATCAAGTGCTATGGCTTCGACATGGATTACACTCTGGCAGGTGAGAGCGTTTATAGCGCCGTTGGGAAAAGCTGTCAGACTGTGTGTGAAGTGCTTCGTTCACATCCACTCTCTTGTTTTGAACAGTGTACAAGTCTCCAGAGTATGAGAGTCTGGGCTTTGAGCTGCTCAGGGACAGGCTGGTGTCAATCGGTTACCCACACGAGCTGCTGGGCTACACGTACGACCCCACCTTTCCCACGCGGTAAGTGTTGCTCCCGTAATGGCTCAGGATTAGGCTATATCGGGTCTGTGAGCTCATGGTTAAGGCTTTTGAGGCTTGCTGTGTGTGTCCACACAACATTGACAATGTTTACATGCACATTATTTCCTATTATCCATATTCCGGTTAAAGGGACAGTTCACCCAAAAATGAAAATTGTGTCTGTCAAGTTGTTTCAAACCGGTGTGCATTTCTCTCTCTGTTGAGCATAAAAAATATATTATGAAGAATGTGGGTAAACATACCATTGACGCTAGCCATTGACTTTCATTGAGTGGGGAAAAAAATAATGCAAGTCATGGGCTACCTTCAAATATTTGGTCACCAACATTCTTCAAGATACATTATTTTGTGTTGAACAGAATAAGGAAACTCATACAGGTTTTAAACAATTGGAGGGTGAGTAAATCATGACAGTTTTCATTTTGGCTCCTAGAGGTATGTTGCGTCACAAAACAATGTGATTCCATTGAATTCAATGAGAACGGTGCGTCACAAGAAGCCAAAAAATATATATATATAAACAACAGTAATAAAAGTATAGAATAATGCAATTAATTCCAAAATGTAGGTCATGGCAATCTTTTAGTTCTTCAGAAAAAAAGTTACACACTGAGTTACCCTTTCTAAAGGTACTAATAAGTATACTTTGGGTACTGATATGTACTTTTAAAGTATGTATATGCACATTTAAGGTACTACTATGTACTGTTTAGGGGTAAATATGGTACATGTAGATGTATCTTCTGGCTTTTGTACCTTACGGTAATGCTACAATAACTGGAGTGTATTGATTTATGTTCATTTGCTCACAAGTCAATGTGAAATACCATTCATAACTCAAAATCCAATTATTTCTATCAGGATTGGATTTTTGGAAAATAAGCATGTGTTGGGAGGTACACAGAAGGGATGGATTTGTGAAATAAAGTTGTATTAGAAATGGAGAAAGTTATTTTAATTAAACTCAAGGATTTTTTATATGGAATAATGTGCAGTTATGAACTAGAAATGTGTATTAAGAAGTTAAAGGATTAGTTTTGATTTATGTTAACTATTATTTGGACAGAAGTGTATTTATTTTGTCTTGTCCTTCAAAAGACACATTAACACATTTTTCATGATGCACTACTGTTCAAAAGTTCAAAAGAAATATCACAATTTATAATAACAGTTATATATTTTAAAATAAAATGTATTTCTGTGATGCAAAGCTGAATTTTCAGCATCTTTACATCAGTCTTTAGTGTCACATGATCCTTCAGAAATCATTCTAATATGCTCATTTGCTGCTCAAGAAACATTTATTGTTATTATCAGAGTTGAAAACAGTTGTGCTGCTAAATATATTAATGGAAAATGTTGTTTTCCATTTTGTTATCCTTTTTTCAGGATACTTTGATGAATAGAAAGGTCAAAACTACAATACATTTTGGAAATGGAAATCTTTCTTAAAAATCCTAAAGTTTTTAATGTTATGTTTGATCAATTATAGCATCCCTTGCTGAATAAAATTATAAATAAATAAAAAAACAGATCCCAAAATGTTGAACTTAAAATTGAATCATTCCAATATGAACTGATTTCTTTAGTATAAAATAGTATAAGTGTAAGTGGACCTTAAGTCTACTTCATTTTCATTTGGAAATCTTTTGAGACATAAACCATTCATGAGAGACTTTGTGTATACAAATAGAAATGTCCTGCATTACATCAGTCTCAAGGGTCTCATAAAACAGAAGTTCTCTTGAGGTCATCATTAAAACGAGCTGAATACCAAACGCAGACTCTCTGCTCAATGATGCTGCTGGGGGAATATATAAATATGAATGAACTCTTGTTTTAACTCCTCAGAGGGCCATGTTTTAATATTAATTATTCACTTGTCTGAATACTCCCAGACGCTGGTTGTTTCAAATGTTCTCTCTCTTTCTCCTCTTCTCTCCAGAGGTCTGGTGTATGATACCACGTATGGGAACCTGTTGAAAATAGACTCCAATGGAAACATCCTGGTGTGCGCTCACGGCTTTGAGTACCTGAGAGGGTGAGTGAGGGTTAATGGTGTATTGAGTGAGAGTTTGCTTGCAAATGCCCCCTCTGACAACAGAAGATTTCAACAAAGTAGAGTGCTGCATGGGACAAGACATTAAAGAGAGCCAGGCTGAAAGGCAATAAACCCAGTGTGAAGAAACCGCAGGGTCAAGAGCTGTTAAAAACAGATCAAGAGAGACTAGCACAGCAGAGCGGGGCATTTAGACTTTACCAGCGCAAGTTAATGCACTCAAGGTCTTATTATTGCTTATTATTAAACGTAATATCTTAATCACTCTGATTCATGAACAAATCATTCAGACCAGTTTAATGAACCAGATAAACTGATTCCTTAAAAATGAATCAGTGCTTTCTTTAATCATAACAATACAAGCTTACAGATGTGCTCACTAAGTCATAACTGGAAACAAGTTCTTTTGGATGTGTTGACTCATCTGCAAACAAAGAGGGAAACACCTTGTGTGATCATAAAAAAAATGAGAAAACAAAACCTGTTAATGTGAAAAGCCGGTTTGACACCATTTTGGCAACAATTAAATGTTCAGAAGTTGAGAAGAGTTGGAAATTAAACTGAAGTTAATGCTCTCCGTTTTTACGCAAATTCATCAAGTTGCAATATTTAACCTTGTTATCTAAGTTGCTGTAATTATAAATATTTTGTTATTTAAAAAATATATATTTTTATATGTTATATTTAATTATCCATGTATCATTAAAAACAAGCCAATATTTGGTTACAAATTAGATAAGTCTATTCAATACTGCTTAAATACTTAAATATACTAAATCACAACTATATATATATATATATATGATAGTTGACAAATAGGCAGTACCTTTTGTTTTATTTTTCACTATTTGTTAACATTTTTACTGAACTGTACCAAAAAAGGTGTGACATATTTTTTTTTAAACTAAACCTCTTAATAATACATAAATAGCATGAGAGATGTATCTTCATTGTTAGACACTTATTTTCATAAAGTGCAATTTATTTGAAATGAAATTATAATTAACATGGCCCTCTAAGGAGTTAAAACAAGAGTTCATTCATATTTATATATTCCCCCAGCAGCATCATTGAGCAGAGATTCTGCATTAATTACATTGTAATATTACAAAATATTTTATGAAGGATCTATTTCAAATAAATGCTGTTCTTTCCTACTTTATATTCATACAAGAATCATGGAAAAAAATGTATCATGTTTTCACAAAAATATGAAGCAGTATAACTGTATTCAGCACTGTATTTTGATAATAAAAAAAATGTATTAAGCAGCAAATCATCATATTAGAAGTTATGATGCTGAAAATTGAGCTTTGACATCACAGGAATAAATTACATTTTAAAATATATTAAAATAGAGATTAGATATTTTAATCTGTAATAATATTTCACAATGATTATATTTGTTTACTTTATTTTTGACATGCAGTCTTGGTGAGCAAAAACATAGAAAACCTTAATCTGTTGAACAATAGTGTACATATAATAAAACATATAATTTGACCTCCTGAGGTGGATGAACAACAGGATTAAGAAGAAAAAAGTTTAACCCCTATTTTGTACCCTTATTCCTCTTTTTGTGGAAAATGTCTTGTCTGAGACCCAACCACCCAACCATGATGAACTCATATTAGTAGTGTATTTATATCCAACACCTTCCATAGAAGAGAGTTATGGAGTGCAGATTATGTTGTTGAATTCCTAGTATGGGTTTCTCAGACTGATGAAAGGTGTTGAGGACAGATATAACTGGACCATTCACTTTGCCACTCACCATTCACTTTACACCTACATATCTCAGGATTTGAGTTCTGGCACTTCTTTTAAAATACACAACCATATTTACACGTTCATATTCACACAGATTTAAGAACAGTAGTGGCATCAGGACAAAAAAAATCATTCTTGTTTTTATCTTTATTCTCACACTTGAGGACGAAGCGAGCATGGATCAGCACTGTGAGTTTCCTCATGTGTCAGACAGCATAATAAAGGGTGTTTCATCAGATGCCACCCAACATGGGGTATTGTGGGCACGGTTTTATTTAGCAAGGGATCAGTTGTTTGAGAACAGTAGTTGTTAGCGCTCTCTCAACGATGGCTGCTGTGACATATTAGCTGGGCAGCTCAGTGACAAACTGTTATTGTTCCATCACAAGCTTTCCAACATGTTTTGAATGCTTTTATATATATATATATTAGAATGTCGTGGAAAAGTTCATTTTCTTCAGTAATTCAACTCAAATTGTGAAACTCGTGTATTAAATAAATTCAATGCACACAGACTGAAGTCTTTGGTTCTTTTAATTGTGATGATTTTGGCTTACATTTAATAAAAACCCACCAATTCACTATCTCAACAAATTAGAATATGGTGACAAGCCAATCAGCTAATCAACTCAAAACACCTGCAAAGGTTTCCTGAGCCTTCAAAATGGTCTCTCAGTTTGGTTCACTAGGCTACACAATCATGGGAAGACTGCTGATCTGTCAGTTGTCCAGAAGACAATCATTGACACCCTTCACAAGGAGGGTAAGCCACAAACATTCATTGCCAAAGAAGCTGGCTGTTCACAGAGTGCTGTATCCAAGCATGTTAACAGAAAGTTGAGTGGAAGACAAAAGTGTGGAAGAAAAAGATGCACAACCAAGAGAACAGCAGCCTTATGAGGACCTGGGCTAAGGAGAAGAAGAACTGGACTGTTGCCCAGTGGTCCAAAGTCCTCTTTTCAGATGAGAACAAGTTTTGTATTTCATTTGGAAACCAAGGTCCTAGAGTCTGGAGGAAGGGTGGAGAAGCTCATAGCCCAAGTTGCTTGAAGTCCAGTGTTAAGTTTCCACAGTCTGTGATGATTAAGGTTGCAATGTCATCTGCTGGTTTTGGTCCATTGTGTTTTTAAAAACCAACGTCACTGCACCCGTTTACCAAGAAATGTTGGAGCACTTCATGCTTCCTTCTGCTGACCAGCTTTTTAAAAGATGCTGATTTCATTTTCCAGCAGGATTTGGCACCTGGCCACACTGCCAAAAGCACCAAAAGTTGGTTAAATGACCATGGTGTTGGTGTGCTTGACTGGCCAGCAAACTCACCAGACCTGAATCCCATAGAGAATCTATAGAGTATTGTCAAGAGGAAAGTGAGAAACAAGAGACCAAATGCAGGTGAGCTGAAGGCCACTGTCAAAGAAACCTGGGCTTCCATACCACCTCAGCAGTACCACAAACTAATCACATCCATGCCACGCCGAATTGTGGCAGTAATTAAAGCAAAAGGAGCCCCTACCAAGTATTGAGTACATATACAGTAAATTAACATACATTCAGGAAGGCCAACAATTCACAAAAAAATGTCTTATGAAGTATTCTAATTTGTTGAGATGGTGAATTGGTGGTTTTTGTTAAATGTGAGCCAAAATCATCACAATTAAAAGAACCAAAGACTTAAACTACTTCAGTCTGTGTACATTGAATTTATTTAATACACGAGTTTCACAATTTGAGTTGAATTACTAAAATAAATGAACTTTTCCACGACATTCTAATTTATTGAGATGCACCTGTATATACATGCTGTGTCAGAAAGCGTATTTACCTGCTGTTATTCTCATTAACGTGTCTCTTTGCAGTGAACAGGTCAACGAGTATTATCCAAACAAGTTCATCCAGAGAGGCGACACTGACCGACTTTACGTTCTCAACACGCTCTTCAACCTATCAGGTACAGCGATACATTTACATGGACATGTGAAAGGATAATTGATTTTGTTAACATAATTTGTCCCGCTTATCTTCTCTTCTCTTCTCAGAGACGTATCTTTATGCATGCCTGGTTGACTTCTTCACCAAGTGCACCAGATACAAAAAGTGAGACAATTATTCTTTATAATTGCAAGAGTTATAGCTCTTTTACAGCTTCACTGTCTCTCCGTCATGTGAATGATATTCATAATTAGCAATGTTTGCAAAAGCAAGCATCACTATTAATCTTGCTTATGCTTACAGCTGGGGATATCAATAAACCGTTATGATTTCTGAAGGTTCACACGGCACACATTAAAACCCAGAACACATTAGCAACCAGATAACAAAGACTTAGCAAGCCAAAAATTATTAAAATACTCTTAAAATAATATATTTTTAACTACGTAAAGTGTGACATATGGAATAATAGTCATATACTGTATATATACAATTTGGTGCAGATTTGTTATTTATATGGGCAAAAAGTATGATAAAATTCTAGTTTGTAATGTAAATCATATATTTATAACAGTATATCAGACTGCTTACAAAAAATGCGTATAAATATAAATTGTCACTCCGTTTGTCCCAATAATATTTATTAGTAAGATGCTATTTCAACGCTTAGCTTTATGATCAAAGCTCTGTAGGTTTTATTGCAAAATGTAGTGCCGTGCAATACAATGATGATTGGGAGATGAACAAATAAACATTCCTCAAAAGCTTGATATATGTGACCCTGGAGCACAAAACCAGTCTTAAGTCGCTGGTGTATATTTGTAGCAATAGCCAAAAATACATTGTATATGTCAGACCTGTGTCCCCATATCTTGTGTCTCCCTTCCTCTTGTGCCCATATATGGTCCTTCCTGTTTCCTGTTCATTATTAGTTCAGTTAGCCATGTGTCTTGATTATGTTCCAGGTGTGTCTATTTAGTCCTATCTATTTATAGTGTGTTCTGCCCCATGTTTGCTGTCGGTTGTTAAAGGTCTTCAAGTCTCCACGGTGTGTTCCAGCCTGTATGTGTATCCTGTTTTGAGCCATTAAAGTTGTTTTGAGTGCTACCTGCACTGTGGAGTGTGACAGTATGGGTCAAAATTATAGACTTTTATTATGCCAAAAATCATTCGGATATTAAGTAAAGAACATGTTCCATGAAGATATTTTGTAAATTTCCAACTGTAAATATATCAAAACATAATTTTTTATTTGTAATATGCATTGCTAAGAACTTCATTTGGACCGCTTTAAAGGCGATTTTCTCAATATTTAGATTTATTTGCACCCTCAGATTCCAGATTTTAAAATAGTTGTTTCTCAGCCAAATATTGTCGAAAACCCATGCATCAATGGAAAGCATATTTATTCAGCTTTCAGATTATGTATAAATCTCAGTTTTTAAAATTTGACCCTTATGACTGGTTTTGTGGTCCAGAGTCACATATAGCCTGATATATGACCGCTCTCTTTAGATCCCATCTTCTCATGTGCCACGATTGGTCACTATTGTACAATGCCTGCATGCTATTGGTCAAACTACTATGAGATCATTACCTTCAGCAATTATGAAAACAGGAAAACAAAGCCAAAACCTGGATATTTTAGGCAATATAGAAATTCTGGCCAGAACGTGTCCCGTAAAAATGGCAGGTATGTTCACTCTATAAAAATGTATAAACTACCAATCAGATGACAGGAGGTATGTAATAGATTATGAACAAGTTTTCTTTTTTTTCAGCCAAATATTGATCATGTCTAACCCTGATGGGTTTATTTGGAAACTTAAAATATGCCCAATAAGTGTCAACAATCCGTTCCACTCACTGTTTCTCTCCCACTTAGTTGCCAGAAAGGGTTCAAGCACGGTGACTTGTTCATGTCACACAAAAGCATGTTTCAGGACGTGAGACGCCATGGATCACCTTCATGACACGGTAACCAATTTTATATTGACTAAATGTATGATTTTACTTACCCTCTCATGAAAGAATTTACTTACAAAGTTAAAGGTAGGGTAGGTGATTTCGGAAAGGCTAGCAATAGCAAGCTGGCTTTGAAAACATAAGATCCCTCACTCCCTGCAAAATCAAAAGCGCATAATAATTACAATAATAACGCCTTCCATTCTCGCTCGGTCTGCAATAGTGTAAGGGAACACGCTGATGACGTATTTTTGAGGTCTGAGGTAGGCAAAATACATGCGTTGACAGGCAGGTAGGACAATATAAATACAGACGATATAAATACATTGTTTTTAAATAAAAATAAAGACCACTTAACTTAGTGATCACCATCGGGATGTGAAAAGACTTTTAACCAGCATAACAAAAAAAAAATGTGAACCAAATCACCAAGCCTGCCTTAGAGAGCAAAATATAATCATTCCATATACAGTGTTTTTAATCAGTGATTGTTATTTTTGTCCTATAGGGAACTCTGAAGGAAAGAACACTGAAGAATCTGGAAAAGTATGTGATTAAAGATGTAAGTGGTAATTATATATATATATAAAAAAATCTCAAATCATTATTGCTATATGATTATAGGTATTTGTGTGTGGCAAAAGACTCATTCATATATGTATCATTTTGTCTAGCCTCGTCTTCCCGTGTTACTGAGCCGTATCAAAGAGGTCGCCAAAGTGTTTCTGGCCACCAACAGCGACTTCAATTACACCGAGGTAAGGAGAGCGCCAGACCCCTAGAAATTATTTAAACTGCCACTGACAGGCTGCATATCATTGCACGCTGTCATTGATATTCATAATTCCATTTTAATGACACTTGTTATATATTTTCTCAAATTAGGCTATTATGAAATACTTACTGGATTTTCCTGCTAGCCCTAAGGTGAGCAGCATGATCACTCTATAACTGGTGTTTAGTGTTGATTCTGAGAAACTGCTTATGACTCTTCTTGATCACACACATAAAGATATTCAGATTCTGAAATGACTCGTGTTGTCTAGAACCCCAAGAAACCGTGGCGCTCGTACTTTGATCTGGTGGTGGTGGACACGAGGAAGCCCATGTTCTTTGCAGGGGGAACAGTGTTACGACAAGTAGACACGGTGAGTTCATGCTGTGCACTGCTACTATATACAGAAAAGGCTTTGCTCTCTTTTAAATAAAGCATTTATTCAGGAAAAAACAGAAGCGTTTTGATAGTTTCTTAATGTAAAAAAGCTATTATACATGTTTATTTATTAACAATGAGAATATGAATCCGAAGCCTGTCAAGAACATATATAGACCCTATTTTATAAAACATTTACAAACATTACAAATAAACTACAAATGCAAAAAATAACACTTTGGATAAAGTGCATTTCCCCCCCATTGCTCATTGCAGTGAATTAAAGTGTTTGTTCTCAATAACATAAATCTTAACATTATGTTAAAAATATTATTACCTAATATTTATTAAATATGCTGATTATAATTACATTTTGTTCATCAAGAAAAGATGAATAATGGTCTAAACATGATATATTATTATGTGTTCCTGTGGCTCAGTGGTTAGAGCATTGCGTTTAGCGGCACAAAGGTTGTGGGTTCGAGTCCCAGGGAACACATGTATTGACAAAAAAATAAAATAACCTGAATGCACTGTAAGTCGCTTTGGATAAAAGCGTCTGCTAAATGCATAAATGTAAATGTACTATATTATAAAATGCTATTCTATTATAAATCTTTGTGGGGTGACAAACCTAGACATTTAACAATTTTACAGCTTATTGTTATGGCTTATTTTTGTGATACATTACTATTCAAAGGCAAGTAAAATTGTTTGAAGATAATAATAACAAAAAAAATAAAAATAATATTCAACATTAGAGGCATCCACAGAGGCATTCATTTGTTCTAAAGGGACAGTAAATACATTTAGAATGTTACGGAAGCTTTCTATTTCAAATACTGTTATTTCTATTCATCAAGAATCCACAAAAGTGTAGCAGTTTCCACAAAAATATGAAGCATAATATGATAACATTAATAATAATACTACTAATAAAAGTGACTCATGAACATCAAATCAGCATATTAGAAGATTTCTGAATCCATCAGTGACACTGAAGACTGGAGTAATGATGCTAAAAATACAGCTTTACATCACAGGAATAAATTACATGTTAAAATATATTCACAGAAAATGCTGTTATTTTCAATTTAAATAATATTTAACAATTACACCATTTTTAAACACCCCAAAAACTGAACGGTAGTACACAAGTAACATTGTACACTTTATAGTTTCAGAAACATTGAGTTTAGTGAAACATCTAGTTAAAGTTTGGCCTGCACTCAGATCTCATCCTCTTCCTCCTCCTGTTGTAGGACACTGGGAAGCTGCGTATCGGCACATACACCGGAGAGCTTCAGCATGGGACAGTGTATTCAGGAGGTGCTCAGATGTTCTCCTCATCACGATCTGTTCGCTCGGCTTGCATGAAGGCACTCCTTTGGCTTATGTCTGTTATCCTTGTTCATCCCCTTTCCTAGGATCTTCTGATATTGTCTGTGATTTGCTGGATGTTAGGGGGAAAGACATCCTCTATGTGGGGGATCACATCTTTGGCGATATCCTCAAGTCAAAGAAACGTCAAGGCTGGAAGACGTTCCTGGTGGTTCCTGAGCTTGTGAAGGAGCTGCGCGTGTGGACCGACAAAGCCAGTGAGTGTGCGCTCATCTAATAAAATAACATTTCCTTATTTGGTAAAGAATGGATACAAATACTGTCTTGCGTCTTTTTATAGGTATGTATGAGGAGTTAAAACATCTTGACATTTTCCTTGCAGAATTATATCAGTGAGTATGACTTCTCACACTGCAGCGTTATCACAAGTATTATAGTGCAATACTTGACATGATCGATAGATGGCGCTAGAGGACTGTTCTTAGTTTATATTAATTAGATTTACATTTTTATTGTAGAACATGTATTAAATATTATATTACATTGGCTTGTATTTAATAATATTCATATTTATATTTCGACTTCACATATTTTTGTCTCTTTACAAACTTTTTTTCGGGGTATTTATGGACAGAAAAAACCTGAAACGCACACAAACATTAACATCAAATGAACGTCTCCGCTGACCTCTCATTCTATCCCATCAGGCATTTAGACAGTGGAAGTCAAGAGTGCCCGGATATCAGTGCGATTCAGAACAGGATAAAGGTGAGCTCTGAGGATCTTCTCACACTTTCCTGTGATGTTTTCACATCTGGCTTGTTCTTCTTCATGCTAAATATGAATACTTTTGTGTTTATACCAGAGAAACTCTATAGTCATCTCTTAAAGATGTTCATTTGTGTTTCAGATGGTGACGTACGGCATGGATCTGTGCTATGGGAAAATGGGCAGTCTTTTACGCTGTGGTTCCACAAAAACCCTCTTTGCCAGTCAGTTACTGCGCTATGCAGATATATACTCAATCTCCTGCCTCAACCTCCTAAACTACCCCTTCAGCTACCTCTTCAGAGCCCCTCTTGTCCTGGCAAGTTTGTCCTGGCCTGGTAGACTGGAATATAATTGTTTTGTCATTAAGTATAAATATTCAGATTTAACACACACACACACACAGTTTATTTTATTTTTCAAATCTGAAAAATATCACGAATATGGTGTTTTATGAATATTTTTTTCCTTTATTTGCAGCTGCCGCATGAGGCCGCTGTGGAGTCTCAGACTAAAGAGCAGATCGCAGAGCTTTCGGAGCACATGCTCAAAACCACCAACATCAAGGTTTGAATGGCAGACTCCCTTTCATTCCAATCATTCCGTTATTTTGACTTTTTTATGTATCAATGTATTACACCTAAGCATCAATTGTTACAATATAATTTGACTGTTTTTTTTTAATTGCAGTTTTTTTTCCCCTTTTCTAAATATTAAATTGATTTTCATTATCATTACATCTTTCCCACACAGTGGCAATGTGAGTGTGACGACAGTGACTGTGGACAAGATGATAATTGTGCCCGAAATATCCCGGCTACATCTACACAGACATGAGGACTGATTTTTTTCTTAACTGCTGTAAATATTAACTTTCTTTAGTATGTTTCACTTTTACAGTTTCCATTCCTGCCTTAAAACTGTGTATTGATACACAGCGCTTGTGTGGTTGATTTGGAGCATTATAGGTTGAGCTTGAAGATTCCACTTCTGGCAGATTATTACAATGTGATTAAACGGAATTTGCCAAGTTTTTTTGTGATGTCATGTTAAGTTAATGATTTTGAGTTATTTGCAAAGCAAGAGTAAAATCTTTATTTAACCCTTATAAAACTTTTATATATTGTCTATTTAGTTAAGACCTCCGATGGAAGGTATTTAGTCTTTTGCATGTCAACCAAATAGTATGCAGGATTTTGAGGTCTCATTGGTCAAAGTTATTATTTTTTTGCATTTGTTTATATCTCCTCATGTGTGACTAATTGCTATACAATAATGCAGGAGTGTGCATATAATAGGCCATCTTAAATTAGTAACCAACTTTAAAAATGTTTCCATGTTGTGCTATTTATTTATATTTTTCATAAGCATATTGAAATGAAAAATTAAAGTGCTTTATTTTATTTATTTTTTTGCATCTCCTCATGTATGACTGATTCCTATACAATAATGGAGGAGTGTGCATATAATAGGCCAACCTTAAATTAGTTACAAACTTTAAAAATGTTTCCATGTTGTGTTATGAAAAGATCTACATAAGCATATTGAGATTAAATATTAAAGTGTTTTATTTTATACTTCTGTTGTTATTTATTTCTAACTTAACAAAACTCAATACTAGCACGTGTAAAGGTTCATTTCCAGTTGTGTTCAGTTAAACCAGTTGGTTCCTACATGAGCCTTTTAAAAGCTTATGATTTCAATAGACCATATAGAGCAGTGATACTCAAATCTGGCTCGTTTAGCTCCAACTCTGATCAAACTCGCCTACCTGTGTTTTTCTAATGATCCCGGAGACATTGATTAGCATGCTCAGGTGTGTCTGATTAGGGTTAGAGCTAAACTCGGCAGGAAAGTGGATCTGGAGATTTGAGTAACCTGATATAGAGGACAAGGAACGGTGTTCATTTGAGTTTCAGATGGTGAATTACGGCAAATGTATATATTAAAAACGGAGATAAAACCGTATAATCTATGACGTGAATTAATCCACAAACGGACATCTTCAGGAACATCTCTGCTCGGTGTCCGTAAGATGGCGGCAAAGACTATAGTGTGTGCACTCGACTTGAATGGAAACCTTTCCTTTTATGATAATCAGCTTCTGTTAGAGCATAATTGGAAAATTAGACCGTTTATCTTGACTTTGTGAAAGGGTAAACAGCTCATTTAAAATATACCACTAACGTGACTGTGTTCGTATAAGATTTCGGGCTAATTCGTCTTTATTTACGTTGCGTCAACCAATTTCAACCTGAGAGAGAGGAAGAATAACCTGGCTAATAAAATAACACCATAAAACAACATTATAAATGACCAAATTAACAACATTTATTTCCATAGATATCGACATGTTTACGTAAAATGATTATCATAAAAGGCAGCCCATATAAAGGTATGTTGCTCCTGTGTAAATCAAGCGTTAGAACTCGAGGAATGGCGTGTTTAAATTCAAAACGATAAAAAAAATTGATACAAAAAAAAACTGTTTAAATTTGCACTTTGTAAAGGCCAGCAAAATAAAAGCCTATGACACTTTCCAGCATTAGAGGAATAATTTGTAGTGATAATTATTAGATATTTTTTTATTTATATTGTTTGTTAAACTATTATTGCGTAATTTTACAGACAAAGCTGTCTATTAAAATTGTGATTTTGGCCGGTCTTGACCTTCATGACTGAATGTTACATTAACATCATCAAACAAACATAATTTGGACAATGGATTCATACAGTTCAGTTCTACACTACAATCTTTTGTTTATAAAAAAAAGCAATTTAGTATTCAACACCGTTACTGGATTATTTAATGAACAAATATAATATTCTTAATGAAGTAACATTATACAGCATATACCTGAATTCTGTGTGGACTGCATTTGTCAAGCTCAACTATTGCAAAAAATCAAAAACTAAGATTTTTCTTTACAAATTTAAGTCCGTCATTTCCTACAAAGCAACATTTGGTAGTAGACTATTGCAAGAAGACTTTAAATTTAGCTTGACATGAGGTTAATAATTAATATTTACACTTGATTTTTAAAGAAATTATTGTCCCATTTTTAACCATATTCTTGAAAGTGTCTGATGAAAACTACTAGGTTCTCCAACAGAAGATTTGACACTGAAGAATCAGTGATGATGACAAATGAAACCGGTTTCTCTAAATAAATCCCAATGTGTTAAGAGTGAAGTCTTGTGTACCCTTGCTATTCCTGTGCTAAAACCTTAGTTATGGATTGATTGCCCTTTGACTTTAACTGGATCTAAGTGTCACACAGACTCAATTTCAAACAGATCCAGCAAACCACATTGTAGTTTGCTTTAAAATTAAGTTACATCATCACGAATAACAATGTAGTGGTTTTAAGACACCAAACCTCTGTTGGACTGTTTCGCATCAGAATTCTGGCAGCTTGACAATCCCGAGGCCTATAAGACTACTTGAGTCGATTAAAGCTTTAATAACAATTTGAACTGTTTAATTCAAGTGGCCTTTGACCCTTTTTGAGTGACCTTCAAATGAAACTCGATAAGCACAAACACTAGAGTACAATTCAGGGGTAATTAACTTGTTGCATCATGTCTAACAGTTCAAACATCAATCCAACACAAAGTGTAACTGATCTTAAATAAAACCAAATATGCACACAAATTAGTTTTTTCTCCATAACCAAAAGCAGATGTGACATCAGATTAAAGTATACAGACTATTGAGAAAGTTAAAGCATCCTGTTTTCCACTCTTAAACATAAGAAAGGGTGATTCCATAGAATAACCAGCTTTTTGTTCTTAGCAAAATCTTTCCATAACAATTTAGTTTTTCCTTTAATAAATAAAGGTTCTTTAGCGTAGATGGTTCCATGAAGAACCTTTCACATTCATGTAAACTTTCAATTGGACAAAATGTTCTAGTCTGGCTCACACTACAGGAGTTTTAAAATCATAACCGATTATGAAATCTGGCTACAGATTTTCTTTAGATTATTCAAATGTTCTTCATGCTATAAGAAATTAATTATTCTTGAAAGAACTGTTCACTGAAAGGTTCTTTAGGGAACCAAAAATGGTTCTATATGGCATTGTTGCCAAACCTCCTTTTTGAAACTTTTAACAGTGACATAGTGGAAAACAATTCTTCACATTAAGTTAAACATGGTTCTTTTAAAAACCAATCACTGAAAGGTTCTTGGAACCAAAAATGGTTCTTCAACCATCTGAAAACCCCTTTAGGAAGTTTTATTTTGAAGAGTGTGATGATGTGTCCCGTGTGATAGCACTGCAGACACATAATCTCCCATTCCTCACATTCCACTATTTCCCAGCAAGCTTTGCAAACATGCCCTGACAAGTCACAGTCATTACTAGAGTGGTTGAGGTGCTCTGCTTGCTTTGAGTTTCCCACCTCAATGGATAAGCATGGTTAAGGTTTAACCCCAGGCATATTCCTAAAGTTGCACCAAATTGGTGTAAAAACCGTAAAATGTCATTGCGGAGATGATTTTGATCACTTAAGAGCTGATAACGACACGTTTACCGCCTTCACGTGTAGCGCTTCTTGTGAAGTTATGATAATAGAGTATTCTTCTTCAACTTCATAAAGTCAACAACAGTATTCATATAGTTACGGGGCAAGTACAGACACCTTGTGTAGCGACTCGCCTTGCTCATATAGGCCCAGTATGCATGATTCAGAGCCTATAGGCTTGATTCACGCAGATATGTTAAGAATGGTCTCAGCAATGCCGAGAGACACGTTTAGCAGTCCTGGGCCCCTCTCCTGACCATCCCCCATCCCTGGACTTGCCTCCCTGCATTCCACCGAAAACATTCCCTTCCCCCTGCTAACCTGCGACAAGGGAGGGTCCGACCCATGCACCTTTATTCGGCCTTTAGCTCCAAACGAAGCCTAGCGCCTGATAACGCGACATCTGAGGGTAATGGAAGGCCACCGAAACAAATGAGGCCTGAAATCAGCTTGAAGTCCAAAAAAGAAGTGATTTTATTTCTCAAACACATGTTACACTGGTTACAGTTGAAGGTTAATCTACGTAAGGGGACGACCGGAGCGATCTGGCATTTATTCCCCAGGCTTCCCGTGAACGTTGAGCATATCAGAGGCTAAATGCTATGACAATACTATTGCACTGCTAGAATGGATGGTACAGTAGTGCAACATCGTCAGAGCAGCTGACCTCAGCACATCCACAGAGGGACAGCCATCTTCTCTGACCAATGACTGCTAGCCCAAAACTCATCATTTCTACTTCTACTGGCACTTTCCACCTTATCAGCATGAATAATATATATATTATACATACACATATACATATACACATACACACACATATATATATATATATATATAAAAAAATGCTTGCTGATAAGGTGGAAGGTGCAAATATATAATTCTTGCTGATAAGGTGGAAGGTGCCAGTAGAAGTAAAAATATATAAAACACTAATAATATATTTTTAATCATTTTCAATAAAAATGATTTACATAGGCCTCTTGCAATTCGTGTGTGTGTGTGATATATATATATATATATATATATATATACACACACACACATATACACACCACACACAATAAAATGCAGCCACAACTTAATATTAATAACAAACTTAATAACAATATAACATTAATACAACAATACTAATAATATATATTTTTTCCAAATAAACCATTTAACAATTATTTACACTGTTAATTTTTTATATAAATCAGCAGTTACAGTTAAATCAAAATGCAAGCATAATAACTAAAAACTATATAATAACAATATTAATATGACAACAACATTTATAATATTGTTTAGACTACACTTTATAACAAAGACATCTGAACATATAATTTACATTTAGTTAGAGTAATATTAATTAACAACATGCACTTACAATAATAGGGTTAGGATTAAGATTTATCATGTAATTATAATTTACTGTTATTACAATATTAAATACATGTAAGGTGTAATAAGAGCATTGAAAAATAAAGTGTTACAGTGTGTGTGTTATAATATAGTCATACAATATTATTGACAATTATTATTTACAATTAAATATGTGGTCTTTTTACAATAAGTGAAGAGTCAATAATAAATGCACAAATAATACTCTGAAAACGGATTTGAAGCAAGTTTGTCAAACATTTACAGTCTGCAGTATATTTGTACAGTGTGTCAGCGCTCCTGGTTTTCCAGGCCTACACATGTTAAATAATGTCAGAGCAGGAGAGGGGTGAGAGGTGAAGGCAATAGAGGGAGGTGGAGGGCTCTGTTCTATCAGCCAATGCCCTTTTAATATTGCACTGCTCTTCTGATTGGCCAGTAGTACAACAGAAAAAGGGCAATGGACAAAACATGGTTAATAGCGCCATACAATCATTCCCTTCCTTACATTTGACCAGTTTCATTGCATTTAGATTGATGTATATTTGATTTCATACGGTTCATGAACTGTTGGTTGGAAAATCAAAGGAAAGTGCAGATGACAATTCATTAAATTATTACAACCAAATATGACTAATAATAATAATTCATTACATTTATATAGCCCTTTTCGAAGCACTCAAAGTGCTCTACATTGTCAGCGGGTATCTCCTCAACTATCACTAAATGATGACAACATACCCTAAACAAATTTAAAAATAAGGCGTGGCAAAATAAAAATTACAACCACATCTTACAAAAATCAGCACACCATTGCTATGTTTCCCTTACGGTTTGTCTCAGTGGGGCTCTGCTTTATGCAATGAAAACAATTTTTAGAGCTTGAAAATTACTTTTCAGTTTTAATAGTGCAATTAAATAAAAAGCTAACTTTTTAAACAGACGTCTCTCTGAGTCAACTTAACTTTCTCCAGGAGTGAGTTGAGAATACTTCAGCACTTCTGACAGAGAGGATCACAGTATTCCTAAAACAACTGCAACAACTTTTTCTTCTAAAAGACCTTGATAGATAAGTGAGATCAAGTCAAATCGAAACAAACTTTACAAAAAGAAACCAAAAAACTGAGAGAGGCAGTTGTTTTGCTTTTTATATGTGCAAAACACCAATGAATATTTTAATTCAGGGTGCCCATATTTTCATGATTTGTCCATGACTTTTCCAGCGTTTTATAAAGACTAAATTATGATTTTAAAAAATACAAACACTACAAGTATTTATTTGACTTGAAATAGCCTTTTACAACTGAGCATAATTAAAACTTACACTGACTACAGAAATTCCCAAGACTTTTCCAGGCCTGGATATCACTTTTGAAATTCCCCAATATTTAGTTTCCCAGGACAGTGAACCCTGTGAGGTTTAGGAAATTACGCGACTTTATAAACCGTTTTTAAAACTCAAAACACATTTAAACACGTTGATTTACAGTGAGAGTAAGAAAACGCTTTAACAGATTGATTAATTTGCATGAGCATTTTCAAAAACCTGTTGATAATCATAATTAACTTTACGAATTACTGTCTAACCCTAATTAATTCGACAACAATTTACAATCGCATTTGATGCATTCTGATAGAGTTAATACTAGAATTAATTCGAATTAAACGCACTCGCCACTTTCGCGTGTTTGTTTTTATTCGGATTAAATGTAAAGCATCACTAGTTCAACGAAAGTTCGGCAGACAAACGAATTTACAGTTAATAACGGAGATGTTTTTACCTCAAATTCACACCGTTTAAAAAGGTAAATCGTACCTGATCACGCGACCAGAGCGTGCATTTAAACAGTAGCATTTCGTCTAGCCTTCTACAGCCAACATAAACGTAGTACATAGTACATAGCCGCTGAAGAGATCTCGTACCCAGGGTTTGATGGCACACGGTCCTGATGCGCATGAAAATGAGGCGAGTGGATTGGTCCCATCCATCCAAACTCTCCTTTACGCCCTACAGCTCCCGCCATTTCCGCCCAACCATCCCAAATGCACGAAGAGCACACAGTGAACCCCAAATTCATGAATGGCAGCGAACCAAGGGAGGGACACTGTCAGAAAAAAAAACTGAGGGAGAGTGAGAGAAGAGGAAAAGTTGAGTAAAGGGTGAAAAACCTGAACGCCTTCGTCTTCGCTCCTTTTTCAAATGTTAAATGCATTAAGACTCTCCGTTTTGGGAGAGCGCAAAGTTAAACTCTTACCGCGCGGCTCTGCAAAATAAACGAGCAAATGTAAAGACGCGCGACGTCACGGCCTTCCAGCGTCAGACTCCATCTTTGACTAGTTGACATTCAGATCCAGCCGGAGCAAATGCCTCATTTGCATGCGCGCCGCTGATTGGTCCACTGCTGCGCTAGTCTCTGCCGCGCGACCAGCCGTTGGTTGAATTCTCAGCTCCTCGGTGCTGTGACTCGTGCTGTGATTGGACGCTAAACTGAGACCGCCGCTGCATACTTTAATTGAACAACAAATACGCGACGCACTGTGTCTCATTCACAAAATCACCGCCGTCCGCTTTGATCCCGGACGATACTTCTGCTCAAATACACGCGTTAGAAGCATTAACGATGTCAACCACTTGTTATAATATAGTATTTCTTGATTATTAGCAGTGTTAATGCAAAACTCAATACTTTAGAAGGATCTGACTCTGAAATGGTGTAAGATTTTATACAGATGTGAACTAAATGAGTCAGACTCTTGGTTCTATATGAATATTTTTGCGTAATTGATGAAGCCTAAATAGTCACACGAGATGTTTAATTTAATTTCACCATTTCAAAAGATGATGTCTGTGTCAAAGCGCCATAAAGCATCTCATATATTTATAAGGTACATAAATGTTTAATATTTAAGCCTGTTTATTAATTTTTGATTGATCACGCATTGATCACGCATTTAAACATGTCAGTGAAAACACTGATCCACATTACAAAATTAGATTTTTTTATGTATTTTAACATTAAATGAAACAAAAAGAAACATGCATTTAAAATGAAATAAAAAGAAAAAAGCACTTATGCATTGACATATTTCATCAATAACTCTATGTCACTAAAACTTTAAAGATTTGTTTAGGAAATGTATGAGAAACATCTTATTCAAATGCACATTGAAATTTATTTGTATTTTTTTCTTAAACTTGCATTGCTACAGGGCTGTTGTTTATTTATTAATATATTTTTTTTACATTTTATTTAGAGCTTTACAAAACGAAAATGCACTGATTTCTAAAAGGTACATTTTAACTAAAAACACTAGTTTTAATACTTCAGATTATATGAATATATATGTGACCCTGTAGCACAAAACCAGTCTTAAGTCACTGGGGTATAATTTTAGCAATAGCCAAAAATACATTGCATGTGTCAAAATTATCATTTTTTATTTTATGCCAAAAATATAAAAGATCATGTTCCATGAAGATATTTAGTGAATTTCCTACCATAAATATCAAAACTTTTTTTTTACATTTTTGATTAGTTCTATTCATAGCTAAGAACTTCATTTTGACAACTTTAAAGTTGATTTTCACAGTATTTAGATTTTTTTGCACTCTCAGCCTAATATTGTCCTATCATAACAAACCATACATCAATGGAAAGCTTATTTATTTTGATGTAGAACACTTATGACTAGTTTTGTGGTCCAGGGTCACACATATGCACCTTTCTCTCATAAGGCTTTACCCAGGTTATGGGAGATTTTGTGGGTCGGGCCACAGCGGTGGGTGGCGCTTGAGCTTTGATTGACATCTGGAGGAGGGCAGTGGGCTGTGAAATGTGGCATTCTTGGCCAAAGGAGCTGAAATAATGGTATTGTTTAGTGAGAAAAGGCCCCCGTCCCCTCTCTCTGTCCCCCAATCTGAAGGGATCTGATTGTGCGGTTACTCTGTTAAAAGTGTTTGATGTGGGCAATGCATTCAACAGTCTGCGAGAAAGACAAGAGATGTTCTGCCTCTGTATGTCTTTCGTTCTGTGGACCATTTAAAATCATGACTCTAGAGATACACCTTGCTTTTCTGATTTATCATGCGTTAAGAGTTCAAAAATGATCAGTGGCTTTGCAATTGTTTTTAATCCTAATTTATACACTTATAAACAATAAAGCTGTTTTTCAAACCATTGATAACTCATTTCTGAAGTTATATGTTGCATTCTATGAATCATTTGGATTCATATACACTGGTATGTTCTGTATGTGGATTCTCTCTAAAGGTTATCGTGTTACGCTGTTCAAGGGTTGATGTGCAACTCAAAAACATGCACAGAAAATCTCAACAGGAAGGCTTGCTGCTTCGGTTTTAATAGTAGTATATATTCACAGAGAGAATCTACATTAATCGTTACGCAAATGTAAAAGTGCTTATTCAAAGCTATTTTAAACCCTTTGTTTTAATGATAGTAAGAAAGGTGAGTGGAAATGTATTTTGGGAGGCATAGATAGAAGAAATCATTTTAATTCCAGAATAATGTTTTGAGCAAAATATTTATATTTTTTTTTCTTATATTTGTATTGAATAACAACATGTTTTAAAACAATCAAATGAATGCAATAAAACACAAAGAATAGGAAAACTAATTTTGTGGAGGAAATAAAGTGTATTTAATATTTAATAAACATGCCTGTTATTTATTGTTTTCTATGGTAAATATTCTGAGAATTATCAACAGCTGATGTAGTTCTCCAGGAATGATTCAGAAATGCGTGTTGAAATTATTCAGAAGAACAGATCTAATTGTATTTAATGGATCAGTGTCATCATGTCACCTTTAGTTTCGCAGGACGAAAGACAGGCTTTTCAACTTTTTGGAGTATAAATTTGATAAGAATTATAGTAATAATTATTTGTGAAACTAGGAAAATGATCAAGAAAAATTAGTAAGAGAAAAACAGATTTACACAAAAGGATGGAATTATATTTACATGAAATAAAACACATGTAATTGACTACACTTCTTCGAATAAAAACAGCAAATCAGACATTTTAATTAAATAATGTTTTAAAAAGATTTCCTTTGGTAGAAATTATTTTTCATTTCTATGTGGTCAAACTATAATTCTCCATTTAAGATGGTGTCATCACATTTCTCTCTTCAGGGTTTGGATTTAATAAATGAACTAAACATAGATAATTAACTGCAGAAGGCAGTTGTGTTTTCAGCATTTAAATTATGTTTTATAGGGTTTAATTCTTGCAGTTTAAAAATGATTTAAAATTCATACCTGATTTAACCATAAAACTAGTTTTGTTGTTATAAGTTCATCTATTTAGTCTGATTCAACAACATCAAGTAATTTCTTTTGACTTCAAACGCATTCATTTGAATGTTTCTAGTTACCTTAGGTGTTTTTTTCATCATTATTTCTCAGCATTTACATTTGTTTTGTAAAATGTTATGCTCAGTGAGTTTAGAGTTCAGATTCAGTCCATGAAAAACAAACTAAAATACAGCATTAAAACTCACATATTTAAAAAGAAGGTATTTTTAAAATAATTCAGTTTTTTTAAAGATTAAATGATGCTAACCAAAACTGTTAGTTTAAAAACTTAATTAAATCAAATATTTTGACTTTTCAAACCCATTATGTTTCTTTTTCAGCTTTGAATGAATTAGAAATGCTTCTTGTTTGATCTCCAGTCATTCCTGAGCGGTGTTTCCGAACGAGAACAGGACACCTTTCAAACATGGGAGGTACTTTTGTTATTGTTCTTTCTTTCCCCCAATTCCCTTCCTCCAAAAATGTTCCTCCCGTCTTCCTCTGCCCTTTCACCTTTCCCTGCCTACCCTCTTGTTCTCCGCCCCTGCCTCTCTCCCTCATGGATCACCCAAGAGGGGAAAGCAGTGCTGATAGACAGTCATTGATCATTTCCCCGACCCGAGCAGAAGGTTAATGATGAGCCTCTTCTATCGCCGTCACAGAGGGAGGTGACACGGCGAGTCCCTTTGAGATTCACCGCTCTTTTTTGGAGTGGAGACCCCACCTCCAGTTTACCAGCACTCTTCTCCCCCTCTTTGCCTTAAGAAGTGCTGTCTACCCTTTCCAGCCCAAAGCGGGTGTGTGGAGCGCATGCCCGGCGTTCCAGCCGTGTGGGTGGTGGTCCGGGCTTCTGAACGTGACACCAGACATCACACGTTTCTGTAGGGGGGGATTCCAGCCGTATTCTGAGCTTACACATGCTCGGGGTGTCAACATCCACGCCAAGAACCTTTCTGCTCATGTTTGCCTTCGTACAGCACCTTCAGTCCTGAAGAAATTTGGTTGGCGTAACATTTTAATACTAAACTGACAAGAAACTGTGAGAAAAATCAATGCAATTATAAATGAGAGATGGTTGTGGAATTAGATTGTGGAATTAGATGCAATTAAAAGTAGACACATTTATTTATTATTTCACAAACAATCAACTGGTCTTTAGTGATCTAAATGTATATTTACCTGACATGAAATTGTTTTGGGGAAGTTGACATGTCCTGACATGTGACATGCATTCCATCTAAAACATTTTTATGTTTATGAAAGAAGTGTCTAATGCTCACCAAAGCTGTATTTAGTTGATCAGAAACATTGTCAGGTGTTATTACGGTTTAAAATAACTCCTTTGTGTTATAATTTAAGATGTCATTTATTCCGTTGATGGCAAAGCTGAATTTGTGTTACACAATCCTTCAGGAAGCACTCTAATGTGCTGATTTGCTTTTGAAAAATGTTTATTATTTATCATTTTTGTGGAAATGTTGATCATTGTATTTCAGGAATATTTGATGACTGAAAAGAAAAGAAATGATTTAAAATAAAATGTCAATATTTTGGTAACATTATAAATGTCTTTACAGTCACTTTCGATCAATTTAATTCAATCTTGTCAAATTAGCATTAATTAGTAATTAGTAATAAGTATTAATTGGTATTTCTTAAAGCTCACTGACCCCAAAGTTTTGATTGGTATAGTAAATAATTATTAAGTTAATGAATCTTAAAATATGATGTTTAATCATTATTTAACCTTAGTTCATTTTAAGTGCAGTGTAAACTACTTATATAAGTTTAATAAATACACTAAAAATATAAATGTTAAGTGCAGTTGTGGTATTTAGGGTTAAATTCTTGGTGCTTAAAAATGATTTAAATTATAAAAAATATATTTTTGTCATGATTTTTAATCACTCATTTAATTCATTTTAAGTGCAGTGTAAATTACTTACAAAAATGTAATAAATACACTACACTATATTATATTTAATATATGTATAATATTTGATCAATAAAAATGAATATATATTTATAACATCATACACTAAAAGGTTGTTTTGTTTTCACAGTAACGCCATAGGAAAAGACAAAAATGTTGTGAAAGAATCTGTGAACAGTTCTTAAAAGAACCAGTTTCTCCTTATTGTAAAGAACATATTTAATAATCTGTAGAAACGTTTTCAATTATAAAGAACCTTTTGTGGATTGGAAATGTTCCGTGGATGTTAAAGCTTCTTCATGAAACCAAAAATGCCACAAAAAAGAAAGAAAGAAAGTTCAAAACGTATAAAGTTCAAAATCTCAAAAGTGATATATTGTTTTTGTTAAAAAAAATGTAACACTGCCGGTGCGCTCTGTGAGAGCCAGAGGTCCAAAGTAAACCTTCCAACCCATGTGTTCCTCAGTAGCTCCTCCAATCCATTAACAAAACTTCAGAGGAATTCCTCACTTCATTTCACAGAATGCATGCGGAATGTACACAGGGGTCAAAGGGCACAGGGGTAGAGGAGCCCATCCCACACAGGGACACGCAGACCTTAAACAAGCCCTGAGGGTCGGGGGGAGGAGTGCTGGATGTTACTTTAAAGATAACCTATAATCAAAGCATCCACCTACAGCCGTCCTTAACTAGTAACTTATGAAGTGCGCCACTACACCAGCTGTAAAACATGTGCTTCTGTACCATTATATATATTGTGTATGTGACAAATAAAAAATTATTCTTAGAAGCAAACAATCTAGCATGGCTAAAAACGCTCCAGCGCTTTATTACGGAACAATTGACTTTCCTTTCCTTTAATGTAACACTTGCCTGTTTATGTAAGTGAATGACATCTGTTCTTTCCATTCAACACACTCCTTGTCCAGTTAACTTTACACTGCGGCGCAGCCATTTTTCCCACAGATAACATGTGACAATCCACACCGTCCCAGTGGAATCCAGCATGGCCATCCCGACCGCAGAGGCTGTGGGTGCTCTGGCCAATACATGAACAGGGTTGGACCCTGGAAATTCCACAGCCGCAGCGTCTCTCTAACACTTGCTTGACCTTAACGACCCTCAATAACCCCCCTCACCCACAGCCCTGATGCCCTGCAGAGGTTTCAAAGGCCAGCAGCTTAACCCTGCAATGCCGAGAGCTTCTAAGGACACAAGCTACTACATGCCTTCTATCATCTGACTGATACGTTTTCAGCAAATGAAAAGGTCTTTTAGTAGAACTGTAAAAACATCCACCTTGGATTGTGCCACATGTGTCGTCTTGCTGTGAAATCTTTGCTGATTTTTATAAAGTAAGTAAACATGAGAACACCTTTTATAATTGTTACTAATATTTCAGGATGAACACTTGAGGGACTGAAGCAACTTAGGTTTACTTGGTGTTATCAGATATCATACATCAGGCTGTTGAGGAAGGTATTGCATGTTTTGCCCCCACAATAAAAAGTACAGAGCTTCAATAATAATAAAAAATATTTAAATAATCTTACTAAACATATTACTGGGGATATAGAGCAACAACTGATATTAACAAGAATTCTATATATAAATGACAAAAAGTGCACATAAAACATTTCAAGGGGATCAAAACCTTTTATCAAAGTTGTCCTAAAACCAAAATGCATTCTTGTCTTAGATTAACTTTTTTGATCCACTTCAAATGTTGACTACTATATATATGTGTGTGTGTGTGTGTGTGCCACTTTATTTGGTTCAATAGCTTGGAAACACAAATTGCTAATCATTCAATCACATGGCAGCAAAAATATGCATTTAGGCATCTAGATGTGGTGAAGACGACTTGCTGAAGTTCAAACCGAGCATCAGAATGGGGAAGAAAGGGGATTTGAGTGACTTTGAACGTGGAATGGTTGTTGGTTTCAGACGGGCTGGTCTGAGTATTTCAAAAACTGCTGATCTACTGGGATTTTCACGCACAACCATCTCTAGGGTTTACAGAGAATGGTCCGAAAAAGAGAAAATATCCAGTGAGCGTCAGTTGTGTGGACGAAAATGCCTTGTTGATGTCAGAGGTCAGAGGAGAATGGGCTGACTGGTTAGAGATTATAGAAAGGCAACAGTAACTCAAATAACCACTCGTTACAACCAAGGTGTGCAGAATATCATCTCTGAACGCACAACACGATGAACCCTGAAGCAGATGTGCTACAGCAGCAGAAGACCACACGGTGCGCTCCTGTCAGCTAAGAACAGGAAACGGAGGATATAATTCACACAGGCTCATCAAAATTAGACAATAGAAGATTGGAAAAACGTTGCCTGGTCTGATGAGTCTCGATTTCTGCTGCGACATTCAGATGGTAGGGTCAGAATTTGGCGTAAAGAACATGAAAGTATGGATCCATCCTGCCTTGTCTCAACGGTTCAGGCTGGTGGTGGTGTAATGGTGTGGGGGATATTTTCTTGGTGTGTAGTTTATTTTAAAATTATTTATTTTAATTTATGATTTAATTGTCAGCTTTTCATTAAACTCACAAGCCCCTGCAGTTCCTTTACAAACCCTAGTTTGGGAAACCTTGATGTAATATGTTTAATGCACTTCATGTTGTAAATTACAACGAATGGAACAAGTTTTCTTACTCTTTTCATTTTTTACATTATGTTAGAAAATAATGCTATTTACATCAATGTGATAAACGAGTTAAATCAAAAGTAATCCAATTATATTGCCGAAAATGTTTAATGTAACGGATGACTTTACTGACTAAAATGTTTGTTGTGTGTATGTGTGTTAGAGAGTGATGGTCCTTTTGAGTATGATCTCCATATTCTTTTATATCATAATATAGTCTATATCTGATGTAGCCTATCAAATATGAATCAAAATATAAAGCCTGTTTGCAATATTTTTATAGGTTTTCTATATATTTTGTTAGGTTTCATTAAAAAAAAAACTTTTTCTCAGTGCTGTTTAATAGGTCAAGTTTTACAGGGTTAAAATTATTCGTTTAAGTGTGACGTGTCTTTTTGGAGATATTACAATACTTTTTCCTTACCTTAATTAACATGCAGACACAACTATTCTTACACTTTTTCAGTTTGATTCTTCTCAATTTCAATCATTTTAAAACCTCAATCAAACAAAAAAAGGAAAGCTATATCCCAAGCTGTAGTTATAAAAAAGCTTTGACAAACTATCTTTTAGAGCAGCAACGAGAGCAGTGTAGTGTCAGCAGTGGCTGATTCAGCATCATCATCATCATCATCATCACATGAATGAGCGGCCATTTTCCCTCAGCGCATGTCTGCTGCCACGAGAAGTGACGTCACAGCCTGGCGGTCACACGACGGTAAATTGAAAATGGAGAATTATTAACGCCAGGTAAGTGTTTGAGGATAGTCCAGAATATTTTTTTCTTATTCATTTACGATACAGCTTTTAATCTCAACACAAACATATTGGTTATATTTACCACATTTACGTTTGGTTTTAGTGTCACAATATTATTATACTTATTCTAATCATATAAATACTATTAAATAAAAAAGAATGTCCATAGAATCAGAATAACAGGGTCCTGAGGGCAGTTGCAGTGAGGTCACAGTGCCACCGTGTGGTCGCAAGGCGAACTTCATAAAATAAATTGATCAAAAGTGTGACTTTATACAGCTCTCTAATAACTTCTTAAACGTAATTAACTCATTAGACAAACATTTTAACATATTTAATTAACTGGAAGGGGCACACTGGACCAAAAACAACCACTAGCTCAACTAGAAACCGGTTTTTACAAGTTTTTGCAACAGGATTGAGTTCACAGCAAACATTCAAACATTATGTTAATGTACAAGAAAATTAAGAAACTGGCACAATCTCCATATTCACAGACAAATATGTATAACAGTTCAGTTCAACATATTTGCGAGTGAGCTTTTTATTTTATTTTAAGCAGACCTTACTTTTTTAGATTAAAAAAGACATTTCAATTTGTGTGAATATATTTCCAGCAATTTCTTTATCCGGTTAAAGCACTCATAACATTTACTCACCTCTGTAACGTTACCATCATCCAGTTATTAGATTATTGTGCTCAGCCCAAATCGGTATAATATTCTCATGATCTGTAAATCATTTCATGTCTGTGAAACGGTGCGGGATTTCAGGTACCACATTTTAATATTTAATGTCTGAAACATGGAACCCGTAAATATGAGCAATAATAATAATAACAACAACAGTAGTACTAGCAGCAAAATCATGAATAAAATCATATAGAACACAATGTTGTTGCTTTTTTAAACTGCCTTAAATTACTTTAAACCGGCTTTTAAAATGATATTGATTTTCATGTAAGTTTCACAAAAGTAAATTGCCCAAATTATTGTGATGCGATGTAACTTAATGTAAAAACAATGTGTCATGACTCACTGATCATAATTTTTTACAGCGTAGCAGCAAACAGACTAACTAATAATAAAAGGAAATGTCACTTTGCTGCAGGAAATGAGACCACTTGCGCATACAGTTAAGAGTCATGTTTATTTACAGCAGAATCCTGACTAAGAAGAAAGGGAAGGTTATGAGAGCTGAAATGTCTTCAGTACAGCTCATTTGGATCCACATTTCACTACACTTTTTAATTTATTTATTCAATTTTTTTTAAAACAGTATCCTTTTGGCTGTTAATGTCGATTGCCCAGCAGAGCTTAGCACTCTCTGCAGGCAGGGAGGATGAAGGAAAAAAAAAAATGTACAAAACGAAAATCCACAGCATTAGGGGGGAGTGAAGAAAAATACAAACAATGGGATGAAACAAAAACAAACAAGAACAAAATGCAATGTTCCATAAAAAAAAATGAACATTTGAATTGACTTTCAATGCAATAGTCATGATCGTCATTTATATAGTTTTTTTTTCTCGTAATGTCTGTAAGGGTGGCAGAGGGACAGTGAGGAGGTGGTTTGTGGGTAAAACGATGTCCGTGATGCTCAGGTTAACAGTGTCCCACTGCCATTCAAACGTTCATACTGAATATTCAGGCAACGCAGTGCCAATGTTTGCGCGAGGTCCAGGCCGGCCGCGGGGGTCAGAGCGGTCCGGTCACGTTACCCCTCTCCGGTTCATAAATTCTCTTGTGCGACTTTTCGTCCACGACCCCGTGTCAGCGTCTTAGTGTCGCACTAGTGCGCTTGCCCTGTAAAACGCAGCTTTGAAGAACGACACGCTGTACAATTGACATGCAAGGCCAGACGACTAACAGATTAAAAAACAGGTAACAACAGGTTAAAAAAGAAAAAGCAAACCTCAACAGACTGAGCCAGCAAAATGCATCATTTTCTTCAACATTACACACACACACACACACACTCTCCAATCTTGGACCTCAATTCCAGCTACATCATTACGGAGCCAAATGGGTTAACTGCATTGGTCTCAAACTCAATTCCTGGAGGGCCACAGCTCTGCACAATTTAGCTCCAAATCACACCTGCTTGTAAGTTTCTAGTGATCTTGAAGACCTTGATTATCTGAATCAGGTTTGTTTGATTAGGGTTGGAGCTAAACTGTATAGTGCTGTGGCCCTCCAGGAATTGAGTTTGAGACCAATGGGTTAAAGGAATGACTACAAACGAAGAAAAAAAATTAATGCTTGAAATACTATTGGAAAAATTCAGCCTGTTTAAATAACTGAGCTTAGTACAATCCTAAACATTTCCCTCCATTAGCATGATAGAGCTCGCCTTCAGTGGTCCATCCAGAGCTCGTGGAGGCAACGGCATACATTCATACATAAACAAATGTGAATCACACACTCTTGTCTTCAATAGCCAAATTGAATGGCGCATTGCGATTAATTTAAGAGGCCAAAAAAAGGTGACCTAGGTAGAGCAATTTGTGAGGGAAAAATGCGCATTTTGAGATCTACAAGTAGCACAATGAAAACCGTTCCTGTATAAATGTATTTTCATTCACACACGTACATGATCTCACGCACACTCGCACCTCAACATGATAACCCCTAATACATGTGTACACATATATACATAGAGCTGTACGCCCCCGCAATTTATAATGCATCATTTCTGTATATGCCAAGAATAAAATCTTTCTAAATAAAATACATGTTTCTGCGAAGGAGGGGCTGTTAGAGAGGGAATCTGGCGAGGGAGGGAGTGATGCGGGTTGAGTTTTATCAGAAAGGGAAAGAGGGAGAACGAGGGAAGGAAAGGGGAAAACGACGCTGTCCTCTATTGTGTGCTGGTCCCTTATAGGGTCATCGTCATCCCAAGATGTGGTTGAATCTACGTTCCTAGTCCACATTTAGTTTAGATCAGGAAATAATAAAAGGAATCTCAGTCTGTAAATCCATAATGGTGCCAAACGGTACAAATGGAAACACACTTGGAGCTCAAAGGGGCTCCGGTTCACGTCCAGATGACGATCGATCCGGTAAAATGTGGCTTAGTCCGGTGGAACAGGAAAGAATGGGATAATGGGATAGAAGCAAGAGAGAGAAAGGTGGTGTGATAAAGGTGAAATGGAGCTGAGAAAGAAAAGAGGTAGAGGGAAAAATGACTAAGAGAGTATGAATGGAGACGAGAGGGGTGCATGAATCTATCTGGCAGTGATGTCCGCGTACAGAAGCTCATCCACTGGCTAGAGGATGACAATAGGAATGAGGGATGATGAGAAGACGAATGCAGTTCATCTCTCCCGACCTCTCTCTCTCCCTCTCTCTCTCTCTGGTGGGTGGGAACAGAGGGACGGTGGGAACTTGTGCTGGTCGGAGCAGCATCATACCTCCAGGAAGCGGGAGCTGCTGGTCTTGGGGTTGAAGGGCTCGGACCACATGCGCCGCAGGTCCCCCTAAAAGACACAGACAGAATTAACACCGGTTCATACCAAGAGCAAGTAAAATGATTAATACACATCCACATATTAATTAGGGGTGGCACGGTACATGTATTCGTACCGAACCGTCACGGTACGGGCATCTCGGTTCGGTGCATGAATCTAGTGATGTGACGTTCGACACAGAGTCTTCGAAGCTTGTATCAAAAAACTAAACATTTCACATTGAAGCACTGTTTTGGAGCTTGATTCGTTTTGTCGAAAGCACATGATCTATGACGTCTGAAGCTTAATTCGCCTGAAAACCACGTGACTGCTTCAGTATCTGCTTCAAACGAAGCGAACCTCAGCGCGGTTTCCTTTACATTATAATTTGTTTGCATTTTCTTTTTATCCTAATTTATATATTAAGGTCAAATGAACTTTGCCCATGGAATAACAGTCTAAGGACTGAGGCAGAGTTAACATTGACAGATCACAGATTTAATTCATGAGTTTGTTTGATTTATTTGAATTATTTTTGTGGCAGTACAACAACACAAATGAATTACTAACAATGACCATTATTTGTATACAATAAATTAAAACAAGGAATCAGCAGTATTACTTTATTTTATTTATTTATGCATTTAGCATCCAAAGCGACTTAGTGCATTCAGGCTATACATATTTTGTCAGTATGTGTTCCCTGGGAATTGAACCCACAACCTTTTGCGCTGCTAACTCAATGCTCTACCACTGAGCCACAGGAACGGTGGTAGTAGAAGCAGATGTGAAACCAGCAGTTGTAATGAATCACAGCAGTTTGGAAGGTGTTGTTCATTTTTAAGACCACAAGATGGCCACAGCATGAACAGTTTTAAAAAGCTTCGAGTAATGAACCTTTTTTCGATACAATTGGGTTGAAAACTTCACTGGTTCAGAATGCTTCACTTCGCCATCACTAAATGAAGCTTTACTACGAATACAGGCAATTCACCCTCAATCCAGAAGAGGGCACCCGCAGCAATGCAACGCTGTTTGATAACCGCTAGCAGAAGAACAGCGAATGTCACGAGTTCTGCACTTCAAAACAAAGCCCACTAGATAGTGACCGTGTGCTGATTCTGAATGTGTCTCACATAGGCTGAAAAAGGAGTATAATTTTAAGGCTTGCGCACTCAATTGTTTGCGAAACTGGGCTTTATGTTCGTGTAGCCTACCTCTCTCATTTGGCACAAATCCCCAAAATCCATAATATTTTCATATTTTTGATGTAGCCTATCTGAATGATAAATTCTAAATTATATAATTTATTATGTAATCTATAGACTTTGTACTTCAGTTGCATTCCAACGGTGACACAGAGGCACATGCGCGCTGATATTTGGCTCACTGTATTTTATTTTGATAAAGTACCAACTGCATTGTCAAGCTAGCAATGCTGGAACGGATGCGTTTTGTGTGTGTGTGTGTGCACGCTCTCTCCAGCGCAATCCCTTTAACGGTTGCCTTATACCAGCAGAATCAACTTTAAACACTTATTGTCTCATTAATAATAACACTGGATAAAGGTCTGTTTTTATTTGTGTACACCCAAAATGAAAACAAAACATTTTATATATAATATATATATATATATCTCAAGGTAATATTTAGTATTTTCACGTCTATGTGGACATTTTTTTAATTTGCACTACTGTCTCTTCAAAATAAATGAAACCGAGAATAGTAGATTTTTTTTTTTCATACTGTACCGAAATTGTATCGAACCGTGACCCCCAAACCAAGGTACGTACTGAACCGTGACATCTGTGTACCGTGCCACTCCTAATATTAATAAGCTTCTCTCTTGATGGTCAATTAAATAAAAATTGTAACAATGATAATAAACAGCAGTAATATAAATTACAAAAAAAAAAATAATAATAATAATAGTAGTTTACATTAAATAAAATTGTTGGTAACAAGGAACCCACAAGTAGTAGTAATAATAATAGTAGTAGTAGACAACATTTACATTTTTTATTTAACATTGGCAAGATGGAACTGCAAATAAGAGTAATAATTTAGCAGACGCTTTTATCCAAAGCGACTTACAATTGAGGAATACAATTAGCGATACACTATAAAGAGGCAAACAGTCACTGGAATTGCTTGTCATACAACATTTCAGGCATTGTTCAGAGCAAAAATAGCTAGACAGGGAGAGGCTAAGTAAAGAGAGCAAAGGTGTTTTTATTTTTTTTTATGAAGGAGTGTCGCTTGAAAATGGTCAGGGATTCAGCATTCCGGATGGGGGTGGGAAGTTCATTCCACCAGCTAGGAATGGTGAATGAAAACATTCTGGAAAGGGATTTTGTACCTCTCTGTGATGGCACCACGAGGCGTCGCTCAATCGCAGATCTCAGGCTTCTGGAGGGGATGTAGATTGTCATCAGTGAGTGGAAATAGGAGGGTGCTGAGCCTGTGGCTGTTCCATATGCAAGCATCAGTGTCTTGAACTTTATGTTAGCTGCAACCGGGAGCCAGCGCAGGAAGACAAAGAGAGGTGACATGGGCCCTTTTGGGTTTGCTGAAGACCAATCGTGCTGCAGCATTCTGAATCATCTGTAAAGGTTTGATTGTGTTTGATGGAAGTCCAGCTAGAAGGGCATTGCAGTAGTCCAGCCTAGTGTTGTCACGATACTGGAATTTCTAACTTCGATACGATACCTTGAAAAATATCGATATTCGATACCATTTTCGATACCAGGGAGAGAAAAAAACTGCCACAACATTAAGGGGTTCAATTTTTTTTTTTTTTTGATAAATATAACATGACAATGAGGTATATTTTACATGAACAAAAATGTCTTGAGGTAGTGCACTTGTTCAAGGTGTAGTGTCTAGTGTGAGTGAGTGTGTTGTTTTTGTTGCAGGTCGAGTCTCATCTTCTTTCTGGTGCTACAAGAAAATGCCAAACTTTAATAAAACATTTATTTTATTTTATTTTTGACCACACTTTTAAAATGAACTGAACTATCTAACTAATGGTAGAACTTAAGTTAATGGTAATAGATATTTGTTAACATGAATAAAACAATGAAAATACTTCCAAAACATTTATTAATCTTAGTTAAAAGTATATTTAAACTAACATTTACTAATACATGTACTAATTAAAATCCAAAGTTCTATCTGTTAATATTTTTTTCATTGGACCAGAAGCGAATGATCCGTTGTTTTTATTACCTACTGTTATCAAAGATTAAAATATACTGTAGCAAATGCATTGCTCATCGTTCATAAATGCTGGTTAATACATAATATTATTTTATGAACAGATTTTAATGCCGGATTCACATATCACATAAGCGTCGTGCATCACACGAAAACAATGCTCACTGGATCGACATGAAGACAAATTGCAGAATTTAAGTAATACTTTTTAATGAAGTTAAATGAGCACAAGTTAATTTACATTTGACAACAGTTAAAGTATTTAAAGATTCACAGTTAAAGATTCCTCAGTCAGATTATATTAACTTTAATAATTACGGTGAAAAACGAGACAACACTCATATCAGGTTTGATCGTGCGCACGCCCGGACCGAAGTTAACTTCGGTCTGTGTTTGTATATCGGGCTGGTTAGTGGCGCCAGCTACAAACACAGTTAAAGTGATGAGTAATGAAGTTGGGCTCAGGTTGTTGTGCTGTGGGATGTGTTTCACATACATACATTTATTTGAGGCGACCCACAACGATATCAAAACTTTTCCAAAAGGCTTTGTTGAATAACATGAGCACGTAATGCATGTTTAAAAATTAAAACGAGGCGCAGGTGTTTTTATATCACTGTATTTTTGAAGGAACACTGTCTTTAGAAAATGTTTGATGTCATTTTCATTTCATCTTGCATGTTATATGTCTGATAAAGCAACGTTTGTACGCTCAGTTTACAGCCGTTACAGGGCGCAAACCTCTAACGTTAACATTACGTTATTTCTCCCACTTTTAAGCGTCTCCTGCTGACAGAGTTGATTTGCATTTTTAAGAAGTCCGTCCAAGTAGTAATCGCTGCATCTCAGTCCGTCTGATTTAAGAAGCAAACATATTTTGCTTGTTAGAAACAAGCCGCACTCACCATCTTTAGGCTATATTCACTTCACTTTTGCTATTTAACCAGAGCGAATGAGGACGAGACACGTGACAGGCACTGCGGTCCGTGTGGTGTTTGTCAACGCGCTTTGGAGAGAAGTGAAAGTGACAGCTCGGCTAGGATCGAAGTATCGATACTTCGGAAAATTAGTATTGGTACCGTTCAGATATTTCAGTATCGATACTTATCGAAATATCGATATTTTTGACAACACTAGTCCAGCCTAGAGATGACAAGGGCCTGGACAAGAAGTTGTGCAGCATGCTGTGTCAGGAAGGGCCTGGTCTTTCTGATGGTGTGCAATGCAAACCTGCACGATCGAGCAGTTTTTGCAATGTGGTCTTTGAATGTGAGCTGGTCATCGAAAATTACCCCAAGATTTCTGACTGAGCTTGATGGGGTAATTGTTGATGAATCTATCTGGATGGTAAAGTCATGTTAGAGTTGGAGTGGCAGGGAAGACAAGACGCTCAGTCTTTGCCAGGTTGAGCTGTAGGTGATGTTCTTTCATCCATGCCGAGATGTCTGCCAAGCAGCCTGAGATCCGTGCAGATACCGTTGGATCATCTGGTCGAAATGAGATGTAGAGCTGTGTGTCATCAGCATAGCAATGGTAGGAGATACCATGTGCTTGTATGATGGGACCCAGTGATGTAGTGTATGTGGAGAAGAGGGGGGGTCCAAGAACCGAGCCCTGGGGAACTTCAGTGACCAGTTGATGTGCTTTGGATGGCCACCTTGAAGGACCTGCCAGTGAGATAGGATTCAAACCAGCGAAGTGTAATCCCTGTGATGCCCAGTGATGAGAGGGTGGACAGGAGGATCTGATGGTTAACCGTGTCAAAAGCAGAAGATAGATCCCACAGAATGAGAATCGATGATTTGGAATCAGCTTTTGCAATCCGCAAGGCTTCAGTGACAGAGTAGCGCCATCTTTTGCGCTACTAGCACAATGCTCTACCACTGAGCCACATGAATTTGTTTAATTATTCTGTCTGTGTGAATAGACAGATGCATGTGATGATAACACTATATCCAAGTGTCAATCATTACTGCACATTCATTTGACCCATTAGCAGAGTATTAAACCACACACATATCAGAGCTCACAAACATGAGATACAGTCAGAGTATTAGAGTAAATGTCAGCGGGTCTGCAGCTGCATTATAGGAAGTTACAGAGAACTGCAACATTTCACTCGGCACAATTTCATGTGTCAGTGGTTTGACATCTAATCATATAATATAGTTACATGAGGCTTGTGCAAACAAGTGTTTATGCATCAATATCGTTCTTCTATAAAACAACACAAACTTGTGTAGAGATAATTATTAACACCTATTCAAACTTTCAATTTACCAACAAGCACAAACCTTTATTTTGCCTCACCTTACTGGGTTTGCCCAACCATTGAGATTGCTATTAATAGTCATAAATGTTTCAACGTAGCATGTTAAATTGGGCAGAAGTGCTGACGAAAACAGCAAAACATGTGCAGCTGTGTTTACGTCATCTATGATTACGTCTGTTCAATCCATGAAGGTCACACACACACATCACACCTCACTACCAACTCATTCAACCAACAACAAAAGACCTTATTTATACTTTCACATTACAAACTATACAAACCAGAATTTTTCCACCTACATGGAAAAACACACTGTGGGAGCTTCAAGTTCCAGAATAGGGGTTTAGAATTTAATTTGTTAATCCTAATTTGCTTTGCCCTGCTTTATTTTAGGCACACCCAATGTGCTTTAATAGATTGTAAAATACATCTTGTTGATAGTTTTCATGTCCAACAAGTACTACAGCATATCCTCACAAAAAAAAAAAAGTGTTGAGACAACGCATGTCCAAAACGATAAAAAAATTAAATTCTATATATTTGACATGGCATGAACGTTTCCACAAAAGTTACACAATTGATCGTTTCTATGGAAAAGAGAGGCTGTTGCTATAGCTACGGCACTACTCAGAACAGGTGAGATTATGTTACAACACATGCAGAACAAAATATCTGCCACAGTGAAAAAAAACGTCATACAACTGACGCTTCAATAAAAGGAATGAGAAGTACCCGCAGAGATGCACACAGGTGTGTGGCTAGCACATAAATAATGTAGCGCAGTGTTACAGATACAGCACACACCCAGTTCAAATAACCCGACAACAACCTGATGTCGCCTTCTGCATTGTTTCTGAGCAAGTGAGAACACGCCGATTCTATGGATATAAGTTGACACTATTCCTAGAAATGAGGCCCTAGCCCCCCCTGTGCAGATTCTGGTGTTGGTGCAAACAGACGCACCTTCAGGTAGGCCATGGTGAGCAGAGGCAGCAGGGTGAAGGGCACCAGGTACAGGAGGGCAGGCTGGGCGGCACGGTGAATACGAGAGGCCACGGTTGCAGTCAACAGACCTGAGACGGAAAGAGAGAGAATCATCAAACAGTGCCACAGTCAATAATACTACATACAGTGTAACAAGTGTAGACAGATTACAGAATTAATCCCTCTGAGTCTTTTAATGAATCATAAACATTTGGTTTACAATTTTCTGTATATTGTCCTAAAGGCTAATGTAGCTAATGTACGTTCACATAAGAGTGAATCCTGTCAGTAGCATTTAATAAAATGGTCACTTTTTAGTATTAACAAACATGTTGGAATGCCTAGTGTAGTGCGAGTTACAAATAGACCATCAGAAAAATACAATAGATAGACGGACAGACAGACTGACAGAAACGAACAGATGGAATGACAGACAGAACAATTGATGGATAGAATGGAGGACAAATGCAACAGATTGATAGATTGAACAACAGACAGACAATGATAGAAAGACAAAACAATAGGTGGACAGAAATGGTTGATGGAATGACAGACTGATGGATAGAACAACTAAAAGATAAATAGATGGATAGAAAGAAGCTGAGCTGGAAAGACAGACAAAAATAGACAGATTGAGGGATAGGTGAAAAAAAGAGATGGACAATTAGATCGAACAACAGTAGGTAGATAGGTAGATAAATAGATAGATCAACAACAGATCAAAAGACAAAAGACAGATGGATAGATGGAACGACAGAGATCAAAAGAATGATAAATTGACAGATAAATTAAATGACAGACAGATCAAAAGAACAATAGATAGACGGATATCTGGAACAACAAACTGATTGATTAAAATTATTGCAGTCAAATGATTAACTGCGGGATGTTAATTTCGGTTATTTTTCATAACCGATAACCGACGCTTGTTAAACGATTATTAACCGACAAGATTAATTATATAAATTCAGGAGAATAGGGTCATTACTTAACAAATCAGTTTAGATGTTAAAATGGCAACACTTTACAATAAGGTTCATTAATTAACATTAGTTAATTACATTGGTTAACATGAAATAAGAATGAACAATACTTACACAGCATTTATTAATCTTAGTTAATTATATAATTTACTAATGCATTATTAAAATCACAAGTTGTGTTTGTGAACATTAATGCACTGTGAACTAACATGAACAATAAACGACTATTTTTATTAACATTAACAAAAATTTATAAATTATGTAATACATGTATTGTTAGTTAATACATTCATGTTAACAAATGACATCTTATTGTAAAGTGTTACCATTAATATTTATTCATCATACTGTTGAACTTGAGTATTTTCTCTCATTTTATAGGAGCTCCAAAGACAGAGAAAGCCAGAGTCTCATGCCCTGCGTTTATCAGTATCCCTATGTCCGTTGGGTGAAAAAGAAACTCAATAAACAAAGTAAAAATAATTTGATACTCACCCCCAAGATTTCTATAAATATCGTGATATATCGATATTGTGAATTCTTATGGCCACAATAACCGTGATGTGTAAAATCTAATCTCGTGACAGCCCTAATGTATATATAATGAATGCAATACTGCCATAACTCTTAACCACAAACCACCGTCTTAAATGGCAGAGTGTATTCGGATGATACAGTTGCGATACGCACCAATAAAGTAACCAATCAGGGTGCAGTGGAAGTAGGAAACCCGCTGCATCCGGCCGGACACGTTGACAGAACCGGAACTTCTCCGTTGGCCTGTTTCTTATAGTTGTCGTATCGGAGCACGAAGCACAGCAGCAGGCCTGGCATGACGATATCGCCGATGCCCAGCATGGAGAAGTGGCTGCCTGAGGAGCTAGGGAACACCAGCTTTCCAGGCAGGGAGAGGCGGGGGATGTCCCGTCCCATGCCGGGGCCCAGGTGCAGCTTGCGTGAGAGCACGTCGAGGGGGTTGTCGGCAGGCTGCGTGGCCACCTTCACCATCACGTTACTGTTAAAGATGTAGGCGGAGAAGAAGACCTGCAGGAGATTAAGGAGATGAGTCAGAAGACAGTTTCAGGCTTGTGCAAGCGTGTTTGGAGTGATGAGAGACACTGACAAAAATGTCTTCACAGTCAGCATGGGGGTGGGACGGGGAAACGTTTCAGAATTGCAATTAAAAATGATTTGATGTGATCTAGAGGACTGGCAACCAAAGGATCACAGGTTTGAATTCAAATGGCACTTCAAATGGATTTAACCAGGTGCATTTGTCTACATAATAAAGCATCTGTTAAACGACTACTCCCGAGCAAATAAGGAAACAGCCTTTACAGGATTCCTTGAATACTTCTGAAACATTTCATAAGCTGCAATTACAAGTTTTATGACAGCAGCTAGGTGGAGTGACATAACAGTATATGATTATAGAATAGATAGATCGCAAGTGTGAGCGACAAAAAAACATGTAAGAATGTGAAAATAAAAAGCAGGATGTTTTCTGAACATATCAAGATAAGGAAGAACTTGTTAGCAAGCAAAGCTTTGAATTCCTATGAAACACTACTCTGAAAGCAATACAGACTGTGATGATGTCGGGCTGCACGATTAATTGAAATCAAACAGAAATAAGTCACAATATAGCTTGAAGAAATTCAAACATAATTTCTAATAATTATTTTTATTTTATAGCATCAGTTCTCAACTCTGGCCCTCGAACTCCACTTTCCCTGCAGCTGTCAGAAACACATGCCAGTAACTTTCTAGTGATCCTGAAGACCGTGAGCTTGTTCAGGTGTGTTTGATTAGGCTTAGAAATAAACTCTGCAGGAAAGTGGACCTCGAGCCAGAATTGAGAACCAGCATAAAAATCTTGATATATAAAATCACTAAACTCTAAAGTGCTTTAAAGATTATCAGATATTTTTTTTTTTTTATTCATAATCAGATTTCCCCCCCCAAAACCATGCAGCCCTATGAAGATGTGTATATTTCACAACAGATGTAGAGTCAGGAGGACTATCCATTTTATAATATTAGTTTTAGGGTTTTGAGTCTCTTTTTTACTCAACCTGTGCCAGGCTTATTTATGAATAATTATATAGTTTGGTTTGAATATAATTAATTCAAATAAAAAAGGGAATATTTACTGGATTACACAGAAATACACAATAAAATATTGTAATTAAAATAATTATAATAATTTCAGCAGAGTGGCCGGTGAGTGTAGATCACTAGAGAAAAAAACTTGGCATTTTACCAGTTATATTTTAAATAGACTGAGCTTATATTATTTATTTTAAATATATATATATATATATATATATATATATATATATATATATATATATATATATATATATATATATATATATATATATATATATATATATATATATATATATAAACCCGGTAAACCATTCACAGTAAGATCGACAACATTACAATTTAGAATATAGATTGATCCGTCATGCCAACTTTAAGCAAAAAGCCTTTAGATCAACGGTTTTTAGGGCATACAAACATGTCTAAACCTTAGTACTGGTAGCATATAAACGGTTACTGTGCAACTAAATCAAACATGGCATAATTTGAAGACTTGACGCACATCCCTAGGAACTACTATGACTTGCTGCAATAATTGCTTACCCAAAACACATCATAGATGAGTAGGCCCGACAGCAGCAGGCATGACACCTTGAGACTAGGCAGTCGCACAAATGCGATCATGGCCACACAGAGACCCATGGCAAGAGCTGCAGGAGATAAAAACATGATTCAGAAAAAATACCACCACAACATGAGGAATGAGGTAAACCAGAGGACGTGTTTACATGCTCTTCCTACACACAAACACAGAGTAAAGGCATGCTGACGCACCGTCCATGAGCAGCCAGTGGCCTGTCAGCACCCAGATGAGAACCAGCAAGACAGAGAGGGAAAACGACAGCAGCTCCGCCAACGTGAAGCGGCCACAGCAGCCGAACGAGATCCTGGAGACAAGAGAGACACGCTGGCTCACATCAGCAAGCACACGTCACTCGGCTGAGACATCAGGCTCTCTTTTTCACACCCCAGCATCTGATCTCTAACACTGTTGTCCATTAATACACAAGAGGATTGTTCCAAAGCAAACTGAACTGATTCTAGATTACATTGTGAGATTGAGTGAAGCCGCAAGGCAAATCCATGCGAACAAACAGGTTCATTGTCGGTGTCAAAAAGATTATTTTAAAAGCCAATTTTGGAAGATTCTGAGCATTCTATCAGCCAACAAATATATTTTAAGAGTTAATATCTTGGGTTGAGCCAATAAGCTAAATAAATAAATGTTTATATACACTGAAACCACATTACGATTGTTTTTTTCCTTTTCACCATTTGGAAATAAAAAGTTTAGGATCTAAAATTTGGATGTCAATTTATGATTCTGATATTTCAGATCTGTGCTATTTCAAGGTCACTATTCAAACTAAAAAGCTACATTTTGTGACATTGTGTCCACTTCTGACTAACCTAACAAATTATACTGAACAAAATTATAAACGCAACACTTGTTTTTGCCCCCATTTTTCACGAGCTTAACTCAAAGATCTAATGGACAACAAAGAGAAATAGGCCTTTTGTGTACATAGAAAAAGTCTTAGTTCTTTGAGTTCAGCTCATGAAAAATGGGGGCAAAAACAAAAGTGTTGTGTTTAATTTTGTTCAGTGTAAAATAGTGGTCAAAAGAGGAACCTTTTATTTGGAACAGGATCACAATATTGATATTTGTAATTATGCAGTATTTCATTATTTATTTTAAGAGATTAATTTGACTATTTTAATACAATAAAGAAAATTGTCATAAGTTGGGAATGGGAAATGTATCCATATAATGAGAAAAGTTAATGCAGAAAATAATGAAAAGTTACTCACTCAATGTATCTAAATAATGTGAGAGTAATATAACTATTAATGATAAATATAATAATAATAATAGTATTAAAAAAAATGAATATGTTTTATTCCATTTATTAATAATATGCTGCAATCAGCTATTTATCATTAGACTTCATATACACATGCTACTGAGGGACACAATTAATGTTTCCTAAATAAATGTCATGTAAGATTTCGATCTGAATAATTTGAATCCCAATGAGACACTATTTGTTGACATATAAACTGAGGTTGACTGCAATTAACCGCAAACCACACTGACGAGTTAGTAAACATTTCATACTTGTTCTGTGGTGAGCAGGGCCTGGTCAGAAACTGGCACATCGGCAGCAGGAGGAATGCAAATGCGATGGTCGCTAGAACTGCGAAAACAGAACAAAACAAACAATTACGTAAATATTACTCAAGCATATCACAGCGCAGTGACATGATGCGGCGTATAAACTAGGTCAGTGTGTGAAAAAGGAGCGGTGGAAGGTCATTGGTGTGTTTGCGTGCGGCACATACCTGCAGTGCATATGGTGAACACCACCTGAACCGAGTCGAAGAAGAAAAACATGACGAGCAGAGACACGGAGGCTCCGATGGGCAAGAATAGTGCCTGTGTAGAGTCTATGGTCTGAATACCTGTACAAATGTATGAGATGATTCAGCTTCTGGTAAGAATAGCATACTAACCTACCTATAATGCACTTCACCTTCCATTCCCAGTGTTATTAATGAAGCGGAAGTAATTATAGCTGTTTTTAATAGCTTAGTTTAGGACTCACTGTTGTTGGAGTTGGCATTGTTGAAGGAGGCGATGGGGTTTCCATCCTTGTCCTTCTCCTGGTTCTCACAGTCCATGTTTAATGACCTGTGTGGACAAACACCATTTACCCACAAACCTCGATTTCTCTGCCCCCTTAGTGAACCAACAACAGGCAGAACTAGGATGCAGTTTTACACTTGATAGTATTGATTTTGTCAAGTCACAGACAGCATATATAATTTAAAGCAAATTAAATCATGCCAACATTTTCAATAGCTACATCACATAAAATTATATATTACACTTTTATCTCTTTTGTTTACATTCCAGAAGAAAAATTGACACACAAAAAAAAAGCCTTCAAGAAAAATGTAAAACATTAGTACGATTTTTTTTAATGATTTTGAAAGATGCCTCTTATGGTCGTCAAAATACAGTAAACAGTAATTGGGTCTGGCCCCCCAACAAATAAATTAAAATGTTCATATCAGTCGATACCGATTAATATCATGATTCATTTCAAGTGTTTAAAGGCAGATTTCTGCTCCTTTGTGAAAGTTGTTGAAATCATACCAGTAACTGTGGTTTTAAAATGCTCTTTTTGGACAAAACTTCATGTTCTTCACATTTTTTATTCTTTACACTTGTCCAGTCATTTTTCCAGAATAAAATACTTATCTTAACAGAAATATAAATGTCCTGGTTTGTATCATGTTCTAATGAGTGATGTTTCAAAATCATGAAACCGGTTTGTGTTGGCTGACTTTGATGACATATCTTCAGCACAGTTTGCAGTGCAGGCAGCATTTTTATTTATTTAGTCATTTAGCAGATACTTTTATCCAAAGCAACTTACAAATGAGGACATTATAGAAGCAATCAAAACCAATAAAAGAGCAACAACATGCAAGTGCTATTACAAGTCCTGGTTAGCCTAACGCAGTACACGTAGGAAGGTTGTTTTGTTTGTTTAAGAAAATGAGCATATAAAATATAGAAAAAAGAAAGTGTTAGTTTTACAAGAAAAGCTAGCAGTTAGAGATAAATAAGCAATTGATAGAGGGTCAAATGTTTGTGTGTTTTTTTAAATAAAAAGAAGACAGATTAGATCAACTAAAATTAGAATAGAGTGCGCTAGAGTTAGAGGGTCAAATAAAGATGGAAGAGATGTTTTTTTAGCCGTTTCATGAAGATGGGTAAGGATTCAGCTGCTCGGATTGAGTTAGGCAGGTCATTCCACCAGATGGGAACAGTTAATGAAAAAGTCAGTGAAAGTGATTGCATTTTTAATAACATTGAATTTTTTGTCTCTTAGAAATGCACATTTGACAGTAGCTTGAGTTGACAGTAGTAGTATTTAGATAAAATACATTTGGAAACTAAACATTACTGATTATTAGTTTATAATTATAAGCCATTCTTAAAATTTCAACACAAGCTAATATACCCACTAAAAAACTCAAGATATTTAGTGACATGACAATCAATTCAACAATTATGACATTCAATTCAACAATGCTCAGAACAATAACAGAATACCACATTGATTATGGTTGTACACATAAAACACTCACATGTTCTACAAATACAAAATTTTGGTTGCAGGTCTGCAGTGAAAGAGATGAGAGCTTACCTGAAGCTGCCATAGACGATGAGAAGGATGGAGATAAGGAAGGTTGACACCTGGCTAGAGTCGATAAGGGAGTACGCCCTGAAAAGACAAAGGAAGTTTCCAATTATTGTATGCCACAACAAAAAACAAGACAAACGGTGCCAGGCAGGATATGTCGTCCCCCCTGTTTGACCCTTCCTGGTTCAAACTATTCACGCCCTTGAGAACTCAAGCCTTCAGATATTGATGCAAGTGTGCGGGTGAAACGTGAATCAAAGCTCATTCTAGTCCAGTTGTTACAGAGCAGTGTATGAGAAACATCTCAAGTTACGGTATTCTCAAACTCCCGAGCATCTTTTGAGACCTGCGTTTGCCTTTTGTAAATAACAAGCTTTTAGAGAAAGAGGTCAGGCTGTACACTGAGGTGACTCAAAATATGATTACAGAAAGCGAGCGACAGTTTGTTTGCTGGATAAATAATGTGCAGCTGCGAACAAAAGTGGACTTGTTTGTGTGCATTAATGAAGTATGTATGAATAAGGAAAAGAAGAGCAAGAAAAAGTAGGACGGAGCACAGACCTTATCCTCAAATGACACTTTAATATGGACAACAAATGGCTTGAAGAAAAACTCATTAGCAGTCACATAGAAGCCTAACCTCGGCTCTGTACGTAATGATCTTGAAACACAGGACAGACCTATGCAGAGCCCAGACTAACATTAGCCTCGTTTCCACTGTCGCGCCAAAAGTGGGCATGCTAGAGCATGCCAGGACCAGTCACGTTTCCACTGTCACTTCCAGAGGCTTGATTGGGCCTCGTCGGTGCTTCCTCTGGGCCAACGACCAGGCTTTTTTGGCCCGCCGAATACCTTGGGCCAAAGCGGGCCAGCTGGGGCTAGATGAGTGGCTATGAACAAAGGCGGAGTTTCTCTGCACCTGCAAAGCGTCAACGCCGTGGATCATTTAATATAGTTAACGGCGATAGCACCAGCATTAAGGACTGTTAAAATTATTTTAGCTCAAAACTTACTTTCAGACATTGATATTTTGAAATAACTTCTGTTTGCGATCCAATGAGGATTATGATCACCATACAAGGTTGAAATATTTATAAGCAATCAAAATTGTTTGTTCGGGAGCTCCCCCTGCTACACAGGTCATATTTTTTTATGGATGCGCTGCTCACATCCGGTGAAGACACAGTGAGAGCCACGCATATACAGCGAACGGAATTCAGTGCTCACGTGTGTCTATTTGTGCAAGAAATTACATACACGCGGAACTATCAAAATGCATGTCTCTGCAAGTATCTTTGTAAACACAGTTGCTTATGGCTTAGGTTCAGGTAAACAATTGATAAAGAAAATTATATTTATCCATGTTTGCAATTTATTTATTTTTCTATGCTGATTTACTCACCTAATCATTGATTATTTTTTCACAGGACAATTTTTGTTAGTTTCCCTATGGGAAATGATGTAAATGTGATGTATACTGTGATTACAAATAAATAAACAGACACGACTAACATGTGTCCTCTTTCTTTTGTGAAATAACGGTAAATGACACTATTTCGGTGTGACTTATTTGCAATACTAACAAATTTAATTCATTATGATTAATGTATCAATAATAATGTACAATATGTATATTATAATTCCTTATAATATAATGTTTACTATTGTAAACATTATAAATACGGTCCAGCATAAAGCATAGTTTTCAGTAACAGTGTCACATGCGCACAGCAGCAGATTAGTTTTGTTTTGAGTGAAAATAGGGCAAAACCTGGGAGGGTTTAAAAGAGTGCTAAGGGATAGGGTTGTGACGGTGAGGAAATTTTCCCACGGTTAATCGACGTGTTGTCACACGGTTATACCGGTATCACCGTGGTGGGCGGTCGTTTGAGTCTTTCCTTGCTCTCCATGGGTTTTAAATAGCCTGTAAGCGCCGTGCGCGTTTTACTTTGACTTTCATATCAGTGGCAATTCGGCATCAAGCAGTTGTTTGTTTTTAGTCATTTTTAGTTGTCCCTCTTTCCCCAACTTTCCTTTGCTTAAATAGCTTTTAAAGCACAATTAATAGCATTAATTTTGAATAAATTAAATTTGCAATAACAAAATACAACGTAGAACATCGAACTTTTATTAACAAAACGAATAAAAAAACACCATGCTATATGCCTAATATAAAATTTTAAATAACGTACACAGTTTAAATATACAAAACAAAAAATCAGTTAAGATTGAGGAACAAACAATTATGAAATTAAGAACATTTATTAGCAAAAATTAATAAGAAAGTTTGCAGAGACACCTTGATGTAAAAAAAAAAAATTAATAAATCACAGTGTCTAAATAAAATCAGCAAATACTGTGGAACCAAATAAATGATAAATTAACATTATCACTTAGATCAGGGATGCCCTGATAGATCAATCACAAAGGCAATGCGGGAAGATCGCGCTTTAGGTCAGTGTTATAACTACACGAGAGATATAACTACAATATAATATATTCACTAATGTTATGACTCACATGTTGAGTAATGTAAAAAATATATAGGCTATAAATAACAGTACCACCTCTCTAAGTATTCTGTGTTTCGGAGCAGCAAACATTTCTCATCCCGTGTAGGCTAATACAGACTGAACGGTGGCACAAGGTATGATCATGATATGCAAACTACAGCTCTCGGCTGGATAAAAGAAGCCAGTGTCACGCTAGTAGCCTAAAGTTTTGATGGACGACTATTGTAATCAAGGTAAAGCTGATTACAGTGACATGATCATGCATTAGGCGTGCGTTATGTCTGTTATTAATGATGCGCAAACAAACTGTGTATGTGCGCTCTCGGTTCACTCATATTTCTGCTTGAATACAGCTCAGTATATTCACGTAGTTGAATACAGCGAGTGTTTTATAACGGGATGCTCGCGTGTGTTGGAGAAGTGTGTGAGGATCGGGCATCAGACGCTCCAAACAGCTTGTTCTTACAGAGGAACTACTGATGGCGTCGTGAATAGTGAATAAAAAAATAAAACAAATAATAGTCATCTTTCTTTACGTGATAAATTAAATCTGATCTGTGATGTAGAGGTCTGCGCGGAATAGTTTTTAATCCGCACCCACCCGCTCCCGCAATATATTCACTGTTTAGGTTAATATACAGATAGGCTAACAAATAAAGTTTAGGCTGCAATTTTTTTTATTCGTCTTGTCAAGGGTCTTGAATATATTGACAGAAAAATGTCAATAACATTTTGCTGCCAACAAGGAATAAAGTGTCACAGAGAGAAACATTTTTTTATACAAAAATTTTAATCCTTATTTTTATTCGTCTTGTCAGGATACAATTCGTTTAGGCTAACATTCAGCCAACAACACAATAGAAAAAATAGCCTAATAGCTATTTTATTAGTCTTGTCAAAATACTAAATTCTTTTAACATTTTGCTGTTAACACAGCGAAAAGTGCAGCAGAGAAAAATAAATAAATTCAACACAGTCTGTCATTTAAAATGATAGGATAAGCATAATACAAAAAAAAGGAAAAAAGGAAAGACGAGTTGAACCATCGCATTCAGACTTTGCTCCATCCGTATTCTGCTCTGTCACTCATCACAAACTGCCTGTTCTGTTTGAGAGCCGTATATTTACCTCTGGTAGGCTTGCCTGCTCTGAGCATCGTTACACATGCTGTGCACAGACAATAAAATGGAGCACTGGTTCATGCGTGCAGCGCGCATAACGGTCGGAGTGCAGGCTGTACCGGCGCTCGATAAGAATAAAGCACAAATATGTTGTTCTGAAAGGACGTCGGGAACGGGATATTGTTAGACCGCCCACTTCCGTTCAAATTGCGCCAGAGTTACCAACCATTACCGCATTGTATTCGGGAAATTAATCCCGCGGCGCAATAAATCTGGTTGGGACACCGTGTCAATGCAGACCTAGAATGCTGTGATGCACGGCTGTCCTTTGTTCGGTGCGCTGCATTGAGCAGTAGCATTCAGTTTTAATTGTAGTGTCCTCTAATTGAACAAAATTATTTGTATTACTATAAATAAAATCTAAACGACGGTGTGGGACGGTGCCACGGTGGGTGGGTGACGTAACGGTGTTGCAGCTTAACACCGGTATAACTGCCATCACCGTCTATCGCGGCAAGCCTACTAAGGGAATTATACAAATTAATTATATGAATGTACCTCTGAAGGTTTTGACTTTAGAAATAATTCGATGGCATTTTGTTTTCATCTTCACTCCATGAAATACCTAAAGAAGTGCTCTTAATCGCAAAACTGCTTTGACCATGGTGTGGTGTTCAGCACCCCCTATTGTCAGTGAGTGGATTTACAGAGACTCATATTGCTGTGTGCGGTTTCTGTCTGGACAAAATTTTGAATATCGTTACTCTGTGCCTTTATCACTGAGGTGTGGACGCTGATATTCTTTAATATCGAGAAAGATTTTTAGAACGATACCTTTATATTAGTGCTGTCAAAGGATTAATCATAATTAATTACATCCAAAATATATTTTTTTATGTAATGTGTGTGTACTGTATGTTTATTATGTACACCGACATGCAGTATATATTTAGAAAATATTTACATGTATATATTTAATATAAATATTAAATATACAAATAAAATATTTTCTTAAATATATATACATGCATGTGTTTATTTATATATACAGTACACACATTATGTAAACAAAAACGTATTTTTGGATGCGATAACTCGTGATTAATCGTTTGAAAGCACTACTTTATAGTTATCATCCTTGGTGTGTGAACGAGCCTTTACAATGCAAAGGTGTCGCATAAGTGGCATCTGACATGGTATTTTTGTTTAATGTCGTTTAGAAAAGGAACTAATGTATCAACAATTTTATAATGTTATGCAATTAATTTTTAACATCCTATAAGGCATATCAATAGTAAAAACAGGAACTGTTAGCATAAAGTCATGTTAGCATAAAGTCGTTATTGTTGATTATTGCTCATGATGTTCTAATAATGATTATTTATTTTGATTACAAGAATACAAATGTAATATCAGCCCATTTTTATCTTGAATTTGGTGGGGGTTTGTTTGTATATTTTTCACTAAACACTCATTAATTTCTGACCCTGACACACAAGCAGATATTTCAAATATAATACTCAATACAAATGACAATACTCAAAAGACATTATACAAACTGTGTGAAAGATTTAAGGTCCAATAGCATGTCTCTTAGTGACAGAAAAGCACTGGTTTCTTTCTGCTTCCGACAATCATTCAATTCATTTAAATGACAATTTTTTTAACTGTTACAAGGAGCTGAAATATATCGATGCAATATCACAAGACAGAGAGGGACAGAATGAAGTGTCAGCAGATGTCCCTTAAGGGTGTGTCCTTGTAGATAACGCTTCATGTGATTTACATGATTGTGTTTGAATACACTCATGCTTCATTCTTGCACCAGCAACATACAAAAGCCTTTTGCACACACAAAAAAGGAGGCATGCACAACTTTTGGACAATCATCATGTCAATGACACTTTCAGAGTTTGACTCCTGATAGACATTTCAACGGTAATTTCAGGACACTGCTGTTGCTGTTCTATCCACAATCTAACAGCTGATCGTTTCTATAGACAGTCCCTGTAAATACACAAGAGGGTGCTGGCAGGCAGAACGCTGGCTTGTTGATGCATATTTGCAAAAGCTGACTTAATTATATAGTTGCTAGAGGCAAAAAATGCAAAAGGGACAAATTTTATAAATTCAGTGAAATCACAAAATACAATAAAACCAAAATGCTACAGATTTAATCTTATTACTAGGCCCATGTACAGTTTTATATTTGTGCTGAATTAAAAGCATAATTGAATTAAAAAACACTGTTGATCCTCACCTCTAATAATAGGAAAATATCCTTTTCTGAAATATTATATGCAATTATTAACTACTTGCAAGAAATCAGTGTACTATTACAAATAGAGACAAAGGCCATTGCACTACAATTAGGCTAAAGTTATAACTTTCCTCTACAATTTTTTTTAAAGCTATTTCCTGCATATTCAACATCAGGGTCCAATTCATTCGCCTCCGAGTCAGATAGCTCACTTAGCGCATGTATGTCTAAGTAAATTAACAGCCTATTGGCTGTCGATTGGCAGAAGTGGAATTATGCCACAGCTTTCAAGAGCAGGCACTTCCCCCTCTACAGCTCACTACCTCATTTTTATTTCACAGCCACATCTGACCACTAAAACCTTAAGATTTACACTGATTTGAATACAATATGTATTAGTTTGGTTACAAAGAACGCTAAAGCCAAGCACACCCGTCAAGGCAAAGTTTCCCTTGAGACACTTTTAGCAAATTCATGAAAATGGTGTCATTCAGGCTGACAAAAGACTGTCAGCAAAACTGCCAGTAGGACCAATAATCCAATAGGCCATAACAAAAGTGTGGTGGTAAAAACCGCTCTGACATACTACACAACAAAATCCTGTACTTGGCACTGCATTCAGCACTGTATAGGTTTTTGCATTGATTTTGCTTGCTCTTAAATGTGATTCAGTGGTATGGCACTTCCTGAATAGCAAAATCCTTTTTAAAGGGACAACAGCTGAGTGTGGGCCAAATGCAATGCAATATGATCATTTATAACATGGCTGTTTGCTGCAATAAGTACATAAAACCTGTCACCTTAGCAAACAATTCAGAATAACAGCAATAGAAATAGACAGCTTAAGATACTGACTTGTAAGACCTGAAATGACAGGTTGTTTGAGATGTTTATCACAATTTTCTTAAACTATAAAATGTATAATGATTTTTAAAATAGTTTAAGCTCCTTATTCATTACTTGTCACTTTTCAGTGGCTTTTTATATGTGGTTTACAGTATACTAACAGCAACTGCAGTCACCGAGTAATCTAGGGTTAAGTGCTTTGCTTGAGGCTTTAACCGCTCAGCTGTCAGTCCATATCTTTCATCATTAGTCTACCACTAGTTAGTCAGCTTATGACTTATCAGTTTGTCAGAAAACATTTATAGAAAGTTTAACAGTGCTTCCATCTGAACTTTCGCATTACATTACATTAAATACAAAGCACTGGCATATTACTAAACAGTTGATCTTTATACTGAACACACAATGTCTACTAAGGCTGTGCAATGAATCGAATTCGATTAACATGCACATCTCGACAGTAAAGCCGGTTTCTTGATTAGCAGTAACTGACAAGCTACGCAATATTGCGTTCATAATCGAAGGCGATTCATCTGCGATTACAAACGCGATATGTCCTAGCTTGTCAGTGAACTACGGCTCTGTGTATTAACAGCCGCTTCATCTGAAAACAGGTGATGGCGATTTACTGCTTATCAAGAAACCGGCTTTACTGTCGAGATGTGCATGTTAATCGAATTCGATTCATTGCACAGCCTTAATATCTACCCCTTAGGCCAAAACAAACAGATTCCCAGTGCTTCCTTTTCACTTGAAGTCAATATGCATTCTCAAACAATTTCACTTACATAATGCATTTGAGTGAAAAAAGATATCCAGCACAGTTAAAACGGACAATACTGTATCTATTAGGAATTAATTGGATGGTATAAAGTGGGTGTTTTATACCAGAATAGAGCCAGAACCTGAAAATATTAGCAATATCAAATATTGTCAGCACATACTTTTGAGGAGGCTTTCTAATCAAACATACAGACTGAAGGTCAATTTCACCATCGAGAGCATCTCAACACGTCCCATTGTTAAGGCTTGTTTTTAAAATCTATCATTATTGTAATATGTAATATCATGCGATAACCTGTAGGGCAGTGGTTACCAAAGTGGGTGCCACGACAACTGGCTAAGGGCGCCGCAGAATCTCAGCTTTTTTCCAATTTAAACAGCAAGAACTATTGTACCATATAATAACCTTTTACAGCATACATTTAAAAAATATAATCAAAACATATGAGCATGTCCAAACTAAAATAAATAAGCGAAAAAACACTGATATATTTCATACTTAAAGTTTAAATATGCATTAACTGCCCAGAGAGAATCGACCAGCCCGCTTCGCTCAGCCCCGCCCTTTGTACTGGTGCGCGCTCAATTTTATATTTCAAAACAGAGATTGACCGAACACAAATACCCTTCTATCTCAGAATGCGCCGTCAATGTGCTGTTGCTGTTTTCAACCTCTTACTTGTGTGAGCTAGCATTCTCATCCTGGCATACGTAAAAAACATTTTTTCCTGTCAGTGGAGCACTATCCTCAGTCTACCCCTGTATCAAGAGGCTGTGCTCACAAAAGCAGGAACATGTATCCCATTAAAATGCCTGCGACACAGTTCTGCACAGACATTTTAGTTTCACTTTTTAAGTTATAAGGTCAGATTTGAACAAAGCAAAATAAAAATAACTTTTTTTTAAATTTGAGTTGCTTATTATTTAAAGAGTTAAATGAGTTTTGTTCCGATGACTCCCACATACAGTAAATGGTTCAAATCGGTCTGTTGACATGTCATCCAGTTGTAAAAGACAGATGGTTCATTTGAATGAGTTGTTTCACCTCATATTATCTCTTTTGTGATGCATCCAGGATTTAGCGATTCTGCGATCACTGAATTAATCACAAAATCAAGCAAACTCCGCAGTTTTCGCAAGTGCTCGCTAATTTTTCGCAGATTTTGGGCTTAGATTCGTACCATGATGTCATCACAACACGCATTCAGTCAAAGAAAGGTTGTTTCTCAGTTTGAAAAATGGAATGAACAGACTTGCGTTCTCATCATGTCCGATTTACAAGAGCTACACTGGACAAAATAACCAAAAGCGGAATGAATCCACGCTACTGGTTTGGGCTACGCAGCGCCGACCCGTTTATCTGCTCGGGCCGGAGCCGCGGGCTGCTCTCAATCACGCGACATCATTATATACAGTGCTGGGAGATACAGTGAAGAGAGTAGTCAAATTCACCGTAGAATCAATAACATCTGTCAAATCGTGTGGGAAGCATTCAAATTCAGCGCAGAGTTCTGTTAAAGCTACAGATATCAGAACAAACAGCACTGATGTCGAAACCAAGAGAAACATTGTTCATTAACCACAAATCTCCACAATTCACCATGGATTTAACAAAGGACAAATTTGTGGCAGAAATAATGTTTTCGAGTGTTTTTTATTGCTTCACACAACTTTCCTAGCACTTCATATAATTAAGTATTAGCCTTCCTAATTTTAAAGTTATTTTTAATGTGATGACATTATTTGTTCATCCTTCATAGGTTGCCTCCATTTATAAAAACTAAAAGTTTCATAATGTAGGAAAGCAAACACTTATTTAAAAATATACAGGACATTGAATTACCACTATATGGCTACAGAGATGTATAGGCGTATTAGCCATTTCCACTCCATTTATTTTTATTTATTTATCTAATTATATTTAGACATTATGGATGACGGTAATAAAAGTAAATTTTATCTACATCTCAACTACCCAGACAGCACAAGTACATCATCTGTAAGACGTCTGCTAAAGATCTGGGAAACATCTGCCTTTTAATCTGATAAACATCTTAGAAGCAGTTTTACATGTATTCTAATAAATGTCTATTCGACTGCTCCCTGGGTGCCGCAGCATAAATGACTGCCCACTGCTCCAGCAGGTGTGTGTGTTCACAGCTGTGTGTGTGCACTTTGGATGGGTTAATTGCAGAGCACAAATTCCAAGTATGGGTATACTTGGCCACAAGTCACGTCACATTTTTTTTTTAAATGCAGACATCAAATAGACATCTCCGAGATGTACATGTGTGATCAGGGTGAGTGCTTTACTGTCAGGTGCTGGTGCCACCTTCTGTAGAACTTAATGGCACTGGTGTCCTCAAATGCCCTACGATGGTTCTCGAAGTCAGAAAAGTTATAATAATGTTAGACGAATGTTGTGCATGGTATATTTTCGCTGCAAAACAATAAAAAAAAAAAGCAAATAGCACCGCAAATTTTGAGAAAAGCGGCAGCAAAATCACTAATTTTAGGCCGCAAAAATCAGGAAAAAGTCCCGCGAAATCCTGTAGGGACTGATTAAAGCTGTTGTGTGTTCTTCATTTGTTGTTTGCTCAGCTGGATTTAATTTTATATGTATGTTAGGGTGACCATGTGTCCTCTTTTTGGACCTAAAAAAGCATCCGGCCAGGATTTCTAACTCTCCCAAAGTGTCCGAGATTCAGCCTTTTCTCCATTCATTGTGTGCATTTTTGTTTTAAAGCCCTGGGCAGGACTGTTTTCTTAATCCCTGTCGCTTTCTGAACAGCCTGCTCACGAAAACATTCTAAAATTTCATATAATTTTCGCACATCAGGGAGCCGCTATCAATATGCGGAGTATTTAAATAACATTTGATGCAGCTCGTGTTGGATGCAGGGTTGCCAAATTCGCAGGTTGATTTTCTCCCATGGGTTAAAGGTTTGAAATATTGCATAAATTACATTTGACTGAAATGCTAGTATTGAAACATTTTGTATCGGATAAAACTGTGCTAGATGTTAAGTTTTGTGAAGGATGACCACTGGTAAGAAGACTTTTAGCTGTTTTTAATGATCATCTGCATAACGGTGACTGTAAAATATGGATTTTATGAGTTTTGATATTATGGATATGGGCATTGCGCTACTTTGGGGGCTACTTTAACCTCCCTACTTTAACCCAACCCCCCACCACCCCGTATCACTGTCCTATTTTTTGAAAACTAAAATATGGTCACCCTAATGCATGTACGCATGTCCATTTAGTTTAATTGGGCCGGGGTGCTGTGGGAAGAAAAACACTATGAAGGGGTGCCATGCAAAAGGTTTGGGAACCACTGCTTTAGGGCACAAACAAGCATTGGGTGCTGACAAGCCTACAACATTATTTCAATTATCTATTTTGAAATTGGTTACAAAAATACACAACTGTTCAAAAGTTTGGGGCTAGTAAGATGTTTTTTAATTAACGCTTTTATTCAGCAAGAAATAATTAAATTGATTAAAAGTGACCGTAAAGACATTTATAAAGATTTCCATTTCAAACCAACATTTCTTGTTGAAACTTTCTACTCTAATAATAAATAAATTATATTGTAAAAAATATATTCAAATATAACATTGTTCAATTATAATTAATAACACAATATTAGTTTTTACTGTTTTGATCAAATGATGCAGCCTTGATGAGCATAAGAGACTTCTAAAATAACAATAACCTAAAGTTTCAGTTATGTTTAAATGAAAGGCTATGAAGACTTTTTTAAATAACATGCACTGGCAAATTGCACACAGTAAGATCAAGAACATGCATTAAGAAAGTATCAAACAGCATCAAAAACCAGAGGTCAGTACGTACTTGGTTTTGAAATCACGGTTTGGTATGTTTTTTTATACAGAAGAGGCAAAAAAAAAATTTTTTTTAAAATTTTATGAATTCTTGATTAGCCTCTGTCTACATTAAAATGGCTACAGCACACTCTTGGTACTGCAGTTTATGGTGTTGTTGTAAAATAGGGGAAGAACATTTTCATTGCTTTCACTTTTGGATGCAAAATATATCTCAGTCAGAATTGTTGCACTCTGTATATTTGACACACATGCATGTGTTGAGGCTCCTTCAGTGAACTCGGTCAAGTTAAACGGATACTCGCTTTACTGTGGGCCATAAGGCAAAATGGAAATACTAACACAAATTTCAATTTTTTGACTAACTTTTGCACTGTGCACTCATGCGCCTAATTTTCTTAGGTGCACCAGCACAAATAGAGTGCAGTCCACGATACAACTTATTCTGTAAGCGACTAACTAACAATCTGGTCAACAGTTCTTTATTTGAAAACCACATTCTACAAGCAAAAGGTAACTTACTGAAAAAGTGTTGGTGCTTAAATTATCACTGAGCAGAATTTAAAGCTTAAAACATCTCAAGATAAATAAAATCTAAGTGTTTAAGGCGTCAAACTGAACATCTCATGTGCTCAATGTATTATGGACTACTGCAAATTGCAGTTACAATGTAACATTACATAATGTATGTTTAGCTTTCAATATTGGCCTAATTAAATAAGAATGACCCACTTCTCTAGCATCAACTATTAGCTCAATATTGCTACACTGATTTATCAGATCTTCCATTAGTGTCTGAGCGAAGGGATGTTTTGCAGTGCTTTAAATTATTACAATAAAACAATCCGATATTTTGAACCGATAAAGACTAAAATAATTAATGCCAAAATTAATAAAACAAGATGACAAAAAAAAAAGTATTTACAGTTGTAAACATTCTTCTATGCAAAAGTATAACAACAACATTAAATGAACAGTGTTATGTTAAAAATATTTAATACATCATACCTTTTCTTGATTTAATATTCTTAAACATTTTTTTAAAACTTTATTTTCATTTAAATGTTTAGTTTCTCAAAAAATTTGTAATGCATTTGTTGTATGTTTATTTCATGTCTTTATCTTCTTAAATGAATTATATTTTGACAATAATAGTTGCCATGAGGACCTTTTAATTTTGTTACTTCTTATGTAAACAGCTTTGGATAAAAGCGTCTGCTACTCAAATGACAAAGTCAAATGCTCAAAGAAAAAATAACTGTTCTGTTCTGTCTAATGTCTCTCTGTGCTCATACTGTATTTAATGAAGGCAGATTCTCAATAAAACTGTTTTACTTTATATATTTGACTGTTTATGTTGCAGTCAACAGGATAAATATGAAATAATTAACAGAGATGCAGAACATGCAGGATTCTTTAATTTGTAAAGCTCTCCTTAATATTAAAGATACTAGTCATGCACAAAATACTAATTTATAATTGTTTTGACCGTTGTCTGATGAAATCAAATAATACACAATATAAGACAAGACAATTCCTGTGCTGTGATTTCTTCTATATTTGCATGTACATTTTAGAACAATAATATCTGTTTTAACTGAAACTCTCGCTGAAGACAGAGCAGATGCAGTGCGCTGAAATTTTTGATATTACATCCTTAACATGTCATGCACTGAGAAAACATGTGATGGCAGATGGACTTTCATACTTTTCTTGGCCTTGACGTGTTATTTACTTGGCAGTCAATGGGACAGTCATAACTCACAAGCCCCGGTTTTTGTCCTAAATATCTTAAATTGTGTTCCAAGACTAAAGAAGATTTTATGGGTTTGGAACGACCAGGGGGGTAAGTGATTAATGACAGAATTTTCATTTTGGGGTAGAGCCTTAACATATTTACTAGCCACTGTGGTTGGTGGTCAAAAAAAGTTAGTTTGCACCATCATAACCGTGGTTAACATTTAGCCAGTTCTACAACTAGACGATGTGCAAGAGAAAAAAGCTCTGCTCATTCCACATCTCAATAGATCAATTCAAAATCCACAAGCACTTTCCTTTTAAATAAGCACATCCAAACGTTGTATATCTCAGACTTGCTATTCAGATGCAAAAATGGTCCACTACAGTCAATGGTCTACTGCAATGTTGTCACACTTGTGTTCTGTGAACTTTAGTCATACGTGAATTGGAGAGTCAAGAACAATTGCTAAACTACAGATTACAGACGTATTCTAGGCAATAGAACCCATGATTTGATTACGCAGAAAAAACAGGTCTAACTTATTTTAAAGATCAAACAAATGTTGTTCCCTTTTACATATACTAAGCTAATGCGTTTTGAATATTATTGATTGAAGTATACGTACTTCATCAGAATGAAGATAACCTATTAAGGACAAAAGAGCTTGCTTAGTTGACATTGTTTGTTTAAATGGATTAGTGCCAGACAATTACTTGTACACATATGGCACGAGGTCAACAATTAAATGCAAGTTACTCAGTCTGCTCTGATAATGAGAATTCTATCTATGTGGCATGAGAGGTCACTGCTTAAATATCAGTTGTTGTGTACATGTGTCATTTGTGTACATTAGAATAGCGGGTCTAGTGTACAGTCATGCCATTCCACTTCCACTGCTTTAAATCAAGAGCTGCTAAATACAGAATTGCAGGTAAATCATGGGGATTTCCTGGGCTTACAACTTAAGCTCAACAATACCATGATTCTACAGGCAAACAAACGTCATTCAAAACTGCCCAGCTGAGATATTAGAGATGCAGACGGTTATGAACACCTACACGCCAGTCAAACTTACTGGAATGTCCTTTTCACCGACTTGGCTGGGATAAGTAGATGAGTTAAATTCTGATGAAAGTTATGAAAAAAATAATCTATCAGTTTCAGATAGAGTTTCAGATTGAACTTATGAACACAATGATCATCTTCTGAACACTTTTTTGAATTATTGTTAACATTTTGCATAATTTTATAGTACATAATTATATAAACATACATGTATAATTTAATCTATAAATAATTGTAATGTATGTGTCTGTGTGTGTATTCTTTTTTTCATGTAAGTTAGTTTATTTTTATTGCATTAGATATCTAATGCTATCTTCGTGGCAAACACAGAGTTGGAAAACTACAAGATTTACTAACACAAAATAAAATTCAATAAACAAAAATACAATTATACAAGATTTTATTTGCTGTATATTTGTGTTTACTTCGTTTTATTTGGCGTTTGTATATTTTGTTAATAAATTAATATATGATAAAAAAGTGTTTAGGTAAATATTACTAAAGTCCCTGAGTGAGTGTTATTTTCATGTTAAACAGCAATAAATATATAAAATAAATAAATGACACCGTTACACTTGAAATGTAATATATATATATATATATATATATATATATATTATGAAGTAATATTGTAAAAGCATGATTTAATCTAATATGTGCACATGTCAAATAGTAATATATTAAGTAATATCTGACTATATAATTTACTTGTTTAAATATAACAAATATATAAATGTACTAAAAACTAAATATATTACTTATACAGTATTACAAATACACAATTTATTAACAAAAATTTAGAAAATTAAATAGTTTGTGTTTTAAATATTAACTATATGATGGAAATCATAATAAATTAATTATATTTAGATAATTTTTCAAAATAGCCCCAAAACGTAAACATTTAAGTCTATAACATTTCATACACTGCAACATTTTTGCAATTTATCTCCAGCTATATCACTAAAATCCTGACACAGATAAAGAGTGAGGAATATGCTATAATTCATATCAACCTATAGTTAAAATGAGAAAATCTCAGTTCACAGTGACTTGAATATCTTGTTTACACATTACAGCCTCCATCTCTAAACCTAATGTGATGTCTACATAGAGGGCATTTTAGGGCATCACTTTTGAAATTATACAACGACAAAACCGGCAGTCTAGGTAGTCAGCTCCCTGGGCTTTTTGAAACACAGCCGTGTCTTGCATACACTGCTCTCTTCCTTAAAAACTGGATTAGAGCAGCTAATGAGCTAAAGCACCGCAAGCACGACCCAATCTACGATTACCGGCTACGACAACACTGCTTTTGACGAGAAATGACGAAATAATGATCAAATCAATGACATTATATTGATTTAATAATGTTTTAGAATGCACTGGTGGTGTTAGCACGTTAGCGCACTGCATTTCCCTTTGTGTCACTACCGAATCAACCAAATAAATAAACACGCACGACGGGAAATATGCGTTTTAATAGCAAAAGGATTGTAAATAAATTATTTTGTGAGGTAACGTAAAACGGATTAAATGAGTGGCTGGCTTGACGGCGGTCGAGATTAAAACGCCAAACCCGTAAATAAGAGAGCTAACGTTACGTTAACGTTAAGTTAATAGGCTAACGTTAACACATAAACGTTAGACCCAAAAAACGCCTCAAACCTACACCGGAACGCAATGCTGCCGTATTAACGGCGAAACTGGGATAAAAATCACACATTTTAGACGCTGACAAAGGCTTTACGTGCGTTAAAGTGCGCTGAGTGTCGGTGTTGTGTCTTAATGGTTAACGTTATATCAGCTGCTGGCACTCACCAGGAGTAGCTCTGCTCCGCCATGTCAGTCAGTCAGTCAGGCAGCGGCTGAGGACTCAGGTTGGGCTCAAACGACGAGATTATCTCCTCCACACGCTCACGGTTTCACCTTCTTCACCGAGCCCCCTCCGATAACAACATGGCGATGTGTTTCCTTCGGCAGCTCGCAGCAGAAATGACAATGCTAGCCGCGGCCAGAAACAAAAGCAGTCCGGAGAAAAAAAAAACGAAACGTTTCGCTGACTTCAGCTAGCTGGCTGGCTGTCCTCGCAACAGGCCCCGCTTTTCAAAGGCCCTCAGATGAGCTGCAACCCCATCTTCGGTGTGCATGCAGAGAGAGCTGTGTGCTGGTTTTGTAATGGAAGCGCTCGGATAGCTTTGTTTTCTATGGTGAACGACCGAGGAGTGCGCGTGTACGCGTTTGCCCACACAGAGCAAATTGAAGGGACAGGCTCTGCCACGCTAGGTCACATGCAGTACTGCAGCTTCGACACGCTTCTCATGATTGGCTCGGCTGAAATTATGTAGTAGGCCTGCGTTTAAAAAAGAACAAGCGTGAAAAAGGCCAGGAAGCTGCAAATTATGTTAGCTTTGAGTTTGTGATCCTCTTTATTTTATATTCTCATCTAATAAACAATATAAATAATGCCACTCTATATAACGATTGGTTATAAATGGTCAAATTTATTTCACAATATAAGTTGTCAAAAATTATGTTCACCAGCTAAAAATGGTTCATAGTCATTTATTCTATCTTTTGCTGCCGTGTCAATAGGAATTATCAGTTTACATTTACACGGTCTCTTGGAGCATCTTGGAGACGTTGTCACAGTTCTTCTGGATTTAGTCTGTCTCAGTTAGTTTTTTCTTTTTGTCATTCCAGACAGCCCGGATCAGATCTCTTATACTGGCTGTTTCAGACTCCTTGTGCAAACAAAAATCTCACTGGATTATTATAATTAATGGCAATATGAAAAAATATTATAGTGTTTATAAATGTAGTCCTAGGGCATCATATAGGCCTAATGTATTTTTGTTGCTATTTTTCTGGGGAAGACTTGGGGCAGTCGTGGCCTAATGGATGGAATGTCGGACCCAAGGTTGTGGGTTCGAATCTCGGCTCCAGCAGGAATAGTCCACGACTGAGGTGAGACCCTTGAGCAAGGCACCAAGACCCCGACTGCTCCCCGCTGCTCCAGATGTGTGTGTGCACTTGGATGCGTTAAATGCAGAGAATGCATTTCACTGCTGGTTATACTCTGTATAATTGTGTATGTGACAAATAAAACGCATTGCATTTAGTTGTCACAATTGTTCTTCAGTGAATAGGGAAGTCAGATTCTGTATAAACAGTCTTGACTAGAACACTCTTGCATATTTATACCATTATTGGATATGATATAAAAGATCCAGTCTACTGAACACACATTGAATAGTCAGGAGTGAACACACATAAATTATCTTTATTATTCAAATATATCTGGACAAATATATTATTTATATAATCATTATGATGACTAATTTATTTGAAGAGCAGAATTCACATAAATTATTCTAATTAGCCTTATATTTCGTGTTTCAGTAAGGTGTGCATGTCTATGTGAAATTATTGTTTCTGCATTTAATTGTATAAATTTGTTTTAAAAAATTTAATGGATACTTATAAAGATATACGCTTTTTGTACACATGGGTTAATTATATATATCTTTTCTTTTGTATTATTTTGTGGATTTACATAAATGTCATGTTAAATGTTATTTTTTATTATAGTTTTATTATAATAATAAGGTCAATTGCAAGCTTCACATTTTTTTGATCCCACAAAAGATGCCAGAGATGATTTTTTTTTTACTTTATTATAAAACTGTTTGGTTTTGTTCCAAATTACTGTTTACATTAATTTGGTTGCAGAATCTATCTATTTGAAACGTCATGCTTATTTATTACAACTTTTAACAGTAATTTTGTTTATTTGTTCTGTTGGTCAAAAGTAACATTATTGCCATTTCATCTGCAACACAATTCAGATAATTCATTCGAATATAATTTTTGACACAGGTCACAGGAAGTGTTTGGCTTCAGTTGTTTTAGGTTTAGTTATGGGCCACTATTTTTGCCTTCTGTATGGCAGAGGTTATACTAAACAGATGGTACACCAATTACTGCTGTCCTTTCCTGAAAACATTTTGTGCATCGGGTAAATTATCAGGGACTCAGTCAATAAGTCAATAAGAGGATACATTGGCAATCTCCTGCTAATTCCAAAGCCAAAACTACAGGAAAGGGCACACCATTGTTCTTTTTTTCGCTCAGTCCAGAAGCTCAAGTCAGTGTAAAAGAGCTCAGCGGCAGGGTCTTTGTGTGTAAGGTATAGAGAGGAGTCGGATAAATCCCCGGGGCTTCAGCCTGGGATTACAATAATCTGCAAGGAGCTGTTGTTCCCAGAGATTATTCCCAACTTGTCCTTGTAACCACAACAGTTGCTTAGAAAGATGCTGCCCAGAGTCAGTGGACTATTGATTCTTAGGTGCGTCTCATCTAGTCCTGCTTTGCATATGGCCTTGAACTGAAAACATGAACATTATACATGTTCAACATGTATATAATTCAAGGTTCAAGGTTTCTTTATTTGTCACATAATAAATTATACAGGGTATAATTAGAAGTGAAATGTCATATGTAATATAATGGTATAATTCAGCATGAGCCTATGGGATTTTTTATTTCAGCTGTTCTATCATTCACCTGCTGAAAATAAGTCCTCTACAAACGGTCAAATCATTGATTGTAGCACAAACAGTTACACATCAAACCCCAAATAAAGTATTACAGTAACAATAATAGTGTTTCAAGAACTATAAAAATACATTTTTAAACCTTTTGTCACATATGTATTTGTTTGGGAAGCATTTTTACAGCCCCTTGAATGTTTGATGCAACACAATGTTTGACATGACCGTGATAGTTTAATATTCTTTATTTAAGCTGCTTTCTTTTTATTAAGACATTTATTGTGTATACAGAACATGACTATTTCCTCTTGCGCCTTTTTAGTATAATTTATAACCACTAGATGGCGAGCCAGTGAAAGAAAAAATCAAGCTTCACTAAGAATCCGGCCAGTGTGAATACAATGTTTATCATTGTCCTAATCAGTGGTGGTCAAAGTACACAGATCAAGTACTTGAGTAAAAGTACAGATACGTATACTAAAATATTACTCCAGTAAAAGTACTGCTTTTTCAATTTTACTCGAGTAAAAGTACAAAAGTACTCAATTTTTTATGTACTTAAGTAAAAAAGTACTGATAGACAGATTTATTTTGCAATTTTATATAGACTACTTTATTTAATTTTATATTAGCACATATTTTTATAATCCTACTGCCCAAAATACCTGGGTTTTCCCCAAAATAACCACTATATAGAGTCAAGATATATATTTTGTTGATATGGACTACGTTGATGAGAGTGATGTAGTAATGTACCTGAGAGAAAACAGATTTCACCATCTAATCTTCACCAGGAAGAAAAAAGTGTTTTAGAACTTGTTGTTTTGCAGAACGTCAGTTATATATGACATGAGAATTAGGCCTGAAATTAGGAAGAACATTTTAAGGAAAATCTAATTATATTTTCGTAATGATTTTTTTTTCTTCTCAAACCTTGTCTGTGGTGTAAAAACACCCCTGGCCAAATGCCCCCAGAGGGCTTCATCACTTCCCACTCTGATAATTACTGTAGTTACTATGTTCTGAACATCACATCCTTTCTTTTTCCCTCAGATGGAATCTATCTAGGTGGCTGAATAAAGATATTTGGACTTTATATCTAAACATTTCCTCAACTTAGCACCAGCAAGCTTGTTAGCTAGACAGTTAGCATCAGCTAACAATATTTACTTATTTTCAGTATGGTTATGAATAAACATTCATATCTGTCTACTCGGCTAGTTGATCTAAACAATATAAAAATGTATACTGTTGATAAACAATATAAAAACAGACGTCACATAGGTCTAAATGCATAGCATTTAAAAAAATCTGCTAACGTTACAGCAGCGGGGAATACGAACGTGTGTATCTCCCCCGGGTCCACACCATCTTAACTCGTTCTTGCTCCGAGCGGGTCGCGAACCCGGGATTCCGGCGCGGGAGGCGGGCGCTCTAACAAGGAACGCCAAAGGCTACAGCCTCTTGCATCAGTCACTAGAGCGCCTCTTTTTGAGGTGAGGGGAGTGAGGTTTACACATAGCCCTTACTGGTATACATCCGTTACACGAGCATCAGTTATTTTATTTAATCGGTGTTATTTTAATGTTTTGTTTTTTGACCTAAAACATAACGTTAGAGACACTGATGTTGATCTGTCTGCATTCAAGCATTTCAGTGGGCTTAAATAGATCACCCTTTACAGCAGATTTAGTTCACAAACAACTGACAGTTTTGACCTAAATATTATTTTCAGTTACAATAATTAATCCTAAAATTCGACATTAGTAACGTACTTTTCACAGCATCAGTAGCGCGCGCTCACGAGATCTCCCGGTTCTTTACTTGTGAGTTCAGTTCACTGAAGAAGACTCGCGCTAAACGGATCATTTGAATCAGTGAGTTTTCGACTCGAGAACAGCTGCAATCGGATCATTGCAGTTCGTGAATGAATCGTTTGTGGCGATTTGCAAACCGATTGAACAGGTTCATTGAAAATAATCAGTTTGTTCATGAATCATACACCGCTTCTGCGTCTCGGAGCACGTGATGTATCACGTGAGTAACGATATGTTTTATGAAATGTAGTGAAGTAAAAAAATGCGATCTTATGCTTTGGAATGTAGTGAAGTAAAAGTAAAAGTTACTCAAAATAAAACTACTCCAGTAAAGTACAGATACTTGAAAAATGTACTTAAGTACAGTAACGAAGTAGTTGTACTTCGTTACTGACCACCACTGGTCCTAATTATGATCAGCGGGACCCCTGTGGAGAGGGTGAGCAGCTTCAAGTACCTCGGTGTAAACATCTCCGAGGACCTGACATGGACTGCACACATCCAAACACAGGTCAAGAAAGCCAGGCAAAGGCTGTACCATCTGCGACAGCTGAGGAAATTCAGGGTCTCACCAGCTATCCTGAAAACTTTCTATTCAGGGGCCATAGAAAGTGTACTGACTCAGTGCATCTCAGTGTGGTATAATAATGCCACAAACCAGGACTGCAAAGCTCTGCAGAGAGTCGGTGCGCTTAGCTGAGCGCATCTCAGGGTCTGCTCTTCCCTCTCTGCAGGACATCTACCTCAAACGTTGCAAAGCAGAACTGCAAAATCATCAAGGACTCGAATCACCCCGGTAACCACCTTTTCATTTTACTGCCATCTGGCAGGCGCTACAGGAGCATGTTGGCTAAAACTGAAAGACTGCGGAGGAGTTTCTTCCCTCAGGCCATCAGGCTCCTAAACTCAGTCTCATAACAGCATAACATCCACAGGACTCAATTTAATAAACTGTAATCACAACCATTATTCCCCATCATCCACACTGCTGCTATGTGTACATTCCTGGTACAACCTATTTGCACATTCTCTTGCACTGCACACTTTATCTCATTGCACATCTTACCCTTATTTTATTTCATTATTTGTTTCTTATTTAATTCTCACAATATTTGTATATATATATACTCTCTCGTGTTTTTGTTTCATAGTTTTTTATTGCTTTTATGTTATTTTTTTTATTTTATTATCATGTTTTATTTTTCTTTCTTGCACTTTCCATTGAGCGGACCTGTCCCGACTAACATTTCACTACTTATTATACCCTGTATGATTGTGTATGTGACAAATAATAAAGAACCTTGAACCTTAAAGAACCTTGAACCCTTGAACCTTGAACCTAATTAAATATATGAAACAACCTATCCAGTGCATCATGACTTCCAGATGGCTGTGGTGTATTCACTCTGCAGTAACTAGAGATATTTAAACTAGAAAAAATGTGAGAATATTAAACAAAATAAATATTACAATTGTAATATTTTTCTGTTATATATTTATTTTTATTTTTAACAATAATAATTATTCACATTACAGGTTGTTAAATGTTTAGGTAAACCATCTAGCTTTTTTGCCAAAAATCGCAGGGACCCTTAAAGGTTCTCTTATGTCGCCAACAAGCGCATCTCATTACAAGTTTCAAAAGAGTGATCAAACGTGAATTTTTTTTAATGTTTTAAATTAAATGTTTAAAGGAATATTTCACCCAGTTTTAAAATAGGCTAATAATGTACTACTAAGGCCATCCAAGAAATAGATACATTTGTTTATTCATCATAACAGACTTGGAAAAATTTGACATTACATCACTTTCTCACCGGTGGATCCTCTGCAGTGAATGGGTGCCGTCAGAAAGAGAGTCCAAACAGCTGATAAAAACATCACAGTAATCCACAAGTAATCCGCAACACTCCAGTCATCAATTAATGTGTTGTGAAATGAAAAGCCGTGTTTGTAAGAAACAAAACAATATTTGTATCAGCTGATTGGATTCTCATTCTGACGGCACCCATTCACTACAGAGGATTCATTGGTAAGCAGGGGATGTTATGCTAAATTGATCAAAATCTGTTCTGATGAAGAAACAAGCTCCTCTACATATTGGATGGCCTGAGGGTGAGTATTTGCCTTTTCAGCTAATTTTCATTTTTGGGTGAACTGGTCCTTTAAGTTGACTTAATGACTAGATATCAGCACTCGTCCAAAAAAAACAAAACACATGCGAAAATTAATTGTTCACAATACGATTTATGATATGCATTGACAAATATGGTGAATATTAATTTCATGCCAGCTTTAAAAAACAACTTTTTGTGCACTTTTCAGTGCAACAATATATGGATACATTGGTACAACTGTGACAAAGTGAAAGCGAGTAGGTGGTTAAGAAGAAAAGAAGGGTAATGTGTTTACTATGTAGCATGCTATCTAGGTCATAAATGGAAGTGGGAGTTCACTTTTTTGTATCATGACTTAAACAATGAATTTCTTTATAACCCGCTGACAATACGAGAACTAATGAACCTCATCTGAATTAACAGGTATCTCTGGACATCCATACCCTTGCACTGCTCGCTCTCAATCGGGTTTAAGCCTTAAATGGACAAAAAAACAGTGTTGACTGGAACCGATCGCTATTAGTTGCTGAAATAGCAGAATGAGATGGAGGAGATAGAGGCTCGTCTAGGTGGTTGACTATCAAATGCTTCATTTCCTGTGCACAGCTGGGGTGCACCTATGCTCATGCACTTTACTGATTCAAAGAACCTGATTACAGTTGTCAGTACTTCTGCTAAAACACCTATTTGAAAATGAGGGGAAATGTTACAATAAAAATCCCCTTGGGAACAGTTAGTGGCTCAGAAAAGGGGAAGTTAGTGCTGAGATTAAGAATATATATATATATATATATATATATATATATATATTAATATAATATAATATTCTGGTCAGTTAAGGTCTGTGACAAGAAAAATTTGGCCCATAAATGTGGCTCTATAAAACCTTTCTGTATTGTTGCTATAAAACAGATCCATTTTAAACACACAACAAACCAAATACTGTGCTTAACTCACAATATAAGATGTCTGGCTTTGCTACTTTCATGTCTCGTGAGAATAAAGTTACTGTCAAAGTCAAATGGGCACCCTGGTTACCCGTCAGGGTGTGAGATATCACTGCACAGGAAGTGGAAAGTCAGCATTCAGTTCCACTTGTAAGTGCCCAACTGCAACTCATATATATTTTTTAAAGGAAAGTACTGTTCATTGAGCTTCTTTTAAAATGAAGTCAAATCAATTGAACACGGCCCTAGATGTAGCATACACTACTTAAAATTTTTAATTTAAAATTCACATTGGCTGTAGCAACCCAATATATGCTAGGGCTGCATACTCTGCAGTTCCCTATGATGTGAATAAGTATATCGTAAACATGAATTTGGCACTAGCAAGGCTCTTGATCTGTACTCATCAAGTGATTTTAGGGGGTCTTTAAACATTACAGTATCCCTAAATTATTCTGTATAATAACGAGAAATCCAATGGCAAGTGCAGTAGTTGTTATGCATCATAAGGCCTTTAGGATGACGGTGTTGATGAGCTGCTTTCAGGAGCTCCTGCGCTAGGGCTCCAGGGTTCTGTGGAATCCGGGTGAGCTGACACCGAATCCACCGTTGATATAAGAGCCTGATCAAAGCCGCCCTGTTTCGCCTGACCGATTTTCACAGGATTACGGATTAGGGAGACAGGAAGCAGCTAGAGAGGCGCGGAAACAGACAGACAGAAAGAGAGAGGGGGAAGATGGAGAATGAGAGAGACAGACAAACAGAGGGCTAGAGACCGCTATTATTATATGGAATCACATACTGAATGCAGAAATGTTTAATACAATAACGGTGAAATGTGTTAAACCCCAAGACTGAAATTATAAGAGCAATTGTAATGACATTCATAATGAATGGTGTACTTTTTTCAATGGTGCAATTTTTTTTCTTTGTTAAAGATCATTAGTTTCTCTCTACAGAACGTTTTGACTGAATAGGGCCTGAATAGAATATAGGGCATGCATTTTTGCAAACATTAAGTCATTTTTTTTCACTGATTTTTGTCAGTGAAAGGAGGTGCTTAGCCTTCAGAAAATGCTGGTGGCTAACCTCAGGTTAACACCAAATTTGTGTTTTGATAGCTGTTTTGCTTTCTATTCACCTTATATGAGATATGCGCATTTTGGCAACCTTGGTTGGTACCCTGGTTGGCAATAAAACCCTGATGTCTGTTTTATTATTATTACTATTATTATATTATTCTAGCAGTAAGCATTAAATGAGCATCAAAATTAAATCGTTAAAATAAATATATAAATGAATAAATATAAACAAATAAATAAGGAGGTACATTAAAATAAAATAAATGAAGGTATTACTCAGTCGCTGCCTAGTTTGAGACTAAACATATCTGTAAAACATATCTAAAAAAGTGACTCTAATGCCATATTTGTATAATATTTTTCAATGTCTTTCTTAGCTTGCTACGATCTGATAAGACACACATAAGCCTGAGGTCATGTCTTGCATCTGTGACTAGGGCTGTAGCTATCGAATATTTTAGTAATCGAGTATTCTACCGAAAATTTCATCGGTTAATCGAGTAATCAGATAAGAACTACTTTTTATTTTTAAAGAGCAATACTAAATATACAAGAGAAAATAAGACAAGTCTCTTAAAATGACCAAGTAATTTGTTTCCTTTTTAGATTTTTTTTTATTGCTGAAATTGCATATTAATAACTGAAAACGAAACCCATTTAGTGCATTTAATTGCCATATTACATTCAAAATAAAAATATATAAAAATCTATTTAAAATTACTTTAAAAAAAGTAAACATAGTACAACCTAAAACTAAGACATAAATCTAAATAAAAATAATAATTAAACCTAAACATTGTGCAACTTAACTTACAACTGTGATCCTAACTACAGCTCAAGCATGACATAAGCCTTTACTGTCTTCTTAGAAGGCTTTGTGGCTTTTGTGAGAGGCAAAAATTAGTGAACAGGAAGCTAATGTGGAACAAAAACAAGAGTCCGTACACATAACATTAACACATTTCTCAGCAACATGAATTTAAAGTTATTTGGAGAATAAACCCTCTTAAATGTCTCTCTGCGTGTGTGTGTGTGTGTGTGTGTGTGTGTGTGTGTGTGAGTGTGAGAGTGAGTGAGTGTGTGTGTGTGTGTGTGTGTGTGTGTGTGTGTGTGTGTGTGTGTGTGTGTGTGTGTGGGGCATGTTTATGTGGTTTATGAGGACACAAATTTGTATAATGACATGGGTATGACATAGGTATTACAAGGAGAAGGTGATTTATGAGGACATTTTCAGTGTCCCCATAATTCAAAAGCATACATCATACAGAGTGAGTTTTTGAGGGAAAGTAGAAATGCACCGTCTCCTGTGAGGGCTAAGTTTAGGTGTGGGGTAGGTGTAGGCAATAGCACATACAGTTTGTACAGTATAAAACCATTACGCCTATGGAAAGTCCCGTAAACCATAAAACCAACATGTGTGTGTGTGTGTGTGTGTGTGTGTGTGTGTGTGTGTGTGTGTGTGTGTGTGTGTGTGTGAATGTGTGAGTGAGTGAGAGAGTGTCTGAGTGAGTGTGTGTGTGAGTGTGTGTGTGAGTGTGTGTGTTTACAGCAAATGGTAGGGATGCACCGAAATAAATTCTTGCCCGAAACAGAGAATTCTGGATGTGCTTGGTCCAAAACCGAAAATGCTTTGTAATAATTATTTATTTTATTAAATAATATAAAGTAATTTTGTAAGACTTTTAATTTGACTCAATTTTAATGACACTGAATTAAAAAAACACAAGCCAATAAAATAACCACACTTTTATTGAAAGAAAATTGGACAGAAAATATATTAATATTAAATATCAATGTATTATTTTTATTCAGTTCTATGCATCAGAATCAGACATAACTGTTGCTGTTGTTTTTAACTAATTATTAAATAATGTATAGTCCTGCAAACAGGGTTTTGGGTTTTCAGGGTTTCAGAGGTGGTACCATCCTGAGCACACAATGCACAATTCAACACGTTTTACATGCAATGTATTTTAAGTATTATAATAATTATATGATTGAATAAAATGACAATTATAAAGTTATGTTTTATGTTCTCTCACCTAATGTTTTATTGTTATTTGTTTTTAAAATAGCCTCATGAAATGTTTTATTTTTCCTCAGAAATTCTGTGTTGTGTATCTGGTTATCAAGTAAAGGTATAACACATGAATTTCGTTTCATTCTTTAAATTATTGAAAATTAAACTTTTTTGGTAAACAAAGGGAATTTACTATTAAAATTAAAACATGTTAAAATGTTGTGTGTTCATTTCTTAACAAACAAAGTTTATATAATTTTAGTAGTTGTAGTATGTACATTCTGCTGAACAAATATTTCTGCTGAGATGTCTTCAAAAAACCCAGACTTTTATTTTAATGGGTTGCCGTGAATACCTTTACATTTGTGTGTGTATGATATGAGGATAGTTTTACTCAAATCAACCGGTGAAACGCTCATGAAGTGATTCTCCGAGCAGTTCTGGAGATGTTGTTCGTGTGTTTATGTCCTCATTGAGACGTCACACGCTCTTTAGTGTGTGTGTGGTAAAGGAAAAGTTAATTAGGGTTGTGTGGCTGTAGAGCATTGAAAGCTTGTAACTATTAAACATGGTGCAAGCAACTGAACACATTGTTCTTGAATAGCTCTTGTAGCAAATTAGCTCAAAAGGCAAATGTATATAAATAATTACTAGGGCTGCCCTCGACTAACGATTTTTCTGGTCGACTACTAGTCGTTGATTTTTAAGCATTAGTTGACTAATCGCACGTTTATTAATAAACCATTTAAATCATTATTATGAGCCTTTAATGAGCTTGAGCCTAGTCCTAGACTAAAATGTAACTCTTAGCTGTTTTAACTGAAATAAACTTGCACTGACTGATCCTAAAATATATCCGTGCCTTTGTTTTGTCTCAGGATACACCCCAGTAATGTTTTTTTTAACTATGATCTAATTGAACTATGATCTAATCCTGGTTTAGTCTAAGCCCTGTCTGTGAAACCGGGCCCATGTGTTTAGTGCTAATGGCCAATGCAATTATTAATTGTTTTTTTTTTGTTTTACATAAGTATCGGTTCAGGCACCATTTAGGCACCGGTACCAATATCGATTTGGCACCGGTATCGAAAAAACCGATACTCAACCCTTACAACAGCACACCGCAGAAGTAATGATTATGAATGTGTCAGTGAAAAAACGTAAGGAAGACTGCATTCAATTTTTATAATTTGATAAACTAGTGCTCTCTAGTGCGACACTGACTCGTCATCTCCGCAGTAGTGATGCGCCTGTATGCATGTTTCATATGGACTATATAATCTGAGAATATTTGTTTTCCATTTGGTTCAATTGAAAGTAGACATTTCCCTCTCAATAGATACATTTTTTATGTCTGTAAGGTTTTGCGCTCAAGTTCACAGATCGAGACAGCAGAAAGTGCATCCTGTTTGCTTTCATTATTTTACAAAAGCGTGATTAGATTTTATTGTGAGTGCACACAAATAAACAGTCTTTACAGATTCGAAAGGTATATTACTCTTATCTAAACCACACCGGCGCCTACATCTGTCCTGCAGTTAGCGCTGTTCAGCTTCCACTCTCCGCAAAAACACTTAAACAGCGCACATTTCTCTAGGTTAACATTAGACTGAGCGGCCATGTAAAGTTGCTAATATTTACATATTTAAGATGATAAGCCATATTTGAGGTCGATGAATGATTGGATGTGTTTGTTTAAAACAAACTGCATAAAGACCTAAGGATATGCATGATAGGAAAATCTGAGAAAAACCTGTGTATGAATTAATGAAAGAAGTCATTTCTTATAGCACTATGTGTCTGTTTTAGAGAATTAAGTAGGGAAGAAGATTCTCTCTATATACTTTTAGGTCGTAAAGTTTAATCTGGCTGAGGTGCCTGCAGGTCGTTCACAGACATACTGTATAAGCACCGAGTCTGGTGTTGGGTCTGTGATTGTTTGTTAATCTAATGAATAATTGTGTGTCTGATTGGTCCAAATGCTACACACTAATTAAATAAATTGCTGAACCAATTGGAATTAAACATTTAGCACTATCCGTGCAAAAACCGCAATTGTGAACTGCATCCCAGCGTGCATGAGTAGATTAGGCATGCGGTTTCTATTTATATATTTGATTGAAGAAAACAAAATATATGAAAATGTGGCCCCCATGAATATTTATGCATTGTGAGATCAGATGAAATGCTGTATTCAAAACACTTAAATTATACATAAATAATTTCTCATGTTACCTGCTATTTCATGGAGATGCAAGGGCCAATCTGACACTGTTGTGTGACATAAAAAAATGTTTTGCAAAGCATTTTTCAAGTGCCAGACTTTTCCGTTGCCTGCATGGACAGATTGCACATACATCACTCCTCCCACAGGAGAGCTGTTTATAGAAAGGTACCATCACATCTCACCCAGAATGTAAGAAAGCATACCCAACAACATGTATTTAGCTTACTTAAAACATTACAGCTCCCTATTCTTACTTCATAGGGCACTTAAAATCCATTCACACTTGGCTAATTTAAGAGGCCCTGTGGTATGATCATTATGGTTGCACTGATGCCATTTTAAATCCACACAAGTTGATCATGAGATGTTCATGTGCATTCAAAATCCCCCTCCAAAATATTATTTACCACGTGTCCTAAATGTTTCAGTAACTGTTTTTTTCTTGTAACACTAATGTCTTTGTTTACGTTGCATCTGATAGGCTTTGACATTTCCGTTATCTGCACCAATGTTTCAAGCATTGATACTAATGAGCTGACACATTGACGTTGATATTTTAAAAGTAACTATATTCCTAATCAGTATTTCTCAATGTAATTTTTATTTATTTTGGCAATGGGATTGGATTTTGCATAAAGAATTCATGCAAAGCCTTATAATTCGGCCAAAATTAGGTAACCGGGGAGGACAAAAGGTAGGAGGCAGGAGAACTGCTAAGTATGTACTGTATGTTTATTTTTACACATTTTATGCAAATTGGTCTCAATGATATTTAATATTTTTATTTCCTGTTTCCTTGTAGTGAATTATCCATTGAAATCATGTTGTTGCCGTCTGGCGATGGAATGATATATTTGACAGCTTAATGGTCTTTTTTTTCATGTTGTGGCATACTGCGTTCAAGACCTCTTGGGACGTTCGTACTTACGAGTTGACAAGTCGTTATTACGGCATCGGGTGCGTTTAAGTCACTTTAAAAGATGGCGATTTAACTTTTCTACATAAAATTCAATGATTTTTTTAACTCTACATCTATAAAATTATGAATGAAGAATGTGCATCACTGTGTTTTTCTTTTTTTTCTGTTTATTTCTTTAATTAAATGTATTTTATGTTTGTTTCTTTTTCTTTATTTAATTATATATTATATTATAATAATACAATAATATAATATTTTGTATGCGTAACTTATATAGTTTTATTGTACATTACCCCCCAAAAATGGAAACTTTACTGACGCTTTTGAATAACTTTACTGACGCTGCATGTCTTTAGTTTTTGGCTGCGTCCATTGCATCCGACATGTTTTTTCACTGACACGCCCCCAATTCGGAAGAACATTTCGAGTTTTCCACTTTTAATAACAACTTTGTGGTGGCGTTCAAGTGGGTTCAACTCGTAAATACGATGTATCCAACATGACTTGAGAGCACCATAACATAACAGTGCAGCGGCACAAAAGGTGTGACAGTGTGTTCATCAATCATCCACTGATCATTCAATCTGTCCCTCTCTCTGTCTGTGGTTCCCTCGTGCTTCAAAAAATCCATCATTGTACCCATACCGAAGAAAAATAAAATCACATGCTTGAACGACTGGAGGCCCGTTGCTCTGACCCCCATCTTCAGCAAGTGTTTTGAGAAGCTCGTCAGAGACTACATCTGCTCTGTGCTGCCTGCTTCACTGGACCCACTACAATTTGCATACCGCAGTAACCGTTCCACAGACGATGCTATTGCCTTCACCCTGCACACTGCTCTCTCCCACCTGGAAAACAAGAACACCTATGTGAGGATGCTGTTCGTGGATTATAGTTCGGCATTTAACACCATAGTGCCTGCCACACTGGTTGCGAAGCTCAGACTCTAGGACTGAACAGATCTCTGTGCAGCTGGATCCTGGACTTCCTGACAGGTAGAAGTCAGGTGGTCAGAATGGGCAACAACACCTCATCTCCCCTGATCCTCAACACTGGTGCACCGCAGGGTTGCGTCCTCCTCAGCCCACTCCTGTACTCCCTGTACACACGACTGTACAGCAACACACAGCTCGAATGTCATCGTCAAATTTGCTGATGACACAACGGTGATAGGCCTGATCACCGACAACGATGAGACGGCCTACAGAGAGGAGGTGAGTACCCTGAATAAATGGTGTCAGGAGAACCACCTCTCACTCAACATCGCCAAGACCAAGGAGCTGGTGGTGGATTACAGGAGAAAGAGCAGAGAACACACACCCATCACCATCGACAAGACACCTGTGGAGCGGGTGACCAGCTTTAAGTTCCTCGGCGTTCACATCACCGAGGATCTCACATGGTCTGCTCACACAGATGCAGTGCTGAAGAAGGCACATCAGCGTCTCTTCTTCCTGAGACGGCTGAGGAAGTTTGGAACGAGCCCCAGAATCCTCAGGTCCTTCTACACCTGCACTGTGGAGAGCATCCTGACCGGCTGTATCACCGCCTGGTTTGGAAACAGCACCGCTGGCAACCGCAGGGCTCTGCAAAGGGTCGTGCGAACTGCCCGCCACATTGTTGGAGGTGAGCTTCCCTCCCTCCAGGATATCTACACCAGGCGGTGTACAAGGAAAGCCGGAGGATTATCAAAGACTCCAGCCACCCGTCCCACAGACTGCTCTCTCTGTTGCCCTCAGGACGGCGTTTCCGCAGCATCCGATCCGCACTAGCCGACTGAGGGACAGCTTTTTCCCTCAGGCTATCAGGCTAATGAACAGTCAGAAATTACCCACCCTACAACACACTCCCACTCACACAACATGCCATGCACTGCACTTTAACACAGTTCAACTGGACTACACGCACACACTGCACTAACACAACCTATCTGCTATCACTGGACACCATACAATGCACATCCACGACACTGCATATGAATAATCTGTTGCACCTTTGCACATCTATCTGCTGCTCAACCAATCTGCTGTTAATTTATAATCTGTTGCACCTTCACATTATTACTATGTATAGACTACATTATGTATAGATAGTGTACATAATGTAGATGTGCCCATACGGTGTATAATGTGTCGCTGATAATTGAGTGTGTCTTTATAGTACACTATGTGTACTGAGTATATGTATGTGTATTTTGCACATTGTCTTCTGTATAGTCTGTAAATATGTACTGTCCATATGTAAATTGCTGTTGTTTTTTTGCACTGTCTGGAGCACTGTAAATGCTCCAGTGCCGCTTTTTTGCACTGTCTGTCCATATGTAAATTGCTTGTTGTTTTTTTTTGCACTGTCTGTCCATATGTAAATAGTATTTTTATTTTTATTTATTTGTTTTTTTTTTGCACTGTCTGTCCATATGTAAATTGTTGTTGTTGTTTTTTTGCACTGTCTGTCCATATGTAAATTGTTTGTTGTTTTTTTGCACTGTCTGTCCATATGTAAATTGTTGTTGTTGTTTTTTGCACTGTCTGTCCATATGTAAATTGTTTGTTGTTTTTTGCACTGTCTGTCCATATGTAAATTGTTGTTGTTGTTTTTTGCACTGTCTGTCCATATGTAAATTGTTTGTTGTTTTTTGCACTGTCTGTCCATATGTAAATTGTTGTTGTTGTTTTTGCACTGTCTGTCCATATGTAAATTGTTTGTTGTTTTTTTTACTGTCTGTCCATATGTAAATTGTTGTTGTTGTTTTTGCACTGTCTGTCCATATGTAAATTGTTTGTTGTTGTTTTTGCACTGTCTGTCCATATGTAAATTGTTGTTGTTGTTTTTTTGCACTGTCTGGAGCACGCCATAAGAATTTCACTCACCAAGGCACTTGTGCTGTGGTGATGTGACAATAAAAGTGATTTGATGCCCACGTGACCATAAACCATAGTTTAGTCCCTGCCACAGATACCTACAAAAGAGACTTAATAAAAAAAAACACCATGTAGGTCGAGAACATTTGAGAATAGTTACATGTGCACCCGATTATCACTTGTCAGACTGTCAGAAAGAAAGACATTTAGGGGTACAACAGCCTGTCACTGGGACAGTAGCCCTAATGGGACAAACTTGTACCTTATCTACCCTTAAATGGTGCACATTAGAACCTTAAAATATGGTACTTCATTGAACATTTTAGGGGTACAAAGAAGATCCATTAAGGTTACTGCCCCAGTGACAAGCTGTTGTACTCCTAAAGGTACAATTTTTGTACTTTTTCCAAGAGTGTGTGAGCTTGGTAAGATCTTCTGTGAAAGACCAAACAGGTCTTTGTTGGAGTCTAAGATTAATCTTGAAGGCAGATAATCAATTGTCACTTATTTAGTCACACTAAGCCTATAGATTTCTCCTTACGGCAAGTGAAATCTTTAGGCTACCAACATTTCCAAAATATGTACAATGCCTAAATGTACTTGAAAAGACAAGAATGGGTTGCACTGTTCCCTACCTCTCCCTAAATGTCTAGTGCTACAAGACATGTAGACGTTAGTATTTGTGAAGTGTTGTTTGGGATGCAAGGCGCAAACGCACTATATGTGGTCCTCAGCTGCCTGGGGTGAGGCAGAATCTTGTTGCCTCAACAGGGGGCGGGATGTGAGTGGTGGGAGGGGAGCATGCTCCAATCACCCACGAGCAACTGCTAGATATTGTATTTGTCAGCACATCTATCCATACAAGCAAGGGACCAATGGCTGCAGAGGAAGTGGTCATTCTGTCATAGAAACATTTGGCACAGAAGCAACATATTACAGCATTATCCAACCCCCTCCTGGGCCCTTGCCGTCATCTCCTCCCTCCCCTTCAACTCCCTCTATCTCTCGTTCTGTATCGTATTCCTGCAAGCTCTTTCAGCCATAAATGAAATCGCAACCAACCCTGCTGTGGACCGACTCCTGCAGCTGGCTGAGCGAATCAGCTGTGCTGCAGAACATCTGCCATATCTTGCAATCACATAGATAACCCTCCTTATTCTCTATTCATACCCGTCATTCTTGGCAATACGCCTTGTATTTTCTTCTTCAGAGATCTCTCGGCAACCCGTTCTGCTTTCTCTTTTTCATTTAAGACTACTAGCTGTTTTCCCCTCTCTTCTCCTCTATCCCCAATGACTCCTCCCTCCGTTGCTCTCATACTCCCTCACTCACGAACGAACGCACTTGAACACAAGCACACATACATGCGCACACACACATACACACACCCTCCTCCCCCATCGCTGCAGTGTCTCTTAACTGCCTTGGAGCTAACAAGAGGAGAAATTGCTCACCGACAATTATAAGAAGAGGAGAGAGCACGACACAACAAAAGAGTGCCAGTGAATGAGTGCATGTGTGAGAGGAGATTCAGGCGGATCTGAGGATGTTGGCGATTCAGGACTAAGGGGACGGATCGCACACTCCCTCTGCCTCCCAAGCGAATGTTTGTCTGCAGTGTTGCTGGTGAATGGACGGCAAGCGGTGAAATGGTGAGGAAGCCTTTTCCTTTTTTTCAGTCTTCTTTCCACACACCCTTATTCCTGTTGTTACACCAAGGGTAGCTTCTCCGGTAGTGTCCTTGGGTTTGCTTTTGGCTTGGGAAGGTGAACATAAGCGTGTTTAGCACCTAAAATGGTATTTTCCTCCATCTCGGTTAGGTGATGCTCAGGGATGATACTAAAGCAGCCCTCCTAAGCCCTGGATTGGCTAACAAGTGCATGATCGAGGACTATACATCTTTGATGCCTTGCCCATGTATCGTACCTAGTGATGCGGCTTGTGCAATGTTAAACAGTCACATATTATTGAATCTCAAATTGGGCAGTACACTAGGTATAGTGTGTTCATGCCATGCTCCGCTGGCTGGTGAATATAGAAGGAGTTGAACAGAGAGACAGGGCTGCTGTTTCTGATGGCAAGCCCCACGTCGATATTCTCCTTTCAGCCATACTCCTGCTGATCTTTGACTCCCATTGCTCCACGTTAACCAAAGATACGTTTGCTCCTTAAAGGCAGGCCCCCTTCTTTTTCCTTCCCCAGTATGTCATTTGAAGCATTTTTGCCCTAACTAAAATTCCTAGGATTGTTATTAGGGCAACGAGGGCAGCATAGCCTGGTGACAGGGCTGTGCGTGCATGTGTACGAGGGAACCTGCACAGGGAGGGGTTTAGGTGGCTGGAGTGGAGGGATATAATGGTGGAAAGATAGTAGGGGCAGAGGGGCGGAGGTTGATGCGGTACACAGAATGAAAGATGAAATATATCCTGCGTGAACCCACCACACTCAAAGGAATGGATGCACGGGACGGCCCACGGACCCATTACAAATTAAATCTCATTAAAGTCTCAATTGTTTCTCCTAGATGGCAAAGAGATTAAAGGGAAAGCAAATTGCCTCACTTGAGTAAAGTAAGTTTGCTTCTCTAGAGTGAAAGACTCTGATAATCCTGTGTTTATACCCTATCGAGTATTTCAGCAGTGTCTCGAATTGTGCTCCGATTTGCCTAAATGCTAAAGTCTGAAGTTTCAGTATGAACTCAATAATTTCTCATCACAGTCTTCTAATGCCTATTAATTTGAGATACATTGTTCACATTGATGTTATTGCTTTTACACTTACTCTACCTTAACAATAGTCACATTTGTCTACATTTTTAAAACAGGTGAATGTTACACCGATTCCATACAAGAAGCATTTTTGCTTCCCCAAAGAATCTTTCAGTGAATAGTTTCTAAAATACTTTTTTTCTCTGTGTCAGAACATTTTTCCACTCTAACAAACCTTTATGCAATGGTAAGATTCCATGGAACCACAAATGCCAGTAAAGAACCTTTATTTTTAAGAGTGTATTTTTGGAGATTTTAGGAGAACCATCTAAGACAAAGTTGATACTTCAATAAAACAGTTGAGAACTCCTTTGCTATTACAGAGCAGTTACATTTTTCTCTGGGAAAGCTGGAGAACAGTTATGCTTGCTAAGTTCACTTCATTACAGCACAGTGTTGCTCAATAGAGTGCTAATACATTAAAGATGCTTTTTTTACTCACGAAGACAGGAAAATACAGACTATGAAAAGATGAACAGATACCGCCAGCGCTCCACCCCCTACAACCCACAAACTGACCAAACTGCAGGATGTCTGTGCAACATCAACTAAGTACCAGCTAATATTTGTACATCATGTGTTGTCGTCTGATATGATGGCTGCTATGGGAGACTTACTCTCATTTTGATATTGCAGCTCATTTGCTTAACGCAAGGATAATCATGGACGTCAAAACACAAGCATCAGTGTCAGTGATATTCAAACAATATAAACGTCAACAACAAAATTATCACAATGGAAGCTTACACTCGAATGATGATGGTTAAAAATAAACCCCAAGGCTTAACTCACTAGGCTTTGTTTTCCAGGTAGCTCATCATCAACTGTGAATCGAAATTGTGCCATAAACAAAACCGTCTGAACCACTGAACGTCAGATTGTTATGCATTTGGGTCATGTTTTAAAAATACCTGAGCTTGCTGCTATGAAAGCAAAGCATGCATGCATACAGATTTGATCTTAATTTATATTTTACAAAAGAAAGTCATTTCATTTATTATTTAGTATGTTTCTGTCACTGAAGATATGTTGAATTCAGATCCAGAGTGTTTAGTTTGTGGGGTAGTCCTACATGAGCCTAGTGGAGACTAAAAATTCTGTCCATGTTAGTAAGAGTATGCTAGAAACCCAAAAACGGGATGCAGAAAAATAATGAGGAGGAATACATTTTAATCAAAGTTCAATAACGAAAGGAACATTCTTGAGATATAAATGCCAAAATATACACATGCTACTTTCGGAGTGAATGCTTGAATGATCATAACTGGGTTTTGGCACAACAGAAGGGGTTTGACAAAACACCTCACTGGTGACCTTACATGCACTGATAGCCATGCAGCTGTTCATTAATGCTCAGGACAAATCACACATCTGCCATAGAGGATATAGTTTCTAAAGAGCACTGCTTATTAAAACATTATTTATCATTTCTGGTGTATTGTTTGTGGCTCCTGACTGTTTTGCAGTCAGATGTGTGACATTTTTAAGATCTTTAATGGTGCTAAAAAGAAATGGAGATATTTGTACAGCTCAAATGTGTGGCATATTGCAAGCATGCTACTAAAAAGTATACTAATGACACAATAAATACATTATAACTTTAAACATTACTTTCAGACTATGATATGACTATTTCTTCTTTGTAATGAATGATTGTTCTGGTCTCTATTTGAAATCCACTTACAAAGAAGGGGGACCGAATCATTCAAACAGGTTTTTAGGATTAACTGATTCATGAAACGGTTTGACTAAACAGGGTTATTCATGATTCAGACATCAGCACTACTTCAAAGCTGTAAGTCAAACTGACCACTTTAGTTGAACTTTCATGGCCCTTTTGAGTTCCAGTCCCCATTTATTGTAATTTCAGGGACTAGTTCATTATTTCAAATGTTTCGTTTTGTGTTCCGTGGAATAAACTCAAACAGGTTTGGAACGACATGAAGGGTCAGATTGATCATTGCAATCTCACATATGACAAATGGTAATATCTCTCTTTCAGCTGCATGGAGTTTCTCTTTAAGTGATATCATATTGAAAAAAATGCATATTTTGCAAGACTTGTCTTCTGACATAGATTGGCTGGAATTGGAGTATTCGGTAGAGTCAACTGAAAGGGCTTTTTCTCAGTGAGAGCATGGACAATCCAACACTCTGACAAGTTTGGGGTCAGGAGGTGACCAGGCCCTTGTTTTATGGAAACATATGTGTGAGAGACCCTTTGTTGAATTGAAACTAGTCATTAGCTATATCCAAGTGGTTCATTTGTGAGAATCACTGTGGAATTCTATGTGATATAGGTCACATCCAAGTCTGTTAAGGTTTAAAGATGTGTTAGATTTAAAGTAAAACCAGCTCAAATGGTCTAGGAGAGAGTTTACTATTGAATGTTGCCCATCGTGTTGCCAGTAGTGGAACAGGCCTGTTACTGTGAACTAAACAAACAGCCATTTTAAGGAAATGATTTCCTATCTGAATATTGAGCGATGTCATTCCCTTCTGAACAAGCCTTATATTCTTGATGATACATGATAAACAAGGTATTAATTCAGACTGTTTATTAAAAATGTTGACTTGTAAAAAACCAAATTTTCACATACAACTATATATGTATACTATATTTTCAGATTTTCCAAATGTCAATTTTATTTGTGCAAAGTTATGTTCTGGCTGGTTAATTAACTTTCACAAGTCAAAAGACTTAAAGGTGCTGTATGTAAGTATTTGACTATTAAAACACAATATATTTAACATATTTAAGAAACAGCCCAAGTTAACATACTTAATTTTTTGTTTGAAATTTCATTTGAATCATCGTCATGTGCTCTCATTCCTGTTGGTGTCGTTAGTCTGACAGCCTGCGTGTGCTTCAAGTCTGAGGATGAGGGGCCGGGTGATAAAAACCTCTCCAATATTTTGTATTTGGACTGCAATACCAACTTAAATCCTACATACAGCACCTTTAAAAAAACTGGCATTTTCACTGACAGACACCACCTTCACATTCATGTCAAGTTTGTGTCTGTATCACCTTTACATGTTTGCTTATTGCACCTTTATGCGTGTTCATTTACAAAGCTAAGTGATTTGGCATAAAAGCACTGTTGTCATGACATCAGCAGAATGAAATGGATCCGACTGTTAATTCACTAGTCAAGATCACATTTCTCCTGATGGCTCGACTCCGCATTGGCTTTTGTGAACAGTCGTTGTTATCGGCAGTTTGTTTCACAACAGTTTTGCATTTAACAGAATGGTTTCATAATACTGTGTTGAGGTGTACAGAAGGAAGTAAGTTTGAGAACTGAAATGAAATTAGTATTTTGGCTATGGAAACAATAGTCTATTGGACTTAATGTAGGACTTAATGTTATTTTCTAATATAGAAAATACTCTGTTTATTCTTATAGATAAGAATATTAACATCTTAATTATAACATTTACTAATACATTATTAAAATTGAAAGTTATACCTGTTAATATTATTTAATTGACCTCAGCTAACATGAACTAACAATGAACAGTTGTTTTTTATTAGCTTACGCTGACAAAGGTAAATAAATACATAAAATAAGACTTTAAAAACAAATATATTGATAATGGTTAGTTAATGTAGTTAATGCTTAAACCTTATTGTATATCTGTTTGTACTCTTGTAATTGTTTCCCCCCTCACATTTTAAACAGTGTGAGAGCAGTGTAACATGCTATATATTTTATATAAAAATATATTTTAAAATTGTATCAATTAATTTTTTTTCATTTATACAATTTATTTGTATCCCTCATTAAGTGAAAAACTGCTTATACTAGAATGTATTTGTCACAGTGCAGGACTATTTTTGTTAAATGAAAGAAACAATGTAATTCAAAATTATACTTTTTAACAACACAAAAATGTTCATTGTTAAATACCCCATATTATTTAGTGTATAAAAATAATAATTATAATATGCATTGATTAAATATACATACTTTGCTTGTATAATTTTTGTTCCACTGTATCAAATAGAATTGCAAAAAATAATGATCATTTCAAACAGGTTTCCTAAACACTCCTCCTTCTGCCACTGGTTGGACAAACAGATAGTCCCGCCTCTAGACTCACTCCATTGGTTGAGCCAGTGTTGCTACATTGAGCTGGTCAAGAAAAAAAATAATAGAGCCAGTCTTTGCCTTTTTCAGAAATCAACCTAAAAATGGCTTGCTTTTAGTCGTCTCTACATATTAAACTGGGATGGGTGAAAGTGTTTAAACATTAACAGAATTTACCCGAAATATGAAAACTCATTTGCAAATGATAGGCGCATCATGTTTTGAAACAGGTGTAAAGGTGAATGAGATGGATGAGCCATTTGTGGCATTCATTGGTCAAGCATGGCTGCATGCGACTTCTGGCTCTATCACTCGGAAACAGCGCTTGGCAGTAAGAGGAGGCACATACTCTTATCTAGGTCAGCAGGTACAGGAAAGGGACTCAGAAGCATTTGCATCTTTTTGTGCACACGTATCACCAGGGGAAGTGGTTTTAGGAGCTTTAACAATACCTGGAATAAAATACCGTAATGCATCATAATGACATATTCGGTTATAAAATCCAGCATATCGACTGGCTCATTCGCTATTTATTTAGATTAAGCTATATGCATGCGGTCATTTAATCACATTTTCTGCTTGCGTGAACCTCAAACGATTTCAATAATGATATAAAGCAGATTTTAATGTATCAGTCAGAGTTTGATGAGCTGAGAGGTATTTTCATTCAGATTATACTCTAAGGGATTATGCCATTTGTAGGAATGAATTGAGAAACTCTGATGTAAAGTATTGCCTTCACACCCAATAAGAAACAAATCACAAACCACATGAAAAAATGAATTTTAGCTGCTTCCCATTATTTTGTCCTGAGAAAATGACTATGAATACATAATATATTTTTATGAATTTATTAGTTGATATTACAGATTTTTAAAATTAGTATTAGGCTTAAATATGCATGATAATTTCCATAAATCTTCACAAAATAATTGTATGCATTTTTATGATATATATATATATATATATATATATATATAACATTTAATTATTCATTTTTTGCATAGTTACAATATAGTGGTATTGAATAAATGTGAATAGCATTGTCCATATAACTTCAAGAAATAATTTGGGGGGGAAATTATATATGAGTTTTGAGAATTATTTATAATCTGATAAAGTTAATGTTTAAATGAAATATAATTACATTAAGAATATGAAAGAGCACATCTGAGCAATGCAATTTTTCTTCGGGCTTTTCTGAGAAACATCCTACAGTATTTGTGTGACCGAGCATAGATGAGCTAAGAGCGTCCTCTTTTCTGTTCTCATTACGCACAGAGCGTCATTGTATTCGTTTGCATGGCTATAACAGTCATATGACTGAGGGGGAGGTGGAGGGGTGCCACCACCCCATGAGCTCTCTTTCAGTCATATGACCGCTGTTATGGCCATGCAAATGAACACAATGATGCTCCACAGGATGCACAGGGCCTGAGTGTCCAACCTGGTAATGTTGTCAAATAATCAGAATATCTGAACTATTAAATCTATCTGGTCAAGTCTAGAAGCAGGCTATCTGATCAAGTTAGATGATCCGCTATGCTAGCATATTGCTATATGTTTTAAGCATAGGGGAGTGTTTCAGGTTAAAAAAAAGCAAAAGACCACATGAAAATGCTTATTGTCTGATGTTTTCTTACCAGTGTTAACATATTTCCTATTAAAACAGGAAGTTGCTGCTTGCTAGTCGTTGCATATGGTATTGGGGGAGGGGCATTTACATTCTAGAGAGAAGTTTTTTAGATACAAATCTTTTAAGTGCAAGAGTAGTCATCGATGCTTTTCTCCACTTTACCAGAGAAAGACGTTAAAGGCAGCATGAAATGGAATGGAACTTCCCTTTCAGTTTTCTAAATGTATCTTATTGATCTGATGTGTGTGTGTGTGTGTGTGTGTGTGTGTGTGTGTGTGTGTGTGTGTGTGTGTGTGTGTGTGTGTGTGTGTGTGTGGGCATGTTTATGTGGTTTATGAGGACACAAATTTGTATAATGACATGGGTATGACATAGGTATTACAAGGAGAAGGTGATTTATGAGGACATTTTCAGTGTCCCCATAATTTAAAACGCTTATAAATCATACAGAGTAAGTTTTTTGGGGGGAAAGTAGAAATGCACCGTCTCCTGTGAGGGCTAAGTTTAGGTGTAGGGTAGGTGTAGGGCAATAGCACATACAGCTTGTACAGTATAAAAACCATTACGCCTATGGAAAGTCCCCGTAAACCATAAAAACCAACGTGTGTGTGTGTGTGTATTTATATTTTGACCTTGTAATTTTTAATCAAATTGTCATAAGTCGATCTTCTATGGACGTTTGCCAAACTTATTCAATCATTTCATCCACTTAAATCCAGCCCCATTCTAACAATCAACTACAAGCTGGCATTCAGATCTGCCTCCATCCAAATGATAACTGATGGATTGCATCAAGTTATCACCCTACAGGTTTTTTATTTTTCAATAATCTATTTCAGTCAGAAATGTTGCTACTTCCATTAGCTTGCAGTTTTTAATCTCATGAAATCTTAATCTACATTTCAGTAATCTTGTGTGAATTCCATTTTATGTATATACTTGTATTATTTCCATTGTATTGCAAATTTTGCTGAAAAAATATTGTAATTTCAGTCCGCTCGTTAAATCGTGACTTTCCAATAATACTGTTTCCAGATCCAATCTGCTAATTATTTCAAGTGAAAATCTCAATAGCCATTTATAAGTAATATTCATCCTGTATCACACCTTTAAGCTAAGTATTTAAAAACTCTAATTATTTAACAATTCCGAATAGGTTCTTTACTATCTGGCTAACTAAAATTTCAGTATGGAGATAAAGCTTAGGATCAAGTTTTTTCAGAAACACTACTGCAAATTGTGAGTGCATATTAGTCCAGTTTGTCATTTGTCTTTGCGATTTGAGAAAGTGTTTGGACCTAAAAACAGTAATGCATGACATCAAACTTAAATAGATAGAAATTCAAGCAATCTTGAATTTAGTTTGAGGTCAAAAAATTGCAACGGGTTAAAGTTTTTCCCGCAAATTTGCCATGTTGACAGAAAGCTGCTTGGTTTGACAGTAACTTAATTTTGAGCTGTGCTTTATACAGCGCTATACTATTGACAGTTCACTTTTTTTGTCTACAAAATGTAGCTGATGTGACCACACCTTTAGATCGGTTACACTACTAGCCATTGTCTTCAAAATATTGATTGATCAGCAGCACTTGTGGCATAATATTGATTGTTACTGAATTTATTGGCAAAATTAGTGTCTGTTAACCAGTATGGCTAGAGCTAGTATTGCACGTTGCTTCAAAGTCAGGTACGTTCCTGTCTGACAACCCTTCATAGGCATCATTCTGGCCAGTTTTGTGCCTCTACTCCCCCTCATGGTCTGTGTTTACAGTGAATAGTGAAATCACACCCCAGCTAAGTGCAGCAGCTAGTGCTAGCGCAGACATAAACCCACCCCTCCCTGCCTCAAAACGGCTCATATCTTATCAGAGCCTGAATTTGAACATTACACACACCCAAAGCAGCGCTCGCAGACAGATTAGCAACACATCGCTCTTGAGCCTGATCAGACCTCTTTTGTATTTTTTATTTGACTGCAGCTGCGGTTAAAAGGTTGTGGACTAACACAGACTGTTAGGCTCAGAACTTGAGTTTGTACACTGTTTCCCCTTCTTCAATCTGGTTTCCCTTAATAGATGGATTCCCATTAGCAGCTCTGCTCTCACATGTGTACAGAAATGTTCACAGTACACAGAAATGCATTGTCAGGGCAAGCAGGCCATGTGACTACAAACAGTTTTAATAGGGGCCAGGCCATGCCCCTTCCTCTCATGGGTCCTTTTATGACAAAACAGATCTGCTATAATGTCGCCCACCATCAACGCCGGCCCCAGCTAAATCAAAAGTCTTCTGTTTTGGGGCTGCTATTGACTGAAACACTGCCACTCATTGTTTCTCCTGATGTTTGCACTGTTGTACAACAAAGCTGTGTCTCTTGAGCAAGACATCTAGGGTCGGTTTTGGGCCATGAGCGTACAAAGCCTTGGACAAATGTGATTGTTTGAAGCTCATCATGTGATGCCTTCACACTCATTTCCAATGCATACGATCCGTTCATCCAGGCATGATGAAACGAATTTGCCTGGAACACTCTGAACTTCATAAACATGGTAAATATGTTACTTTACACAATGCTTCACTCATTTTTGTTTCTTCTGTAGTGCACATAAATATAAAGACTTTGGCCAGGGGCCAAAATTAACATTCACAGAGTGCCAACAGAGAGCTTGCACATGCAAAATGCTTGTAAATTATCTGCATTGTTCATAGCTTCATAAAATTAAGGTTGAACCACTGATGCAATATGGGTTATGTTAACAATGTCCTTACTACCTTTCTGGGCCTTGAATATGGCAGTTGCATTGCTGTCTATTGAGGGTCAGAAAGCTCTCAGTTTCATCACACATATCTTAATTTGTGAAGATGAACAAAGGTCTTACAGGTTTGGAACTACATGAGGGTGTGTAATTAATTACAGCATTTGTATTTTTTGGTGAACTATCCCTTTAAGATGGAAGCTAGTTACCATGTGGATAACTTTCAAGTAGGGGTGTGCGATATGACGGTTTTTGATCGTGGACGATAAAAATGTCTCCACGATCTGCTTTTGGAGAGATTTCGTAGTATCGTGCTACAGCACACATTCTTTCAGTTACAGTTCTGGCGCGTCAATAAACTGTACAACGGGACATACATTCACATCAGTGTTAACTCAGGGCTAGAGTTACTCTCACGGGACACTACACTTATTCGCCATCACAAAAGTACATTATTTGCATGTTTTAAAGTCTTTCCGGTTAACCGTTTAATTGACACGCTATTCTGACGTGTGCTTTTTCTGAGCCCGTACACATTGAAAAACTGTGACTTCTTTCAGAGATAAGATGAAAAACTCTGACCTAGAGTGATTTAGTAATTAGTCATAAAGCAGAATGACTTCCTCCTGATAACCCAATTCTGTGTCTCCACATTCATCCTCATAAAGCTTTGTCTCGCTTCTTCACCTCAAGCTCTTTGCCAATCTTCACAACCTGTCATAATTAAAATCCTTCTAAGCGTTATTACTTACAGTAAAATGCCTCTTTCTGTCTCCGTGATCTAGTACTCAGGTTGGATGTGACTCAAGTCTAAGCGGCTGTCCCTTGGTTGGCCTAGTATCTTGTCGTTGCAAAAAAGAAAGGAAATTAAGTGTAAGTATGTGATTGAAAGTGCATAATGAAACATGATAATAGGTTGTACTGGCAACCCACCAGGGCTGGTCTTAAATGAATAGTTCCCTCTCTGTGTTATCATTTAATCACCCTCATGTCATTCCAAACTTAAATATTTTTGTATTGTTCATGGAGCACAAAAAGAAACATTTAGCAGACCGCTCTTTTACAAAGAATAAAAGTGAATGGGAAGCAAGAACTATCACACTCATAAAATGACATAAGGCTTGATAAAAGTCGTTATTGACTGATAATCTTCTCAGATCCCATCAACATTAACGATAATGCAAATTTTACATCACTAATGGGTTATATTTAAAACGCACAGACTGAAGCCTGTACATAACATGCGGGTTTGGAATTTGATCCCTCGACTTATTTTTTAATCACATTTGAACTAAATTAAAATAAGGTAATGACTTAGTACAATATGGCTATGATTTACTTAAAATGAGGGATCAAATTAATATTTTGCGTAAATTGTTTCATAAAAACGGGCACAATTGAATTAATCGTGGAACTGATTTAATAAAAACGAAGGGAAAAATTAATAAAATGTTTATGCCGCGTTTGATATCGAGGATGAGCGAGCATCATATAACTAATTTAATATAAACAACGGAACAAATTAATAAAAATAAGTCTTGGAACCATTTAAATATAAAGAGGGAACAAATTATTCAAATGTGGCCAAGAATGAATAAGTTCTTGAAATGATCTAATAAAAAGAAGAAAAAATGAATGAAACATGGCCACAAATTAATCAATCATGGAAACAATAAAAACAAAGTTGGTTATTAAGTCGTGGTAGGATGTAATTCTTAATTCATGGCATATATATATATATATATATATATATATATTAGTGGTGGGCCGTTATCGGCGTTAATGTGCTGCGTTAACGTGAGACTCTTATCGGCGATAAAAAAATATCGCCGTTAATCTATTCTCAAAGTTGGGAGCTGGGTCTATATTTACGCAAGCTATGATGACTTTCACCCTGATATTTTAGCGGATGTATACCTAGCCGAATTGCAATTGTAGGGGCGAGAACGAGTCTTGAACTAGAGGCTCGTAGTCCGTGATGGACAGATTGTTAACGGCTGGTCTATGTGGTAATACAATCGGGCAGGACATCCAAACGCTCACCTATCATTCATCAACCTCAAATATGGCTTTTCATCTGAAAGATGTAGTAGCAACTTTACATGGCCGCTCAATATGATGTTAACCTAGAGAAATGTGCGCTATTGAAGTGTTTTGTGGAAGCGCTGCTTGCTGCAAGACAGGCTCCGTGCGCTCACTTGCTCTTAAAATCTCCGTCATTTTTGGTCATACAGATAAAAGTAGCCTAATACATCTTTCGAATCTGTAAAGACTCTACGTTTATTTGTGTGCACTCAGAATAACAACGAACGCTGCGCTTTTAAGCAAACAGGATGCGCTTTAGGTCTCATGTGAACTTGAGCGAGAAACTTCAAACTCCGTCTTTGAAAAATATATCTATAGAGAGTGAAATGTCTAAAAAATAAAAATAGTAGACGTGGTGTTAGCATGGATGATTTACATGAAATTTAATCTGTGCAACACTGTGCATAAGATGGCTTTCAGTTCAATATAATAACAAAAACGACATTTTGGGTTTTTATTCAACTAATAAGGTGGGCACGCCAGATCTGTACTATATTTTACTGTAATTGACAGTTATCGGCAAAAAACAACAACACGGGAGTGGGAGGGAATGGGAGTCATTCTTCCGGGAGTGGAACGGGATTTTCCTCCAGTTTTTTGTGGGATTGGGACGGGAAGAGATTAAAGTTTGTGATGCATTTTGGAAACAGGAGATGAGCCCCTGGTCTAATCGCGCCACCTGGCTTGAGAAACCCGTTCTCAAAGACTTACTTTAGTCATTATTTGGGTAGCACACATATTCTGAATGCCTTCGCAGAATTCAAATGAGACATTTTAATCTAGATTAATCTAGATTAAAAAATTAATCTATGCCCACCACTAATATATATATATATATAACACAAACGCACCTTAGTTATTTTATTTATTTAATTGTTTTATTTATTATTTATTCATTTTTTTAATTTATATATAATATATTAATATATATAAATATATATGGTATTTTATGATGTATATATATATATATATATTAATATATAATATAGATATTAAAATAAATGAATAAATAAAGTAAAAAAAATGAAATAAATACAATAATTAAGGTACGTTGGTGTGTGTATGTATATATATATATATATATATATATATATATATATATATATATATATATATATATATATATATATATATGCACACACATATCATTTTGTTTTCATATTGCAAGGCTCCTTAGATTTGAGAGGGATGTAAAAGAAAATTATTGAGTGACTACTGACATGAATTTTAATCTTTTCCCCACACATGATCTGCATTTATGGTACTTTTTGTCATTTTTGGATTTTGGCAGTTCCTGGTCACCATTCAGTTTCACTGCTTGGAAAAAAGTCCAAGCCTAACATCCCCTTTTGTGGTCTACCAAAGAGAAGCACAACATGACAGTTAGTAAATTATGACAGATTGTTCCTTTTTGGATAAACTATTAATTAACAATGTAAACGATGCTGTTTAGGCCGCGTTTGATGTCTTTCATAATGCAAGGCTTTAAATGCAGCACGATGGATATCTAGTCTGCGACCTACATCTTACTTGTTTCTGACGTAGGCAGGTTCCTGTACACCACCAATGAGTCAGAACCCAAGAAAGACGACGCTGATTCCAGTTTGAGCTGGAACACTGTACGTTAGCCATCGGTTCATCCCATCCATAATCTTTCTCATACTACCGTCTAGTGGCAGCTGTCAGTCCCAGAGGGGCAATCCCGTCACATTGGTATTCTGAGCCACGCTTGACATCGTGGATGAGCGTGGTTTGCCGTTTGAGGTTTTGAGATGAAATGAAAATCTTCCCCTGTTCGTAATCTATGTCTCAAATCTCAGAAAACATTCTCAGAAAAACCTAAAGACTTATATCTCACTTGCATTTGAGGTTGTTTCAGTTTTTGTCATTGTGATTTTGCAGAATCTTGCTACCGGTTTGCTTTATCCTTTTTCAGTCACTAGTAGCTCTGTGGCTAACGTGTTTCAGAGTATTTCAAAACAGTGATTATTAGCATATGAGAAGTTGACGTTAAAGTCACCAGAAGAGTAAACAAGACTGACACGATAACGTTCCAGGAAAACTGTGAGTATTTTAACCATTTGTAGTTTTATTAAAGAGTTAAGTGTGGTGAAATGAACAGACACATTTCCATTGCTGCTTTATTTATTCTTTAGTACAGAATCATTTCTGTTTATTCTGTTTTGACAGTTTCTGGGTTAATGTTACAACGTTTACTTGCAACCGAGACTATACTGTTTTTTTAAACCAAGTTACATCAAAGTCTCATCCAGGTTGAATTTTTAATATCGAAATGCCATCTAGTTTGAAGTTTTTAAACAAATTGAGTAGCTTTATTTGTAAACTAACAAAATGATTGCAAAAATAAGTAACTAAGTAGGCAACTAAGTATACAAAATGCACTCTTATGTTTTGTAGTAAAAATGTAATCAGTAAAAATGTGTACTAAAGGTATCCATGTGCAGCTTTCTTTTAACTGTGACTGTTGGTTTCGTAAACCGCTTACTCTTGCATCACCATATGAAGTAACTTCAAATTAATTTTGATTCAGATGTGACCGAAGTGGTGTTTCCTGGGTGAGTTGTGTACTTTGTGATTAGCCCATCTATTTCTATCAGTCCAACCCATTTAGGCTGATTAGCGGGACAGTTTTAAGCACAATACGGGGTAATTAGCCGATCATAGCAACTTTTTTTTTTTTGGAGACACTGCCTCGCTTGCCTCCTTGGTCAAAATATCTGACACTGGTAATAGCACATAGGCCTAAGCAAATTGTATCAAAGTGGTTGTAACAATACCTAAGGATTTAAAAACAATAGCAGTGTTAGTGTTACTCCACCACAAAATGAATGTTTTTACTAATTAATCACTAATCATTAATCACATGGGGGTACCATGTCGTTCCAGACCCGTGAAAGCTTTGTTCGTCTTCAGAACACAATTTAAGATATTTTGGATGAAAACCGAGAGACTTGTGACTGTCCCATTAACTGCCAAGTAAATAACACTGTCATAGCCCAGAAAAGTATGATAGATATTGTCAGAATAGTCCATCTGCCATCAGTGGTTCAATCTGAATTTAATGAAGTGACAAGAACATTTTTTCTGCAAAAAGAAAACTAAAAATAACAACTTAACTCAACAATTCATCTCCTCCGTGATTCCGTAGCATCAGCGTAGCGCCATTTTTGATTGTATCCGCTGGACGCAAATAGCGTACGCTGTTCTGTATAAGCCACACCACACAGATACACTGGTTTCATTTAAATCAAAGTAAACAAACGTAGAAAACGAATCCATGGGGTGCGGCTGAAACAGAACAGGGTACGCTATTTGCATCCAGCGGATACTCTCCAAAATGCTGCTATGGAAACAAATTGTTGAATAAAGTCATTATTTTTGTTTTCTTTGCTCAGTAAAAGTGTTCTCGTTGCTTCTTTAAATTCTGATTGAACCACTGATGGCAGATGGACTATTTTGGCGATGTCTTTCATACTTTTCTGGGTCATTACAGTGTTATTTACTTGGCAGTCAATGGGACAATCACAAGCCTCCCGGTTTTCATCCAAAATATCTTAAAATGTGTTCTGAAGACGAACGAGGCTTTTACGGGTTTGGATCGACACGGGGGTAAGTAATTAATGACAACATTTTGATTTTGGGGTGGAGTAACCTTTCAAAGGTAGGGTAGCCGGTTTTGTAGAGGCTAGCAAGTCAGTTTTGAAAACATAAGATCCCATTCTCCCCCCAAACCACTCTCCAACAGGGTGCACGGAGGTATACAAATACATACATTGACAGGCAGGTAGGACAGCTTATAATAGCCCACGGACTGAGAGATATGATTGGATGAATATTTTGTGGTCCTATGACTTCCGCAGACAATATAAATTAATTTAGACCACTTAATGATTGCTATATCGGGATGGGAAGAGACTTTCAACCAGCATAACAAACAAACAAAAAATCACCAAATAACCTACCCTGCCTTTAATCGTCAACAATAACCACATGCTAAAGTGACAGAGTTTCACAGCTGCCTTAATGGCCTGGAAACAATTTGATTTGCAGTGTTCTTTGTTTTATTGATTTCTTTTTTTGTGTATTTAAAGCAGTTGTTTTATGGTTCGTGGCACATGGCACTAGTGCAGTGTTAAATGTGTTGCATCTGAATCATTAGCTGTAATTGTTGTTACAACTGTGGCAAGCTTTAAAAGCTGACAAGTCATGCTGGTGTGCGTGCTGCTTCTGGGGCGTTAACGCTCTTCAGGGGTTTAGTGTACTCTCTGTGCTGAACGTTCATATTGTGACATCCATTTATTCATAATGAGCCATGCCTGACATTGACGTTATTGTTTGTTCGGTGACTATACACAAGTTTCTGTCCATTTCTTGCTTGAGTTAGTGGTTTAGTAGTTGATATACAGTATAGTAGTTGAATTCTCACTAACGTTCAACTAAGTAGGAGGAAGTATGATAAATTGATAGTATGCAAATCAATAGCAGCTTGCTTGAAATCTGGACTTATTCTATGATATCCCTGCCGGAAAATACCATTTAAGATGTTAGCTGTGTTAGCTGGCACAAGCTAGTCATTAGCTACAGTGCTAATATGTTCCAAAAACCAACTGATATGCTAGTGTGGCCATAATGTGATAAATACTGATAAAACTAACTACCGTCTATGGCAAAATTACCCGGAGGGACATTTTTATTGCTATGAGTTTGATCTTTCTTAGGTTTTTAGCATTTGCCATTAGGGGCTTTATAGCGGTAGCACAAACCGTCTTGTTATTCTATGGTCAATTGCCTCTTTTCTTAGCAGGGAATACAATAGCATTTGGTAAATACAGTGCACACACTTTTCTGTCAAAATGTTTTAGCTAGCTTCCTAAATGTTTTAATGCTACAAATATGTAACTCTATTTCCCACTTGAGTATGGAGCAGTGTTTCCAAGTCTGCGTTTTCCTCACGGAATTGGGCTACTTTTATATAGTTGCCGCAGGTAGTTTTTTTTAGTCGGCAGGTTGAAGTGAAACCCTGCCCCCTCAGAATGCGAAGGTGGAACGCCCTGGAAGGAGATTTTGACCAGTGATTGGGCAAGTTTTGAGTACCAGTTTGGCTGGTTTTGTTACGCAAATTTGGAAACCCTGGAATGAAGGTTTGTTTATGCAAGAATGAATATCAGCATGAGTCATTTTTTGCTGAGGGACAAACTGAGGGTTAAATTGTTGTGCAAATTATTATTCATGATTGTGAAAATTTGAAATTTCTTTTCACGTTCTATAGAATTATTGCACTATTGCACGTAAGCACAAGTCAACAGAATGTCAACTCATATGCAAGGTGTATTTTACCTCAGAATTTATTATATTTATCATACACATGAACACATTCTCTACATTATGTTAAAATCTTAAGACACTTCTCTTAAAAGCTAATTCCTAATTTCAATAGTTTCAAGTTATGTTCACGGTTTTCTATTAAAACAACAAAAGGACTTTGTAGCCACTACAGACACAAACCATCAAGATTTATAATTGGATGTATTAAGGTTTGTTGCTGAGAAGGTTTGCTCGCAGATTTAGCTGCAGCACATAGCAAAAACAGCCTTGTGAAGAAACACAGATTGGCTGCATTACTTGAATTTGAGCGGAACAGTGGAGATCGTTAAACTCCAACATACACGTTCATCAGTGCTTTCAGATCATCATTCAGTCTAGAGAGAGTGCAAGCATGTGGTGTCCAGGTTTGGGAGATTAAGTAAAACACTTGGCAGGAAATGTATACATTTAAGAGAAAAGCTCTGATTTGGGGATTTAAACTCTTGACATCTGAAACCCCAAGCATGAAAGCTCATGAAAGAAGTGTCAAATGAAATAGGCTACAATAAAATGTTTTCAGGGTTTGAAAGGGTTTTTGGGTAAAAAAAATTATTTTAAGGTCCAATTCTTGCTATTAACAAACCATTAACTGACTTTTGCCTCAATAAACTCCTAATTTGCGGCTTATTAACAGTTATTATGTTAGTTGTTTAGTTTAGGTATTTCCGTAAGATTAGGGATTTAGAATATGGTCAGGCAGAATATGTGCTTTTTAAGTAATAAACAGCCAATATGTTAATAATAGTCATGCTAATATAGCAACTACTTTACAAGTGAGAATTGGTCCCTATACTAAAGTGTTACCAAATATCCTAATAGTTTTTGTGAAAAAATTTAAATAAATACCCGGGTGATGCAAACTTACAGGTTGGCCTACAAAAATACCATATTATGCAAATTATAAATACAAAATTATGCTTAATTGATCTAAAGAATTAGAAATTGTGATGGCAATTAAAATACATGCAGCCCTGAGTATGTTTCTAGCCAATTTGCGCTCTATTTTATCTCATCAGTCTATAAGAGAAGTAATTGAAATGAAGGAGATTTTATATGTGATTTCTCCATAAAAGCGTCTCTTCTTCTCTGTCAAGTGGACTCCAGGCGCTCTGCGATGGAATTCACAAGAACAATTAAATGGCTGATTTGAGTCATGCATGTTCCATCAAATCTCTGACGTCACACAACACAAATCTGAGCGCCGCAGCTCTCTGCTGGCCAAATTGAAACCCTGTGTCTTCAATCCAAAGATGAAAATTAATGAATAGTACAACAGGAAATTCACCCCAACGGTATTTCAAACCGATTGCAACAGTGGTTGTGTGAGGCATTGAAAATTCCCCTCTGATACACATCTACTGAAACAATGATTGCTCTTATGACGAATGGTTGAAGCCAAGAAGACAAATTAAGGGTAATGGTATCTGATTCTACACCGCTCAGTGAATTGTATGATTGTTCACTATTGTCAGTGTGATCAAAGGCTGCATCTGTTCTGGTCGGTATGTGGTCTCAGCTGCCCACTGACACAGTAACCCAGGACTCTTCCCATCGCTGCTCAATAGACTAAAATGCACCCACCGCGATGCACGATTTGAGAACTTAGTGGATTAATAGCTTTAGAGTTTATATCAGACATTAATGCTTTAGTGTTTAGTACTTGTACATTTGACACAACAAATCTCAGCTATCGTTTGCCCTCAGGAATGCCTATCCAGTTTGTGAATTCAGTTTACATTACTGTGGCTTCCTTTTCAGTGATGCCTTATTAATAATACAGAGAGATAAGATGTGATTTATGAAGATTTATGAGTCTGTTTCATTGAGCTGGGATACTGTATGGTTTCTGTATAATGGTTCTGCACTGTAATCAATTAGTGTCTGTAACTGGGGCATGACTCATTGTGGGTGGGAAGAAAAAGATAATAGGTTTGTGATTTTTGATCAAGGGAGTTGGTTGTGTGAGTTGATTAGTTTTTCTGGATTTTTTTATTTAATTTATTTTAATTCCAAAATTAGGCTTGTTGGAGAGTTGGGATTTTTTTCATGAAAATTAGGCAATTTCTCCCCAAATTCTCATGATCTTAATTTAAAATAGAAAATTATTTAATAAAATGCATTATTAATTCATTATTATTTTTGTATATGTTTGTGCAGCGTGTAGATTAAAATTATATAAAAATATATATCAATTAAGTTTTTCTTTTGCATGCATACACATCGTTGTATGTGTGTAATATGTGTATAATTACGTATTTATTACTACTACTACTAAAGTTACTATTATTATTATTGTGTATTTTTGTATTACAGCAATTGTTTTTACATTACAAAATATATACAGAAATAAAAATCATCCTGTGTAGACGTAATTATATTTTCTTGAAAATTAGCATGAATTAAAAATCAGTGCAATTAGATTATTAAACATGATTTATTCTATATATTTTACAATGTAGAGTCACTCTATATCATCTGTAAAAAAATATATTCAGAAATAAAAAAAAATTGTTTACTCTGGCAATGCATAAATTGCTATTTGAATGTTGGTTAACATTACCAACAGGAACATAAAGTTGAACTGAGCATGAACATAAAGATCCCAAGAGGCTCTTTCAAATCTGTGCGTCATGATACAAAACCATCGTATGCTTTCACTTAATTCAAAACAGGTTTCCCGCTCTGTGAAATGTATGTGATATTTGTCAGACATATATGAAGTTGGGCCAGGAGTGTTCCCAGAGAGTTACAACTGGCAGGCAGCCTTACATAACACAAGCATTCATCAATAAGACAAGATGCCATTGCGTGTTATATAACAATCTATTTATTGCACAAAGCTGGGTTTGTTCTGGGGAAAGGGAGTAGTCTGTAGTGGCCAGGGTCACATGGGTGACCAACTCAATATAAATATGACCTCAGTGTTCCTCAGAATGCGTTCATCTGACAGGTACACTGACTTTCATTTGTTTCAGACATACATTTTTACTTACAAACTTTTTCAGTGTCCAGAGGAATGGTTCGCATCACCAAAGACCGTGTCTGTGTAGCCGAGTTTGAGTCAGCATGAAATCTAAATAATTTTTTTTACAATTCAACCAATTCCAATTTCCAAATTCTACTTTTGTTTTACTTTTAAATATTATAATAGCATAATGGAGTGTAATTGTAGAATTGTGAGGGAAAAAAGTCAGAATTGTGAGATCTAAACTTAGAATTGAGAGACAAAAAGATCAAAATTGCAAGATACAATCTCAGATTTGTGGGTAAAGTCAGATTTGCAAGAATTATAACATGAAAGTAAGGTTAATAATATAATTTAGAGAACAACATTTTCAGTTTTACTCAAATTAGGGTGATGCAAAAATGAGTACACCCCACTATAAGTTTCTGGAGCAAAGCTACATTTTAGACTACAAATGTCTAATTTAACAAGAATTGAACCACAGGTGAGTCTAATTATTCATTACACAGGTGACAGTTGACTATAAAAGGGTGTTACTTAAAGAAAACCCCTTCCCATTTCATGCTGTCAGCAATGGCACCACATGGAAGAGAAGTCACAAGACCTGAGAAAGAAAATAATTTCTTTACACAAGAAAGGTGAAGGCTACAAGAAGATCAGCAAAGCTTTACTTATCAGTCAGAATACTGTAGCAAAAGTGGTACAAACATTTAAAACAGATGGAACTGCAACCATTTCACAGAGACGTCCAGGTCGTCCACGGAAGTTAACACCTAGTCAGGAGCGTCTTCTGATGAGAATGGTTGAAGAAAATCGACATGCAAGTTCACTGCAGTTATCTAAAGAAGTAGAAAGCCAAACTGGGGTGACTATTTGCCGTGACACAAAACGGCGTACACTGCAGAGGAACGGCATGCATGGGTGCCGTCCACGAAAGAAGCCTTTCCTAAAGCCCAGGCACAAAAAAGCCCGCCTGGAGTTTGCCAGGACCCATGCTGAAAAAGATGAAGACTACTGGGACTCTATACTCTGGAGTGATGAGACCAAGATAAATGTTTTTGGAACTGATGGCTTCAAAACTGTATGACGTCTCAAAGGTGAGGAATACAAAGAAAAATGCATGGTGCCTACAGTGAAACATGGTGGTGGCAGTGTCCTTATTTGGGGCTGCATGAGTGCTGCTGGTGTCGGGGAGCTGCATTTCATTGATGGCATCATAAATTCACAAATGTACTGCTCTATACTGAAAGAGAAGATGCTACCATCACTCCGTGCCCTTGGTCGTCGTGCACTTTTCCAACATGACAATGATCCTAAACACACATCTAAGGCCACTGTTGGATTTCTGAAGAAGAACAGGGTGAAAGTGATTCAGTGGCCAAGTATGTCTCCTGATCTGAACCCAATCGAACACCTATGGGGAATTCTGAAGAGACAAGTTGAGCATCACTCTCCATCCAGCATCCAATCTCTAAAAGAGGTCATTCTTGAAGAATGGAAAAAATAGATCTGGTAAAATGTCGCCAACTTGTTCATTCCATGCCTAGAAGACTTGGTGCTGTCATTAAAAATCACGGAGGCCATACAAAGTACTAGATGTAGTAGTTTTTGTTGTGGGGTGTACTCATTTTTGCATCACCCTAATTTGAGTAAAACTGAAAAATGTGTAATCTAAGTTATATTAGTAACCTTTCATGTTATAAGTTAAACAGATGTTATATTAAACTTAGTCTTGTCAACAATTTGGAAATAGTTTTTGTGTTCATTGAGATATTGTTTAAAATTGTACTTTTCAAAGGGGGTGTACTCATTTACACTGAGCACTGTATATACTCAAAATTGTGAGAAAAATGTCAGAATTGCGAGATACAAGCTCAGAATACTTTTTTTCTTGCATTTCCCAGTTTACATTTCTGAATCCTCATTTTATAGAACTCTCATTCTATATGTTGTGATTCAGATTAGTTTTTTCTCAGAATTGTGAGGAAAAAGTCAGAATTGTGAAGTATAAACTCGGAATAAGAGAAAAAAACATTCTCCTATTTTATATCCTACAACTCGCATATCAAACATATTGCATTAGAGTATGACATTAAGCCTTTCTCCCATGTGCAGGTTTTTGAAAAATCATTATAATTATGAATGCCTTAAAATCAAGAAATATGTGGGTCTGACAGCAGCTGATCTCTGGAGGCGAAAGGGAGCCAGTGGGGTCAGATTACCTCAGCGTTCATGAGAAAACATGAGTCTGGCTTAACCGTGAGACCCCTGTTGTTCTCCATCCACTCACACATTCGTTCATGGCCTCAGGACACATTTCTGACATACTTTTCCAATGCATTTCTGATACGCTCAACAAAGTGTCGCAAGCATAATGTTTTGGTTTCTAGGTTACGGTTTTGTTTGATACTTACGTCAAGCGACAGTGTTAGTTTAGACATCCAAGCATGGGTCGTGTTACAAAAGAGGAAGTGGTAAATACGAGACTTGCATTCTGTGTTTCTCAACTATTGCAGCTGTCATCCCTGGTCTCCGACAGCCGTGAAATGTTGCAGAATAATCAATTATCATAAATATACTCCAATAGCCAGATTTACTCTGAAGGAATTATATAAATGGTATTAGCTCTAAAAGCATCACCGCTTGACTAATGTCTGATCTGGAAGAAAAACAGAAATGCGATCAAGCACTTTTTGAATATTTATGTCACTTTCCACAAACAGTGTACAAAATAGGACCCTTTTTTATTTTTCATAACTAAATATTGCATGAGCTGTTTTATTTTCTATTTATTTTTATATCTACACATAGATTTGGCAGATGCTTAACACTTAAGAGTTAAGTAAATAGTCAGTTATATCTGTGAAAGTAAACAGCTGAGAAAGAAATTGTATGTTTATATTAGATCTGTGTGGCAGCAGCGTAATATACAGTAAACAAATCAATAAATCCACTGCTCTCTTGTCTCTTCTGAGGCTGGGACTCTTTCGCTTTAAGCATTTCTCTTGAACTTTCACCATGGCGTTAAAACTGGTACACCGTTGTCGCTCGCGAAAACACAATGGCTGCACCATGGGTGGAAACTTGGAGGAGATTAAGGGCATTAATATTATAATAAGATCCCTTTTCTACGTCACAGGGGAACCAAATCTGGGCGATCTGAATAATTCGATTTTCATGAAAATGTATGATTTTCAGAAAACCCTTTTTACGCTAGTGGAGCAGCTAGCTGAACTTGAACGAGTTTGACATGATTTCTGAAACATTTATTGATTGAATCAACAGAAAAACCCCTTCATATACAGTACCTTCCTTTGTGTGCGTCGTACTTTGCTGTGACTTTTCCCCATCAAATCCTGCCACAAATATTTGTGCAATAATCTTTCTAAGAGCAGGACTGTGTCTGTGACAGATCTTGGAGATGTATTCTCTGTGCGACCGGTCTAGGAAATGTAATCTCTCCCATGAAACTAGGCCATGGCGTGATTTCACATTTGTTACACCGCCAATAGCACACGGCTTGTCACAAAGAGCATCCATTTATTATGTTGTCCCTCCGGCTCTTGTGTTCTAACAGATCACCTTTAGAGCTCATCTACTCCCCTTCAAAGTACATATTTCATTATTAATTGCTTTAGGGCTCACATTATATCGAGGGATCCTTTATCCATATTGTCTTGGATGCTTTCAGTAATAAATGGCATAATGCATTCAAGATGAAGAAGGTGTTATGCAAGCAAGGATATGAAAAAAATGGTAGGGAAGGGTTTTTGGTGTGAGCTATCTTGTTGCTAGGGTGTTCTGTGTGGTTTCAGGGTGTTGCTAGGGTGTTTTTATGGGGAGATTCTATGGAGTTGCTTTGTGGTTGTTTGGGTAGCCTACATATTTTGTGTTGCTATACAATTCCAAGGTATTAGGAGTGGTTCTTAGGGTGTTGCTATGTTGTCCAAAGTATACTTCGGCCGTCCGGGTCCACGCACCATCCGCATTACATAGTTTTCGTCATCAGGAGGGCTCAGGGACAATAAATTGTCAGCGTGCAGGCAATTTTTTGAGACCGCACGGACAGTGCACACACAACAGCGCATGCGCAAGAAACGCAAGTCCAAACAATACTGTGCATGTGTTGAACTCAGCAATCCACGGATGAGTATGCTTTGAAAGCTGCTGTTCCGTTCCATATCGCAGAAAGCGAAGTATACCCAGCCTTTTTGGGTGTTACTATGTTACTTACTCTGTGTGGTTCTTAGGGTGTTGCTAGGGTGTTTTGAGTAGTTTCTATGGTGTTGAACTACTGTTTTGTGTAGTTGCAGTGTTGTTGCTATGCAGTTGCTAAATGTGTGTTCTGGTTTGTTCTTTAGTTGTTGCTTGAGTGATCTAAGTGGTTCTTATGGTGTTGCTATGGTATTGCTATGGTGTTTTGAGATAGATGCTATGGTGCTGCTATGCAATTTAGGGCTGCACGACATCTCGCATGCGATATTTAATGCGCATCTTGTCAGTAAAGCCGGTCCTGTTATCAGCGGTAATTTCCATCACACGTGTGACTTCACATGGAGCAGCATTTACCACATGCAAATCCAGGTTGATAATGAACGTGGTTTTGTGCAGCTTGTCTGTGAACAACGGCTCTGTATGGTAACTGCTGCTCCATGTGAAATCATGCACGTGATTGAAATTAATGCTGATAACAGGACCGGCTTTACTGTCAAGATGCGCATTAAATATCGCATGTGCGATATATCGTGGAGCGATATATCGTGCAGCCCTAAGCCCTAAACCATCTTAAGTTTTTATTTACGTTTTTTTTTAATGGTTGCTTTGGTGTTCTGAATGGTTCTTACAGTCTTGCTATGAGTTTGCAAGGGTGTTTTGGGTAGAATATCTAGGGTTGTTCTGCTGTTGAGGAGTTCTCAAGGTGTTGCTCTACAATTGTGAAGGTGTCCTGTGAGTTTCTGTCTCTTTGAGTGTTGAGTAGTTGTTAGACTCTTTTTGAGTGATTGTTACTTTACAGTTACTAAGGTCGTCTGATTGGTTGCTGTGCTGTTACTATGGTGTTCTGGGCAGTTGCCAGGTTGTTGCAATACTTTTGCTATTAAACTGCATGTTTTATTATTCAGGCAGATATAAACAGCAAGATACTTCTCACATTGTTGCTTCATTATGACAGTAATTGACTTTGTGTGGCAGAAGACGGTTTGAATTACTGTCCATTATTGTGGCTCTTTCACAACACACAGACACAAAATCGAGTTTGCATGGCTAGAAGCATTTGCATTCACATACTTTTGCAAGAGTTTGTTTCAGACCTTTTGAAGAATTCATTTTAATTTTTTCTGTGGTGGGACTAGTGAAAGTAAAAAAATTGCAAGTAAAAACACTGACCTGACTGAGCCAGCAGGAAACATACTTATTGTTGAGCCCTGCCATAAAAAACGGTTTTATAAAGGGGTTTGTTGCATTTGTTACATTGGAATTAGTTGGAGAGAAGCACCTGCTGGTCTGAGCCAGATATTTTCCACCATGACAGTAAATAAACAGTCCACCTGCTATCAGTTAGCTTAGTGGTTGAGGCTTAGGGAAATGGAGAATAGAATGGGCGGTACCTTTTGCTTCAGGGAAGGACATTCATCTCACATCTGTTTCCGTTTCACACCCTGCCTGCCTCTGCTTGTGTGTCTGTCTGTTTGAGAACAAATGTATGTTGTGGGGGCTTTGTGTGCTGGATCACCATCTTGGCAGACCTGGATCTATGTTCACAGAGAGATGCAGGTGACAAGGAAGTGCATGATGGGACAGATATATTATGGAGAAGGTTAGATTTTTTATACAAACCATGATCTGAGTGTGTGTGTGTGTGTTTAAGAAAGCAAATGTGTGTAGCAGAAGTATATTGTAGAGCTAACAGAGACTGAGTGTGCTAATGACCATGCCTGTTCATGTTTTGCTAGAGTTTACCCTGCTTTAGTTACTCGTGGGCACATGAAAGCAATTGGTGTGATTTTTCTTGGGTTTGTGACAAGTACATTTGTTTATTCTGCATGTGTAATTGAAGTGTTTTTGTTGAAAATATTTCTGTTGTGTGCAACAGAATACTTGATCTAAGCCACCACTTAAAGGTGCACTAAGCAATTTTTGCCAAACGATGTTGATATTTGAAAGCACCAAAACAAACACAGCCAAAGCCCAATAGGACCTCGCCCCTATTTTGATATCTCCGCCCCACATGTACGTACACAACCCTGGAATAATGACAATCGCGGAAACAAGCAAAGATGCCACACAGCAAGCATATTTAAATAAAAGCCAACACAGATAAGTTGTGTGAAACAATGCGAAATCAACGTTACTTGCCTATCAAAAAGAAACAATGCAACCTCGGCATCCGATTCGAGCCCTTCCTGCTCCTTGAGTTCTCTTCACTGCTGGAAAGCTGGTCTGATATTTACGTTGGTCCCACCACTTGACTGAGCGTAATCCATTTTTTTATGTTTTGTTCCTCTGATATTTGACTCTTTTTTTTTCTATCTTCCAGGTCTCTATCTATAGTCAATCTGCTAATATCCGTCCTGTGCACTCAAATCGAGTGTTGTATCATTACAAGACCCGCCCCTTACTGCTGATTGGCTGCAAGTATTTTTTGGGACACGATGGTCCGATACTTCGGTCAAAAGTGTTTTAAAAAAATTGTTGAAAAAGTGCGCCTTTAATCAACCAATTTTATTTCATAATGCTATTATAAAAATTTGTCTTGATTTTTTTTTCTCACATCACCAAAGTCAGAGGAGCCAGTAGCCAAATAGCTATTTACAGTAGGCTTTGTTTTAGGGCACTTCTGTAGGTAACATAGCCTTTTTCTTAAATATTTTTCCAATTCCATTTGCAGTAATAACAGAAAATAGAGATAGATCTAAAAACACAAACATGTATTATTGGGATGCATCTAGGAGGTCTTGATGGCAAACTTGACCTTCAGCCTACATGCCCTGGTCAAAATGCCTCCTCAAAAGTGGGTGCCAGCAGTGCTTCATTCAGGTCTGACTCCATACTTGTATGAAACGTTTACTTCTCACGGTCCAATCAATTTTATACGGACAAAATCCAGTCCTAGTCCAAGTCCTATTTTTTCTCATTGTATATTCGATTTAAAAAATAAGTCATATTACAGAGGTAAAACTGGGTTATCAATGCATGTATTATGTTGAATTTGAAGTTAAGAACCGTGAAGTGATTAATATTTAATTTTGTGGGTACACTGTCCAGTTCAGAAGGTTTAGGATCTCTCAGACAGAAACTTTCTTCTTAGAATTCATAGTTTTACTTTCCCTCCTCTCTGTTTGATGACTACTAATGTCTTCTTTTTTTTGCCATCAGGAACATGGGCCTTTCGCTGACTTACTGGCTTATGTAAGCAGGACGATCTAGAACACAGACGCCCAAAACAGTCTACGAGAACTAAGGTCTGACATTCCATCAGACGGAAAGCGTCTGAAGAAAATTAAAGGAGGGAGGAGCTGACAACTGATCACAGAAATAAAGGGAAGCACACTGGACGCCATGAGGGAGGAGAGCGAAATAATCTTACGGTTTCGACTTTCTCTCGATGAATACTGAAAAGTCCACCTAAAGCCTGCTGTGCTCAGGGAGAGGGTCCCCTGATATGAACCCCAAGTCCTTGGGATCTGGAATGCAAACACGCCCTTATGCCAGGGCCTGAGTGGGTCTTCGACCATGTCATGGTAGCATTGTACGCCAAAACATCAACCCTTAAATTAAATTGTAAACTGTAGACTTGGACAATGCAAGTTGTGTAACACCAATCTGAAATTGCTTTCCAGCAAAAGCTTCCTCTAGTATCAGGACTACTGTATCACCATATATTTTTACATTGCATACATTTACCCGTCCACTCTCCCACTTCCTGGGATTACCAGCTCAAGTCCAGGTGCAGTCAACCATGGGGTGCCGGCAGAGTTCGGAGGAGAAGGAGGCCGCCCGGCGCTCACGTCGCATTGATCGACACCTCCACTCAGAAAGCCAGCGGCAGCGGCGTGAGATCAAACTTCTGCTGCTCGGCACCAGCAACTCCGGCAAGAGCACCATCGTGAAGCAAATGAAGATCATCCATAGTGGGGGTTTCAACCTAGAGGCCTGCAAGGAATACAAGCCCCTTATCGTCTACAATGTCATTGACTCGCTCACCCGCATCATCCGCGCCCTTGCCACCTTGAAGATCGACTTCCACAACCCCGATCGTGCTTATGACGCAGTGCAACTCTTCGCCCTCACCGGGCCTGCCGAGAGCAAGGGCGAGATCACGCCAGAGCTCCTGGGGGTGATGATGCGCTTGTGGGCCGATCCAGGTGTGCAGGAGTGCTTTTGCCGCTCCAACGAGTACCACCTAGAGGACAATACATTCTATTATCTAAACGACCTGGACCGTATTTCAGCGCTCGAGTACATCCCAACTGTTGAGGACATTCTGCGCTCACGTGACATGACCACAGGCATTGTTGAGAACAAATTCACCTTCAAGGAGCTCACCTTCAAAATGGTGGACGTGGGCGGTCAGCGTTCAGAAAGGAAGAAGTGGATCCACTGTTTTGAGGGTGTGACTGCCATTATATTCTGCGTGGAGCTCAGTGGCTATGACCTCAAGCTTTATGAAGACAACCAGACGGTAAGGAGAGCCAATTTTGAATTCAGGGCATTGATGCGAACAAATAATGCAAGCAGAGATGCATGAACTCCATGTTATCTGCACTAGGCCACGTACATCTCTACAGTAAATTCATCTTGTCTGTGGCACTGACAAACAAACTGCTTTTATTATCTTACTTCCACATTTCCTGTAGCACACAAGTTTCAGTTACATTTAAGCTATTTAGAGACCTAACAGTACCCTGCTAAAAGACCAGCATAGCGTGTTGTGTTTCAAAAACTGATGTTCCTGATAGATTTGGACTGAATTATCCATCAAGACTACATTGGTCATCTTACTTCATCAGAAAGATAATGCTGGGTGACCAGCCAAGGGTAGGTGGTTTACAGCTTAACCAGCCAAAACTGGTTGGTTGATCTTAGCATGTCTCCCAGCCTTCTGAAGCTAATATTTTTACTCTTGGATCTTAGATGGGTTTTGGACCCTTTTCAGCAGTTTAGACTGTGAGATCATCTGGCCTCCCAACTAAACATCACCTTAACCAGTGGTGCGTTCCCTTAGAATGACAAAGCACTGCCTATCTACTATTGAATGATGCATCGTTGGAAAAATTAAAGGGTTAGTTCACCAAAAAAAGAAAAATCTGTTTTTAATTACCCTCATGTTATTCCAAACCTGTCAGACCTTTCGAACACAAATTAAGATTTTTGATTAAATCTTTCTGACCCTGCATAGACAGCAATGCATATACCACATTCAAGGCCTATAAAGTTAGTAAGGACATTGTTAAAATAGTCCATGTGACATCCGTGGTTCAACCGTAATGTTTTGAAGCTACAAGAATACTTGTTGTGTACAAAGAAAACAAAAGTAACTTTATTCAACATTTTTCTCTTTCGTGTCAGTCTCTGTCGCGCATTCACGAGAGTATCACGCCGCATGTGCGTGATACAGTAACTGGCATTCTTATGTTGTGGTACTCTATTGAATGTGTGTCAAAGACTGACACATAAGAGAACAGATTGTTGAATAAAGTTGTTATTTTGGGCCTTGAATGTGGTAGCTGCATTGCTGTCTGTGCTGGGTCACAAAATATCTTAATTTTCGAAAATATCTGTAAAGGTATTACAGGTTTGCAATGACATGAGGGTGAGTAATTTAATTGATGACAGAATTTTCATTTTTGGGTGAAACTAACAAACAAGTCATGACTGTTTCCCAAAAATGTAATAACTTTGTTGCACATTCATAATTTCAGACATACTAACACGACATTACAGGTTGAGAGCTGTACTGTTGTTCCAACCACACAAATATGCAGTTCTGACACGATAGCCCAGTGGACAGCATGTCGATATGTAGTTTGATTCCCGGCTCAAGGTCCTTTGCCGATCCCATTGCCTTTTCTCCACCCTATACTTTCCTGTCTAATCTCTACTGTCATATTTAATAAATGCATTAAAAGGATAAAAATATAATTTTGCTGTGCTGTTTGCGAATGGTCATTGGAGCTATGGTTTTGGGAAAAACCTTTAATCTTTTAACTATTTTGTAATAACAGAACATGTGACAATTGTTACATTTGGGAAATGCACCCCAGACTGGGAGACCACAGTAAACTAGCTAAGACCAGCAAATTAGCTAAGGCTGAGTGTCCACCCTCTGAAATTCATGCTAGCATAAGCTATTCTTTACAGCGGGCTTCCCATCAATTAATAGCAAATTATATTTACAGAGTAAACCCGATTATATTTGCCTCCAATGTTAATTAAAGGTGTGTTTTTCAGTTTTGGGCAGTACTAGTTACTAGTTACTTGGTTACTGTAATACATTACTTTTTGCAGTAACTAGTAGTGTAAATAATTATTAATAAGATTTCAGTAATAATATTACAGTTACCATCCATAAAACAGCTTAGTTACTAAGTTACTTTTTAATGCCTCAACCCTGCTGATTTAAAATCCAACAATCAAATAATTCCTAGATTTATTTTCATAACTATCACAACTTGCACATGCATGTGATGTCCCCAGTGCAGCAGGCAAGCTTGGAATATAGAAAAGCTTATATTCAGCAGATAGAAATATTGCATTATATTGATTTTGTCAGGAAAATATATGATGTGAACACTGTTGTATAAATTGTGGCTTTACTTTTCTCTGGCATTACATCCCACCCGCATCCCTCCGATCAGCATGTGCTGCATTATATTACTATAATTAAAAAGATATTTGGAAAATTAAAGTTTCTTACAAATTTATGTGATTTGATAAAATACATAATAAATATAATCGTATATGGGTAACTGAGAAATTACAATTAGCTTTAAGCTACAAATGAAAAATAAGCTACTACCCCAGTGTCACTATCAATCACTATTGAGTGTTTGTAATAACTTCTGACTGATCCAATGTGGATTTTGGTCAAATGATGAGGCAGAAATATGTTATTAGTAACATTATAGAAGAATTTTATGTGGAAGATACACAGTTACAACTTCTGTGGGACGTGAAGAAAAAGTAATGTAACTAGTAGTGTAACTAATTACTGTTGCCAGAAAGTAATAAGTAAAGTAACTATTACTTTTGAAAGGAGTAACTAGCAATGAGTAATATTACATTCTTTGAGTAACTAGCCCAAAACTGGTGTTTGTGTTGAGACTTGGAATTAACTTTTCTAAACGACCATCTAACCACATACGTTCTCTCTCTGTGGTAAAGCTAATTGCTTATCAGTGAGTTCAAAGACTGTATACCTGTGGGCGCTATGCTAAACCTTTTCCCTCGACTCACAACAAGAACTTCCAAGTAGTGCATTAGCCTGGAATATCAATTAGTTAAAAATAAAAGTGTTCTGTGAGTCTTGGAGGAGGGGGGGGTGGGTGTATGAGAGTGATAATTGAGTTCACAGTGCAAGGTGTCAGGGTGTACCCGCGAGAATGATCAGATTTAGCACTGGGGAAAATCGCTGATGTGATGGGGGTCAGAGAAAGTTTTTGTGTCTTCTGCTAGAAAGTTTAAAAGAAAAGGGAAGTAACAAGCTGAAAGGGAAGCGAGGGAACTGAAGGAAGGTGTTACCACCTCACTAGGGGAATGGTGAATAGAGAATATAATGAAGGGGGAATAGTGGTCCTCCTCCTGTGGTTTTCCATCTTATCTGGTTGAGAACCATTGCAGCAGTCAGAGATAGCTTGAGGTCATCTTCGAATATGATTTATTAGCACATGTTTACAAGGTGCGTTGGTCTGCAACATGAAAGAATAAAAGTGTCCACTAAATGTAAATGTAAATGAAAGAATCCCATTATAACATGTACGTGAAAAATGTAGAAACATTGGACTCAACTATGGGGCACCATTGTGCAGCAGCAAGCATCACGACAAAAAAAGGAACTCAAGGTTGATCTAGGTAAATATGTTCAAATGTATAGGGCCTCATTCCTATATTTGCCTGGGGCCCCCAATTCACTAAATCCGCCCCTGCGTCAATTAGCTTTAGGGTTAGAATATCTTTAATATCCTGTTTCAGAAATGTGTTATATTACATAAGTAAAACAGCTTGCTAACGCCATGTAATGTTGATTTTAATAGAGACATTGGATAAAAATGATACATCAGTCATTTTTTTCCATGTTCATAAGAAAGATGTCGTTGCTGTGCTATTTATTATTTTTTTTGTTCTCCTTGACCATCCAGGAAAGGCTCATGGAAAATCTGGGCTACACAGGGCCTCACGAGTTTCGTAAACATACGCTAACAGCTAGATGAGCGTGTGTTTGAGCTCCAGGGTCTGGGGTGAGCCTCTGAATTAGATTACTTAATAAGCACTCATCTCTGAACTGGCCCACATGTGCTGCTGATTGCGTGTTCTGTGGTTCTACCAGTATGGAGCAGAATTTGTGAAATCACACTCTGCGCATTCACTCACTCGCACTCATCGGGTGAGGCAAAAGGGATCAGTTCGGTCACCGAATGATTGAGTCAGAGTGGCAGAGAAGGGTTTAAAGCAATGCTTCATGGTCTTGAGAAAGTCTGTCTGAATGGACTGTCTGCCACAGAGAGAGACATGACCATTAGAAGATAAATTGAATGACGATGCACTGAAGAATGTAGTTAATAGGAGGAAATCTTGGTGACTTGTGTGTTAAATAGACAATGTTGACTAAGATGACAGGGTCGGGCAAGTGACACTTAAAGCTTTTGTGCTGCAGTAATGTGTCTAGGCAACCACTACTGTAGGACTTTTGAACACAGTCATTATATAGGGAAACGGGACTCTATTAAAATGTTTGGTTAAACGAACTGCGGTTTTCACAGCATACTAAGCCATACAGCTACAGGCAGAAGCGTCATGCTTACTAAAACAGATTTTTGAGCCAAGTGGATTTTGAATGGAACAAATAAATGAGTCACAAATGCTGAATAGTCATGAAGTAAGGTCAACTGGTTCATCTAGATATCTTTTTTAAGAAAATAATTGTAATTTTAGGCTTTAATTAGCATGCTAAAAGTGTTCTGTTTCATAGCTGTTAGACAATTTGCATGGCAAAAACCCTCTTGTTTTTTACGTTTTGTTTTTTTAAATGAATCCCCTTTAAAGCACCTCCCCTACAGCAATACACGTTGTTCACAGAAGGGTGTCTTTGGCTGTTGTTTGCATACCAAGTTTTTGAGGATCCCATTGCATTGGGCTCAGTAAGATTTGATTTGAAGTGACAGTAAAGACAAAAGATTACCAAAAACTTTTAAAAATCCAGATTTGTTTTTTTATCTCAGTTTCCACTAACATAATCAGCCACACAACTGTTTTCAACATTAAGACTACTTTTAAAAACAAATAGATTAGTTAAAAATCATATAATAATTTGAACCCAGGTCTCATTGCTCATTAAAACCTCTATATAATTAAAAACAACAACAAAAACACGTGAAACATGTTTGATGTTTCAAGGCAAGTTTTCCCAGAACACAGCAAACACTCAATACCTCCCCCAGATAATGAATTACCTCCTGTGTGTATCTGTGTATTTCCATCTGTCATGAGCTTTGCAAAAAGCAGTTTCCCTCAGACTTAAGTGGAGCAATATTTCATAGATGGTGGTTCTCCAGAAATCTAGGAAACATTTCAGTTACAGCATTAAAATCTCATGGTCACATTTTAGTTTGGGGACTAGTTCTAACTATCCGCTTGTTAAGTCTGACGTCATGTGTCACCGCTTCCGCATCCAAACACTCTATCAGAGACCACGAAAAAACAACAAAAGGTGCTAATATACACTCACAATGTGATATAATACTGACAAAAATGTGTGTGGGTTGGCCAATCTGGTTTCGTCCATTAAAGTTAACATTTTCAAATAACAATCGCGGTCCCGGACAGTGCGTGACCTTACATGCTAGTTAAATCGGAATTCCAGTTATTGTTAAAAAAACAAGCTAACAGACGTCATATCTAGTTGGTGAAGCGGTCAGGAACAATTTAATTAGCTAAAATTCAACTGATTTAAATTAGAAACGTCCTATCTTCTATAGTCCCACAGTCCCTCATTAAGGCAAAGCTTATTCCCGCACATCTGGTACAAAAGCTTTCCAGTAATTCACTGCCACAAATGTAACTTTTCAGCTGCGATCCGCAATCATCTAATTCTGCTGGGGACTTCAAGCAACAGTTGTCAATTTTGTGGCGCAACGCATTTTATCTTCTTTTCCCCCTTCAACATCCCTTTCCAGGTTCCTTTTTTTGACCCAACCCTCCCTTAAAAAAGGTTTCCATGGCAACTGTTGCCAAGCAACAGAGCAGTCAAACGCTCCTAATCCTGGGCTGTTGACAATGAGCTGTGACCGGGAGGAGGGTTTGGGGGGTTTACGTAGTGCTCGGCAACCGGAGAGAGGATAGAAGTGCGCTCGTACAAGCGGCGGAGAATGTTTGCTTGTGCGGAGAAGGATAGCGCGAGAAACTGCATTGTGTAATAGTTGGTTGAAGCAATGCAGCTCTGGTGCCAGTTGGCTGGGAGGAGTTGGAGAGACACTCAAGAACTGGGTCATTATGGGAGGGATGCTTGGGCAACATGGAAGGATATATTTGGCTTTGAGGAAGTTCACTGATGAGGACTTCTGCCATCTCCCACTTTGACACATGAGCAATTGAAGCTCAATAATTTATTTCTCTTTTTTTTTACTAGACTGAAAATGTAAAATTATGTAATCATTTATTCACACTCATTTCGTTCCAAATCTGAATGGTTTGCTTTCTTCTATTGTACACAAAAGAATATATTGTTACTGATGTCTTGTCCACAGAATGAAAAACAAAGGGTTGATTGCTTCCCAACATTCTTCAAAATATTTTCTAATTTTCTTAGAAGAAAATAAGGCCCTGTTTAAATCTTGTGTTAAGATGCATTTTTGTTGATCTGATCACAAGTGGATAACACTAAATACAGGTATAAACAGGGTCTGAAACCTGTCTGCATCCAGAGGTAGTCAAAAACCAGTGCTCAGTATTAACTGATTACATGTGACCTGGACTACGTAATCAGATTCCAAAGATTACTGTAAGTACTCGTAATTAGACTATATTACATTTTATAATCCTTGTAATTAGACTACAGTTACTTTTTATTGATTACATGATTACAAATTATTCACACAATAGCAATACATTTTATTTTACATTTAGTTTATTTATATTCAGAAAGTCTTCCAGTTTAGTGGACATTCACATAATACCAGTCACTTGTCAAGCGTCTAGAATTACAAGAAAATTGAGGCCACACAGAATTTGCACTGAATTTACTAAATTAAATCATTGTAAGAAGTGTTTTCTCAACATTTTGACATTGCATCAATTACTGGTGAACAATTTTTTTTATTATCACTATTATCACAATTATCACGTTTTTAGTGAGTATTATTATGTTGATTGTTGTTATTTTAAAATTATTTATTTTAATTTGACATTTTTATACTTTTCTTTAAACCCCCTGCAATATTTTTATGTCAATATGTTACATTTATATAAATTCTTATGTCAAACGTCAGGTTAAGTCAAAAGTAGTCTAAAAGTGATCAAAAATTACTAACTACAATTTTTGTCATGTAATTTGGAATTGGTAACAGACTGCAGTTTTATAAGTAATCTACACAGCACTACCGAAAATACATTTGATTGGATTGCTTTTATAGTGTAGACTCTCACGTATGAAAGTGACGTGACATACGGCCAAGTATGGTGACCCAGTCTCGGAATTTAGACTGCGAGGACTGGAATTGAGAACCTCTGAATTAACCCATCCAAAGTGCACACACACAGCAGTGAACACACACACACACACCGTGAACACACACCCAGAGCAGCAGATAGCCATTTATGCTGCGGCACCCGGGGAGCAGTTGGGGGTTCGGTGCCTTGCTCAAGGGTGCATTCACTCCCCCCACCTACAATTCCTGCCAGCCCAAATCTCGAACTCGCGGCCTTTCAATTACGAGTCCAACTCTCTAACCATTAGGCCACGACATCCCCTAAGTGTGTGTAGAACAGTCACTAAAGAAGACTTTAACTTATAACTTGTCCTGCATTAATTGTGCTACAGATATGAAGCACAATTAAATTTTGAAAATATGACTCTAAATGACGATTTAAAAAAAAGATACCTGAAACTCCAGCAGCTACACCCTAGCAAGATACTGTAGCAACATCCTACCAACCGCTCAGATCACAATAACAACCACTTAGCAACATCCAGGTATCCTCAATACACAATACAGTAGCATCATGGCAGGACAAACAAGCACCTCTCACATTGTCTTCTGAAAAAAAAACTTCTAAATTTGTATTTTGATACATTATAATGCATACTACTGCAGCCATTGCCAGTAATATTGAGGGATACCACGGGAGCTAGACAGACACTGACTCATATTTTTCAATTACTGATAAACATGGATGTCAACGGAAAAAAATCCATAGCAACTCGGGCAGCTAAGCCTCCCTGCATTCAGTGAAGCTTTGACGCTAACCATATTAGCTACATTTGCTGAATTGACTCAAATCAAAGCAATTGTGAACATTTAAATTTGTCAACCAGATTGTGAGAGTACTGAGACCAACAAAAGCTTGAGAGTCAGCTCTATGCTTCCTGCAACGTTCATCCTTATGTATGAAAATGCTAACAAGAATTGCCAGGCCTGTGTTACAAAACTAGCTCACTGGCCAATCAAATATATCCCAAAATCTCCAAGTATACTTAAAATACACATTTTACAATTACTACTGTTATAAACAGTTTCATCTTGATCAATATATAATGTAATATATTGTAGTAATCATAAACAGTCACAGGGGAAAAACATTAACCCATGGCAGCGGTTTAAAAGTAGCTCAATTTGACTTGGCAACCCTGACATTAACATTCTTCTAAAAACATGCTTCTACCTACAGGTTTGAAAAACTCATTTACCATACACTTTTCCTCAGTGCACAAATTGTAAACTAATAATTTTTTTTACATTTGCATTGCCAAACCAGCTCCAAATATATGGCTTTTCTGATATAGTATACTTGCTCGTCAGCTCACCTCTGACAGCATTGCACTTGAAATGTTGTGCCAGCCACGTTTGTCTAATGAGCCTGGGTTGCAGTTCCTATAGTAATTTAATGAAAAGAAGCAATAACTAGGAGCGTTTCTAAGTTCAATTACAGATAATCTTTATATAATGTTCTTATCTTCAACAGAGAAAATGTAAGCAGGGCGAAATATAGAGAATGAGAGACAAATGTGAGACACAAAGCATGGCAATTATGAGCAGGTATGGTGTAAATGTACTTTACAGCTCTCTCTTATTGCTGCTGGGGCTATTAGAAGACTAGACTAGAGTCGTTTTCACTCAGCTTCCATGAAATGGATTTTCTAGAGCGAGACGTACAGTTCTTATTTACAGGAAACAAAGCATTAATACACTGTAGAACCTCCTTATTAATATTTAAGCCTAATGAAGGCTTGTGTCTGGAGTGCGCAGGGAGAGGCCGGGCGTCACGCTGCGCGGTGTGTCTCAGAGGGGCACCCCCTCCCGCTGGCTTCCTAGTTCCTTTTCTCTTTCTTTTTCTCTCTCTCTTGTCTCCTTCTATCTCTCGCACACTTAGCTCTGGAGGAGGCTGTAGTTGGAAACACCCTGAGCTACAACAAAACACTTCCACCCCGTCCCCTGGGCTGCACGATTGGTTAAAGATCTGCAGGGACGTTTGGCTAATGGTGTGACCTGATTTCAAAAAGCCCAATTCAAGGCCATTGGAGGGCCTCTCTCTATATGAGTGCACACTCGAGCCTCAGTGAAAATTGCAGCCTCTTGCAGTCTGGCAGCTGGCTAGATGTTATAGATAAATGTCTGTGAGTTTACGAGTGTTTTTTCCCCCAAATAATCAAATGTGTGTGCACCATTTTTCAAAGATTAGACAGTGTGCTTTTAGTTAAATTATTATTAAAGGGGTCATATGATGCAATTAAGTTTTCCTTTGTCTTTGGAGTGTTACAAGCTGTTTGTGCTTATATAAGATCTGTAAAGTTGCAAAGAATAAAGTCTCAAACCCAAAGAGATATTCTTTATAAAAGTTAGGACTCGCCCATGCCTTCTTAAAACACCTCATTAAAACACGCCCCCACAAATCTACATCACTATGTGGGAAGGTTTGCATAACACCGCCCAAATGTTTACGCAAAGAAAGACGGCGTAACTTTTATTCTCACTGTAGTATTGCTGCTGCCGATGCCGCCATGTCGTGGAGACGCAGTGTGTTTCCAAATATGGTAAGGAGTGTAACATTACGGCATGATGATTGAAATCATGCAAATGGCCTTAAGCTATTACCTAAAATAAACTGCGAAAATATTGTTTTCTAAAATGTCATGGACGGAATGGTTCTGAGAGCGCTGCATGAGCTCACGGCGCCACCTGCAGGACAGTTAAAAGCGTTCAAATGATTCAACGCGCCAAACGTGAGTAGATTCAGCTTGAAACGTGTTACTCCAACCGGTGACTTTTCATGAATGGTGGTGAGAATTTGAGATTGCTAGCGCTGTCATAAAATTTGCAACGGTTGTGATGTAATTATATAATAGGCTGTTGTCTGACACGCTACATGTCTGCTGTTACAGTACTGTCTTTAGTTTCGATTCCCCGTTAGTGCTAGCTGCGCTGCATGCGCTTGGTTTGAGCTGCTTTAATTTGCATTTTGGAACGCAACATTTGTCATTAGAAACGGTTAGTTTCAGTGTCACATAATAAGGAAGTTATTATGTCACGTAATAAGGAAGTTCAACCTGCCACAGGAGCTGCTGAAACAGTTCTACTCTGCCATCATTGAATCAGTCCTCTGCACTTCAATAACTGTCTGGTTCAGCTCAGCTACCAAATTTGACCTCAGAAGACTGAGCGAATCATTGGTACACCCCTCCACACTCTCCAAGAACTGTACTCATCAAGAGTGTGCAAAAGGGCTGGCAAAATCACTCTGGACCCTCACATCCAGCACACTCCCTCTTTGAACTGTTACCGTCTGGGCGACGCTACAGAGCTCTGAGCACCAGAACGACCAGACACAGAAACAGTTTCTTCCCTCAGGCAATCCATCTCATGAACACTGGATATTAAACGTGGAACACACAACACTATTATACTTTTATTTAAACACATATTTATTACATTTCAAATTTGCACCTAACATACCTGTACATACAAATTGTCTATTTGTATATTGTTCATTTGTTGTCTGTGTCTGTCCTGTTGCTGTCATTCTGTTACACCGCGGAGCTACTGTCACAAAACAAATTCCTCGTATGTGTAAACATACCTGGCAATAAAGCTCATTCTGATTCTGATTATGACATAATCCTTCAGAAAGCATTCTAATATGCTGCTTTGCTGCTCACGAAACATTTCTGATTATAATCAATGTTAAAAAAAAGTTGTCCTGCTTAATATTTTTGTGTAAACAATGATACCGCTCAAACATTTGTTTAAGATTTAAAAAAGAGAGAGAAATTAATAATTTTATTCATCATGCATGGAAGTGATAAAAAGTGAGTGAAGATAATGATTTATGTGTAATAAATGAATTAACAAATGTTATTAATATATTTGATAAATGCAAATAAATGCTGTTCATTAAACTTTATATTTATCAAAGAAATCCTGGAAAATCACTATTTCCACACAAAATATGAAGCAGCAAAATTGTTTCAACATTGATAATAATCAGAAATGTTTCTTGAGAATCAAATAAATTGTAATGATTTATAAAAGTGACAATATCACAGAATGACATCTGACACTGAAAACGAGTAATGATGAAGCAAATTCTGCTTTGCATCACATTACATTTTATAATATATACAAAATTGTATAATATTGTACAATATTGCTGTTGTTTTTTTTACTTTATTTTGATCAAATAAATTCAGCATTGATGAGCAGAAGATATTTATTTCAAAATCATTAATAATTGTACTGTTTCTAAACTTTTGGCAGGTACTTTAATAATAATAACAATTATATATGCTTTACTATAATATATTACAGTACTTTATTGTAATATATTATATTGGTATGATTATTAAATGCTGCCTTTTATTTTTACAGGACAACAGTATGTATATTACAATATAATATATATTAGCAAATATGTGCTAAAATGTATATTTTTAATAATAAATGCTGGGGGCGTGGCTTGTGGGTGTGACTTGGGGCGTGGTCAGATTTTCCTTCTTTTTTGTCTCTAGCCTATTACATGCCTGCAACAATAGTGTACTGTATGTGGAAAATAATGTGTTATTTAAACCTTAAACCATTTAAATGCATTGCATTACACCAAAATAATGTTATTTTTAGCAGTCATATGACCCCTTTAATATTTGATTACACTTTACAAAGCCTTTATGTATAATGCATATGAGTTATCAAAAGGTATAATGCATTAACATTATTCATAATGTGCATTGTAATACATTATATCTTGTCGTAAATAATTATAACCAAACTTAAAATGCAGTGTAACAATGAATTGATAAGTGTTATAATGAATTAACTGTGGTTGCAATTATTCATGAGATTTTAATGCATTATGAGGTGCATTACAAGGCATAATTAATGCATTAAAACTGCTTTTATAATGCATTATACATAAAGGCTTTAAGTAAAGGGTTACCAGATAATTTATTCAAAATGTATTTTGTAATTTTGTTAAATATGCTTAACACAGTCATTTTATTATGATATTTTAAGACTGAAATTGGCTGAAATTAATCAGTTATTTTATTTACAGTCAAGTTTTTAACCATAGTAATTTATTTTATTGAAATTTACTGTGAAAAGCGCAATTGATCTATCATCTATACATCTAAAAAAATCTGTTTAAAAAACAAACAAACATTGAAGTACATTTTACAATAAACTATTTCAGTCCTTCTATAAAATTTCATGTTTTAATCAATATGTTACAGTAGTCATAGTTTCTTTGTAAATATTAGTGAAATTTACACATTATTTATTTTTTTTTTTACTAGAAATCAGTTTTTCAACACATTTTTATTCAGTGTATGTTACAAATGAGTATTTATACATGAAATATGCAGCTGTCTTCATGCTTTAGGAAAGAGTTCCACCAGAAGATAATTGTCATATTTGATGATCCTTGATATACATTTTTAAAAACCAACCTCATCTTAAACCTAACCCTTGCATCTGATTGGTCGATTGGAATGTTGCTCCAGGACCAGCAAGAATAACCTTGGTGCTGCACTAAGACAAAAGAAGGAGACTAATATTCTGAAAGAGCCTCAATGATGAGGTCTTTCTAACTCTTCCTTCATCATTTTCACATACTTCACTGATTTTATTCATGTCTCTGTGAATCTCACTCTCATAGATGATCTTGTGATTTGCTTAAAGCACGATGAAGTTTTGTGTAACCTTTCAAACAGCGGCGCAGTCTTCATATCAGATTCCTCTCTCGGTCACAAGCTGCACGTCCCAACCACATGCCTGCAGCCATTGCAGCTCGCGCCGTGGGAGGGGAGCACACAAACCACTTACACGAAATGTGATAAACGCTATATATCAAATAATCAATAACTCTGCTTAGTGCTTATCACGTATATATCCTGTGACTTGATGTGCCTTCTTTAATTGCATGTCTTATAGTCATCTTATCTATGCAGCTAAACTAGATTATGTAGTAAATTATGTTTATTACACTATTGAAATATTTGCAGAAAGCGCTTTTTTGGTAATTCAAATGCATTACTTGGACGGATGATTGTATCGTAAAAGACTCAGCTGATGTCGCCAGCAAAATGTTTCTGCACATTTCACGGATGTTATTTACATCCTGTTCTCTGCCTTTGTTTTATGAGCATTACCCTGGCAAACACAGCAAGGTAATTAAACATGGGCAGGTGACTAATTGAATTAGATAGGGAACTCAGCGGGGCTAGAGAAATAGAGGTTAATAACCTTGCTTGGCTATATTATGCTTGCTGAAATCGACATGATTCTGTGAGCTGCTTTTGCTTGTTGTTTCTTTGGGATTTTGTCGTGTTTCGGCTTTTAATTTTATTTTTGGTTACTATGCCATTTATTATTTGCAGAAAGGGACAATTATTTGCAATGGGTCCTGTTATGTTCTGGTTTATCTAACTAAATATTGACTGATGACTGGGCCATACTCTGTGTTTACAGACAGGCTGTTCTCTGGTCAGCTAATCATCCTGCATTTTAGATAAGGTATATTAGGATTTGTGTCATCTTTCAAATTATAGTCAAAGTATTATGCCAAAACAATGTTAGAATGGAAAAGGCTTCGAAACCCTGAAGAAAAAATTTACATCATTTTCCAAAAAATTAAATAATTAAATAACTTATACCGTTAAAAAACATGAGTAAAAATAAATAGTTTTGGACATTTTTGCATGTTAATTGCTATTAAATGCTAATATATTACAGTTCAAATTCACATTAAATGCACTAAGCTACACTTTTATTTGACACACATTATTGACTTTAGTACATCTTTATATGTAACTTCATAATTATTTCTTTTGTCTTTGAAATATAGTTAAAATGTACTACCAAATGTATTGACAAAATATACGGTAAACTTGAATATACTTTAATGTCATTTCTATTAAAATTTGTATGTCATGTATTTAAATACATTTGTAATTACACAAATGTCATGATGAAGTTGTAATTTAGTGTATTTAAAATATATTAACTTAAAATGTAATGTTGAGTAACACAAAATTAAAAATAAAATAATGTACTTTACATGCTTAGTCAACACATCAAATTAAGTGTTCTTAAACTACTTAAAATGTATTTTAAAGAAAAACATTTGACGCTATTACAACTAATATGTGTTAACTAACTTTACTTTTATTAACTACACTTAAATTGACTTTTATTTCAGCAATGTTATTAATATTAAAATGATCTACAAGTACCATTTTTGATATATATGCTCTCAACTAGGTGGTGAGATAAGTATACTTCTTTTTCATAAGGGAAGAAACGAATGATTCACAGATTCATGAATCCACCTGCAAAGGTTACAACATTTGTATGCCATATGATGAAATGTTGCTAAATGTTTGCTTCCCATCAAAAGAGTCCAACCCAATGTCTCTATGAGCTTCTTGCCCCTCATGTTCCTGTTTCACTGCACATCAACTATTTTTGACCCATTTTATTGGGTCAAGGAAAAACTGTAGTTCTGATGGCTTAGACACACAAGCCACACAATATGAGGCATCATTCATGAAGCACAAACAGTGAGAGATGAGAATTTTAATACTTAGGTGTAGAGGCTTGTTCAAATTCATAAGCCTGAGTATGCAATATTAAATGACAAGTTTGTGGGTGCTAAAGCACATTGTCCCCTGTTGCCACAACAATGAATGTCCCAGTTTGTAGTGATTTGTTGTCCTCACATTGGGTCATCTCCACTGACATCCAGCCCATCGTTCTAGATCTAGAGCGTCTCTGGATTAACAACTTAATACTATGTTACCCTGTTTGCTCTCTTCAAGGTTAAAGGCCACTGATTTCATCAACTCCAGAGGTTTTCCTCTTGAGAGAGCCAGATCCCTTTTGTTAGCGCTTTAACTAACTATTTCATTTCTTTGGTTTCCTCACAGAGCCGTATGGCGGAGAGCCTGCGTTTGTTCGATTCCATCTGCAACAACAACTGGTTCACCAATACCTCGCTCATCCTCTTCCTCAACAAGAAGGACCTGCTGGCCGAGAAGATCAAGCGTATTCCGCTGACGGTCTGTTTCGCCGACTACAAGGGGCAAAACACCTACGAGGAGGCGGCCGTGTACGTACAAAGGCAGTTTGAGGACCTCAACCGCAACAAGGAGACCAAGGAAATCTACTCACACTTCACTTGCGCCACTGACACCAGCAACATCCAGTTTGTGTTTGACGCGGTGACGGACGTGATCATCCAAAATAATCTCAAGTACATTGGGCTGTGCTAGGACGAGGGGATTGGGGAGAGGGGAGGCGGGTGAGTCATATGGGAAAAAAACCCTGACGAACGACGAGGCCCGCCTGTCGATGGATCTGAGTGCCCTCAAAAACGCTTGTTGAAACAGGAAGCTCAATTGAGGCCCAGAGGAAAGGGCTAAATGCTGCCATCCTGCTAGATTTATCAATGTCAAAAATGTAAAGGTCAAAGAGGATTTTACATGGTTGGTATAAATGTGTTTTCACTGAACATATGAGTATGTAGACACACACACACATACACCATTGTTACGTTTGTTCACACACAACGGACTTCGGTATCAGCCGTCAAGCCCATGTTTGACATGGAAACACTGGAAACAAATCTCCCCGCTCCTATCTTCCCTGACAAACAGCAGGAATTCCTTAACGTCCATGAAAGGGATAGTTCACCCGAAAATGTGCTCATTTGCTCATGTCATTCCAAACCTGTATGACATTCTTTCTTCCGTGGAACATAAAAGGAGATGTTTAGCAGAATGTTCATGCTTCTCTTTTACATACAATAACAGTGAAAGGTGAAAATTACAAAATCACCATAAACGTTACAAACTTTCTTCAAAATATCTTCTTTTGTAGAAAAAATAAATCCATACAGGCTTGGAACTACTTGAGAGTGAGTAAATGATGAAAGAATTGATTTGGGTGAACTATCCCTTTCAAATTTGGCTTGTGCACTTATTATTAAGGAATATCTTTTAAACCAATATGTACATATTATTACACATATTACAGTTGAACAATGACAGAAGATGATTAAAATGATATGATTTAAAATGTGGATTAAAACATTTATTTTGATATTATTATTATTATAAGTTCACATTTTAAAAGTGTACAGTACTTAAGTGTGTTAAGAAACAGTCATGAAAGTCTACTGTCTTTAAGTACACTTAAGTGGCCTTTTATTTCATTAATATTATATTATCTGCCACTGGTATAGTTTATTTAAAAATATACTTAAAGATTTTGAAGTGCACGTTCAAAACAATTAAGTGCACTCTTTTCTCAAGGGAAGAAAAGAATGAGTTCTTGGGTCTGTCCCAATACCCACACTCGTGGTCTTGGCCACTGGAGAGTGAGTGCATGTCACAGGAAGTAAGTGCGCAAGACTATCCGAGGTCAGAAAAATGCCAAAGCTCAGTGCCCTTGATGCACACTAAATCCACACTGTCTCTAATATCACTTCAGAGCAGTATTTGAGGCGTATCCCATCATTCATAATGTTCGGGAACTTGCAAAGGGGTGGAACATTTCTGGAAACATTCCAGAAAGTTTGAAAACTTTAGGAACATTTTTGGAAGGTTTCCAGAAATTTTATAGAAAATGTCCACCTCTTTGCAACCCTATATAATTAATTTACAAAATAATAAAAAAATGCTTTTTATCACTCTATTTTAGGTACCACACTGTAAAATAGTTTTGTCTGTTAAATATGAACTACTGACCAGACATTTAGAAGTTTATTTTAAATGTGCAAAATATTGAAAATGTGTAACTAAAGATCTATGGGGAAAAAAAGTTACTTTAACAACACTTTCTGCTTGAATGGAATTGTTTCTAGTTGGTTTCTTTGTGGCAAAAGAGTCCAGCCCAAAGTCGCTGTGAAATTGTTGTCCCTCAGGTTCCTCTATTCGTACAAATTAACTATTGTTGGCCCATTGTTGTAACAATTGTTGTAACTAATATTATCTTTCATTCAGACTGTAATTTTGATGGCTTAGAAAAGCAATAGCAAACTGTCCCTTAATAATATCGTTAAGTCTTAAATATTACATTAAGTCTTAAAGCTATTTGCATAATTTGTGTCAAATTTGTCATGGCACATCTTGAACATGAATGAGATTTGAGAGATTACCAGTGAATAACGACTTAAATTTGAGTGTTTGTCTCACACAAATCTATTGTATGACTTCATAAAATTTGGAATATAGATTATATGGACTGCTACTATAGTACTTTTTGACATTTCTGGCACTTAACAGCCCTTGGCACTGTCATTAAGTGGAAAGAGCAGCGTGAACATTCTGTTAAACATATCTTTTTGCATTCCACAGAAAAAATAAAGTCATACAGCTTTAAAGTGACATGAGGGTGAGTAGATGATAGAATTGTAATCTAGGTGAACTGTTCCTTTAAGTTTTGTCTTTCTTTATAGGGTCTTTGATTTGCCTGATTTAATAATGATGCTTTCGGAGATTATATAAAGGGTTTATATATGAAAATACAATTGTAAATGAGAGGTTAAAAGTATCCCGACACAAAAAATCTACAAAAAATTATGATGTAATTTGGGTTTGCTGCCTGTTGTCTGAATATGGAGGCAAATGGCTTTTTGCTCACATTCACACTGTAGTTTATTTTTGGCTGTCTGACCCTAGGAATCTATCTATTTTCTTGTTTCTTTTTATTCTGTTTTCCCTTTGCCTAAAATAGGATGTAATCCAGAGTTTTTAGAGCAAGCATCCTTCTTTCCATGAGAGTGTTACACTGACGTGAGCATTACGTGTTTCATAACGTTCATTCCAGATTCAGAGAGAAAAAAAACAGTGCCAATATCAATGTAAATAAAAAAAGGCCCGCCAATCATGTCACTTTTTGTTTTTTTATGGACAAACAAGTATATATATATATTGTAACATTAAATATGCATGAATTTGTTACTTTGGGTTTTTGATAAATTATAGTTTGATTTGCTTTCTTATATTTTTTGTTTTACTAACATGCTCCAAAAATATATCAAAGTCAAACACTGTGTACAATTGTACAGTTGTTTCCTGCAAGATATTTATTGAAAATAGTTTTTATTTGTGCAGAAAGAGTCATTTTACATCCAGCGCAATCTAAACTCTAAAAAAGAGGATTTACTCCTCGAATTTGACCTGAATCGGAAAAAGAGTCAAAAGAAAATCTATAAAAGAGCAGAATCTTTCTATTCTGGTGTCATTTTGAGTGGACGTTGTCCACTGTATGTGTAAATACTATGTGAGGTACACTTTGTGAGACAATGAAAAAAAAAAAACTTTTTGAGACGTAACGCTGATTGACAGATTAAAGGGGTCTATTCCACTCCAGTCCTCCTTCTCTTCAGCTATGACGATGTACAACAAACCCAAATAAGGGCTTCAGGATTGATTTTACAGGATGTCCACCAAAATAAAAAAGAAACAAATAATTAAGTATAAAAGAACAATAATAGTGAATAAAAGAATTATGCAAATGTTGTTTGTGGTACAGGTTTGTTTCTTGTGTTGGGTGAGTGAGGTTTCAGTAACTCGTTGTATTTGACACTTTTTCCACATGTAACTCATTATACAGTTCAAATGTTTATATAGGCATTAACAACCACAAAATTGTCACCCAAAAATCTAATTCAAAGAAACACATCCTTATTTTTAGGAGCATTAACGGAATATTTTTACATTATTTACATTTCACTTCTGATTATACCCTGTATAATTTAGTATGTGACGAATAAACAAACCTTGATAAACAAACCTTGAATAGTTCACCCCCAAAAACTAACTTACCCATCCAAGCAATCCAAGATGTAGATGAGTTTGTTACTTCATCGGAAACCAATGGATCCTCTGCAGTGAATGGGTGCCACCAGAATGAGAGTCCAAACAGCTGATAAAAACATCACAATAATTATTTGTTTTCCCAAATATCCTAAACATTTTTAACTATTGCTTCTGACTAAAATATGAGTCATATATCCATAATATTTTCTCCAGTGAAGAAGTCATCTAATCTGAATCAGAAGAGGACAATTTTTAAGTGAAAACAGTCCAAAACAGTTGTAAACGAATATGTCTATGTATTTTAATGTGAGAGGACAACAGGGGATGGATTTTTTTCACTTGAAGAAGTGTTATTATGGGTTATGGACAGAAGTGATAGTTATATTTTCCTTTTATGCTAAAAATCATTGGGATATTAAGTAAAGATCATGTTCCATGAAGATATTTTGTAAATTCCCTTCTGTAAACATATCAAAACGTAATTTTTGATTAGTAATATGTGTTGCTAGGGACTTCATTTTGGACGACTTTAAAGACAATTTTCTCAAATATTATTTTTTTTGCATCCTCAGATTCCAGATTTTCAAATACTTATTTATGCAACTTTCAGGTGGTGCATAAATCTCAATTTAAAAAAAATTGACACTTATGACTGGTTTTGTGGTAAATGTAATTTTCTTTTAAAGGTTCTATACACATTACAGTGATGGGAACTGGGGGAAATGTGTTAAATTGTTATGAACATAATGCAAAATGTTCAATGGCCCTAAAAACGGGCTTCCTTTACTTTGTGCACAATATCTTAATGAATTTGTTTTCTATTAATTCATATTATATGGCACTACTATGTGAATAGTTGAATCCTGTTGGTTGAAATACACCATTTATATGTAAGAATGCTCCCATAATTAATTAATAGTTGTGTACAGTAGTACAAAATGATGTTGTTTATGAATCCAAACTTTTTTGCCTGTACTTTACAGTAACAGCATTTAATACTGTTATAGCATGGCATAGATAGAGTATACTTTCTGCACTTGAAAATGCATTCTCTGATATTATGTACTTGACTGACCACTAATGCAAGACTACATAAATATGGTCACCGATACGCATTCCAATATGTGCATGTTTTCACAGCATCAACCACATTATCCGCCACATTAAATGTTAAAAGCAATAACTTGGGGCAGCTAAGTGGTCATATACATGGCCTCCATGATAAATCATTTGCACGCATGTATTGAGTTCTGACACTGTAATTCAATGGCATATGCCGCAGGCTGATGCATAGCATGTAATCCATGAGGAAATGGTTACTTCCTGCGTAATTGTCCCTGGACATCCTATTCTAGGAAATGTCTTCTCATTTTATCTCAGTTCAGTCCACTCAAGCAACAGTAGAAGCTCAACGCTGCTTTTATTTATGGCGAATTGCACCACGGCAATCAACATGCTAATTAATTGTGCAATTAAATTATTCTTAAATTGATTGATGTCTGCAGAGGGTTTGTAGTAAAAATGAACTGTGAGAGGGAGAGATGAACAGAAGAGAAGATGAGGGAGAAAGAGGGGCTGGAATGATCTTGCATAATGGATCAATTAGTGGCCAAACCCTGGATGACCCTTTATTGTTGTCATTACTAACACAGCCCATTGTTTATCACGCCACTAATTCTAGAGTACCAGGACAAAACAGCCTACAGAACCGACAAATAAAGTTTTATGTACCAAGGAAGCATTTTGAATTAATCTGTTCAAGATATCCAGAGCTATTCTATCATGTATGGGTGCCACCTCCTCCATTTGATCACTAATGTTTTTCCTGACCACACTGTACAACTCATTATGCATCTACACCATCAGAAAAAAAAGTCTATAAATATTTACAAATCTGCTTTGAGTTTCAATCTGACCTTCAGCTCCATCCTTTGGAGAAAGTCTGAAGAGGATATTATTATATTGATTTATTTATAGGCCTATATATGCTGTATATAGGGAATTTGGACAGGAGCCTTTTCTATTCTAACATGACAGTGTCTCTGTGTATAAGACAAGGATCAAAGAGAAATGATGATTCAGTCAGTGTGGAAGAACTTGACTGGTCTGCAGAAAGACAAGTCCTAATCACAGCTGAACACCTCTGGTGTGACTTTAAATGTAAACCTTGAGCCAAAAACTCCTCACCAAACACCAGTGACTTGTACATACTGAATATTTAAAATAATAGGCTATCAGTTGTGCAAATGCATAATCTTTTGTCAAAATTAGCCACAATTGCCAGAATGTGTCTTTTTATGCCATTTGTGGAAATAAACGCCCACCGGCCTTTGCCTTTGTGGTTCGGTTAATCACATGTATAAGTAGTGTGAAATTTGAGAGCTTTCTGACCCTGCATAGACAGCAATGCAACTGAAAAGTTCCCAGGCCCAGAAACCATGTGACATCAGTGGTTCAACCATAATTTTACGAAGCTACGAGAATACAATTTGTGCATCAATAAAACAAAATAACTTTATTCAACAATTTTTCTTCTCCAAATCATGTCTTCCGCCATTATTGAGAGTCCCTCTGCATGTAAACAACGAATGCGCGTGGTGCTGCTGACATAGAACATGCACGTGCTGTGGTAGTCTTGATAATGGTGGAATACGTGATTTGGAGGAGAAGAATTGTTGAATTAAGTCGTTATTTTTGTTTTCTTTGCGCACAAAAAGTATTCTTGTAGCTTTGTAAAATTGCGGTTGAACCACTGATTTCACATGGAATGTTTTACTCAACATTTCTGTTGCCTTGCTATTTATGATCTTAATTTGTGTTCCGAAGATTAACAAAGGATTTTACAGGTTTGGGACGACATGAGGGTGAATAATTACTGACAGAATTTTCATTTTTGGGTGAACTATCCCTTTAAGGACGTGTATTCTGAAAATGAACCTATTCTGTCAGGACAGGTAGCAATGTGACTTTAAAAGATAGACATTTACATTTCTGTATTCAGCTGTCTTCAACACTGCTTTGCTGGGAACAAACACAAATCCTATTTCTTCCACCATTGTGGGTGTTAATGAGGTATGTGGCAAGTTTTCACTCTTGTGAGACTCTGGATTTCCCCGAGCGGGGCCTCGATGTCCTTTAATTTCGCATGTAAAGCAGATGAAAATGTAAAAAAGGAGGGTACAGTACAAGACATGGGTGTAATCACACGTCTGGCAGGGGGAAACTCAGAAGATTATTTTTGTCCCATAGAGACTGTAGTATGTGGTTCATGCCACAGCTGTGACCGCTGTGACTCTACATTATTGAAAGAGTACATTTGTTCTGAAAAACAGAAATATCCAGATGAATGCTACAGCAGCACCGAGCAGGAGGGCCGGCCAGTGGAAGACCTTGTGATTGTCATGAGCAACAGGGAAGGACACACTGCAGAGACAGAGGAGGAAGGCACTCAGTTTAATCTCATTCTTCAGAATGGTAAACAGCGGTTTTAAGCTTTGGAGTCTTGACAACGAATTGGATTCAGAGTCCAAATGGTTCACTGGGACAAATGTGATGTGTCACACTGATATAAGATGGTTAGGTGAACCTCAGTCAGGTCACAGCTCACAGTACATTTTGCATAAAGATAAGAGGCTTTTTTTGGCATTCTGACGTTATTGCCATGACAGTTAAGCACAGTTCCCTTATTCTATTAATGCAATACATCTGTAATACCGTATACTATATAATACGTCTAGATTGGATTTCTGTAAATCTTTCTTAATGAGTTTTTAAATTAGATTATATTTACAGCAGTTACAGTATTTTTTTTAAATCTCAATACAAAATGAATCAATAAAATAATCAAAATCAGCCTAAATGAAGACAGCATAGCAATCCAGCTAGCATTGTATGACTGACATAAAGCATAAACATAAATATATTTATATAATTATCTTTAAAAGTAAATATTTTATTATTTATTATATTTTCAATTGTAAAACAAATATTTTTTTGATATTTATTTCACGCACACATTTATATATTTACTATTTAATATTTAGTATGTTATTTATTTCTATTGTTATTCTATTTGATTTCAGTTAATTTAGGCTGATTAAAATGTGTTATGAAATTGACTTTCTTCAGAATATTGCATTTGAAATGTCACTATTATTAATAAAGTAATCACACACAAAATGTTGATATGCATATCTAATTCAATACAGTCAGTGACATACAAATATTCTCTCACATGTGGTTGCCACTTGTATAAAAGGGTGTGAGAGAAAAACATATAATTGCTCTCTCCAATTCTGCAATGTCACATGTGAGGCTTACAGAAATACACAAGGGTGCTGTTAATATCTTCAAGACATCTGATTATCTTTTTTACTCCATTGAACCTGCCATATGCATGAATTATTACACCACTATATTCAATGGCTTTTGTTTTGGTATCAACAAACATGTAAACAAATAATTTAATGTACAATCTGCATTCGCTTTTAATTTCAATTGTCAAAGTGGTCAACTTTACTCTTTAGTTTAGTTCATAGAACACGTTGATGTTGATGATGCCAGCATCAAACCAAATCCTTTTCTGAAAATACATCATAATTGGTAGAAATGAATCAATTTAGCTTCACATACTACCAAACTGTCCATCGTTATTGATGAATGTGAAATGGAATAAAGCCCGTCAACTTTTTGGTTGCTAACCGGTTACTAACCCTTTAGTACCCATTGAAAGGGCTGTAGCCTGGCCTGCTGACTCTGATGCAGCTCGTCTAGATTTAATGATGTAATGTAAAAATCAGTCCTTGTTCAGTCATTGTTTTAAAATGGCAAGTGAAAGACAGGTGTTACCAAGGAAAATCTCTTCAGGTGAAAATCATCCCTGAAGCACCATGCATGAAGACAATCTAACTTGCTTGGCATGACACAGCACTCTCTCCGTTAGACGTGATGTGCTGCCACCCTGCGGACATTCCGTGTAATACACCACTGCCAGGTCAAAGCTTAAGGTCAAGAATACACTGCCTGGCAATCTGGATTTAAATAAACAAATACTTAAATCATAAACAAGATTAAATCATTACTGCAGTGATTAATATGTTTCTGGCATATTGTATGTGGATCAACACATTTTTAATTATCTGATGCAAGTGTGTAGCATTTTATTTCTCAAACAGCCTTGTCGGAAGACTTACCGATGTCCGTATTTCAGGATGATAATGCCAAGATTCATTATGCTCATATTCTGAAAGACTGGTCACCAGAGTCCTGACCTTAATCCTACTGAAAGTGCTGGAGCCGACTGTACACTGCTTGTCCTCAAAAAGTTGCACACTCTAATATTTCATCGGACCACCTGTAGCTATGCCTATATTGTGTTTTTGTTGTGGCATTGTTTCAACATTTATTTCCTTTAAGAGTTGAAATGTATTATTAATATAATTTATATTAATATTATTTAATAATAGTTAGTATTTCCAAAAATGTAACAACATATTCACATTTTAACAGTTCTCCGATGTCAACTAATTATCTCACTGACATGCAGGCAAACAAAATACTTTTATTTTTATTGTGGACATTTTTAGTTTTCTCTCTGTAAGTTTACATGTTTTAAGATTTACTTAAAGGGGTCATGCACTGAGAAATCAAAATTCCCTTGATCTTTTGACATATAAGATTCCATTGTGCTATAAAAACATCCTGTAAGTTTCCGAACTCAAAACTACCTTGTCAGTCTAAAAACAGCTTTGTTGAAGGCAGTCTGCCAAAACAACAGCTTGTGGAGTGTGCGACTCTATGATGTAATAGTGTGGCTAAACACCGCCTCCGCAGAAGAAGATCAGGGCCTGCTTCAACACCACTGCCTGTTTAGACCCGCCCACCGATTCACGCAAGTGTGGCAAACACAGGTCTACACAGAAACCAAATAAGAAAAAATTTGATTTGATGAACTTTATTTTTAATGAAGTGCCAAGAACTTCATTTTACTGTGGATTCATTTACAAACAAGGCACAATTCGACACAGGATTTTCAGAAAGACTGAAACTAAAAGACGATGCTGTGCTGACTATATTGGATCTGAAAGTCATGTTGCAACACACAAGTGTGAGTAACTGTTTTCATGATGTGGTTACTATTGCTTTGTCTGTTATTACAGATCATTTGATATGTACTGAGTATTTATGCATTTTAAACCTAAATACAGTAGCGTCCATCTATGAAGAACGGAGGCTGGCAAGCAGAACTATTTAGCAATCACACCGGTGGACGTGATGAGGTAGGTCAAAAAACAGGACAGAAAATAGCCTATTACTCCTAAATTATGTTTTGAAAGGTAAAACTCTTGATAACATTATCAGTGGACCTCAGAAAACAGTACAAAATAATAAAAACGGCAGTTCATGACCCCTTTAATTAGCTTTCATCAACTCACAAACCTCCACTAGTTCCTTCGCAAACCCTGACATTTTGTTGATAATAAAGAATAGAATATTAATTATGTTTGTTTTTTTATCGGCTGGGAACAAAATTCCTACTGAAATCTATGTGATAAATAAGATAGGTCAAAAGTAATCTAAAAGTACTTATAATACATTACCTAAAATATGTAACCTAATAGATTACATTACTCCAACAAATAGACCTACAGCAAACATTTGACACATTTGTGACACGCCACAGTCCCACACTCAAACTAACATGTATTTTTTATGTATTTCTGTTGGCTTCAAATGTTACCAGTGTATATTGCAGCATTATAAGATAGTTATTTCTTCCACATAGAAAGTGGAATGTTTTATGTTTTAAGGGGAAACTGTAATTGATTCATTGTTTCAAAAATGTATTGTTCATTGTTTGTTCGTGTTAATACATTAACTAATGGAAACCTTGTTTCAAAATGTAACCAAAAACCTTTCTGTCAAATTAAGTTTGACATAACTTAAGTGCGTATACTACAAGTTTCAGAATTTACCGTGATAAATGTACGCAGTTTACATCAACCAGGAAATAGCTCTCGGGCACCACGTGACTGCGGGTTCCGGCTCGTGGTTGCTATGGCGATGATGGAAGGATTTGATGCGGAGAGTCAGTACGCATTCAAAAGGAATTAGACTGCGCTGCAGGAATATCCGTGAGTACACCAAACCTATTCATTTTATTCAGTCTCAGCAGATCTTAATGAGCTAAAACGACGATTTGAAATGTTTCTGAAGGATTTTAAATACCAACTGCGCCGTTAGAGCGCTATGTTGTGTTGCCAGTCAGGTACAAAAATGCAGCTCTGTTTATTTAACGTTAGTGTTTATAGAGGAATTCACTTTTTTAACCGTAAACATATTCTACAGTCTCCTGTATGTATAACTCTACCAAAAGATATCTACAAGATTTCTGGCATATCTAAAAAAAAAAAAAGGTTATTATGGATTTGCTGGATAACTGTTATATCTAGTATACGCGTACTGTATTAAGTATGCTATACAAAGTAGTTCAGGTTGATGGTAATGTACAGAGTAAACACACACAGCAGGTTATCTGGTTGTACTGATGTGTCTTCCCAGGCGAGTTTCCCTTGACAACCTGCTGACAAGACAATGCATTTCAGTCCTCCTGTCAGCAAAGACAGGATCATATCCACATTTCCAAAGGTACACAGTCTAAACTCACTTTATGTCAATTCTTTACAGGTACTTTAATGGAATAGATCATTCTGTATTTGAAAAGATTGAATAATCCAGTATGATTCATATTGAAAGTCGTACTGTGCAGGAAATTCAGCAAGCGTTCTGTAAACTGTAGCCAGCACGTCAGATTAGTATATTGAGAATGTGTGACATCCATAGAGGAGTCTCAGTGCAGATGGATCCGTCAGGATCACAGGACTGCTGCTAATTCTGCTCAAATAAAAAGGCTCCACAGCTGTTTCCTGTACTAGTTTTCTCAGTAGTGGGGTGATATTAAGGGCAAATGTATCCTATTTACCTTCTGGCCTTTATTGCGAATGTTTTCAAAATGGTGTTGGAACGTACAGCTTTGCAGTAGACTAGACAAAACTACTGTTCTTACTCACTTTATTGCCAAAACTTAATGTTGTTTATGATGAGTTTATCAGCATTTATAGTTCTGTTCTATTATTCTGTAGTGTTATAATCCTCAAGCATGCCTAGAGATGAAGGATGATTGGAATACAAAAGCCAAGATGGCTTGCCAAGACCGGGCAGCACGTCAGCAAGGGTTGGTATATGGAATATATACTTACATTTTTTTATGTTTCTAAAGAATTATATGAATGTTATGATATAAATTGTTATAGATATTGATACTGTTATAGATAAATTGTTATAGATATTGATACATTACCATCAAAATTTTGGAATAATTATGATTATTCCATTTAAACTGTATATAGAGTAAGCGAGAGGTTACTAGTCAATTTATTATATAATAATATTCATATTATCTTCTAGGTTTGACAGGCTTAAGATGTCAAAAGCAGTAGTGGTTGGAGATCTCAATGTGGGAAAAACATGTTTAATAAACAGGTAAAATGTATACAGGAGCTTTATTTAAATGGATAGTTCACCCAAAAATGAAAATTCTGTCATCACCCTCATGTCGTTCCAAACCCGTAAGACCTTCGTTCACCCTCAGAACACAAATTAAGATATTTTTTATGAAATCCGAGAACATTCTGACTCCATAAACATCTGACCCTCCAACAGTACCAGGTTCAAGGCTAAGAAAGGTACTAAGGACATCGTTAAAATAGTCCATGTGGGACATCACGAGAATACTTTTTGTGTGCAAAGAAAATGAGTAACGGCTTTATTCAACAATTTATTCTCTTCCGTGTCAGTCCTCAACGTGTGTTCACGAGAGTACCATGACGTGTGAGTCATTTTTTTACAAGGTATGTGAAGAAAATAATTGTTGAATAGCCATTATTTTTGTTTTCGTTGCGCACAGAAAGTATTCTCGTAGCTTCATAAAATTACAGTTGGACCACTGATGACACAAGGACTGTTTTATTGATGTCCTTACTACCTTTCTGGGGCTTGAATATGGCAGTTGCGTTGCTGTCTATGCATGGTCAGAAAGCTCTAATTTGTGCTCTGAAGATGAATGAAGATCTTACGGGTTTGGAACGACATGAGGGTGAGTATTTAATGACAGATCTTTCATTTTTGGGTGAACTAATCCTTTAAATGATACATGCTGTATTTTTCATGGACATTAAGTTCCATTACATTTACATTTACATTTAGTCATATGTATATGTATATAATAGGTTCTGTAAAGATGTGTTTGAGAGAGATTACAAGGCTACTATAGGTGTTGACTTTGAGATTGAGAGATTTGAGATGTCTGGGCTGCCCTTTTCTCTTCAAATGTGAGTAGTTTTTTTCTGAATGATTTATTTATTTATAATTTTTATTTAAAATGTTCATATGTTTTATACTAGTTTTTGCACATTACAATATTTTCAGATGGGACACTGCCGGTCAGGAAAAGTTCAAATGCATCGCATCAGCATATTACAGAGGAGCTCAAGGTAAAATTCATGTTTTCATTTAAAGGAATAGTACACACAAAAATGTATATTTGCTAAAAATGTACATTTAAGATGTAGATGAGATTGTTTCTTCATGGGAACAGATTTGGAGAAATATACCATTACATCACTTGCTCACCAATGGATCTTCTGCAGTGAATGGGTGCCGTCAGAATGAGAGTTCAAACAGCTGATAAAAACATCACAATAATCCACAAGCAATCGACACAACTCTAGTCCATCAATTAATGTCTTTTGAAGTAAAAAGCTACATATTTGCAAGAAACAAATCCAATCCATCATGATATTTTTAACTTTTAATCAGGAGAAAATGTATCTATGTGAATCAGAATATAAATATGCACAGATCAAGCAATCCTTTATAAGAAAAATCATTCCAAAACAATTCTTAACAAATATGTCAGTATATTCTGATGTGAGAGGACAACAGGGGATGGACTTTTCTACTGGATTATTATGGCAGTTTAAAGTTAAACGCTTTAATGATGGATTAGTTTTCTTACAAACATGCAGCTTTTTACAAGACATTAATTGATGGAGTGGAGTTGTGTGGATTACTTGTGGATTATTGTATTTATCAGCTGTTTGGACTCTCATTCTGATGGCACCCATTCACTGCAGAGGACCCTTTAGTAAGTAAGTGATGTAATGCTACATTTCTCCAAATCTGTTGTGTAAAATAAATTCAAACAAACTCAACTACATCTGAGGGTGAGAATATGTGTTGTATATTTATTTATTTTTTGGGGAACTATTCCTTTAAAGGTGCCATAGAATGGAAAACTGTATTTACCTTGGCATAGTTGAATAAGAGTTCTGTACATGGAAATGACATACTGTGAGCCTCAAACACCATTGTTTCCTCCTTCTTATGTATAATCTTGTGTGTGCAAAAGACCACTGAAAAAGAGACGAATCCCAGCATAACACCGACTGTGACATTACACTAATGTTTACACCCCCAACATTTGCATAACCTATACCAGCCCATGTTCTAGGCCAGCCGGACCTGCACAGCCGAATCATCGATGCAGTGTTGACAGATATTGCATTTAAAACAAACAAAAAATGATAAATAAATAAAAATAAACCAAAATTATTTAAAATCTTTTGCGATTAAGATAAAATAAAAATATCGCTTACCCTAAACTGCAACGTCCTACTTTATTAACTTTTTAAAGTGTCAAAAGGAGTGAAAAGACAACTCCAAACTTATCCAAACCAACACTTATAACAGCTGGATCTGGCAACACAGTTCCGTGGCCACATCCTCACTCGCAACTCTCTCTTAAGCCTCGTTCAATCCACCAGCGTCATGCAGCGATCATGTTCATACCACGGACGCTAAACATTCTTGCAAAATCTCTCAAAATCAGCATCTTCGTCTGATACAGGCTCAAACATATAAATTTAGATGCCTAATCTCTCTATCGTTAATGCCGGACAGTAGAGATCTGTTTGCTGTGTGAGCTACTAAAATGAGCCTCGCTGTGAAACAGCCAATCAGAGCAGAGCTCAATATTACTATTCATGACCCTTCCAAATAAGGTAATAACAGACCATTTTATTCTAGGGACAAATTCTAGGGTTGTAAATGGACATGTAAAACCGTTTCTGGAGAATTTTTGCCCTTACCTAAGCCACATATCTTCTATGTAGATAACAGAGAACAATTAAAATATTGTATCAATGCATTCAATGGCACCTTTAAAACTCCAGATCAGAGTCTGTTTAAACCCCAATATAATCCTTTCTGTTTTCTACTGTTTCTTTTAAGTTATTATTGCTGTCTTCGACATGGCGGATATCAAGAGCTTGGAACATACACAGTAAGTAAAACCTGTAGTAGTGTTTTGAAGATTGAACAAAAGGTGTCGAGGAATTGTAATTTTAATGATTTTGTGTTTGTTTCTCAGACAGTGGTTAAAAGAGGCACTGCAAGAAAATGAACCAGACTCCTGTTTTGTTTTCATTGTTGGCACAAAAAGAGACCTCCTGGTGAGAATTGTCCCCACGGACAAGTATGCATATGTAAACATACAACTTGTAAAAGCTATTAAAGGACTCCTGCTGTTCTTATGTGAAGTCTGCAGAAGAGTGCCAGAGGACAGAGAGCGATGCCATAAAGATTGCAGCAGAAATTAACGCTGAGTTCTGGTCGCTGTCCTCAAAAACAGGTACATTCTGTTTAAGTACATACATATAAATGTACTTAATAGTTGTTGTTTGCTATGTCAAAAACTACAAGATGGATACTACATGCAACTGTTATTGCTATGGGTTTGAAGGGGAAAACGTTCAGGAGTTTTTCTTTCGCGTGGCAGCTCTGGCCTTTGAAGATGCCATTCTGAAGGACCTGGAGACAGAAACCAGCACCACTCAGATTGGAGATGGAAGTATTCTCGGTAAGAGATTGCACTCTGAAATCATAAAACAGCTATGTTCACTTATGTAAATGTTGTGTTTTATTGAGTAAAATAATGTGGGTTTGTTATTTCAGATGATAAAGCACTGGAAGTTCCTCAAGAAAAACCAAAGAAGAAGTCCTGTTGTTGACCCTCAGTGGTTTAAGAAGAAGAACTAACCAATTTGTATTACAGGACAGAATAAATATTTAACCTAGTAGAAAACAAACTGATTTTGATTGACATAACCAACCTCTGAGTTGGGGCATCACTAATGTACTCTCTAAGAGGCGCCACCTTATCAGAACACACATAAAAATAAGGGACTGACATCCAAGATGATTTCATACATTTGATATATACTACAGTATATATTAACGTCAGTATTTTGTACTGCTGCATAAACTGCCATTTAATAATTGCATTGTTTTTTTCTTTGTGTATTTTTTTATCTTCCTTTGCAGACGAAATAAACATACATTATAAGTGTGCACAGCTTATGAAATTGTTATTAGTGTTTGTCTTTATGTTACCCAAGCTTGAGAAATGTACAGCAGTGATAAAAGGAAACATTGTTTATCAGAAAAGAAGCATAATTTGAAAGTTTTCTAAAATAATCATAAAGTGTAACAGATGGCTAGACTTTGTTGGCTGTTATGTGAGCTTTTTCTACAAAGAAAGCAAAAATATATTATCTAAAATGGTAAGATCTTTACATCGAGGTGTTTATTATATTATATTTATTATATTTTGCTGTAAATGAGCCGGATTTATTCCTAACCACTAATCTCCAATACGCTAGATGGCGATGTGCATTTCTCATTACAAACCCGAAGAAGACACTGTCCTCTTAGTTCAGAAATGAGAACAAATGTTGCATTATTTTTGGTAGATATAAATAAGTAATGCGTTGACGGTGTATACATAAATATAAATCCTCTATCTAATAAACCTGTGTCTTACTTTTAGAAGAAGTTTCGCTGAGCGTTCTCTCTGGGATCAGAAGCAATGAAGTCACGCGACTTGTAAACAAACAGCAGGATGTCATGAGTTTGATAGCGCTTCTTCATTTTCAAGCACTTTGAGCGTCATTTAAAACTTTTGTTCTTGCATGTCATGTCGATTTGAAGAATGCCAAAATGAAGATGTTAATATTCTGCGGACTGCTTCAGGACTGGATATTTATTTGTTCGTAAATGTGTATGTGACTCACTACATCATCAAGACTAACGTTACCAGTTACAATGACTGTTACCATGAAGGCAATCAAGTCCTACAAACTTGTGGTGCACAAGAAGGGCTTTGGAGGGAGTGGTGAGAATGTTCTTAGTACTTAATTGGCTCATTTAACATCCTTGTGTTTGTGCACAAATCTCTTAACACTCGCTCTTTCTACACAGATGACGAGTTGATGATGAATCCTAAAGTCTTTCCTCATGTTAAACTGGGGGATATTGTTGAGATTGCACATCCAAATGATGAGTACAGGTGAGAGGAGCTTTCTGCTGATTTCAGCTCATATCAGACAGAAATATGCCTAAAAATAGACACATTTCATTCTAAATTCATTAGGAAAAACTATATAGTCATAATTCGGTTAAATTACAGATTAAACCTTACGTTAAGTGTTTTAACGCATGTATATCTTGAAATAAAATATTTAACAAATTACTTGAAATAAAACACATTTTTTATTTTTATTTTCCAACCGAAAAACTATATAGACTACATTAACTCTTACAGTCTATGCATGAAATGCATATTGATATATATATATATATATATATATATATATAATACAATTTCTGGTTATTCTCACAAAAATGTCTACAAATGTGTCACATTTCATCCTATAAAAAGTCATAATTTGATAAAAACTAAATATTACAACACAATATTAAAATGAAATGCTGTAGCGAATACACACATACAAATATATATATATATATATATATATTCATATGTGAAATAAAATGTTTAAATAAAATACATTTATTAACAATAGTTATTTTAATTTACATTTTTTTAACTGAAACCAAAATATAAAAACATTAATACAAACTACCTAACAACATATACTGAATTTAACCAAATTTGGCCATAAGTTAATTATATTGAGTTTCTACAATATAAATCTATTTTAGAAACTTCATTTTCTGTGAAGTTGCTTTGCAACGATTGCATCGTAAAAAGTGCTATACAAATAATCTTGAATTTAATTTAATTGAATATTAAAGAAAACAAATAAAAATAGCAAAACACAAGAATGTGGGTTGTTTCATGTCCTTCTAACTCTACTATGATTCTCGACGAACAAACACAGAAACAAAATAAAGTTAATTTTGATTCTAGAGTTCAGTAAATATTTTCTCTTATGATTTCTAAAAGTTCATGTAATACAGGCATCTCAGAAGTACAATAAAACTCACTAATTTATGGATATTGAATGGATCGTTTTGAATGTGATTGCTTACACAATGAAAAATGATTGAGAAGTTGAGAAGAGTTTGACCGTTTAAGTGAGAATTGACTCAAGCCATATGCAATCAGTTGTTGTGCAAACTGCAGACAATTGTACTTACTGTTTGCACACATGTGACAAAGCATTTGCAATTTGCTCAAATCAATAAGAAATTCCAATCTGATGTGAACGAGAAGCTAATGGTTCAGAGATATGAACTTATTGTTTCGGAAAAAATTTTTCGAGAATTGAGCCAAAGCAATTGAGAAGAATTGTAATATAATGTAAATTATGTCTCTTACTGAAATATGTAGTAGAAAACCCATTAAAGATTTGTTATTTTAAAAAATCACATCGTTTTATACATACGTTGCACTATAGGGGGCTCCATTATTCTGATGACGTAAAATGGTTGCACTCGGTGAGCTACTAGCTAATAGTGAGTTGCTATTTTTACCACAACACATCTCGGAATAGACAACTCAAAAAAAAAATACTGATATGATGACCACAGCTACCGAAAGAGCTTACAGGGGGCGATGGATATAAGTATAGGTTTAAACCAAATGCGGAGGGAAATCCGCGCTGAGAAACTCCTAGCGGCCGCGCGTCATGATTAGTGTCGGCATATTTTCATCCTAACAGATGGCATCTAACGTTTCTTGTCTCAGCCGTTTGTAAGCTCTTTCAGTAGCTGTGGCTACTAAAAGACTCAAAAGCATCAGGGCTAAAGTCGTGAGAAAAAAAAGCAGCGAGTCTTTTGGAAGTTTATTCGTCCACAGGCACCTTCCCATTGTTTTCTCCTCTTCTTATCGCTAGGAAAGCAGTGAAGTCTTGCATTGCTTCTCTTGTTGCAGCTTCGACTGAAAATTACAACCAAAAGCCACACAATGTGGTATCGTATCAGTATTTTATTTTCTGAGCTGTGTATTCTGAGTTGTGTTGCGGTAAAAAGCGCCAGTAGCTCACCGAGTGCAACCATTTGACGTCATCGACGCAGAATGTACTGTGCACATAAAAAATGGCGCCCCCATAGTCCAAAAACTATGTTGATTTTTTAAAATAACATACATTTTCATTGGTTTTCTACTACATATCTAAATAAGATACATCATTTACGTTTTATTAAGCTATACATGTCTTAATACCTGGGGATCCCTTTAACTAAAATGATAAAGAAGATAGAAAATATCAAAATTAAAAGTAATTTAATGTATTAATAAAATAACACTGTTGTCTTGTATATTATATAGTATTGTATTTTGCATGGTACATTGGTAGCACTTTATTTTAGAGTCCTGTTCCATTTGTACATACATAAATTTGCATATTTTGCTAACTTTTTATAACAGTTATAATAACTAGTTACTAACCCTGAACCTACCTCTTAACCTTTGTTGTTACCTTGTCCTACCCAATAGTTTCTGGGGTAAGTGCACTGTAAATACACATGCTGTAAAATAAAGTGTAATTTGTATATTAATATATGCATTGATAATGTTTTGGTTTATGATTTCTGTGTCTTTGTCTTAGTCCTCTGCTGCTGCAGGTCAAGAGTTTGAAAGAAGACCTGCAGAAAGGTGTGTTTTAAATTAGTGCCTAGTTTTCTGTACTAGTAAGTAACTATTAATCGGCTTTATCTTCGTGTTCATTTTCTAAGTGAATCTTCTCTTTTTCCACAAACAGAAACTATCAGTGTAGATCAGACAGTGACTCAGGCCTTCAAACTTCGTGCCTACCAGGACGTCATCATCAATATTGTGGACCCAAAGGTATTTTATACAGAAATACACTTTATTTCACAGTCCTACTATTTTATTTAAAATACTATATTTACAACATAGCACAGCCACTCATACCGTTTTACCTAAATGCTCCATTGAAATTTACAGGATGTGACTTTGGATCTGGTGGAGCTTACCTTCAAAGATCAGTATATTGGACGAGGAGACATGTGGAGACTGAAGAAGAGCTTAGTGAGTAGATTAGATTTGAATCTGCATGGGATGTTCATTTTTGATGCCTTGTAATGATCTTTATGTCTCTATGATGTTCTTTCAGGTGAGTACATGTGCGTATGTGACACAGAAAGTAGAGTTTGCAGGAATCAGGTAACAGCATGGATTGGTTATGATTGGTCAATTTAAATATTTTACTGTCAGAAGTATATATGTACGATGACTTGTACCCTACAGCTCAAATGTTTTGGGTCAGTTTTTCTATGTTTTTGAAAGAAGTGAATACTTTCATTTAGCAAGGATGCTTTAAATTGATCAAAATTTACAGTAAAGACATTTAAAATGTTACGCTAACTTACTAAACCCAAACTTTTGAACAATAGCGTATGTCTAACTAAATAATCGTTTTATCATGGTTTCAGGGCCCAGGCCAGTGAGCTGTGGGTAAAAGGAGAGAAGGTCACTTGTGGCTACATTAGTGAAGATACAAGGGTGAGAATGTCTCTTTGGTAATTCGAGTTGTGTTACTATCCATCACTATAATTTTTTTTTCTCCACATGTTTTCTCCACCTAGGTGGTGTTTCGGTCCACTTCTGCGATGGTTTATATATTCATTCAGATGAGCAGTGAGATGTGGGACTTTGATATCTATGGTAAAGAGACATTTTTTTAACCATTATGTCTATTTGAAGAGTAAATCTGTCATTTCAGGATTTTTACGCTGTTGTTTTCATTCACAGGCGATCTTTACTTTGAGAAAGCTGTCAATGGTTTCCTCTCAGATCTGTTTGCTAAATGGAAAGTGAGTGTTAGCTTTATCATTAACCAGTAGTACTGTTATCTGCACAATATAGCTTATTACGACACAATATAGCTGATTACTGGCATTGTGGGATTGTTAAAATATATACATTTTTCTAGGAGAAGAACTGCAGCCATGAGGTTACGGTGGTGTTGTTCTCTCGTACCTTCTACTCTGCAAAATCACTGGGTAAGTGTTTCATATTTAAACAGCTCTTGGGTTGTATGATTTAAATAATAATAATAATTAACTATTTATCTTTCTTCATGTAGAAGAGTTCCCAGAGATCCAAAGAGCTTCAGTCCGACAAGATCATGAGGGATGTTATTATGAGGATTTCTACAGGTCCAGAAGTTCTCTAAACATTAATTATGGCAGATTTTTAGTGGTTTAAGCAGCAGTCCTTATTTTCCTTCTCTTACAGGGTGGTGGCCCAGAATGAAAGGCGTGATGAGTGGACATCTCTGCTCATTACCATTAAAAAACTCTTCATACAGTATCCTGTGCTGGTGCATCTTAAAGGAGCAGGTGCGTATGCAGTTCTGTTATACAGTATATATATATTTATTCAGAAAGTATTCAGTGTGTATATTCAATTTAAAATAACTTTTTCTATTGTAATATATATGAACATGACATTTTTTCCTTTGATGCAAAGCGGAATTTTCAGCATAATTACTCCAGTCTGAAGTGTCACATGATCCTTCAGAAATCATTCTATTATGCTGATTTGCTGCTCAAGAAACGTTCCTTATTATAATTAATTAATTGCATTATTGAAAGTTGTCTTTTGTTATTGCAGATGGATTGCTGTGTGGGCACAATTCCACTGCTGCTCAGGGAAATATCTGGAAGCTATTAACTTGTCTTTTAATGGTTTGTATTTGTGTATTAAGTCTATAGTCCCATCCCACAGCACTTCAGTCGAGCTGTTTGTCCTGATATCAGTGTCCTGTTTTGTGTCTTTCAGTCTTTGATAAGCACTACATCAACCGTAACTTTGACCGTACGGGTCAGATGTCAGTGGTCATTACTCCAGGAGTGGGTGTGTTCGAGGTGGACCGCTTGCTCATGATCCTCACCAAACAGCGCATGATTGACAACGGTCAGTGGGTGTGCTGTACATTCGCTGTTTGTCTTGTAGCACAGAGCAGTAGACGCTAATGGTATGGTATCTTCCTAACAGGCATTGGTGTCGATCTGGTATGCATGGGAGAGCAGCCCCTCCATGCTGTTCCACTCTTCAAGGTTGGTAAAGACCATATTAAATTTGGCATTTGATCGTAAAATCAGATATGAAAAATGTTAATACTTCTAAATGGGGTGAAAAAACTTTTTTTATATAATTGTATTAGTTACATAACCGCACAGTGCATGGAGACTCTAGAATTGCTGATGACTACAACCTTCCTCACTGGATCAACCACAGGTGAGATTTGAGAGCTGCTGCTATTGACTGCTTGAATGAATGAATCATCCATTTATATAGCGCTTTATTGTGTATTGCTGTACACCCAAAGTGCTTTACAATCATTTGTGTGGGGGGTCATAGAGCCAATCAAGTGGATGGGGATTATTAGGAGGCCATGATTGACAAGGGTCAGCGGTGGGAATTTGTCCAGGACACCGGGGTTATACCCCTACTCTTTACGAGTGCTTGGTGTTTGCTATTGTATACTCACTACCCAGTACACCTTAGCAACCACCTAGCAGTCGGTAGCAAGTTAAAAGAGTCAACCCATTGCAGCATACCCAACATATACATTTATGCATTTAGCAGACCCAGCATACTGATATATATATTTAAAAAAATTGTAGCCTGAATGCACTGTAAGTCGCTTTGGATAAAAGCGTCTGCTAAATGCATAAATGTAAATGTAACCCTTAAGTCTCAATCATGTAGGCTTAGGTTCGTCCTTTTATCAAAATCGATTGCTAAAAAAAATCATAATAAAACATCACTCACGTTCATAGCACAAACAAATAATCTCTGATATTTATCCTACATCTAGATAAGTGTTGTGTCTGTCATCTATTTTATTATAAAAAAATAAATTACCTCTCAGAGCAATAATAATAATACAGTTTATTAAACCATTAGCATTATTATTTTAACAGATATTAGATTATATATATAAACACTTCTCTTCCAACTTTATTTGACCTTCTAACTCTTAACACTCTCTTATTATTTTTTATCCATCTGTCTTTTTATTTAACACACACACACACACACACACACACACACACACACGTGACCCTCTATCAATTGCTTATTCTATAACTTCTAGCTTTCTTTTTTCTATTCTAGCTACTTGTTTCTTAAAAAAAAAACTAGGTTTCTTTTTTCTATATTCTACTATATATTCATTAAAAATAAACAATTGCTACGTGTACTGCATTAGGCTAACTGAGACTTGTCATTGCACTTGCATGTTGTTGCTCTTTTGTTGGTTTTGATCGCTTCTATTGTCCTCATCTGTAAGTCTCTTTGGATAAAAGTGTCTGCTAAATGACTAAATGTAAATGTATATATATTTACTCTACCAGTCAAAAGTTCTTGAACATTTGTAATGTTTTTATAGAAGTCTCTTCTGCTCAAGCCTTCATTTATTTGATCCAAAGTACAGCAAAACAGTCAAATAATACTAGTAAAATAACTTTTTTCTATTTGAATATATTTTAAATGTAATTTATTCCTGTGATTTCAAAGCTGATTTTTAGCATCATTGCTCGCTCCAGTCACATGATCCTTCAGAAATCATTCTAAAATTCTGATTTGCGGCTCAAAAAACCTTTTATTGTAAATAAAATGATTATTACCAGTATGTTGAAAACAGCCGAGTAATTTTTTTCAGGTTTCTTTGATGAATAGAAAGTGCAGAAGAACAGAATTGATCTGAAATTGAAATCTTTTGTAACATTGTAAATGTCTTTATCATCATTTTTTGAAGAAAAAAAACTTCCTCAACTGTTTTAAATATTTATAATTATAATAATAAATGTTTATTGAACAGCAAATCAGCATATTAGAATGATTTCAGAAGGATCATGTGACACTGAAGACTGGAGTAATGATGCTGAAAATGTAGCTTTGATCACAGGAATAAATTACATTTTAAAATATATTAAAATAGAAAGCAGTTATTTTAAATAGTAAAAATATTTTACAATATTACTGTGTTGCTGTATTTTGGATTAAATAAATGCAGGCTTGGTGAACAGAAGAGAATTCTTTAAAAACATAAAAAACTTACTGTTCAAATCTTTTGAGTGTGTGTGTGTGTGTATATATATACTGATTACTTTTATTATATTTTAAAATATTGTTAGTTTCATGAATTAATTTCATTAGACAGCATTTTTGATGATACATTTCCAAATTAATAATATTTTTGGCCATATCAGCCAGCCTAGGTTAATGAAGGTGAGCTCACTATAATAAATATGAATTCTGCAGCTTTTACACATCAAAGAGCCTGAACTCATGCAGCTGTTTTACACCACGGATCAAGCTGGCTGGAAAAAAGGTTAGAAATATTGCACTTTAACTGACAACACATTGTGACTTTGTAATAATTGTATTATGAGAATGGTTGTAAAGCTGCTAATGAAGCTGCTGTCGCTCTGATGTCTTTTCATTTTAAGGCTCATGCTGAGAAAGCTAAAAGCAGCAAAGAACACTGTAAGTCACAAGAAGGTTTTATATTTTAGTTCAAGAAGTGTTTGCTGTGATCTAACTTGAGCTGGATTTGTCTTTCTCAGCTCTTGGTGCACCAAAAGATGCTGAGAACAGCCTACCGATCCAGGTGGACTATGATGCATATGATGCTCTGGTCTTCAGGCTTCCTGGGCCTTCCAGAGCCCAGAGGTCCACCAACTTCAGGTACGTTAAAAGAATACAAATCCTGTCATCATTTTTCAATTTGGGGTAAATCATTCCTTCAATTGTGACTGCAGTGTTACAAATCTACTTGCTTTGAGCTTCTGGATGGGAAGACACTTCATGTTAGGATTAGTGATGCACCAAAATTACCCAGAAACAGTGGGCCGAAATCATTGACGGAAATTGAGACATTTAATTAGTGTGAGTCTTGATAAGATGCATTATGACTGTATGGCAGTGTCCATTTCGAATGAACACAAGGGCTGGGTTTACAATATACATTTCTTAATTTTTATATATTTTTATTTTGATGAATCTTTTAGTCCGTGCGGTTTTCTGTTTACATGTGAACAAAACTTTACTAGAAATTATATCATCCAATAGTCACAATAACCTTTGTGCTGTTACTTTGATATTAAACAAAGTCTCAACTCTCAAAATCCTGTCAATTTTATTATGAAAATCATAAAATAAATAGTTTTAGCACTTTTTAATGTAGCATGACAGAACAATGTAGTGCCTCACTTCAAGCAACACATCAATGTATGAAGGTATCAGAAGGTATGTTGAAAGAAACAGTACAACTTACTGAAATATCATGTCTCATGTAATTGCATATTAAGTGTTTTAAGATCTTGTTTCATATGTTTGTATGGCAGTTTATACATTTAGCCTCTGATCTTGTGTGTCAGGTCGAGTCGGGAAAGGGAGTCAGCCTGCAGGAAAAGTTGGGGCTCAACAGATGTTGCCGGAGGGGTAGTGGGCAGCTCTCCCCCAACCAGGCCTACAGGACCAGAAGAACAGAGGAGCCTGGCATCAAATGACAGTTTGAACCACATCTCTAACATCCTGCTCATCCCACGCCCGGCTCAGGGCCAATACGAGGTCAGCAGCTCCCTGGGGTACACCAGCTGCACAAGAGGTACAGAACCGATCAGAGTGCACCTGTGTTTTGATGTAGACTGAAACATCTTGTTAATGTTTGCTACTTCTCGTCTGTCTCTTTGCAGATTTGCTTGAAAAGATGGTAGAATCCCAGAGGGACTCCAGCGCTCCGGGCCGCTTCACGGTGGGAAGCGCTGAGTCCTCCTTGCACATACGGCCTGGTGGTTACACGCCGCAGAGAGCCCTCATCAACCCGTTCGCCCCCTCACGCATGCCAATGAAACTCACCTCCAACCGCCGCCGCTGGATGCACACGTTTCCTGTGGGTAAGTGATAAACATGTGAAATACTTGCTTCTGATCAGTTAGTCTGTATTTTGTGGTCAAATGTTTTGCATAAGGACAGAGCTGGGTAGTAGTGCTGTCAAACGATTAATCCAAAACATGTTTTTTTTACATAATAAATGTGCAGTGTATATTAATTATTTATATATAAATAAATAAATACACACACATGCATGTATATATTTAAGGAAAATATGTTATGTTTATATATTAAATATATTTATTTATAATATATAATATTTATGTAAGTTTTTGTGCACAAAAAAACTATTTTTTTCCTAGATTTTTGATTACCTGTTGTGTATTTATTATTTAATGTATATTTTTATTTAAATTATACAAGTGCACTGATTGGAGAGGCTTGTTTTGTTTAATAAATGTTTAATTTAAGCAATTTTATGTATCGCTTTACTTATTACTTGACTTAGATTTTATGAGATGAAGAAAAAAGAAAAGAAAGAAAATCGGCCAAAAACACATATAAAATTCTGCGTCATATATCGGTCATCGGCTGCCCTAATTTCTAAATATCTGCATCGGCCAGAGAAAAACCCATATCGGTCGACCTCTACACAGTACACACATATATTATGTAAAAAATGATATTTAACCCTCAAAGTCCGAGACAGCTGCCAGCGGCTAAAAATAACTATTGTTCTTAAATGTTTAATAACTTTTGAACCGCTAATCTGAATGCTATAAAAAGTGTCGTAAAGCAGAGATTTTTTTGTAGATATCGAATTTTTCTCATTTTGATATTCAGTGGGTCCGTAGCGTACGTGATTCCGTCATCACATTTAGACAACATTGATTTATCAGAAATTTGAGCAAATGAACACAAAATAGCATATTTGCATGAGAACACTCTCTGAAAAAGTCAAGAAAAACACAGGACAGAGCACTTTGGCATAAAACAAACCAAAAACAAGGTTGAAAAGCGGTACATATTGGAAAAAGCACTGGAATTTAGGTATTCGCATCGTTAGGTGATGTCCCGGTAAAATCAATTCTGACACAGAGTACAGCCAGCGGACCGATATATTATGTAAATATTACTTGTATAGTTCATTAAGATCATTTGCAATATTTTTTTTCTGTTGCACTCTGTATATTTCCCACCCATTTTTGTGTGTAGTTTGCGAATCATTTGCACTGCTTGAATTTTTGTTGCACAAGACCATTTTTTTCTTGCTGCACTGTTTGTTTGTTGTTCATACCTAGAATGAAAATATATTTATCTGAAAAAAGTCACTTTTTTACTGTATTTTGTTAATCTATAACACAGTTTACATTTTCTTTACTCCCTAAATGTTTTTGGATGCATCTATATTGTTAGTAAAGTAAATAGACCTGTTTTTCACAGAAAATCACCTATAACAATATTGTAATAAATGGCTATAAGCTTGATTGAGTAATGTTATATGTAGACACTATTTTTATTTGAAAGTGTAATTACAACTTTCTAAAGAAAAAATTAAGGAGTTTGAGTACACAGTAAAAAACACAAAATTATTCCTTGCGTTGTTCTTAAAATTCTGGAAATGTTATATCAAATTATATCAATATGTTGCAAGATTATCCTATTTAAATCAATGTGATAAACGAGTTAGCCAAAGGTAATATAAAAGTTAACAAAAACACTGCTTAATGAACTAAACTAGAGTCTGTTCTCCACATGTTTTTTATATAATATCGTGTGGATGTTCAAGGTCCTTCTGGAGAGGCAATCCAGATCCACCATCAGACGCGACAGAACATGGTAGAGCTGCAGGGTAGTGAGCAGAGAGATCCGGCTCATACCTCCGCTGAACTGCTGGAACTGGCCTATCACGAAGCTATGGGAAGGTCAGTCACGCACACATGAGTAAGAGGTTATTTGGAAAGAGAATATGTACCAATTTGATCAAGCTAGACTAATAATGGTGTAAATGTGTGTTTTAGCAAGCGGACCGCATCCCGTCATGCAGGAGAGAATGGACTGTATATCACAGGAGTTCCTGATAATGTCTCTGGAAGCCCAGCTAGTAGCATCAGCACTGGTGCTTTATTTTCCCTTATATAAATAACCTGCTATTATACACTGGCCCTAAAAAATATATTTAGGCCTATACAGTTTATGAATGCCTGAGCAACTCTTTGTAGGAATCAAAATATATAGAATGAGAAGTGTAGTATGATTCCCAAATTCTCAGGAGTCAGTTCATTGTTATAGTCTGATTCGCAAACAAATGACTCTTATGGGTCAGTTCTTTGTAGCGATTCAAAAACATAAAATGCAGCTGGTATAGTCTGATTCTCAAATAGATGATTTTTATAAGTTGCTTCTTTGTTGCGAATCAAAAAACTTGCAGCGTGACTGGTGTAGTCTCATTCCTGAATTAATGACACTTATGAGTTAAGGGATTCATTTAAATAAAATTGAAATTAATTTGTCAATGTGTGTTACTCAAAAGTACTAGTTCAACCAAAAATATAATCTATTCAGCCTCAAGTTATTCCAAACCTTTGTTTCTTTCTTCTGCTGATCACAGAAGATAATTTGAAGAATGCGACAGTCCTTTTACTTACATTCTTCAAGATATCTTCTGTGCTCAACAGAAGAAAGAAATTCACACAATTTGGAACAAGTGGAGAGTGAGTAAGACAAGTTATTCCAAACCTTTGTTTATTTTTTCTGTTGGCAAGAAACCAGAATATATTTTGAAGAATTTGTTGGTCCAAACAGTTAAATATGACCATTGACTTGTTTGGTTACCAGCATTCTTCAAGATATTTCATTATTACAATATTTGATCATAAAATGACTGTTCTCTGAAACCAAACATTGAGTTCATATTGTTGTTACTCCTCTTGCTTTTATAGGAACACCAGTGAACCGTAGTTCCTTTGAGGATTACTCCAGTCCAGATCCAAGTGAGTTCTTCCCCATCATTGAAGAAAGCATCACGTCTCCCGTGTCCATTCACTTCCACATGAAAGACAATTTGTCACATATATATATATATCCTTAGAAATATACATATACATTTATATTGAGGAAGGGGTTTGGACAGTTAGATTTATTTATATTTAAGTACCTTGATTTAGACACTTTTGGGTTATTAATCTGTGCCTTTGAGGGAATAACTGTTCTTTATCTTTGTATAAGGTTGTTTGGGTATCTCAAGCCAGTGCGGTAGATCATAGCTGAGTGGCTGTGTTGTTTCTGGGTGAAAGTTTGATGAAAAAGGTGGTCCACAACCTCTGAGGGAATTCACTAAACAGTTGCGCCACTTGAGCATTTGTTTTCAATTTGTTATACTAATTAAACATTTTGGTCAATTATGGTGTAAAGGGATTAGGTTAAGCTAGCATGCTTGTTGGCTATTGATGTTCAAAAATAAGAATTAAACATTTGTTCCATTAGTGTGTAAAATGTGTTGGCCAAGTTAGCTTGCTAATCGGTCAGAGATATTCACAAATAAGTATTGAATGTTTGTTCCAATAGGCTGTAAAATCTATAGGCCTAGCTAGCTAGCATGCTAATCAGCTAGTGATATTCACAGATAAGTATTGCACATTTGTTACACTGCAAAAAATGCTTGAAACAAGCAATGTGTGTTGTATTCTGTTTGAATTAAGATTATTTTGCTTGTTCGAAGTAAAAACTCACTTCATTTAGAATTTTTTTCTTCTGAAAACAAGACAATTTTTACTTGTCTAGAAAACCTTCTTGATTTAAGAATCTTTTGATATTTTGGCTGAAAACAAGACAAAAAAATCTAAGATTTTTTTTTGCAGTGTTCCAATGTGCTGTAAAGGGTGTAGGCAAAGCGAACATGCTAATCTTTGTTCCAATACGGTATAAAAGGTGTAGGCTTGGCTAACATGTTAATTGGCTATTAATATTCACAAACAAGAATTGAACAAACAAGAGTTGTCTAAGCTAGCATGTTAATTAGCTAGTGATATTTACAAATAAGACTCCTCTAACATAGATAGCTGACAAAAAAAAAAGATTTGAGTCATGAAAGTGCTAATACAACAGCTAAGCATTGTGCGCAATTTATTCTTAGTGAATTCCACCTCAGATTACAATAGGATTTCTAGCTTTCTCTCTGTACCATCTTTCCCCGGGATTCCTCTATATCCAAAAATTCCCCTTTCTCTCTAATCAAGTATCAAACTTCAGTTCCCTCCTGCTCACAAGCTTTGTAACCTTCAATAAAATCACCTATCACGAGTATGTACAATCACACTGCCGCACTCTCACGCATGCCTTGCCTGAATGCTACAAGTACTGGTCTTTTCTGCCAATCGTGTGTTTGTACAGATGGCCGTTCACACTTATTACTCATCAGTGATGTCACGATGCTCACAGTGCCTTTAGTGCATGTTAATTTTACACGTAGTGTTCACTGTAATTTCAGTTCAATTACGACAATGATGGTAACACACTCCTTTTTCTTTTCCCACTTTCTCCCTGCGTGTTGGTATGTCTGTCTGCCTGAAACGTTTCACCCTCTCATCTTCTGTCTGTTTCTCTCTCAATCTGTCTGCTAATTTTCAAACGGGCCTTACATGTGAATGTGTATGAATGCGAACTGTTGCGTCCATGTGGTACGTGTGTCATGCGCTGTGGGACTCTGTGTGTGTGTGTGATGGGGGTGCCCCTGAAGTCCTGCTGCTGTCTGCCCCTCCGACAGTGCCTAGTTTCTGCTGCACGGTTGGGGTGGACTGGAAGTCCCTCACCACTCCCGCCTGCCTCCCCCTCACCACCGATTACTTTCCCGACCGCCAAACCCTGCAGAATGACTACACAGAGGGCTGCTACGACCTGCTGCCACACACTGACCTGGAGAGGTACAAAGACATTAGGGCAGAGGTGTCAAATTCCTGGAGGGCCGCAACCCTGCAGAGTTTATTTCCAACCCTGCTCCAACACACAAACCATGTAGTTTTCAATTGAGCCTGAAGGACTTGATTAGTTGTATCCGGTGTGTTTAATTAGGGTTGGAGCTAAACTCTGCAGGGCTGTGGCCCTCCAGGAATTGAGTTTGGACACCCCTGCATTAGGGGTTGGGCGGTATAGGTAAAAAAAAAAAAAAACTTTTTGGCTTTCATATCTTATGAATATGTATGTGCTATATATAAACTGCCTGGCCAAAAAAAACTAAACAAAAAACACATCTCTGTTTGGATTAAATAAGCAAATAGTGAAGAGTCTAGGATTGTATAATTATTGCAGTGATTAATGTTTCTGGCATGTTGTTTGTTTTGTTACAATTCTTTTAACCCAAAGTGATGCAGTGTGTACATGTGCATTTTCATTTCTTAAACAACCATGTCGGAAGATGTACCCATGTCCATATTCCAGTATGAGAATGTCTAGATTAATTGGCCCCAAACGGTGAAATAGTTGTTTACTGAGTGTGAGGAATCATTTTCTTACATGAATCTGCCACCACAGAGCCCTGATCTAAACACCATTGAAAGTCTTTGGAATGTGCAGCATTCTGCTTCACAGAGTGGTTCAACTCTCCCAATGTCAATACAAGATCTCGGCCAAATATTTATGCAACTCTTGGTGGAAATAAACTTTGTGATGTTGCTTGACATTTCAAAAGATGTCATAGTGAAAGCACAATGTTATGTTGGGTGAAAAGTGCTCCAATGAAATATTAATATAAGAGTGTAACTTTTTTTGGATAGGCAGTGTAAAGTCTCCTCCAGCACATTAAAAAGACTATTAATGGGGTTAAGCTCAAGACTCTGTTGTGGCCAATCTTTCCTAATTTAACCTGATGAATCTTGGCATTGTTATTGTGGAATATGTACTTGGGTACATCTTCTGACATGGTTGTTTAAGAAATTAAAAGCTAGACATTGCATCAGTTAAAAGCTTCGTTGCCAAACATGTAACATGTCATAAACATATTAATCACTGCAATAATGTTCATATCCTAAAATCTTAAGTATTTTGCTTATTTAAAGCCAGACAGTGACTTTTTTGGGAGTTATAGAGTTATAAATGCTGAATATAGAGTTCAGCATTTAGCTTCTAGGGGTAAAAATGACATGAATTTTCTCCATAGGAGAATTGATTTTACCTGTAGCTTTTGAACCTTTAAAGACAGACCTACTGTGAGCTACGAGGTTGGTAACGGTACATGCTTTTGTTAAACCCATCAGCCCCCATTATTTCAACCATTTAAATTATCATATTTGTTACCATTAAACTGTTACTCATGATTCTACAAAAAAAAAATCTCCATCAATCGAAGAACTGAAACAAACAAACAAAAAAAGCACCAAAAGAATACTTTAGCACTTGTTTATTACCATGAAGCACTGAGAATGAATTAATCTGCCTAGAAATATGCAAAATTCTCTCAAGTATTCTCAGACTTTTGAACCCCACTGTAGATGTTATGTATATTGAAAATCTTAGTCCTAAGTGAATGCCCTTAATCTTCTGTAGACGTGATGATGAGTCTCCAGTGATGACAGCCTATCAGGTGTTTGAAGAGTTCATCTGTCAACGACTGATGCAAGGCTACCAGATCATCGTACAACCTAACAGGAAGCCACAGCCAGCTATAGCCCCGCCCCTCAGCAGCAGCCCCTTTATTCCCGAGGTACATCCCCTACTAACCCCCCCTCCCCAAATAGATCTTGCTACAAATCATGCTCAATTGTAATGGTGGTGAGTGATTTAAAGGTATGCTTTTCAGGATTGGTGTCTCGACGCAAACCAAAGGAAGAGGAGAGTGTTTACTGGCTCAGTATGGGAAGAACCTTTCATAAAGTCTGCCTTAAAGATAAGATCATTACCGTCACCCGTTACCTCCCAAAGTTGGTTTGATTTTAGTCATTTGGATTCAATACATGTCATTTGTTCTTCTAGAAATGCCCTCAAGTGTGTTTTGTGTGTCTTTAGGTATCCCTATGAATCCACACAGATTCAGTATAGCTACAATCTGTGCCCTCCACATGCAGACGCCCACTTCCTGCCATTTTGGGTGGAGTTCAGCCATGAGCGACTGGAGGAGTACAAATGGAACTACCTGGACCAGTACATCTGCTCTGCTGGTTCAGAGGACTTCAGGCAAGTGGCTTTACTTACACCATGGCTCTGATGCAAAAACTTACATAGGCAGATGCCCACAAGATCCCATTCTTCTCTCTTCCACAGTCTTATTGACTCTCTGAAGTTCTGGCGCACGCGCTTCTTGCTGCTGCCAGCGGGCGGAGCCAGGCGAGTGGCGGATGGTGAGGGTCACTGGGACGTGTATGGGGAGGGAATGGGGGCAGGGCGAGATGGCCTCTCTGGCACTGGCGACTGGTCTCTTTTGGATGGATTTATCCGCTTTTTGGAAGGCCTGAACAGGATTCGTCGCCGTCACCGATCTGATCGAATTATCCGTGTAAGTGCACAGCTAACAGGATAAGCACAAATTAGTCACTAAAGGGATATGTTATTATACAATAACAATAATTGCTCTGTTTATTACACAGAAAGGAGCTACCATTAAAGGCCTGCAAGTGACAGGAGCCCTCTCATCCTACAACCCGGAGCCTGTAGCACCCCCTGTGAGCAAAAAAGGCACCTCTGCCCTCTCTGCACTCCTGGAGCTGGATCAGACACAGAAGTGAGTTGTGCAGGCAGATATCAGCAAACCAAATAAAATAAAAATCACAGTGCTACATCAATGGGAAACAAGTGTTTGTGCATGCCAGAAACAATAAGATGTTTTGAGACGTTTATCTAGTGCCGCATATGGTAAGGGTTTTATAAAATACCAGAGATTCCAGGCTTTTTCTAATGAGTTGAGGTGAGATGTCTTTGATCTGCAGGAGTTTAGAAGAGCAGCAGCTTGCTGCTCAGCATGGTGGGAAATCATGTGGACCTTCCAGTGAAGCTGCCAGCGTTGCCCTAACAACCACCTATGTCGATAGCCCCCGTAAGGTAAGAGCCTGAGGCAGACCACTGTTGTGTAGTTCCTGGCTTCCCGTGTGCCTCTTTGTGCTTTTTGAGTGAGAAAGCGATCTATTATATTTGTACAATGTGTTTTGCTTGCTGGCTTTTTTGTGTAATTTTCACCTTTGTCTGCTTGGTTTAAAGACCGATCACAGTGTTTGAAACAGAATTAAAAGTTAGTTATTGCAGCTATTATAAAATGCCACAATAATGTAATATCGGGGGGTTAATATGTGATTAGTTGCATAAAGTGTCATTAATACAATCCAAAAGTTTTAATTAGTTAACAGCCCTGCTTTTAATTTAGTTCTTTATATCTTCATGTTTTCTCAATATCTTAATCATGGATGTTATTTGCAGTGGGTTTATGTTTTCTTGCTCATTCCTGGCCTCTTTTGACCTTTGCATCTTCCTCTTCCATTACTGACTTGTTCTTGCTCTGATCTCTGGGGATTATTTTCTCTCTTTCTGGTGTTTTCCTCCTAAAATGCTGACAGGATGCTGCCTTCATTTTGGACTTTATTCGTAGTCCACGTTCCTCCTACATCTGTCACTCTCAGGTCAGTCACTGCCCTCTTTCTGCTGTGTGAACGCCGTCTGTCTCTCTCAATGCGCGTGTGTGTGTGTATAAACCATGTGTGCATGCCTGTGTACTTGTCCAACCTCTCACTGGCATTAAAGTGTGAAGGTTTTTGTAGGCAGAGTGATAATGAAGAGTCATTCCTGTTTGTCTGTGTACCCATACTCAATATAACATCAAGTGTAAAAGCCATATTAGATTCACTTCATTTAACCTCTTAACCACTAAGAGTTCTGCTGTAGTGATAGACTGCATCACTCCTGTTGTCCAATGAAAGAATGCATGTGCACTTTTCATTTAATCTCACTTCACATCCTGAGCTCATTTAGAGTACTGCTAATCTCACATAGCCAGATTTTTGTCTAGCGGCATACAGTAACTGTTCCACATTGCAGCTAATTCTGGCCAGGAGCAGATGGGAAAGAGGCCATCTGACCAACAAGTAAAGAGAGTCTTCACATTTAGCTTTTTTACTACATGATACCAACCTTATCATACCACAGTAATAGACAAGCATGCAATAAAGTGATAAATCAGTTATTTAATGTCAAAGTGCTTTACAAAGTGAGATTACCGGTACATCAAATAAATTGGTTCTATGTATGATGCATTCCTGCTGGTCACTGAATGCAGATAGCATGAAGATATCTCAGCATTTTGCACCCTTTGTCAGTCCTGTGCAGTGCTGTTTTTAAACTTGTTAGCATGAAGATATCTTGACACATTCCCACTGGGTTCCTCAGCTGCCAGCTGAACAGGTTTCAGCAAATCACATAGAGGGTGGGTTGTTGGACAAAGGAGAGAGAACAACTGGAGAGAGAACATCAGCTACATCCCAAGCCACAGGAGACCCAACCCCAAGCACTGGTGCAGAGACTAGGTAAGAGAAAGCCTTATCTTATTCCGACTGTCAGAACATGGCTTCCTCTATATTCAAGTCAGAACATTCCACTTTCATGTCGCGTTACAGCGGGCAGTCAGGATCCAGTGGATTGAGTCTTTCCTCATCTTCCACACTAATGGAGATCCTGGAAGCCATTAAGCATCCCACGTGAGAGTCTTTGAATCCTTAATTATTTATTAGTATTCTATTATGTCACCCACGTGTAATATAAATTGAATTCCTGTGCTTGCAGCACTGGAGTGCAGCTTTTGCCAGAGCAGAGCGGCCTGCCTCCCAATTGCTTTGTCAGTGCTGAGGTTGTGCATTGGCTGGTCAGCACTGTGGAGAATGTTTCCACACAGGGCATTGCAGTAGAAATCATGCAGGTAAAATTGAGAACATTGCAAATGGGTGGTGGTTGAGGAGATTTCCCCCCCTTATAAAGCGCTTTGTGTACCCAGAAAAGTGCTATATAAATGTAACCAATTATTATAATTAATAAATATCATAGTAGTCTGTGTTTGTATTTACAAACTTGACCATCTCGATGATGCTCCTGTAGAAAATGCTGGAAGAAGGTCTAATTACGCATGCCTCCGGTGATGCCATGCGAACTTTTGTCTATGGGTTCTACTTCTACCGGATTGTCGACAATGAGAAGGGTAAGAATTGACTTGATTGCCACGATTACTTGGCTAAGGGTTGCCAAGTTTCTGCAGGTTGCTGCTAGCTGTTCCTACTGTATCTAACTGTATCAAGGGAGATTCACAGCCAGTGATTTGCAAAGCAATTTTCAATGAGAAGTTGCATATCTGGAGTACACAAATGATCTCCCATCTCATACAGTTGGATGCCAATGCCTACTAGAAAGCAACAGTACAGTGATACTACAACTTCCAGTGATTTTAACTGATATTTATGTTTAGTTTACGGATCCTGTGAACATCAGGATCTGCAATCCCATTGTTATCACGACGGTGTCTTGGTACTTCTACCTTTCATGAAAACAGATCTCTATTCCCTGCAGCCCCTACAACTCAGCTGCCCCCAGCGGGAGCCAATGTATGGACTCCCGGAGCTTTGGAGGACTTCGCCCTGTTCCAGAGGAAGTGGTTTGAGGTGGCGTTTGTTATGGAGGAACGTCGGCCCTGGGACTTACCTGCCTTCCTCCTGCCCTGGTTGCCCAGCCGGCCAGCCTCGTATGCAAGTAGGCATAGCTCCTTCAGCCGCAGCTTCGGAGGACGCAGCCAAGCTGCCGCACTGCTAGGTACACACAGCCGGCTCTGATCCCAGAGCAGCCATGCTCCGCACCACAGGCAGTATGCCATACTTCCTCCCCCAAAACTTCTGGAAGGCTAGTTGGGTGAACGAGTCACGCAAAGTCAAATCATTTCTTCTCGTATTACTAAAGCATTCAGATATCATCTATGCCATCTACTAGTCAACCCCTACATCAATTGAAAACTGCTTTTGATTCAGCCACTTCCATCAAGAAATTGCACTTATGCAAATCTAACCATCTGACTTTGTGTGACTCTTCTCCATTCTGGCACTGCATGCTACAGTAGAAAAGTAATACACCTTTAGTTCATCCTGTTCATTCCTGCGATGCCCAAATCGTGTTAATGACACCTTGATTCCCTTTCTGACTGATTGATGTTGACAGTTTTTGTAACTCTGCAATTATAACAATCTCAATTGGCCATCAATCTGTGTCACTCTCCAAATAGCATGGTTTACATGTATTCTATCCAATCAGGCCACAAATTGCTTTGCAAGCTGTTCCAATCAGAGCATGGACTGATGCCCCAATACACCAATCAAACCGCTGTGTTGGGTGGGCCTTAATGATGTCTTGTACACCAGTAGTGCATGCTGTGGTAAAGTAGTGGCTGTGGTCTAGTAGTGCTGTGGTATGGGTTCTTCCTGCTCTCCTCCATCTGTCCTGTTCCCGCTGGATGAGTGATGTTTCTGCATTGTTCCCAAACCTGAACAAAGCTTTTCTGCCAACCCATTGCCTTTCTGACTTTGCTTACTGCACCAGTGCACTCAGTTTTCAGTGCTTTCCTGCCATAGAAGCTTCATACGTCTTACTTGCCTTTAATATACTGCATGATGGAAAATCGCCACTGATCTCGGAATCGTTAGTTAATTCTCCATTTTTTTACAATGCCATGAGCACTAATTGATATAAACTCTTTCATCACAATTACTCCCCATTGACCCATTAATGGTCTTAATAACTCTTATGCCTGACCTCTGTCATTTCATCCTTTTTGGCAATTTCTACTCTGTCTTTCTCGCTCTGTTTTTGCCCCTCCCTCTCAGCTGCCACAGTTCCAGATCAGAAAACAGTCACCTTGGATGTTGATGTGAACAATCGCAGTGATCGGACTGAATGGTGCAGTTGCTATTACCATGGCAACTTCTCCCTCAACGCTGCCTTTGAAATCAAGCTGCATTGGATGGCTGTTACAGCAGCCGTACTCTTTGAAATGGTAAGAATAGGATGAGCACAGTTTTAAAAACCCTGAATGAGGTGACGAGGTGTTATACTATTGAGGACTATCAAGCATAGTCAACCAGTTGCATGTAGTTAACTACTATCAAATTATGGCACAAACATAACATCTAAGGTTGAGACATAGTCCTAAAGCACTGGACTCTTATTTTTCAGGTGCAAGGCTGGCACAGAAAGGCAGCATCTTGTGGATTCCTGCTTGTACCTGTGTTGGAGGTGCCCTTTGCTTTGTCATCATACCTATATGGTGACCCTCTCCGTGCTCAATTGTTTATCCCCCTAAATATCCATTGCCTGCTAAAGGATGGCTGTGATAACCTGTTTGAGGGTGAGGACAGAAAAAGTTACAGATTGAATGGTGTGATGGTTGTAGAAGTCCATATATATTGTGAATACATTGTCTTTGTTTGGTGTTTGCACGTTGCTAAGCTAACACTGTGATATCCCAGATACTCAATGCAAAAATATTAGGTGAATTGTCTGTTTTGGTATTTAATGACTTTTAGATATATTTATGATCAACATTTCTTTCCTTCATCCGCCATCTTGGATGGGTTCTTTCATAGAATTTGTCTCAATATCTTAGAATTGCCATTGTCATGTTATGTTAAGTAAAAGTATGATATCCTCCATTACGGCACTGCTGTACTCGTTTAGGGTTTGAGCCAGAGACATACTGGGACAGAATGCAGTTGTTTCAGGAGGCCATAATCTCCAGGTAAAGAGAACATAGAATAAGTGTTTCTCATCGAGTGCATCTAGTTTTTCTTGATTAATGTATTTATCAAGGTGTAATGGTCCTGTGTTTTTCCTCATGAAAACAACTCCCTTTTTTATTTGAAGATTTGGCTTTGTTCAAGACAAATTCTCAGCATCAGCTTTTAACTTTCCAACAGAGAACAAACCTCAATACATTCATGTAACAGGTACATGCCTTTTTTATTTTATAATCTATACTAGCACTACTTTTTACTACTTCTGCCCATCTTTTCGCTGTCGCTATCACTCTGTAATGTTTAATCTCTGTATCCAGGTACAGTTTTTCTTCAGCTGCCTTACTCAAAAAGGAAATACTCCAGTGGACAGCGGCGGCGCCGGAACTCCGCTACCTCCGCCAATCAGAGCCTGTTTGGTTCTGAGGAGCGAGTGGGCTACAATTGGGCCTACAACACCATGCTGACCAAAGCCTGGAGGACTGGTGTGCTGGGGGACGAGAAACTGGCTGACCGCCTGCTGCGAGATTTCACAGACTTTTGTGCCAACAAGGAAAATCGACTGGTGACCTTCTGGGAAAGTTGCGTGGAGAAAATGAATGCCAGTGCCCCTTGAGAAAAGAGTGGAGGAAAGGCAATATTGTGTCAGAGATAACAGAGACTGTTTACCTATGTTTTAAGAGCTGATGTACTGGTGCTATCATCTAATAGAAATAAAGCAAACAGTCTCATCATCAAACAATGAAATGGATGAGTCGTATGTTTTCAGAGTGTCTACACATGTGCCTGCAATGTCCTGAAGCCATCACAGTTTTGTCTGGGTTTGAGTGAATGGCAGGTCTTACATAACCAATTTGTTAATTATGACTAAGCCTCATTTTAAAAACATTACGCAACATTTTAGCAGTTCTTTTTATCATTACATTTCTTTAGTGCTTGGTCCTATCGCTATACATAGGCATTAGCCTAGCCCATGTTTATATTCAAATAAAATGTTTTAAATATCGTGAAAATGAATAGCAAAGGTGTTGATCAGGAGTTAAAATAGGTTATATTGATGCTTATTCGTGGTCTTGCACCTTTGCATTTTGGTTATCAAAGACAATTAGGTAGTTAGAGACATAAAATGAATTAAATGAAATGTATTTTAGATACAACTTTATTTACATTACCCCCAAGGTCAAGTTGATCCAATTAAGGAGAAGGGTCTGGCTGCAGACTTGCACTTGCACGCTCAGACACTTGTGCTTCCGCGAGTGATGTCACTTGCAGTCTTGTTTATTTTGTTCTAATTATTGATTATTTTTTGTTTGAATCTCTCAACATTTTACAACAGTAGCCAGGTGGTGAAGACAAGAAAAAATAAACTAAAATACAATGTCACTCACAATGTCACTTGTCGCTGCTTGCACTTTCTGCTACCTGTGACGTCACTTGCATTCGACATGAATCGTGTGCGTTGCCAACGGAGACAAGAACTGTGGTGGTTAAACAATTAAAACTAATTTAATATCATAACATACAAGGTCCTGCTGTTCTGTAGCCAGAGATTAGCGGGTCTTGTATTTTTCTCCTACAGATGACTTGCAGGACACAGTATGTTATGATATTAAATTAGTTAGTTGTCTCCGTTGGCAACGCAAATGATTCGTGTTGAATGCAAGTGACGTCACAGGTAGCAGAAAGTGCAAGCAGCGATTGCAAGTGACATTTTATTTTAGTTTATTTTTTCTTGTCTTCACCACCTGCTACTGTTGTAAAATGTTGAGATTCAAACAAAAAATTATCAATAAATAGAACAAAATAAAAAAGACTGCAAGTGACATCACTCGCGGAAGCGCAAGTACTGAGCGTGCAAGTGCAAGTCAGTCTGTAGCCAGACCCTATTGCAATTAAGCCCCATTGTTATAATGCAGTAACTGCATGTCTTCAGCAGTAGCACTGCAGGAACATCAGCCAGTACTGGGAATAAAAACTTGACCTTTGTTCGCACCGAAAAGAGTTCAGTCCACGCATTTTGTCTGTACAAACATTGATAAGGAGGAATGTTCATGCATGCCATTACCCTTAAGTCTTTGGACAGACAGAAGCATCGCTTCATTTGAATGCGGAATAGTTACTTATCGCGCGCACGCGCGCTGTGCCGCTGCATTGAACATTGCAGCAAACCTCACTGCGCAGGTGCGCGGCTGCAGAGCATGTGGCTATTTTTAGAAAATGACGTCATCCTGAAATAGAGCGAGTGCGCGCTCCCCCCTCCACCCTGTTCGCTGGGATTGACAGGACGCTTGCAGCAGCACCCTGAAAGACCAACGGGAAGGAAAAATCGGTCGAAACTTGGAGGATATAGAGGGCTGGGAGGGGAAAGAACGCGTTACAAAAATATATAGACAAACAGAAAAATACAAACCTGCACCTTCAACATTTGGCTCGCCGTTCCACCCTCACGTGCGCGGCTGGTCCAGATTCTGCTCGCGCACTGTGTGCCGTCCGGAGCGCGCGCTCTCTCACAACCGAGTGTGTTCTGCTGAGAAACGACCGATCCCGGTGCGAACCGACAGCCCTTGAGCAGAGAAGATGGCTGATAGGGAACAACTGATCCAGAGAGCCCGTCTCGCGGAGCAGGCGGAGCGCTACGATGATATGGCCTCCGCAATGAAGCTGGTGGGTCATTATTATTAATATACATGCATTCATGCACAATTAGTCTTTAATGAGACGATTGCGTTTTTTTTAACCTGTTGGATTAATTATGTAATGTTCAAAAACATTTTTATTTCTAGTTTATGCAATTGAAGAAGCCTTCGCCTTTGTCACGAGCAGGACCTCATTGTTATGTATATAATATGCTGTTAAAGGGACAGTCCACCTAAAATGGGAATCCTATTATAATTTTTCCCCTTCATGTCGCTGCAAACCAGTAAAGATTAGGCACTTTCTTCCCTGAAACACAAAGGGAGATGTTAGGCAGAATGACAGGCTCAGTCTCCATTCACTTACATTGTATGGAAAACAGATGCAGTGAAAGTCAATGGATGCTGCCAGTCACTGATATTTTGCCCAACCTGTCGTTTTGTTTTCAGTAAAGAAAAGTCATGCGGTTGTAAAATGACATGAAGGTTAGAGAAATAATGAAATAATATTTTTTTTTAAATAAATATTTCTTTTAAACGTTGAAAACTATAAATATGCATTTAAACATTAGGATATATTATAATAGGTAATCAACGGGCAAAACAGGACGAATGTCGAAACAAAAAGCTAATAAATTGTAGGTTTCGGTTCGGTATCGTGCATATCAATCGTTACAGTGGATGAACATGGGCGGCGCTGTGACACCCTCATCCACATCCATTGTGCATCCGTCTCTCTAAGAAAATAGATTAAAAAACAACAATAGAGCTGCGTCTTAAATTATGAACGCTGTTATGTAATCAATTCAAACTTGATATGACTCATCAGCTCGTGTTTAATTGTAATCATTTGAAATAAACTCAATATGTGACCCAGCAGTGCAGCGTCAGCTGTCTGGTTTGACATTCGAGCACAAAGGATGAAAGTCAGTCAGTCTGTCAGTCAGTCAACGTGGGTCAAATAGGACACAGCTGATTTCTACAGTATTTTTACATTGATATTTTCAGTGAAGGGTTCCTACGATAATGGAAAACCTGGAAATATCAAGGAATTTTAAAATGGTGGCTTTCAGATTTGGAAAAGTCAATGAAGTCTCAAATGCCATGGTAGTCATGGCATAAAACATATTAAATATTGCAGTTTGAGAGTCAAACGCCTCACAATTATTTGTGACAATCACACTAATCATAAATTACAAGATGTTACTGTGATTTGATATAATCATAACTTAAGTTTCTCATTGACATTGCATTAGAAATGCACAATATATCAGTGGTTATTTGTAATAGAGATGATTAACCTTTTTCATTTATCAGTCTAAATCTACCTGTTTTGGCTCCAAATAACTTCAGGGATTTTCCAGTTCAAACAAAAATTTTATATTCCATGATGAAAACAGTTGTTATAGGCTATTCCAATTAAAATAAGGTAAATGAGCTGCACTCTAAAATGAAACTTTACGCAATATTTTCTAAAAATTTAAAACAGATTCTGCGCATTATTCTTTAACCAAGAGTCTTGTACAGCACTATGATGTTTGAATTTCAAACAAATATATGTGATCAAAGCATTGTAATTGCATTTTCTGACCCAACATGTGGACTTTTGCACCATCAGGTCACAGAGCTGAACGAGTCGTTGTCCAACGAAGACCGCAACCTGCTCTCTGTGGCTTATAAGAACGTTGTTGGGGCCCGGCGGTCATCTTGGCGTGTCGTTTCTAGCATAGAGCAGAAGACGGCGGCGGATGGCAACGAGAAGAAGCTGGAACTGGTGCGTGTCTACCGAGAGACCATTGAGAAGGAGCTGGAGTCAGTGTGCCAAGACGTTCTCACGCTGCTGGACCAGTACCTCATCAAAAACTGTGACGAAACCCAGGTGGAGAGCAAGGTCTTTTACCTGAAGATGAAGGGCGACTACTACCGGTACCTGGCCGAGGTGGCCACCGGCGAAAAGAGGGCCTCTGCCGTCGAATCGTCCGAAGGCGCCTACAAAGAGGCTTTCGATATTAGCAAGGGCATGCCGGCCACCCATCCCATCCGCCTGGGCCTGGCACTCAACTTTTCTGTCTTCTACTACGAGATCCAAAATGCGCCCGAGCAAGCCTGCCAGCTTGCCAAGGAAGCTTTTGATGATGCCATCGGCCACCTGGACAATCTGAACGAGGACTCCTATAAGGACTCCACACTCATCATGCAGCTCCTGCGGGACAACCTCACCCTGTGGACCAGCGACCAGCAGGACAGTGAAGGAGGAGATGCCAATAACTGAGAGATCAGCCACTTCTAGCTGTAGTAGCACCCGTCTGTCCCTTCTACGCTGTCTTCTTTGAACCTGTATCTTATTTCTCTCTGTCTGCTCCTTCATTCTCTCGCTCTTCTCCATTCCATCTTTCCAGTCTCTTTGTGACACCTCAATGCTCTTCTTTGGTTCCTCAGGGCAGCACTTCAGATCCTTGATTGCTCTCTGTCACCTCTTTTTACCCCTTTTCCACCAACAGGATGCTGGTACCCAAACTAGAACCGTTCCACTACAGAAAAGGCGGTTCTGGGATGGAAAAGTCCTGTTGGCCTCTAAAACCTCCTTGTTTTGAGCCTCGATAATGTCACTTGTCCAAGTTTTCAATACTAATGTGAATGTAAAACCAAACAACGCCCCTTTTATTATAATATATAAAGCATTCAGTTGACGCATGTTGTCATTTTATTCCTTATACATCACCTGTGATGTACTTTGGATGTTAAAATGCATTGCAATTAAAAAAATGAATAAGTAAAGATAAACTTAAATAAAATTTGTATAATTTCCAAATATCATATATGCAAATTTGACTGCTAGCATACAGTACATTTGACAGCATAAATTACGATGATTTAAATTACTTTGAATGTTTAAAAATAAAATGATTTAGAAATATTCACAAATAGTTGTATTATTTGTGATATAAAGACACTACCTGGAATTAATTTGAATGTTTAAATGTATTCTCAACATTCATAGCATATACAATATCATTTTTGTTAAATATTTATCTTGATGGCACTGATTCAGAATTTTTTTTATGCTAATTTATATTTTCAAAATTTGTCATAATATGTTAGTAAACAAATTACATCATTGTTCACCCTTTAAGCCAGGTCTGACACAATTTTGGTGAAAAGGGGGTATTTATCAACTTGTTTTCTCTGTTTTCCAACCTATTCCTCTCTTCCTGTCCTTTGCCTCTTTTTCTGTATACGATTCTCTCCTTTCTCCCCGCAATGATTCGCTGATAGCCTGCTGGTCTCCTTTATTTAGTGTGTACTTGTAAGGACTCGATCTTCGTAGAAACTCTGTAACACTTATTACAGGCTGAGATCTTGAGTACATGGCACAGTGTAGTGCTAATGTTACACCTTATTACGTCATTCTTCTTCTTCGCTTGTCTTTGATCTGTAACTCCATCACTGCTTAGATGTGTTTGTCTGTCGTTCCCCCAAGCTCACCTTGTACACCTGGCTAGCCCTGTGAATTGTGTATATCTGTTGATCTCACAACAGTATGCTGTCATCAAAAATGTGGGCGGCACTCGGTTATGAGATGCAGTGATCAAAAGTCTTTTGATTAGGATTACATATGCAAGGTTATGTAATGACATTAAAGACATTGCTTACCATGGGTACTCTCAAAATGCAGTCTATTTCTGGCACTTTGTGGTCTCACAATTTTATTATTAAATTATACTTTACACTGTTTTATACAATTTCAAACACGGATTATAAATAATGGTTTCTTGCTTGTAGTCAACATGAATCTGCCTTCAAAACACCAACACATTGCCATTTTTACTTTTGGCAAAGGGGTGGCAAATTTGTACGAACTTACATCAACTAAAAGATGTCAGGGTGGTACAACTGTCCTGATATTATTTTTTTTACAAAAAGTCTTGATAAACCCATATGTAATTTGACATTTTTTATTACTATTTCTTGGACTAGAAATTATAATTGTATAATAAAGAAGACTTTACTTCATGGTCACACCACATGACATAAAACAGTATAAAAGTTTTCCGAACTATGAAACCAACACATTCATTATTCATTAGCTTGTGTGGCCTAGGTGACATCACCTGCGTAGAAAAGTTGTTTCAGGACACAGCTTGTTGATGGAAGATTGCTATTAATCTTTTTTCTCAGTATTGTGCGCTGAGAAATTGTGCACAATTAGACCAAGATGTGCATTAAGAATGCAAACGTCTCTTTTGATTAATAATATATTGGCTCAATTTCTGAAAACCCATAGTCACCTTCTCTTTGGTCAATGTAATCTTGCTCTTTTTGATTGTGTAAATGTTAAAAAAAATGTTTAACCAAAATATAATGCAGGAGTTACATTGTGCTCATAACAATTGTAAGATCGATTTATAATAGTATAGTAAGTGAATAAAATGAAGTCCATGCAGAAGGTTAAGTGTTTATGACTAATACCTTGATACTAAAAAGATAACATGAAAATAGGGCAATTTCCCTGTTAGATTTCATAGACATTGAGGTTTGGCTGCTAAACAAGATATCATGATATAACCAACAAGACATGCGTGCATCTACTATCTGAACATGTTCCAAGTCATGATTGGTTAATGATTGATCCTTTAGCCGCAGTGTGTCTGAAGAAGTACACATTTATCACCTGAACTAAAAGTTAATGGGAAAAATTCAGGCAGGTGATGTAATCAATAATGAAGTTTCAAAAATCTCAAAGGTTATTGCTCTGTTTCAGTTTAGTAAATATTTTAGTAAACATTTAAGCCTATCCTGCAGTCATAATCATATTTACACTGTGGCTAAAAGTGCTACAAATCCACTGATTCTGATATATGTAGAGGATAAACGTTCTGTAACAGGCTACAGCTAGCATGAATACAGACACCAACCCATCCCTGCACTTCACATCCCCTGCACAGCCTGGAACATAACATTTATTTCCATGATCTGCCATGTTCGCTATTATCCTCGATTGTTTCTTCACAATACCTGCAGAACTTCTGATGATTCGGCTGGCGTCTGGCATAGAACATGGGCTGGTATACTTTGTGTAAATGTAGGGGGCGTAACTATTAGTGATCCTGACTGTTACATCACAGTCGGTGTTATGTTCTGATTCGCCTGTTTTTCAGTGGTCTTTTTTATTCACAAGATTTACATAAGAAGGAGGAAACTATAGTGTTTGAGGCTCACGGTATGACATTTCCATGTACATAACTCTTAGAATTCAACTATGCCAAGGTAAAGACAGTTTTCCATTCTATGGCACCTTTAATAGAGATGTGTATAAAAGAGTTTTTGAAACTATTATACCTGCACATTGGCAGTCAGTACCATCTTCCAGAGGGTAACAGTTCATGCTCTGTGTTCAATATATGCAGTGGGCCAGCTAAGATTGTATGAGCTTCCTTGAGAACTGACTGTTCATACAGTGACCGAAGGGCCTCATATTCCCCTTTCCCTGCAATCTTCATTGCAATTTTAACCAGGCATCCAAGCTTAGTTTTTGCTTGAACAGTAAGCTTACGTTATCCCATATCTAATTAAGCTCTCTACGATGGCCCGATTAAATAAGCACATAATTCTTTGGCCAACATATTCCAGCATCCCTTCTAGTTGCCACCTGCACACAGTCAGCTAATACCACACCATGTCTATTAGACACATGAAAAAAGAAATTCCAGGTTCCCATTACTTCTCTTTCTTTGCACTGAGCAATTTACTTACACAAACCTGTTTACATTTTTGCAGGACAGGGCAGCTCTTCTTCTGAACATACAAAATGTCCATTTATTATTTATTAATATACATTTTTCCCTCTTTGTGCCCACATACTGTATTTTGATGCAGCTAAATTCTCAATAAAACTGTTTTAATTTATATATTTAACTGTATATGAATATGAAATAGTGACTGAAACGTGACCCATTAAGACTAGGCTCAGAGACCAGCTCTCTCTTCCAAGATGTTAATCTGCACAAAAATCCTAATAATCGAGCCGTCGTCTTATGAAATCAAATACACATAAGATAAAGACAATAGCTGTGCTGTGATTTTGGCTATACTTGCATGTACAATTAGAGAAGCAAGCAACATAATATCTGTGTTTAACTGAATTAAAGCGCTGCTCTTCTCTGCGCGGTGCGCACTGGGAAATCAAGACCTCTCTCTTACCAGCGATTCTCAGAAACTAAATAAGGCTTGGGCGCTTTTTTGAAGGGAAAAAGTCACTAAAGGGGTCTGCAATGTTAAGTTGGCAACACTGCATCTCCATTTCTCTAACTACAGGTTGGGCCACGGGTCAAACAGAAAACATGCGCTGCGTTAATGGTGCGTTAATAAAATTAGTGCCGTTAAAACAAATTTACGTTAACGCGTTATTAACGTTAACTTGGACAGCACTAATACAAATATAAAAACCCTGGCAAAGCTGTATTATCAGCTAATTTGAGCAGAGCATAGCGGGTAGCAGATCAGTGAAGGAGATCTTACCAGCGTTGCCCAGTACAGCTGTACCACAGCATGTGACAGCACAGCAGCACTACTGCAAACAGGAACAAGTACAAGTATACTAACGTTACGTTGACATTTTATTGTCGGCACGTTATTTGAGTGGACTTAGCTTTTCCGGTGAGCATGAGCAGAAACAGAGCAGAATGATAGAGCGGAATATTAAACAGAGCGTCACGTGACGCGGTGATGACTGCTGAGGGAGAGGGTGAACCTGAATACTGCTGGGCGGTGCGGCGCGGTATATATTTTTGGCTGGCGAAAATTCAGTGCATCCCTAGTAAATGGGACAAAACGATTCAGGAACCATAAAATGTCCATCGCATCATCCTTCCTCTTCATGATTTCTACCTCTGCCAAACACTGGTTAACAAAAATAGCTGATTTTAAACACTTCAGTATTACACTTCAGAATAACTTATGTAATACACTGTTTTCTGTACACTTTGCATTACAACAATTAATGCCTGGCAGTTTGGTATGACCGAATCCTATAGGGATTTGTGGAAGTGCTCAGACACTATTGGTAATCCGTATTACTTCCCTGAACTGTGCAACTGTTAACTAATATGTGAATCCTATAACTTATTTCATCTAACATTTTTAGCTGCTAAACAAATCAAAAGACATCAAGCATAATATGCTTTTTTACTTTAAAGTTTTGAATAGGTACTTGCCGTTAAGGGGACGAAGACTGTGACTGAAAACAAGGGATGGGAATCGATTCCGATTCTTTGATTCCGAGGCCTTTGGTTATCGAGAATCGATTGGCTGCATCCTACGAAGCCTGCACACATTTAAATTTACAAAAATAAACTGAAAGAAAACGAGTTCAAGTCAGGAGACCAGTATACTGCCTCATCTAAAGGACACTCCTTTTTGACAGGCGTCAGTTTAACGCTTACTCCAAGGGTAAAGCTTCTTTTTTTGCTTATTTTTACTGTCTGAAGTACTCATCGCCATACAAGGACTATTGGATCTCCAACAGCAAGCTAGTTTATCACAACAGCCTACAAGCCATCACAACAGCCTACAGGCCATCAGACAGAATGTGCTACCGCCTTAAAAAATAAATAAATAAATAAATAGCAATGTCAAATTGGTAATTGAGGTGGTAAATTAATGACAACAGGATGTCAGGAGTCCAGTTTAATGCCTCATCTGAAGGCAGGGCCGGACTGGGATGCAATTTCAGGCCGGGAAATCTCACACTCATCCAGGCCGCACAGAGAAAAAAAAAGGGGCCAAAATTTTACCTTTTGGGGTACAAAAGCATATCAGTGGAGCAACACTCTTAAAAGGCAATTTTTGTACCTTTTTTACCCCAATAGGTATTAGTACATTAGAGTAGAAATGTATTCCCTTAAAGTACTAATATTTAGGCCTACCTATTAGGGGTAAAAAAGGAACAAAGATGTCCTTTTAAGGGTACTGTTCCAGTGACCCAAAAGGTGCAATTTTGGACCCTTATTTCCTGTATATATACATCCACAACCATTTCTGAAACCACAGACAACCCTATTATTTGTATAGCCATCACATAAAAAAAAATAATTGAATTATTATAAAAAATTACTTTTATTTGGCAAGGATGCTTTAAATTGATCAAAAGTGATGATAAAGACATTTCTAATGTTACAAAAGACTTCCATTTCAGATAAATGCTGTTCTTCTGAACTTTCTATTAATAAAAGAAATCTGGGGGAAAAATATACAGTTTTCAACATAATAACAACAATAATTATAAATGTTTTTTGAGCACAAATTAATCATATTATATTTATTTCTGAAGATAAGGTTTATAATATTTTTTTCTAATTTGAATGGTATGGGTAGGTTTTTGCGGGAAATTCGAGCATGCTGCTTCGTCATTACGTAATGTCTGTAAACATAAAGAAGTTGTCCCGGCTAGTAGACTATCGCATGTGAGGATCCTGCAGGTGGTACATAGTTTAGCCTTTTCTCACAGCAGCTAGAATAATTAAATGTATCATTTTGATGGCGGATTGTAATCCAGAAAGGATTATATGAAACACATGTGAGTGAAATTAAATTATATTCCAGTTATAAATGTGCTTCTGATTAGAGATAGACTGGGATTACACAAGATTTGTATTTTAAAGACAACCAGTTCGAAAGGAATATAGTTTGCTTTTTGTCTTAAAATAATTTCTTATGAAATTCGAATGGTATGACAATTAGAGATTAGACTGTACAGAAATTTTAATCTACATGCTAATACACACTATACTCATAGTCACGCAATGCTGGTGTTGTTAACAGTAATTATTTCAGAATTAAGTATAAAAATAATAATAATTTGCACGGTTTGATGTGATATGAGCTAACCGATCGTTACACTTAATCACCATTGGTAGCACAATATATTGTAATACTTTTCTCCTTCAGTTGGTCAGAACAAGCGTGGCAGACTTGTTACTTGTTCAGATGTCAACATATGGTGAAAATTCTTATTTGGGTCATATATTCCAAGACGTAGGCTAAAATGTGATTACTAAGTACCGGATTCACACCGGTGTGGTTACTGACAGCTACACATACTCCTCAAAACATTAGAATCATCGGTGCTGGAGCCGTGCCAGAGTACAACCCACGAAATGAAGATAATTCTGCAAGTAACTGCAATTCAAGGTTTTCAATCAGAGATGCGACAAAGAGGCAAAACTAACAGACAGCAGCTTTCAAGGGGTCATCGCAAGTTGATATGATTCTTTAGGGTCTTAATCAAAAGTCAATAACATACTTGGTTAAAATGTCTCAATGGTAGTGTAAAAACACTTTACCCTGTCAAAATCAGCTCTGTTTTCAGCAAGCCGTTTTTTGTCCATGTTGCTATAAATGTTAATGAGCTCTGCTAGCCTCACCCCTCTCACCCCTGATGACCAGCAGTATTGTTTACTTTAGCCTCGAAACTGGTACATTATTAGTGATGTGTTGTGAAGTGGCATACGACAAACTATGGTGACCCATACTCGAAATACACACCGCGAACACACACCTGGAGCAGTGGGCAGCCCGGGGAGCAGTTGTGGGTTCGGTGCCTTGCTCAAGGGTACCTCAGTCGTGGTATTGAGGGTGGAGAGAGCACTCACTCTACCTACAATTCCTGCCAGCCCGAGACTCGAACTCACAACCTTTAGATTACGAGTCCAATCTCTAACCATTAGTCCACGACTTCGATTTCCAAAGATTCATAAAACCTTATACTCACTACTTCTGTAGGTGAGGCTGGATCACGAATGATTCGCGCAAACATTAATAGACATATTTAGGCAGATTGGGGATCGGCGCGTTCACTTAAAAGCGAAAGTAACGTTAATCCTCTGCGTCTTCAGTGGCTCAGATGCCGGGAGTAAATGACGACTGCTATATTCATTATTACGTCCAACAACAAAGCATCTCAATCACTTAATCTGATATATCTTGTCTTCCCCTGCACTGGAGTCGACACGATGGCGGACAGCTCTCTCAGCTCACTCAGGGCAGGTCTAAGGTAAGACGATCTTGTCAATCAACTATCGTGGGAGCGGCCTGTCCAGAACTATGTCATTGTGACAGGAACCTCAGAACTGCCTGATTTGAGAAAGGGGATTTTAAAATAGGGATTAAAAAAACACTTGGTGGATTTCTATAATTATAGGATGGATGTGTACACACACTTCCAACACACATTCAAACAAATTGAAAAGTGAATTTTGCATCCGATGACCGCTTTAAGTCATACAAAATAATATTTAAGCATCGAAACAAAGTACTTACATGGTCAGTTACGCACACGCTGGAAAAACACAGAATGAAAGGAGTAAAACGCTACCGGTTACTATGGTAACCTCGGTTCCCTGAGAGCGGGAACGAGACATCACGGAGATTTCTCCGTTATGGGAACTCCTTCCCTTCAACCTTTCCTGAAGTCCTATTGGCTCACGCCAGTCAACTGACTGGCCAATTGTCGCGAAGCATGCAAATATGACGAGCTCGAGACAGTATAAATGCGATGCTCGCGACAATCATATCAGAATCGGATACTGAACACCGTAGGCTGGGCTAGCAGCGAACACGGCGACTACCGTGATGTCTGGTTCCTCTCTCAGGGAACCGAGGTTACCATAGTAACCGTAGCGTTCCCTTTCGAGCTGTCACGAGACATCACGGAGATTTCTCCGTTATGGGAACGATATTAAATCCCGCCGTGAGAGAGGCTATGAAGCCTAACCCCGAACACAGCAGATAAAATACGCACAAGCATACTTCCCAATAGTGACGCTGTAGGCAAGCTCACTGCTGATAGGTGGCTGTAAGCCAATAAGCGTCTAACCCAAAGGTATACAAATTTGCATATTTGTACAGTTTTAACGTCGGCTGCGCTGAAAAACAGGGCAAACTTGCACAACAACATTAAAAGGAACTGCACGGGGATTACCGTGTAGCAGCAACCTAGCATGATAAGGTATCACTAGAAATCAACGAATACAGGAATCTGCACTGAGTAAGGGCAGAGCAACCGTAAGTAAGAGAGTAAGCAGAGTAAAAACTTACTGTGCGAGGCAGCGGCACACACATAACAATGTAGAAACATGCATCAGCCACTCACCGACAGCACCTGGGAGGCAAAGGACTGAACGTCCAGCCTGTAAAACCTGGCGAAAGTATTCTGTGAGGACCAGCCTGCTGCAACGCATATATCTTGAATAGACATACCTCTCGACCAAGCCCACGAGGAAGCAATAGCCCTTGTTGAATGTCCTCTAATGTGTAAAGGACACTCCAACCCTTGGCTCGTATAAGCAGCCGTAATAGCGTCTACGATCCAGTGGGAAATCCTCTGTTTTGAAACGGCTCTGCCTTTCGCACAACCACCGTAGCATACGAATAGCTGGTCAGATTGTCGAAAGCTGGCCGAACGGTCGATGTAAATCCTCAAGGCCCTGACAGGGCACACCGAAGTCTGAGCGTCTGCTTCACGCGAGGCTGTTGACTCGGAAGACAGGGCAGACAGAGATACGGTCTGCGTCTTGAAGGGGGTAGAAAGTGATTTAGGCACGTATCCCATTCTCGGACGGAGAGTGACACTGCAGTCACCGGGTCCGAAGCGAATGCAGTCACTGTCCACAGAAAACGCGTGCAAATCCCCAATGCACTTAGCTGACGCGAGTGCGAGAAGGAGTGTAGTTTTAAGAGACAGCTCCTTCAAACCCACGGATGTTAAAGGCTCAAAAGGTGGCTGAGAAAGAGCTCTTAATACCACCTCTAGGTCCCAAGGCGGAACTGACGGTGGCCTCGGAGAATGTAGCCTTCTCGCTCCCTTAAGAAAACTCACCACCATGGGGTCTCTGCCGATCGACTGGCCGCCTTGCGGGGAACGGAACGCGGCAATGGCTGCTACATAGACTTTCAGTGTCGAGGGTAACGATCCACTATCCAGCCTGTATTGCAGGAAACTCAGAACATTCAACACGGTGCAAGTAACCGGGTCAATATGAGCCTGATGGCACCATTTTACAAACACCCCCCATTTTGAGGCATACAAACGCCTTGTAGAGGGTGCTCGCGCCTCCGTGAGTGTGTCGATCACACGAGACTGCAATGCATCTATCTCCCCTGACAACCCTGGAGCATCCACACATGAAGGTTCCATAGTTCCGGGTTCGGGTGCCACACCGAGCCGTCCACCTGAGATAGCATATCCCTCCTGACCGGAATCGGCCAGGAGGGTTATCAACAAGCTCTGTCAGGTCCGGAAACCAAGGCTGGTTCGGCCAGTTCGGGAACTATGAGTATCACAGATGCCCGCTCCTCCCTGATCTTGCATAACACCAGAGGCAATATTTTGATCGGAGGAAGCATAAAGTCTGGCTGCCGGCCAGTGCGCTGTGTGGCGTCCCTTCCAGCGGGGAGTGAGACAGGGAGAAGAACAACGGGCAATGTGCATTCTCGCTCGTGGCGAATAAATCCACCTCCGCTTCCCGTGGAGGTTCCAAATCATCTGAACCGACTCGGGTGTAATCTCCATTCCTTGAGAATTCTCCTCCTCGAAAGCATGTCCGCCCCAGCGATTCAAGAGACCGGGGATGCGTTGCTCTGATGGATAGAAGGCGAGAATCCGCCCATAGCAGTAAAATCGTTGCCTGCTCGCATAGAGCCTTGGAACGAATGCCGCCCTGGCGATTTATGTACGAGACTACAGACGTGTTGTCGGTGCGAATCAGTACATGTTGCCGTTCCAGTTGTGTTTGAAACTCCTTCAGAGCTAAAAAGACTGCTTCTAATTCCAAGCGGTTTATGTGCCACCGGATCTGGGGCTCCGACCACCGCCCCGAAGCTGGCATTCCCTCGCACACCGCTCCCCAGCCGAGCGTCGATGCGTCTGTTGTGACCACCACGCGTGAAGTCACCAACCCCAGGGGGACTCCCCGGCTGAAGAGATCCGGGTTGAGCCACGGAGCTAGAGCTTCGATGCAGCCGCCGGTGACCGTGATACTCAAACGTCCCGAGGTCCATGCTGTCCAAGGGACTCGAGTTTTCAGCCACAGCTGCAGAGGTCGCATGTGTAATAAGCCCAGATGACATACTGCCGAAGCTGATGCCATGAGTCCCAGCAATCTCTGAAATTTTTTCAGATGAACAGATCTGCCTTCTCTGAAATGGCGCAGGTAAGACAAAATGGCCGCCACGCGCTCTCGCGAGAGGCGGGCTCTCATTTCCAGGGAGTCCATGCAAACTCCCAGATACATGATGGACTGACTCGGGGCGAGAATGCTCTTTCGCCTGTTTACACATAGCCCTAGGGACTCCAAGTGAATAAGCAGTGAGTCTATATGGCTGAGTAGCGTGTCCCGGGACTGAGCTAAAATCAGCCAGTCGTCCAGATAATTGAGGATGCGCATCCCGCCGCCTGAGGGGAAGTGCTGCATCCACGCACTTTGAAAATGCGGGGCCAGAGCCAGCCCGAACGGGAGAACAGAGTATTGGTACGCAGTGTTCTCGAAAGCAAACCTCAGAAACCGTCTGTGATGCGGTGCTATCTGAATGTGAAAATACGCGTCCTTCAAATCCACGGACGCAAACCAGTCCCCGGGGCGAATCTGCGCCAGGATCTGTTTCAGCGTTATCATCCTGAACGGACGCGCAGTGCTCTGTTGATTGGTCTGAGATCCAGAATTGGGCGAAGCCCCCATCCTCTTGGGCACCACGTAGCGGCTGTAAAACCGCTCTCCAACTCGTTTGGTGGGACTCGCTCTACTGCTCCTTCTCGAGCAGACAGCCAATCTCTTGCCTCAGAGCCTGGGCATTTCGAGGCGATGTTAGAGACTGCACCACGCCATTGAAGCGGGTGGTCTGCGCCTGGAATTGGAGAGTATATCCCCGCTCTATCACGCTGAGTAGCCAACGCGAGATTCCCGGAATAACCTTCCACGCGCTTATGAACTGGCGTGGCGGCTTTAGCGGCTCGGGTCGGTTGGATGCGCCGCCATAACCTGTGTTGGATGCGGACCTGCACTGCTCTGAGGCGGGCAAGGAGCCGCATTTATTGAGTGAGGAGGAGAAAGCTCTTTTTGTGAGAAAGTATGCATTTTTATTGAATGGACACCCAACACACACACATTTGAGCAGCTGAACTTTGGGCGCTTGGGAGCCGGGCTGCTCTCGCGCTCTCCTCCTTCCCTCCGATCGTCAGGAAGGCGGCAGCAGGCGGGCGAGAGTCGCGTCGCGGGCTTCTCCGCTGACCTTGGCGCTTCCTACCGGAACCCCACACCTTCCTCCGGACATCTGGCTCCTGTCGAGGAGCAGTAGCAGTAGCCCCAGCCGGGGCAGGCCTGGGAAAATCTCTCCGCTGGGCAGAGCCATGCGCTGACGAAGATCTGGATCTAGCCGCCTGCTGCTGGGGGGCGCGTCTCGGCATCACGTGACTCATAGCTTTCGCGCGCTTTTGAGTCTCAGCGAATCGCTCGGTTATGTTCTCCACGGCATCACCGAAGAGGCCGGAGGGAGTTATAGGAGCGTTTAGAAGCACCTTACGGTCGGCATCCTTGAGGTCAGCTAAGTTTAGCCAGAGGTGCCTCTGAAGGACGACCATAAAGCCCATGGCCTTACCCACAGACTGGGCCGCTCGCTTCGTCGCCATCAGAGCGAAGTCCGTTGCCGCGCGCAGATCCTTCTTCGCCTCAGGAGTGAGGACTCCGCCCTCCGCCGTTTGCAGGAGTTTAGCCTGGAACACCTGCAGCACTGCCATGGCGTGCAACGCTGATGCCGCCTCGCCATCAGAGGCATACGCTTTATTAGCGAGATGGGCGGTGGTCCTGCACGGCTTCGAAGGAAGGCTGATGTCCGGGCCTAGGGACTTCGCTGCTGCAGGACACAGGTGTGCAGCAACGGTCTCCTCGACGGGGGGAGAGCGCACATAACCGTGGGCCTCCGCCCCATCCACGTGGGAGAACATGGCCTGCGTGTTAGAATGGACGCGCGCCGATTGGGGCGCAGACCACGTCTTCACTAGCTGTTCGTGAACATCGGGGAAGAAAGGCACCGATGTCCTCGCGTCAGCTTTGCGTGTGGACCTGAAGTACCACGAGTCGAGCTTACTCCTGACAGGCTCCTCCGGAGTATTCCAGGTAAGCTCCAACTCCTGCACAGCTTTAGATAGAACCCTCATGAGCTCCTCCTGGAGGCCTGAAGGCTCTGAGCTGCCTAGCTGCTCGGGCTCCGATCCAGCCCAACCGTCCTTCTCCGAGGCCGAGATGGACATGGCCTCGTCGCCCTCCTCGTGGCCAAAAGCTACGAATCCTCGATATTGGAAGGGGCGGAAACAGTCCTCGGGAAGGAAATCGGCGAATGCGGTGACCGTTGGGTTGACACGGCAAGACGGGCGCCCGCCGCCAGGAGAGGGGCTCACCAGCGGCACGCTGGCGGCAGTGAGCCCACCCGAACAGGCCGCGAACCACATCGCGGCGGGCCGGAGCACGCGGACCGGCAGGTCCGCGCAATGTCCCTGATCGGACTCGTCCAGCGCCGCCTCGGCGTGGGCCAGGCCCAGGCAGGCGACGCGGTGGAGATGCTGATCCAGCGGTTCGATGGGTCCCAGCGCAGATCTTACACACTGAAGCCATCACGAATTCAAGGTGAAGTAGAAGATTCTGATATGATTGTCGCGAGCATCGCGCATTTATACTGTCTCGAGCTCGTCATATTTGCATGCTTTATGCGACAATTGGCCAGTCAGTTGACTGGCGTGAGCCAATAGGACTTCAGGAAAGGTTGAAGGGAAGGAGTTCCCATAACGGAGAAATCTCCGTGATGTCTCGTGACAGCTCGAAAGGGAACTCAGTCCTCTGCACAGTACAACCACATGCAACTAGTTCTAATTGGCTCGAGATTGGGTGGGTGGAGCTTGGGGCTAACAGAGGGAACTGAACAGGCTAAAGAGGAGCGTGGCACTGCTTTGAGGGTGCAGCTTAGGGACACAAAAACTTCTCAACATTTCTAAAACGTTTTATTTTGGTTACATATTTTTTTTGTTTTAAAATACTTATTCAAAACATTTTTAAAACGTTTTACTACAACATTACCCAACTGAAACCAAAATACAACATTGTGAAAAGTTGTAATCGTTTTGTCTTTGCTGGGTGGCTGCCAACGAGAAGGAAAACGTTATAACTTTTAAGTCTATTAAGTTATCATGAGGAGCCAACATCCTCATTAATCGTACGTGAGCTCTTTGGGATATATATGTTGCATAAAAACAATTATCCGAGTAAAATAGGATTAAATCCAAACATGGGCAAATGCAATAATAAGCGTCCTAAGGTCAGAGGTCCATATTTCCCTGGCGTCGCATTCAGGCACATATAAATGTCAGGAAACACAATTCCAGGCTGCATCTTTGGTAAGTTGTAAGGAACAGTATATCGAGTCCAACGACTTTTAGTTTAAACTGATTATTTATTATAGGTGGATTTGTTATTATTATTATCATGCAACAAAAAACAAACAAATATAAAGACAGACAATGAGGGTTACATTACATACATGTTAGCTAGCTCATAAGAATGGATAAAGATAAAAGTTTCAATGACGTTTCACCCAAACCGACCAATCGACGGCCAGAATGTGAACAGCCATTGAAAGAGCAAGCCGTGATAAACACCGCCCCTTTGAATGTGACTGACAAAAATTCTATTCAATCATACCACTGCATACACACAACTACACCAATCAGAGAACGCCAGTAGCTCATATCGTCATGTTTGGCTGCGCCGTAGGCTCTCTCTTCTGGTTGTCTTAGAGGACGTTGGAGTCACAATCAGGAGGAGCTCTATAGCAAATATTAATTTTAAAACAGTAAGCACTTACAGAGAATCGAGCAAGCATGTTCTCCCGCATCGCTAGACCAACCGCCACCCTTGCCCGGGGCTTGTCCACCTCTTCACAGGTAAAATCTCATATTTGCGAACATGCGAGTGCGCTAACGTTTGCGTCCATGATTTGTATGAGTATGTGACGATGACGTTATTATATCAAACAGATTAATACTCAGTGTAATTATTTTCCTATACTCATTCGTGTATCTTAATTAGCCATAGACTACAATAGTATAATTGAAACTAAGTTAAGTAAACCTCCATCCAGATAACTTAGTAGTTGTCTTGCTTGACATTTAGCCGTCGCATTGACTGTAAATTTAGATGTTGCAACATAACTAATTTCTTTGGCCTTCATGTTTATGGAAGGATCATTCAGTATTCCCCATGAGGCTGTTGAAATGTTGTTATCTGACATGAGAAGGTTTTCAGTCGACCTTGTCGACTCGTTTAGTCTGCCTGTGTAGATCATCCTGGTTAGAGGAGGTATCACTTTGACTCGTCCACATTTGAAAGGTCATTACTGTAATCAGCTAACGTTACTTGGCTCACTGTTGCGTAGTAAATCCAGCAAAATGTCTTGATCTGTAATGAGAGATCAGGCTTAATGCAGCTTTTGTGTTGTGAACAGCAAGGCCGTGGGAAAAAGCTAAAGTGCTACAGACATGCTGTCAGTTGTGCCATCTTCATGTACTATAACGCTTATACATTTATTTTTATACAGCAGGGTAAACTGAGGTCTTGGGACCACAAAACAGATATTAACAGAAACTAGATATTTTGCAAGTAATATTCTTTACATTTAATAATAGCAAATTTTCACAATCTTTATTTCCAGGCTTAAAAGGTCCCAAGGTCAATAAAAATGTTTTTTTATATATTGATGTGACCTACGTGTGTAAACGCTTAGAGACAGACACACAATTTTTAACATTTGCATTTGCATTCAGTGGTTGTTCTATATATTTTTTAATTTAATCACTATTTAAGAATCAGATTATGATTAATGATCCTTCTTTAATGTATTTAATTCACACAACACAATTTATTAGCCTGTGGAATCAAAGGGCACTTTAAAGATAAGAGTAAGGTGGGTCAGCAAGCATATATTGTGACTCATTGCAATGTTTTTTTCTCCTTGCAGCACAATGCGAAAGTAGCTGTCTTGGGTGCCTCAGGTGGCATCGGGCAGCCCCTGTCTCTCCTGCTGAAGAACAGCCCTTTAGTGAGCGAGCTTTCGCTCTACGATATTGCTCACACTCCTGGAGTGGCTGCTGACCTCAGTCACATCGAGACCAGAGCCACTGTCACAGGTACAGAGATGGTTTCAGAACCTCAAACCCTTTGGGTTCGGGTTAGTCATTGTTGAGTTTTTATTAGTTGAAGAGGAATCATATTTGCCACTTCAAAGTTGGCATGCAATAATAATTCACCCCTTCTATTTTCTAAATGCATCTTTTTTTATATTATTGTGAAAGATTCATCCATGTAATATTTTGAACCCTGTAGTTTGTAATAATATTTAAACTGTGAAACAACAGACTTCTCTCTGGTCATGTATGCCAGATTTCAATCATTTAGTTCACTTAAACCTTGCCAGTTTCTTACAATCAAACCCTGATTCAGATCTGCCTCTATCCAATCAACAACTGATAGAACACGTCTCCCACCTTTTTTTCTCCAAAAAAATCCCTTTTACTCGGATGTAATTCACAATGCAGAGGAAAAGATCTTCTGCTACTTTCATGTAATTGTGACTTTGAATATGTGTGCTATAGACCCCTTCAATGTTTGTAAACATCGAAAGCCTAGGTTGAAAGCACAGCTTGGGGTCAGAAAAATGGCGCAGCTAATAGACCGGCATAGTGTGTCAAGGAGAAACAGACAAGCCTTATAGATAGATAAGATACTTTTATTATTATTTGTACCTTTCCATTTTTGTCTTAGGTGTCTGGCTTTGTTTTGTGTACACAAACAAGGAGGGCACAAAGTCAGGACTACTGGAGTCAAGTGATGCCTCTCCTACAAAAAAGAATGGCACACATTGATTACAACACGATCTACTGTTGTCATAGTGAAAGCGCTAATGTAAAGCTAGTCTGCTATCTGCTAAGTCTGTAGCATGCCACAGGTCACAATTTATGCCAGATATCAAACTTCACCTAACTATTATATCAGTCTACAGTTTACAGAAAACATTTATTTACTTATCATGGCTTAACTCTACCGTTGTTGGCACAATGTTGCGCTAGCCTGCGGCTAACTACTAGCAGCTGGCTACGTCTGTAGCATGACACAGGTCCATGACATTTACAACACTATTAACTTGCATAGCTTAACGTACAGAAAACTGTTCATGCAATCCAGGCTTTCGAGTTTAAGCAAACAGAAAGGGATGATAAAGGATGACTTTAACGTTTCCTGATATGAAGTGAGCGCTACCAACACGAGCCTCTTTGATCGTAGTATTGTTCCAGTCTGCCCGTTTAATAGCTTCCTTTAGATTGGCAGGTTTGAGCGCAAGAAAATACTGTTTATTCTGCATATTTATTTTGTTGAGCGATGGACCTTGTTGGGAAACCAAATACTAAATCGCTGATCTGGAATCATCTCCATTCATGTCACCCATCCGCGTTTGTACAAGTGTCTTCAAGTTCACGTCATCGCAAACGCCCGGATGATCAGGTGTGTATTGGTGAGGATTTCTCCAAATTGGCCAAATACGAATAAGACCGCGGTAAGTGGAAGATGTTAACAAGAAATCTGGCAACATACGGCGCGATTCCTATTCCATATATATAGAGAGCGCGTGCAGCAGACGAGGAGTTAACGCACCCGCTTGCTTGGTGGAAGAACAGTGAACAGTGTCTAAACCGGATGCCGCGTCGCAACACAACAGGTTGAGTCTGTCCACAGGACATTTTAACTTAGTTTCAGTTCGTCATAAATAGGACGAGACAGTTTACTGCAACCGATTTGTCGTGTTGTATCGCGCATCTGGTGTAGACAGCATCACTGATTATAACGGGTTCTCGCCGTGCCGCTCGCGTGAGGTAGACCGAGTGTATTTAACTTTCTCATTTAAGGCTACTTTCCTATTTAACTCTATTATTTATTTGATATTTATTTTAGTGTTTTGCAGGCTGAGTGTTCACTGACGTAAGTGCTAAAATAAACACGTTTGTTTGTTAATAGATGATTGAGCCTCATTTATTTATTTTTGCGTTTCAGAATTATATATATATATATATATATATATATATATATATCTCACAACACCGCGCCACCTGCGGTAGTTGATCCATTACCACCGCGGTGGTAAAAATCTGCCACCGTCACAGCCCTAAGTTTTGTCTTGACAAGAAATTTTCTGGTTAACACAATGGGATGGAATGAGCGTTCTGACCCCGACATGCGCACTGCGAACTTCAAATATTCCTGTGACGTATACCGTGAAGGGGTCTATAGTGTTCATTGTCTTGCATTGCAGGATACATGGGAGCAGATCAGCTGGGTGCTGCACTGAAAGGTTGTGAAGTTGTTGTCATCCCTGCTGGTGTCCCAAGGAAGCCTGGTTGGTATATTTTGCCTCTGCTTTATTTAGATTTAAATGCATTTAAATCCACATGGAATGGCATTTGTAGCCCATTTAATTTGTGCATATTTGCAATATGTGAAATTTTGATTGGCTTAAACATACAAGGGCTTGGTATAGAAACCCACCAGATTTTCTCAAGATTTTGCTTTTCGTCTTTTTTCTAGGTATGACACGTGATGATCTGTTTAACACCAATGCCACCATTGTGGCCACATTAGCTGATGCTTGTGCCCATCACTGTCCTCATGCCATGATCTGCATCATTTCAAACCCAGTAAGTATAAGGTCTCCAGAGCCTTGCATTGCTGAGATATTACTTTATACCTGCTCAAAGGTCACACAGATTTATAGCACTCTACGTGTCTGTACGATTATTATTATCTATTAAGATAATTGATAAATGTTCCTATAGAAAAATAGATTCTGTATTGAACTTTGATACTGTGAATTTCAGGTGAACTCCACCATCCCAATAACAGCAGAGGTGATGAAGAAATATGGCGTCTACAACCCCAACAAAGTCTTTGGTGTCTCAACACTGGATATTGTCAGAGCAAACACTTTTGTTGCTGAGCTCAAAGTGAGTTCTATAAATTTAAGATTGGTTTATTTAATGTCATTATCAGAGAACTTATTTGCACAGTCAGTTCATTACCACAATCGCTGCACTATTTCCAGGGCCTTGATCCTGCCAGAGTCAATGTGCCAGTTGTTGGAGGTCATGCAGGAAAGACCATCATTCCTCTCATTTCACGGGTAATGAAAACCTATTACTACCTCATTTATAAGTTATTCAATAAGCATATGAACAGAATTCTGTCACAGTACCTACAAGACAAGTTGTGGCTGGATATATTTTAGGTTGTTGGTTGTTTTATTATATTTTTTTCCCTCTGTCATTGCACTGCATAACCCAGTGAAATCTCATTGGTCCTAAATCCAGTACCATGAACATCAAATAACGGATTGGCTGTGATGGGCTTTTGGACAGATTTTAATTTAATTATGTATTTTATTTTGTGTTGTTTTCAGTGCACTCCCAAGGTCGAGTTCTCTGCAGATCAGCTGTCGGCTCTGACAGGCAGGATCCAGGAAGCAGGAACTGAGGTTGTGAAAGCTAAAGCCGGTGCAGGTGAGAACTGAAGTTTTATATGATGTATGACTGCTTGTTTTTTAATTAAGTACTCTGAAGTTTGGTTCCTTCGTTGCCAGCATTTTTATTGTGCAGATGCTCACTTTAGTGAAGTAAAATACCTTTGAGAAGATCTGGAATATGAATTCATATGTGTAAACTGAATATGTCTGTTCATAGGCTCTGCCACTCTGTCAATGGCCTATGCTGGAGCCAGGTTCACATTCTCCCTTCTCGATGCCATGAATGGAAAAGAGGGCGTTGTTGAATGTGCATTTGTGAGATCTGAGGAGACCGAATGCAAATACTTCTCTACACCTCTCCTCCTCGGGGTAAATCTAGCTAGACCCTCTTTAGATGCTACTTCACTTTATTTTCAGATCATACAAGGTCAAAGTAACAACCATAAACTGGTAAAATAGATTAGCCTTTGTTTGTTTTAATTAACATTTTTAAAATTGAAATTTCTCTTTCTTTTCTCAGAAAAACGGCATTGAAAAGAACCTTGGTCTTGGCAAGCTCTCTGCGTTTGAGGAGAAGCTGGTTGCTGAAGCCATGGATGAACTGAAGGGCTCCATCAAGAAAGGAGAAGATTTTGTTTCAAACATGAAGTGATCTGTGCTTGTGGCACACTACCTGTGAAATGCCATTTATTTATAAAGCGGAGTCATTGTATGTCAACAAGGTTTCCTAAAATTTATTTTCATCATGTTCAAAGACACCGACGGTCTTTGTCTGACTAAAACGGTCAAATCCACCCATCAATAAAACGGTCTGTTTACCAACTCTATACGTCTTTGCATTTCAGTTCATGCTATGGGATCCTTTTATTGGCTTGTATTTTGTTGTTGGTGAGAATTAGGTGCAATTTGAGTGACACCTAAATCAATGTGAATTAATTTGACATAAACAGAAATGGCTCAGTAATCCTGCTGTCAGTGTGTTTTTTTTGTTTTAAACAAAGATCCTTATTCAAATGATTAGTGATTTAATTATTTAAATGACATTTGAAATGGACATTACATTACCTATCAGTTTGTATTGTTTATTAATAAAGAACTATATGATGGCTGTAAATCTACCCCTTAGTTGTATCATTTGAGAATGGAGTGCTGCACGCATGAAAGATTTGAAAGGATTTCCCCCCCTAAAATATTTTGCAACCATAACCAGCTAACATTTTTAAAACAACTATGTATAAATATCCAAATTTGTTTTTAAATATATATATTTTTTAATCCAATTGCAGTAGCATAACTGGCCTTAGAAGAAATTTTAAAGCAAAAAAATAAATACAAATACTCTTGAAATATGCAGGTTAATAAATATATAATTATCCTGTTAAGTTTTCATGTTTTGAAAAATGTAATGGGTTAGGTCAGGTCATGCCATTCCAAATTACCCTCCATTTTACTGGCATAAGACGTAAACTATAGTGTTACCACGTTAGATAACTTTTTTGATTTATGTATTTTGTACAAAACATGCCAAAGCTGAAGAAATACGTTTCTAATTCTCACGTTGGCTTATTTGCATAATTCTTGCTCATTTGCATACGTGCGGAACGTCCACTCCTGCCACCAATCAGTACAGACGGTTCGTACGAAAACATCGTCTCTGCATCCACCACCGTACTAATTAGCCACATTTACCGTTTCCATGGCTTTACTGTGCCAGTAAATTAACAACTAGTTACACAAAACATTCCGAATTTAGACAGAAAGTTTTTTTGGTGTACAGACCGTCGAATAATGGCTGGTTTAACAGAGGACCGTTTGCGCGTGGTGGCGATCATTCACGCTCTCAAAGCTGTCGGTATCCGCGTGAAAAACTGGAAGAACTTTCTAAATGGAGATTCAAACGGTGAACAAACTTTTATTCAGGTAAAGAAAAAAACGTATGAATCTCCATGTCTTTTTTGTTGCTTAAATATATAGTATCATTGACATACGCTGAATCTGTCTCGCAGGAGATCGCGTCACAACGCTTTGCTTTTGGACGTGACCTGCGCTTGCTTCCTCAACATGAACTGTCTGACATGGGCGGTACAGTACCTCAGTATGTGCAATAACGTATTGTGTTTGTTTAAAGAGTTAAATAATCAACATTAAGAAGATTTTCACGCGTGAATCATGACAGTGGTTGACAGAAGCCTGTGTTTTATATGCATCTGATGTGCTGGTTTTCAGGTTCCTGGTGGAGGCCTGTGGATATCTGTCACAGCATCTGGATACAGAGGGTCTTTTCAGGAAGACTGGTTCCCTGAGTCGTATTCGGGCTCTAAGGGTAAATTCCTTCAAATATGTCATGTCAAAATGGCCTTAATAAGACCTTTTCATACTAATCAAGTAGTTCATACTCTTTCATACTATTCAAGTAGTTTTGCATGTTAAATATATATTTACAGTGATTTATTGTTTTAAAAGATAAGCAGTAGTCTCTTGTGTTTACCCGTGCTGCATTTATTTGATCAAAAATAAATCGTCTTTTTTAAAGAAATTAACACTTTTTATTCAGCAAAGTTGCATTAAGTTAATCAAAAGTGACAGTAAAGACATTTATAATGTTACAAACATTATATATTTCTATTTCAAATTAATGCTGTTCTGTTGATTAAATAATCATGAAATAATTTATCACAGTTTCCAAAAAAATATTAAGCAGCAAAAATGGTTTTCAGTGTTGATAATAAGAATCATTAATAACTGAGCACCAATAATAATTGTAATTGATCACCAAATCAGCATTAAATTAATTTCTGAAGGATCATGTGACACTGAAGACTGAAGTAATGGCTGCTAAAAAAAAAATCTGTTTTGTTAAATGGAAAACTGTTGTAACGCCAAGTGTTTATATTTCATAGGCGGATCTGGAGCAGGGAAAGCCCGTCTTCCTTCCCCCGCATGCATCCCTCCTGCAGCCCTGTGATGTCGCCTCTCTCATCAAGCAATTCCTACGTGAGCTGGCATCTCCTCTCATCCCTACGGACCTCCAGATCCCTCTGATTCAAGCCCAAGGACTTGAGATGACACATGACCTGGAGGGAGCGAGAAACAGAACAACACTGCTCATAACAGCTCTGTTTCCTTCATCCCACGCTCGTGCACTCAGATACCTCTGCACATTTCTTCGTCGAGTAGCAGAGAGGTTTTACATTTGATTAGAGTTTGAAAAATGCAGCTTGTTTTTTTTTCTGTAATATTTATGCTTTATTCAAATGTATTATAAGTGATACTTGAGAGCATCTAAAAGATGCTTTACATAGACATGCCGACAATGCACAAGCTCATTCTTGGAGGTCAGTAATGATTTAGTGCTTTTTTTCCTCATGTTCATGTTTTTGATCATGCAGTGAAAATAGAATGGATGCTACCAGTCTGGCAGTTGTTATTGCTCCTAACCTGCTTCAGTCTCCAGCACCACCTTGCAAACTCACTCTGGACACAGAGAAGCATTTAGACCAGCAGACATCAGTGATCAAATCACTTATTCTTCATGCAGATCGTATTGGTAAAGATGTATGAGATTTGTATGAATAATTGGTTAACTGGCAATTTGCTGGTTTTAGCATCATTTTATTTTGTGTAAACTGAACTTTTGTATGTTTTTATAAATCAGGTGTTGTTCCATCGTGTGTGCTGGAGGCATCAAAAGCAACAGTGAGAACTGAGACGCCCTCTCCTGCAGGTGGCGCTATGTTTAGTAAGAGGACAGGACTCAGTGTCTACAGAAGTCTGAGAAGACAACGGAGGCGAAGTGTTGGTGGTGAGATCTTAATGATAAATACACGATGTCATCCTTGATTTGAATGGTATATTTTAATACTAATTTATGTAATAAAATGTAAACAAAATTATATTCATCAAAGAATACTGAAAAAGTATAACATAATATTAAGCAGTACAACTGTTTTCTATATTTAACAATGTAATAAAAATGTTGCCTTGTGCTCAGGCTATATATATATATAGCCTGAGCACAAGGCACATTTTATTACATTACATTTATTACATATATAATATAATAGTAATGTGTGTGTATATACATAATTAATTTATCTCAAAATATTATTTCAGAATTATTCGTAGATGCTTTTTCCAAACTGAAGCCATGCCGTACTACCACTGGACCACCGATAGTCTTAGATGTCACACCAGGTGAGCCACTATATTTTTGAATGTCAAGTGCCTTCATATAAATTAGTATCTCTTTAATCAAAATACTTTTGATCTCTGCAGTCCCTCCTCTCTCAAAAAGCCCCACCCCTCAATCACCAGCTACAGTCAAACGCAAAGCCACTGAGGAATCACTTCCTGAACTTGAAGGATCTGCAAGGAAAAGGTCATTTGTGACTTACCTGATATCAATGTTGTCTGGTTGTAAGATGACTTCATAGACTACTTGCAGATAATGTATTGTGTGTTTATTATTGTTCAGGCGGTCTCTGCATGACCTAAGAGAGGACACACCGACAACCATCACCCAGCCAGAAGGTCAGTCTATTTATATGTGGATTTTAACAGCTCATCTCGTGATTGTTGAAGAATATTAACACAACAAAGTTGCTTTGCAACTGCTAGAATGTGTAAGCAGTCATAGTCCCCTGCAAGAAAAGTGTAGAAATGAAGATCCCATTCCCACCACTTCCAAAAAGAGAAACCAAATGAGAGACCAGCGGAAATCTCTTAGGTATCGTGTCTGCACTCTACACTATACTAAAATTACCAAACTATTTGGGCATGAATTCTAATGTACAAAGAGTAGCAGTCAGGCTTATTTGTTTGTTTTTGGGGTTTTCAGGCCTCCAGCACAAGAAGAAAAGGTGCATTGGAGAAAAAAATCTTTCAGATTTTTCGCTGTGTCCAGTGGTAACATCAGTAACCCTGTGTGTTTTTAAAAATATATATATTTTTTAACTAACTAATTACCATTGTGATTTTACTTGGTTTTAACTATAGTTTTTTCCCCATTCTTCTAACGTGGTTCAATACTTCTAGCTTTCAGTGACACCAACACACAAAGACCCTGAAAACTGTTTAGAAGAACAGCATGACTGTAAAAGCAGTTCACCACTTACAAATGCTAATTTTTCTCCAAAGATACCACTTATTCTCATTGATGGACCTGGAGGAGGTTTGGATCCGTCTCTGAATTTATTTTAATAATTTTTGACTATTGGTTGAATCATGTCTATTTTCATTATTATTGACAAATGAGTACATGTTGTAAATATTTTCCTGTTCTCTTTTGTTGTCTTGCATTAGTTGTTGGGAATGAGGTGGATGATGACCCGGATCTTCTCAACTACAGTTTTGCTGAAAACCCTAATGATAGTCTAAACATGATATCTAAAGTATCTTGCATTCAAAGACAGGATAGTGAGGAACCCTGTGATGATGAATGCTGGACTGTTCTCGAAAATGAGAACTTTGAGCAGTTAGGACAATGTGAGGTAATACAATCTGTCACTCAAAACAAGGAGTATCAGATAAATGCAAGCACAGAAGTAGAAAATGAACCAGAGGTGAAGCTGCCAGAAGAGCAGCCTCGTAAAAAGTCCAAAAAAGTGAAGAGCAGCTCTAAGAACCGATCCCGTCCTCGTAGATCCATAAGCCTACCTGAGGTGACACTGGAGTCATGTACTGATGAAATGCCTGAGTTGGAAAAGGAAGTTTGTAGAGTGGAAACTGACATGAATAACACTCTCTGGCCAATGTTTGCAAGTCTCACTCTTTCAAATGAGCAGGAGAATGTAACCATGGAGAAAGTGGTGGGTGTCAAAGAAGTGCAAGAGACCAAAGTTAAAACTTTAAAGAACTATAAGCAAGACAAAATGGAAGATTCAACTCTTGGTTTCAAAAAACCCCATCTGCGTTTGTCTATGGCTGAGCGACTTAGAGGCTTTAGTGCTTTGACCTTGCTTCTCCGGACATCACGCACGGCACCTCAGTTTCGGGAAAAAACACAGGAATCCCTCCAGAGGGGACCCACGCGTCTTCGGAGACAAGGTGCTCGACGGTTCGGTCGCTCTATTAGTCATGAGGGAGTATCAGAGAGACCACTAGAGCAGAGCCCTGTGGGATCTCCACCAACAAATCAGGCTTTTATAGGTATACATGACGCTAGCCCTGATTCAGGTGTGGAGTCGGTCGATCATGAGCCATTTATTGATTTTAATCATCAAGAGGTGTGCAAGATGTCACAAAATTATCCTAAAGTTCAGCTGGCAAATGATGTGGACGTGTATTCTCTGAGTTTTTTGGGAAATCCTAACCAAGATCCAGTTTTGCCCACAACAGACAAAATTGTAAATCAGTTTATCTGCAAGAAAACAGAGCAGGATGTTGAGGAACTTGATCTTCATAAACTATTGGATCAGAAGTGCCACATTGGTGGTGATGGTGAAGATGATCATCAAGATTCAGATGTTCCTGCAGAAGTTCTTACACCTGATCTTGCGTCTCCAATGTTCTTCCAGCAGATGGTGCCATTGAAACACTTTGAAGACACAAGGTCAGTCGAATACTTTAAAATGGATCAAGTCTCTCCTCTGAATGGAAGTGAAAAGGAAACCCCCTCATGGCTGAATTCCAGTCCTCGATTTGGGTTTCCAAATTTTGCTCCTTTGTCACTTGATGGTATGATTTCGGAAGATGACACATGTAACGGTTCGCCTTGCGATCTCTCCCCTCCAGCATTTCAGTTCAGGCATCTGACGGCAAGGAGGCACTACAGAGACTCTCCCCGCTGGCCCTCGCATGAGGTGCGAATGTCTGCTTGGAACCCGTTACCACTTTAAACGTTTAGTTCTTTGCATTTTTATTGGTTTAATAAATATCAGTTCCCAATGACTGGGTTCTGGAACTGGATTGTGTAATCATTTAATTATTATTTATGGAACAATGCTTTTATTTGTGTTTTTATGTTTGTGAGCTGTCACAAATTTTCTTTGTTCTTAATAAAATCGATTTCAATAGTTCAATTTTTTGTTGTTTATAGATGGTCATTTGTTTTTACATTTGTGACCCTCTCTGTGAAATCCAGGCTAAAGTCTCAAAATCTAATTATGAGATAACAAGCATCAAAGTTTGATTTCTACCATTCATTTCAGTATTTGACATGACCTTACTCAGTCAATATTAAAGATATAAAGGTACAATTTTATCATATGATGGATGTTCCTGTCGCTCAGTGGTTAGAGCATTGCGTTTGCGTAAAGGTTGTGGGTTTGATTCCCAGGGAGCACACATGCTGACAAAAAAATGTATAGCCTGAATGCACTGTTTTTTGTAGAAAACTGCAAATCGCAAAAACAATGACTTTAGCTGGGTTTTCATACAATTACTTAAATGTCCTAATTGAACTATGGCCTAATCCTGGTTTAGTCTAAGGCCTGTCTGTGAAACCAGGCCTTAATGTAGTAGCTAAACCCAACAGAGTAATAATGTTAGTTTAATGAGGCTGGTGCTCCTCCCCTTTGATGTGGAGCAGAGAGAGGAAACTAGAGAAAGTGGAGCTGGCTGTCATTCTCTCTGAACCACATTCACCAGAGCTGGAAACTCTCACACAGACAAGCAGTCTGTGATCCGAGTGGGAAAATTAAGTGTGGGGTGGGTATCTGTCCCAGCCTGGAAGAAGGAAAAGAGGACCGCATCTGAATTCTACTGCGGTATCTGTAGATCTTCTGCATCATGGCAGAAGGAGCAGAGGGAGAGGAAGAAATCCAGTTCTTACGAACAGTGAGTTATACTTGACAACGCCATACCTCTGATTACTTTGCATAACTATACCTTATAGTATGTGTATGATAGTACATGTAATACACAGTATATTATATGCTTTAGAATTTAGATTTTGAATGAATGTAAATCACGAGAAATCATTGTTTGATGTGTGTGGAAATCCTGAACACTACACTTTTTATATTGTTAAAGTTGACCCCATTTTGACAGCTTTCTCATGCAGTTTTAATGGATGTTTTTGGATGAATGTGGAGTGACATGACCAGGTGTGTGGATTTTCTGCCATTGTTGTCTATTTATACATGGTGCAGTCAGTGCAGAGGTTGGATTGTCACTGTTTGAAACGGGACTTTACACTCGGGACTGTGCACAGAAGGCAACATACTAAATATTCCGGCCAGGGTGAAGATATGTGAGTTTAGGATGTAAGAATGAGGTCCATTACTGCTATAATATACAGCTGCACTGGCAAGCTTCTTTGGCTAGAGGAGCCCATCCTTGACCTTGGTGTTGTAAATGCCTGACCTGGTTGTGTTGGGGTTATGTCAACATGAGCAGTAAGTCATTCTTGCCAGAGCTTAATAAACTGTCCTGTCATGGATGCACTGAAAGATTTTAACACAGTATGGAGTTCATCCAAAGCAGAAGATCGAGATAACTAGTGCTGCTCTGCTGTTGTTTGTGATGCCGCTGTCTATGAGCTCTGAGTCTATATACAGAGATTGGATTAGCAGCTTTCTGGGCTTGTCCTAAACCAACACCTGTTTGTTTCTGTCTATTTAAAAAGTCTGTTACATGTCCTCCTACTTTTATGACAGCCTCTAGAGCTTTTCGGCTCATATTTATAGTTTTGTGTGATTAACCGTAACATTTCATGAACACCGTTTAACAGTTAAATGAAGAAACTACACTACCAGTCAAAAGTTTGGAGACTGTTTTTATTTGTTTCTCATGATCTAAAAGTCTTGAAATTAAGTTTCTATACAAATATGACTTGTATGTAATGAAAAATCCGTTTTTTATTGTATAAATAATGTGGACTTGATAGTGAAAGAAAACAGTTAAAAAGTGTCCAGCTTGTGAACTCCTGTCTTCAAACATCTTCGAATGCATCTCGTGAAGTCAGATGAGGATTGTTCAGACTGAGCGTAACTGTAATCTGGGCAAACTAAAATATGAAAATGAAATATAATTTCCATGCTCTATTTGTGTTGGATGATTTTACTATTATTCTTAATTGTGCATGTGTGTAAACTTTTGACTGGTAGTATGTATTTCACAATTCAGATCATTTTGGATCATTCTTCATTTAAAGTTTTATTCTGGAGTGATTGTTCAACAGGAGTCAGTCTCTGTTAGACTCTGTGCTACAGATCTTTAGTTCTGACTGTCATTAATAAACAGTCATTTGCTCATGGCTGAGTTTCCAGTCAGCACTGTTGGCGGATATGTCGTGCTTCTTTCTTGCTCGGGAAAATTGCATGTAGCAGGTGCTATAGCCTGAAATAGAGGGACAGAGAATGAGAAGGCCAGGACAGACACGTAGGGGAGAAAGCTGATTGAAAAAGAATTGAATGTTTGTGTTACTGTAATTAGATAGCATAGCTAATGTTTAAACAAACTTTACATGCTAAAATTACTAGAAAACTAATTTTAAATAACTTTTTCTATCATTATACATGTACTGTTTTGTGACCATGTTATTTGACTACATTGAATACTTTTACAATTTGATTTGTCACACAGCAGGTCTATGGCAACTGCAAAAATCGAAATGTTGATTTAAAAAATAGGTAAGCTTAAAGAAATTATGCATTTCTGCGGTAACTTTTAATATCTTAAAATGTACAAATTCCCATAAATGTAAAACAAAAATAATGTAAAACTATTACAATATTGGCATATTTTTAAATTAATCCAGTCTTCAGTGTCACATTAACCTTCAGAAATCATTCTAATATGCTGATTTGCTACTTAAGATGTTGAAAACTGCTAATTAAAATAAATATTTTAATTGAAAGTTTAAAGGAATATTATTTATTTGAAATGGAAATCTTTTGTAATTATGTAAAAGTCTTTACTGGAATTCTTAACAGTTTAATGCGACCTTGCTGAATTAAAATATGAATGTATATTTAAAAAACCTTACCCCACATTTTTTAACAGTAATATATTTCCAACAACAAGTTTAAATATGTTACAATTTAATTGGATGACTGTATATGAGATAAACACTTATTCACTTGAAAATGCTTGTTGCATTTCCCCTTTCATACTGTATAAAAACATATTCTAAGATTCAATTAAAAAGTAATGTATATATTTTTATTGTGATCTCACAATGGCTATATTGTCAAGTGCTAGGTCTCAGGTTGCTAGCAGCATGTGTCAGTGTGGACAGGGTTTTTCACAGCCCACTGGCTTACATTCCAGCCCTGGAATATCTCAGCAGATGACACACTTACGTTCATAATACACCGTCACACTGACTAGTCTGTCAAGGACATGACCTGCCCCAATTTCTTTATAAAGGCATGCTTACATCACATCTTTATTGTAAAATGCTGACAATACAAATGACATAAACATGATATATTTGTACAACACATCATATAATTTGAACTGAATCAGTGGAGCAATTATGAGGCTGTCTATCAAATCAAGACTGTTTGAGGTCACCTTACTAATTTTATGTGCAGCACCGCCCTCTGTAACTCTATTCCCATAATAGAGTAACAGAGGGCGGTCGGTGCTGCACATAAAATTAGTAGCACCACCATTGGTTTTATCACTATGTTCTATTTAAGAAAAATGATTTGACTTTCTTATAGAGATTGAATATATTAAGGCAAAAATCAAATAGTTTCTTCTCAAACAGGCCTCATCTAAGCCTCCTCAAGTGTAACCTGAGCCACATTCAGGATTAGATGCATGCTGCCCTGGTCAAGGTTACCAATGCCATGTTATTTAGCAGCAACGTGTGCTATGAACATGCTGTTACAAAGAAAACACTGATGTCTTGTCTCGAGCAGTATTTCAGGAAGTGTTAATATCTTACCAGACATCAGATTGGATTACAAATAAGCAAACATTTTTAGATATGTATTGCCAGTTGTCAGTAGTCACACAATTCATCAATAAAACATAATATTGTTTTGAACAAAAAGTTGAAAGTTTATCATCAAATGAAAGAGTTCTATTTTGTTAGCTTTTTTGCCCTTTAAATTCACTAAACTATTTAGGCTTATTTAAAACTTGATATATAATCCTAAGAATGATGTCTTGGCACCCATTATCTTTGTAGGATGACCAGGTGGTGCTACAGTGCACTGCTACTATCCTGAAGGAGCAGATCAAACTCTGTCTGTCCTGTGAGGGTTTTGGGAATCGCCTGTGTTTTCTGGAAACTACATCCAATGCACAGGTTTGCTTTTCATTTATGTCATTCTGAATGTATGAAATATTGTCTAAGATTTTGGATTACCCATTTCCTGAACACTTATTTTTTGCCATTCTAGAATGTTCCTCCTGATCTGGCTATATGCTGCTTTATCTTGGAGCAGTCCTTATCTGTGCGGGCCCTTCAGGAGATGCTGGCTAACACAACTGATCTTAATGAGGTCAGTTCAGAGCACATACATCAGGTCTTAGTCACCTAAATTTACGTTTGAAACAGCATAAGGGTTCTCCATAAAAGTGTACTTATTTATAACCTGAAAACGTTTTCACATTATTTTTCTGAGCTCAGGATGACTATCTCTTGTCCTCCTTCTCCGTTCTTCTATTTTGCATGCTTTAGGCAGTCGATTTGGATAAATGGGTAGGTTTCACTTTGTGTCTCAATGTTTTTTTTTATTTTGATTATTCTTATTACTTTTTCTATTATAGCTGCCTTGTCATTGTAATGCTAAACACTGTCAAAGTGTCCTCGTCTTTACTCACCTTAATGTTGTGTTAATCTTTTGTTTAATAGTGTGTCAAAAAACTTGCCTTGTTTTAGTTTGAAATGTAACAACAGAGAGGCATATAGATGCATCTCTTGTATTGTGTATAGTCATGTTTTTCCACCTTCTTCCAAGTCTTCACAAGGAGGAGGCCACCGCACGTTGTTGTATGGCCATGCTATTCTGCTCAGGCACACTCACTCTGGCATGGTGGGTCAAATCTCAATACACACACATCACTAGATGAGTATTTTGAAAAAAAATTGCTACAGTGATAGAATAATTCAACCTTTCTGTTTTTATTGATTGACATCCCTTTGCATGATGCAGTACCTCAGCTGTTTAACAACATCAAGGTCACTCACAGACAAGCTGGCCTTTGACGTGGGCTTGCGGGAGGAGTCGACAGGTGTCTTATTTTTAGTGGATTGTTATCACAAATGTACTTGTAAATATACAAAAGAGAAATCTGACTGAAAGATGTCCTTATCTTCTAGGTGAGGCATGTTGGTGGACCATTCACCCTGCATCCAAGCAGAGGTCAGAGGGTGAGAAGGTCAGGGTGGGCGACGATCTCATCCTTGTCAGCGCGTCTTCTGAAAGATATCTGGTAATGATTGTCTCTACTGTATGTGGTCAACACAGTCTCGTTTGGAAGGAGCCTACAGTTTTTACCTGAAAAATCTGTCCCATCAACAGCACCTTTCCTATGCCAGCGGAGACCTCATGGTGGACGCCTCTTTTATGCAAACGCTTTGGACCATGAACCCGGTCTGTTCTGGCTGTGAGCTGGCTGAGGGTAAGCAACTAATATTAATATTCATTGTGGAGATCACAATTTATTTAATGTCTTTACAACTAATGTAATGCATTATTTTTTTATGTTTCCTTTGTTCAGGGTATCTGACTGGAGGGTATGTTCTGCGTCTTTTCCACGGGCACATGGATGAATGTTTAACAATTCCTGCTGCTGACCAGGGCGATGACCAGAGACGGTGAGATATAAAGTCATATGCTAATATAATGTAAACAATTTAATGTAATTAGTGTAAACATGCACCACAGTCAATCACACAATTCTTGTTTTGTGTGATTTTTCAGAAATGCCCACTATGAAGGTGGAGCCGTGTGCAGCCACGCCAGATCTCTGTGGAGGCTGGAGCCTCTTCGCATTGGGTTGGTGCTATTTGTATACTTCAAGGGCCTTAACAAGAAGAAAAGCTGGGTTTCTTCCTTTGAGCTGACTTTCAACCTGTACACAGGTGGAGTGGTAGCCACGTGAAGTGGGGTCTATCCTTCAGAGTGCGTCACATCACCACAGGCAGGTATCTGTTTCTGGATGAAGAGAAAGGACTCTTGCTTGTGGATGCGGAAAAAGCGAAAACAAAGAACACTGCTTTTTGCTTTCGTGCTTCAAAGGTTTGTATACTGCTCTCATCTTTATATCTTACTCACTGGGAGGTTGCCCTTTTAAAAATGTTTTCTAACAATCTTTGACATCAATCATCCTGTGATTGAGTAGGAGAAGACGGAGGTGGCTCAGAAACGTGATGTGGAGGGAATGGGGATCCCAGAGATCAAGTATGGAGAGTCCATGTGCTTTGTGCAGCATGTCTCTACCAGTCTGTGGCTCACATATGCATCGGTGGATGCCAAATCTGCTCGGCTGGGGCCACTGAAAAGGAAGGTACAAATATGAATACACATTATTGTTTTACTGTATCACATAATACATTCTTGGTGATCATAATAGACCTCCAAAAGAGAAATCTTACTGACTCCAGACATTTGAACAGCAGGGTAAATTCACTCTAGTCAGGCCTGAAACTGCACAATTCACAGATTTCACCGGTGCTAATATGTTTCTTTTTCTTAGGCTATACTTCATCAGGAGGGTCACATGGATGATGCTCTGACTGTGGCGCGTTCTCAATCAGCAGAATCCCAGGCTGCTAGAATGATCTATAGCACAACAGGACTCTTCACTCAGTTCATTAAGTAAGAAAAATCCCTATGTTAAACCAGCCTATGGTGGTTTAAGCTGGTCTTTTAGGATGAAAGCAAAAAAAAAGTGCCCAAAAGGCTTCAAAACAGACCAGCTTAGCCAGACCACTAACACTGATTTTATTTAAAAAATACACATTTATTAGGTAATTTGTGTTTTCTGACAGGGGTCTGGACTCCCTGAGAGGGAAGAGTAAATCTCCAGGCCCATCGTCCTCATCTCTGCCTCTAGATGCCGTGGTTCTGTCCTTGCAGGATCTCATCTTCTATTTCTGCCCTCCAGAGGAGGAGCTGGAACATGAAGAGAAGCAGACCAAACTGCGCTCCTTAAGGAACCGACAGAATCTATTCCAAGAGGAGGTTAGACATGCTGGCAAATATTATATACAAATCCAAATAAAATGTCAATTTTCAATTATACTATTCATATATATATTGCCTTTACATTCTCTGCATATAACATTTAAAAACCATACACACATAATTACCAAGGTCTGCTTTGTTGCATAGGGCATGATCAGTCTCGTATTGGACTGTGTTGATCGGCTGAATGTCTACAACACTTCAGCCCACTTCTCAGAATTTGCCGGGGAGGAAGCAGCTGAGTACTGGAAAGAGATAGTCAACTTATTTTATGAGCTGCTGGGTATGGCGTTGTTTACTAATAATTGTAACATATGCAATGCATGCTTAGCCACAGTGTTTTTGAAAAAATGTAAAGCCCCATTCTTTTCTCCCTATAGCATCTCTGATCAGAGGAAACAGGGCAAATTGTGCTCTGTTCTGTGATAATCTTGACTGGTTGGTCAGCAAACTAGATCGCCTAGAGGCATCCTCAGGTAGGAAGCCATAATTTATTTAAAACTCCAAATAAAGGCAGATGAGATTTATTTAAAAGCTTGAATCCATGATGATACATATTTGTTTTTGTTTTTGGGGGATTCTTTGATAAATAGAATATACTTGATAAATGTAATGGGCCCTTGCTGATTGAAAGGTAGTGTATGTGCATATTTTAACTGCCAGGCATTCTGGAGGTGCTGTATTGTATCCTTATTGAAAGTCCTGAAGTGCTTAACATCATCCAGGAGAACCACATCAAATCGATCATTGCGCTTTTGGACAAACATGGACGCAATCACAAGGTAGATATATTTTTGTAATCAAGATTTAATATTTTCTGGACTGCACCTTCAATCGTATCTGTCCTGTTGTGACGTTTCATTGTAGGTTCTAGATGTTCTCTGCTCTTTATGCGTGTGTAATGGTGTTGCTGTGAGGTCCAATCAGAATTTGATCACTGAGAATCTGCTTCCAGGGCGTGATCTTCTCCTGCAGACCAACATCATCAATTATGTCACCAGGTCTGACTACAAACTAAATAATATATCATTAAAAAAAAGAAGTTTGTTTGGCATCTGGAGCTTATGTTTGATGTTTTGCAGTATGAGACCCAACATTTTTCTGGGCACATGTGAAGGCTCTACACAATATAAGAAGTGGTACTACGAGTTAATCGTAGACCATGTGGAGCCATTCCTAACTGCTCAGGCATGTCACCTTCGTGTTGGCTGGGCTTTGACCGAGGGTTACAGCCCCTACCCCGGAGCAGGAGAGGGATGGGGTAGCAATGGAGTTGGAGATGATCTTTACTCATACGGCTTTGATGGGCCACATCTGTGGACAGGTGAAGATAAGCTTCCTCCATCTGTTCCAGCACATTGATATCCCACTGAGCTCCTCTATAACATTATACTCTCATCAGGTCGAGTACTACGTCAGGTTTCCTCATCAAATCCACACATTCTTGCGGCTGGAGATGTGGTGAGCTGCTGTTTGGATCTGAGCGTTCCTAGCATCTCCTTTCGGATCAATGGACATCCCGTTCAAGGCATGTTCGAGAACTTCAATCTGGATGGCCTCTTTTTCCCTGTGGTCAGCTTCTCAGCTGGGATCAAGTAAGAGTCAAACATTTAATTTCAACACATTAATGTTAAACTTAAATCTCCAGTTCTGTTTAGAATTTATATCTAGCCCTCACTAAACACAACTGAACCAGCTTATCAAGATCTTTAGGATCTCTAGAAACGTCCAGATAGGTGTGATGGAGCTAAACTCTGCAGGAAAGTGGCCTTCCCAGAGCAGCATTTGACCTGAACTAATAGGACAAATTCAAAAATGCGTTAACATTTTTTTGCCATCACAGTGTTCGGTTTCTTCTTGGTGGACGGCATGGAGACTTTAAATTCCTTCCTCCTCCCGGTTATGCCCCGTGTTATGAGGCAGTTCTGCCCAAAGATAGACTGCGCATTGAGCCCATTAAAGAGTACAAGCATGACTTCGATGGGGTCCGGAACATTTTGGGACCGACCCAGTCTCTTTCCCACACTGCCTTCACTCCCTGCCCGGTGGACACTGTGCAGGTAGGATTTCATAAAATGTAGTTAAAGGGATATATTAATACAGTAACCTGATTTTGCCATCTAAATTATTTCTTCAGATTGTACTTCCTCCTCATCTAGAGCGGATTAGAGAGAAACTGGCTGAGAACAGTCATGAGCTGTGGGCCATCACTCGAATTGAGCAGGGCTGGACCTATGGACCGGTCAGTCTATGACTACATAAGATAAATGTATAATTAAAGGATATAATCCAAATACTATGTGCACAGTAAACATATTTAATATGTAAATAATGTGTCTTTTTGTTGATTTTTCTGTGTATCAATTCATACTCAATGCTGACGGTCTGCTGTCCACACTCTTTCAGTTTCGTGATGACAACATGAAGCTACATCCTTGTCTAGTGGATTTCCAGAGCCTTCCGGATCCTGAGAAGAACTATAACTTGGCAATGTCCGGAGAGACACTGAAGTGAGTGAAATACTGAGATTTGACATGTTTGTTTCTGTCTGGTTAATTAATCCCTGTTTCTCTGTGTTGTGTCTATAGGACTCTTCTGGCTTTAGGGTGTCACGTTGGCATGGGTGATGAAAAAGCAGAGGAGAACTTGAAGAAAATCAAACTTCCTAAAACGTCAGCATTATAGTATATTTTGACAACTACTAATCACTTAGCACTAATAAAGTAATAATGAAGTCTAAATTTATTTTGTATTGAATTAATAATTAAATTAAATATGAAAGTTTTGGCATCAGTATTTTTATTTTTAAAGAAATGAATACTACAGCAAGTATGCATTAAAATTGATCAAAATGACAGGAAAGACTATTACATTGTTTAAAAATGATGTTACAATTAAATGCTTTTCTTAATTATTCATAAAATAATCCTGCAAAATGCATCTTGGTTTCCACAACAAATATTAAACAATACTGCTGTTTTCAACATTGATAATAATAAGAATTATTTTTGAGCACCAAATCAGCATATTAGAAAGATCTCTGAAAGATCATGTGACACTGAAGACTGGAGTCATTGTTACTGAAAATTCTGCTTTGCCATCAGAGAATTTAGAATTTAAAAGTTATTTTTAATTGTAATAATGTTTCAAAATATTATTTTAATACTGTATTTTTGATGGAAGAAAATGCCTTTGTAAGCGTAAGATACATACTGAACTTAAACTTTTGAACAGTGTTGTACTCAACAAATAGATCATTTAATGACAAAAGTAAAATAATGTCTAAAGTTAAATTAGTTTCTGATTAATTCTTAGGTATATGCAAAGTAATGGATACAAACCTGCTCCTCTGGACCTCAACCATGTGAAACTGACTCCAAATCAGAACACACTTGTGGAAAGACTGGCTGAAAATGGACACAACGTCTGGGCTCGAGACCGTGTTCGTCAAGGCTGGACTTACAGCATTATTCAGGTAGGGCTGCACACTTTCAGGAGTAACAAAATATAACAACAATAAATGACAAAAATAATGAAATTCAAAAATGCATCCAGGCTTATCCTTTACGAGTCATTTTGACAAATTTTTTTCTTCATATTTTTGTATTTGAGAACTCGTATTTAACAGTTTTCTGACAGAAGTTCTCTTTCCTAAAATCTTTTGAAAATATTAAGATATACAATAATAATGATAATATATATAATTTTTTATGAGATTAGCATTTTAATTCCTGATCTTTCTGTAGGGTTTGCTTCATCTGGTTCTGATTTGTTTTAGGACATTGTGAACAAGCGCAACCCCCGTCTTGTGCCATACAATCTACTGGATGAAAAAACAAAAAAGACCAATCGTGATAGTGTATGTGCCGCTGTAAGAACTCTGATTGGCTATGGCTACAATATTGAGCCACCTGACCAGGAGAGCAGTGAGTCTGTCCATCTAGTCATTTACCATATAAGCCTCTTCAAAGGGAACTTAATATCATTCAATACATTTTGTACTTGTAAACTTTTACTCATTGAAGCTTCTGTGACCATTTATTTTAGGTGGCCATGGGGCTGGCAGTGGTCGGAGTGATAAGATCCGTGTGTTCAGGGCAGAGAAATCCTACGCCGTAACCCAAGGAAAATGGTACTTTGAGTTTGAGGCGGTAACAGTGGGAGAGATGAGAGTTGGGTGGGCAAGACCAAGTGTCCATGCAGACAGAGAGCTGGGATCAGATGACCTGGCTTATGTCTTCAATGGGTTCAAGGTACTTCAATTTCATTAGCGTTCTTAGGGGCTTCTTTGTATTAAGAACCTCCTACAGTTGTTAATTGCACCTAATGTGTGTACTGTCACTTTTTACCAATGTAGTGTAGAGTAAAATATAAATATCTTTAAAAATAAAACTGAACAGTACTGTATAATATAATATAATATAATATATCTGATTTTTAACCATAGGCTCAGCGTTGGCACATAGGGAATGAGCCGTTTGGCCGGCAGTGGCAGTCTGGTGACGTGGTGGGCTGCATGATTGACCTGACGGAGCAGAACATCATGTTTACTCTGAATGGAGAAATGCTTATCAGTGACTCTGGATCTGAGATGGCCTTCAAAGACATTGAGATCGGAGAAGGTGAGAGTCACGAAGAGGAATAAGATTGAGACATTAATTGCTATGACATTTAATAATATGTCTGTTGTTCTCCTGAGCAGGCTTCATCCCTGTGTGCTGTCTGGGGCTGTCTCAGGTTGGCCAGATCAACCTTGGGCAGAATGTGAGCAGCCTGCGTTACTTCACAATCTGTGGCCTACAGGAAGGTTTCGAGCCTTTTGCCATCAACATGAAGAGAGATATTACCATGTGGTTCAGCAAGAGTTTGCCCCAGTTTGTGCCTGTGCCAACAGACCACCCTCATATTGAGGTAAAAATGCACTGAAAATGCCTTATTAATTCATATGAATCACAGCTCAGCTGCAGGTCTTTCATTTCTCAATCAAGTGATGTTAAGTTAAACTAAAACTATTAAAAATCATCTCTATTCATTAAAACAAAGCTGAAATCACATAAAATATTAATATTAGATGAAAAACTTTAATGAAAATCAAAAATGTTGTGGAAAATGTAGCAAATAACTGAAATAAGATAAAATACTAAAATGATTAAACCTAAAACAGAAATAAAAAATAATAATTAAAAACTAAATTAGATACATTAAAGGGTTACTCCACTGTTGTCATTAATCACTTACTACCTCGTTCCAAAACCATAAAAGCTTTGTTTGTCTTCGGTACACAATATATTTTGGATGAAAACCGGGAGGCTTCTGACTGTCCCATTGACTGCCAGAATTTTTGACATTTTATCTTAAAATGTTTTCCGAAGACGAACGAAGCTTTTATGGGTTTGGAATGACATGGGGGTAAGTGATCAATGACAACATTTTCATTTTGGGTGGAGTAACCCTTAAAAAAAAAGACAATTCCTAGACCAAAATTAAAATGACAACTGAACATGTCAAATATTCTTCCAAATATGAATGCATTTTATAATAGTCTAAAAATACTAAAATAACACTGTCTCAGACCCTTTTCTTCTTGAATTGCTCCAACAGGTGTCCCGTGTGGATGGAACAGTGGATAGCGCCCCTTGTCTGAAACTGAACCATAGGACATTTGGGTCTCAGAATGCCAACACAGACCTTCTGTTCTTTAGACTCAGCATGCCAATTGAATTCCATGAAACCTTCAAAGTGCCAGTGGGAGCTTCACCCCTCACCCGAACCCTCACTATCCCTGAGGATGAGACCCTTGAGGTGGACCCTGAATCTGAATTTGAGCTCCTGAAGAAGTCAGCCACTCGTAAGGAGCAAGATGAGAAAGAAAAAGAGCCATCTGTCCCTAAAGAGCTTCCTGGAAACAAAGAGGGCGAGAATGAGAAGGACATCACCACAGAGAAGAGCAAAAAGAGAGGGTGAGAGAATACACAGTCAATGAGAGATTGCTAATCCTCTCTTTTGATTCTGAAATGACAAAGTATCCATGATTTCCAGGTTTTTTTCCATGGCGAAGAAGGCAGCGTTTACCCCACCACCGGTAGTTCCAACAGTGCCTCGTCTGATGGAGGACGTTGTCCCAGATGATCGAGACGATGCTGATATTATTTCAAGCACAACAACTGTATGGATACAATTTTATAATCTTTTCCTTACTAAATATCTTTGTATCACTTGTGGAATTTAACCTAAATAATGCTTTGATCCATGACAATGTTGCCATGTATAATAAAAGCCCTTCTTTTCATTCCACCAGTATTATTATTCAGTCCGGGTGTTTGCCGGACAGGAGCCCAGTGGAGTGTGGGTAGGGTGGGTCACTCCTGACTACCACCAGTATGACCCACATTTTGATCTTGCTAAAGTCAGAAATGTTACTGTTACGGTTGGGGACGATAAAGGCAACATTCATGACAGGTAAGGCCATTCGTGCTGCTACATACTGTAGTACATTTTCCACCAGAATAGGCGTACATGAGTAAGAGCCCAAGCTTAACTTGAACCATCTGATATCACTTTACATTTCGCAGAACAATACAGTGTCTTTCCTCTGCTTTCCTCAGTGTAAAACGCAGCAATTGCTACATGGTTTGGGGAGGAGAGTTTAGCAGCTCACAGCAAACACGGATCAGCCAGGAGGATTTTGTGATTGGCTGCTTGGTGGACCTGGACACAGGACTGATGACTTTTACAGCCAACGGGAAAGAGATCAATGCCTTCTATCAGGTGAGAGAATGTGGTCACAGTGAAGTAGTTTAATAAATAACATGACTACATGTTTGCAGCAGTGTTCCAAGTGCAATATAATACAATATAATATATTTAAAACATTTATTAATATTAACTTATTTTCATGTTTTTATTTATTAATTTATTTTATTTTACAAATACTTAAAAGCACCATAATTGTATATCCATTTAATGTGACATGCTCTTTCTCTGTGTTTCAGGTGGAACCCAGTACTAAGCTCTTTCCTGCTGTCTTTTGTTTGCCGTCAAGCCAGAATATGTTACAGGTCGAACTCGGCAAACTAAAGGTCCCTATCTCATGCTAAAGATGGCACTTTGTTGTACAAACAATATACAGTATTTTTTATGTAAATTGTTCTTTTTTCTTATTCTACTTTTTCTTCTCTATGTCCAGAACATTATGCCCATCTCTGCGGCCATGTTCCGTAGTGACCATAAGAACCCCGTCCCTCAGTGTCCTCCCAGGTTGGATGTTCAGATGTTGACACCTGTCATATGGAGCCGGATGCCTAATCACTTTTTGGCCCCTGAAACTGGCCGTGTGAGTGAGAAGCAGGGCTGGAAAGTGCAATGTATGGAACCTCTTATTATGATGGCGCTGCACATTCCAGAAGAAAACAGGTATTACCTCAGAATGGAAATAGTACCTGGTTATTTCAGTAGAAATGAGAAAAAAAACTCCTTGATCCTTTTAAATAAAAGATTTCAGTGTGTTATGAAAAATGTAACTTTCTAAACCGAAAATGATGTTTTCCTCTATTCTCCAGGTGCATTGACATCCTGGAACTGTCGGAGTGCACCGACCTAATGAAGTTCCATTACCACACATTGAGACTGTACGGCTCGGTGTGCGCTCTGGGCAACAACCGTGTCGCTCACGCTCTCTGCAGCCATGTTGACGAATCGCAGCTTTTTTATGCCATCGAAAACACCTATCTTCCCGGCCCCATCCGCAGCGGCTACTACGACTTGCTCATCTCCATGCACCTCGAGTCTGCCAAGCGCAACCGTCTCATGACTAATAAGGAGTTCATTGTGCCCATGACGGATGACACGCGTAGCATCACCCTCTATTCAGATGCTGAGAAGGCCCATGCGCTTCCTGGTGTAGGGCTCACCACCTGTCTACGTCCCAAACTACACTTCGCCCCAACTGGATTTGTGGGTACTAATGCAGACCTCTACACCCTCAGTCCCATTTTACCTCTGCAGGTAATGAAATTAATGTCTTGTTGTAAAGATTGCCACAAAATCATCATCTTAATTTATTTTTTGCTGCCTCTTTTTTTCTTTCTGTACTGTAGATGCTTAAAGACCATGCCCTCAGCATGCTTACAGAAGCCGTGCAGGACGGTGGGCAGGCTGTGCGGGATCCCGTAGGTGGCAGTGTTGAGTTCCACTTCGTACCCATTCTGAAGCTCATCAGCACCTTGCTGATAATGAGTGTGTTTGATGACAGCGACGTCAAGCACATCCTGAAGCTAATCGAACCATCCGTCTTCTCTGATGTTAAAAACCCAGCTGAAGACCTGGAGGCTGCCAAAACTGGAGATGCCAAACAACAGCTGGTCTGCAAAGAGGAAGGAATGGAGGTAAAAGAGGAAGAGGAGCAAGTAGAGGGTGAAAATGAGGGAGAGCTGCTGGATGAAGGAATGGGAGAGGAAGAGGAAGAAGAGCTTGAAGAAGAGGAGGATGAGCTCGAACCTGAGGAAGAGGAGGTGGAGGAATTTAAAAAGCATGCTGGAAAAGAAGGGAAGGGGTATGGACATGCTGCAGAAAAAATGGATAGAGAGAAAACAACAGATGAAGAGGTTGAGAAAGAAACTGGTACAGCAGAGGCAGAAGCAAAGGAAGAGGATGTGGGAGAGGGACTGCTGCACATGAAGCTTCCTGAGTCTGTTAAACTTCAGGTGAAGTGTTACTGATTGAAGACCTTTATATGTATAAGTATTTCTCGCACTTTTTAACTTTTTCTGTCTTATCATTAGATGTGTACTCTCCTGCAATATTTCTGTGACTGTGAGTTGCGTCACAGAGTGGAAGCAATTATCGCTTTCTCGGACAGGTTTGTCAACCACGTGCAGACCAATCAGAGAGAGCGATATAATGAGCTCATGCAGGCCTTCACGATGAGTGCTGCAGAAACAGCCCGCAAGACCCGTGAATTCCGCTCCCCTCCACAGGAACAGGTACTATTGAGCCACTCTGGAGAGAAAATTCATATACCAAGGCTCCATTTTCTCTCTAGAGAAAAAAGAGCTAACATTTACACCTACACTTCTTATCCAGGTGAACTTGTTGATGAGCTTTAAGAACTGCCCAGAGGAGGAAGTTTGCCCCGTTCCAGAGGAAGTCCGGAATGACCTGTTGACATTTCACCATGACCTTTTGGCTCACTGTGGTCAGTTTTGCCACCTTTTCAAAGAACATATACTGTTGCTGTTTCTTATATAAAGATCAATATAATTTGTCCATGTTGGCTGATGCTGACATATTTCTTTTTCCACATTCAATATTTGAAACCTCAGCAACATCTAAGGAGTCACTGTTGACAAACATAATGTAGAGAGTCACATGTATTCTCCTTCTGGATTATAGGGGTTCATATTGAAGAGGAGGAGCAGGAAGAAGAGGTGGACACCTCTCTCCGTGGGCGCCTCCTGAGACTAGTAGAGAAAGTTAAGAGCTTGCGAAAGAAGCCGGATGCTGAGCCTGAACCTGAAGAAGATAAAAAACCCAGTAAAATAATTTTGACATTCATATTAGACTTCAAAGTCATTTCCACTTAACGTAATTACACAAAGCTCTGCTCTTGTGTCACAGGTACTCTGCAGGAGCTGATTTCCCATACCATGATCCACTGGGCTCAGGAGTCTTTCATTCAGAATCCTGAGCTGGTGCGGCTCATGTTCAGTCTACTACATCGTCAGTACGATGCCCTAGGTGAACTGATCCGAGCTTTGCCTAAAGCCTACACTATCAAAGCAATATCTGTGCAAGACACAATGGAGCTACTGGAGTGCCTGGGACAGATCCGCTCCCTGCTCATCGTACAGATGGGGCCTGAAGAGGAGAGGCTGATGATCCAAAGTATTGGGTGAGTGCATGATTGCACCCTAAAAAAGTCCTTTCCAGATACCTTCTGCTTACACTGTCAGAAATGTGCACCACACTGACGTTGCAACCATCCTCTGTCTTTCTCTTTCAGAAATATTATGAGCAACAGGGTATTTTACCAGCACCCCAACCTGATGAGAGCTCTGGGGATGCATGAGACGGTCATGGAGGTTATGGTGAATGTACTCGGAGGTGGAGATTCCAAGGTATGTTGTTTTTTAGAAGACACGGTTTTATGTGTTCAAACATTTGATTAGTTTGAAAGATTTTTTAAATTTAATTTGCATTTTTTTCTGAGCAGGAGATCAGATTCCCTCGCATGGTGACCAACTGCTGTCGTTTCCTGTGCTATTTCTGCCGTATCAGCAGACAGAATCAGCGCTCAATGTTTGATCACCTGGGCTACCTCCTGCAGAACAGTGGGATTGGGCTGGGTAAAGTCTGATGCTTAAAGAAATGTCTTCCTTTCAATACGTTTTAATCTCCACTATGTACTTTATGTTTAGCCTAGTTAAAACTAAAGAAATCTGATTTAATCTTAATATCTATTATTTAGTGTTATTTAAATCAACCAGTTATTACTTTTTTTAGGAATGCGTGGCTCCACTCCTCTTGATGTTGCTGCTGCATCCTGTATCGATAACAATGAACTTGCCCTGGCTCTCCAAGAACAAGACCTGGAGATGGTGCGTCTACCTAAACAACAAATGGAACATTTTATGACCAGTTTTTGAGGCCACTAGAATACTCTTTTTGTCTCTCTGTTTGTGCAGGTGGTGAAATATTTAGCAGGTTGTGGCCTGCAGAGCTGTCCTATGCTCTTATCAAAAGGTTACCCAGATATTGGGTGGAATCCATGCGGAGGCGAGAAGTATCTGGATTTCTTGCGCTTCGCTGTTTTTGTTAATGGTTTGTATTTATGATGTGATATTGGTTGTAACTAACTAGACAAACGAGAGTGTAATCTGCATATGTTAGTGTGAGAATCTTGATATGACTACATTACATTTTTTAAAAGTTATAAATGTATAGCTATAATAGACTAAAACATATCCCTTCAAATTAAATTGAATTGAATTGCAACATTTTGTCTAATGTTCTCATTTCAGGAGAGAGCGTGGAGGAGAATGCTAATGTGGTGGTCCGACTGCTGATCAGGAGGCCTGAGTGTTTTGGTCCCGCCCTGAGAGGAGAAGGGGGCAACGGTCTGCTTGCTGCCATTGAAGAAGCCATTAAGATCTCAGAAGATCCTGCAAGAGATGGACCCACTGTTAAGAAAGACAGACGCTTCCCCATGTGAGTGCAAAACATCTCTGTACTACATTACCATGTGATACATTATAAAGTGTGTCCCGGTGTGATGCTTTGTCATTTACTGTCAGGTTTGGAGGTGAGGAGCAGCATGAGGAAAACAGAGTGCACCTGGGAAATGCCATCATGTCCTTTTACTCAGCTCTCATTGATTTACTGGGTCGCTGTGCACCTGAGATGCATGTAAGTATGATTGTGTGCTAATGTTTGAGTGATACTAAATTAAATCTGAATAATTGAACATCTCACACTTCCTCTTGCGTAGTTGATCCAAGCTGGTAAAGGCGAGGCTTTGAGAATCAGGGCCATTCTAAGGTCTCTGGTGCCTATCGAGGATCTGGTTGGTGTGATCAGCTTGTCATTCCAGATACCCGCTTTTGGAAAAGGTAATGATCAGTTAAGAGCTTGTAGATAGATGCATGTATTCTTACAATTCTCACACTTCTGTTTTGCCCATTATATTTCAGATAACAGCATCATTGAGCCAAAGATGTCTGCCAGTTTTGTGCCTGATCATAAAGCACCAATGGTCCTGTTCCTGGACAGAGTTTATGGCATCGACAACCAGGACTTCCTGTTGCATGTACTGGAAGTGGGCTTCCTGCCTGACATGAGAGCAGCAGCTTCTTTAGACACAGTAAGATACCTACTGTATTTTTTTTCACTAGCAAAAAAGCTGTCTGTGATTGCATTCAAATGATATAAGACACATTGAGCTGTGGTGTTCACTTAAGAAATGTATGTTCAAGTTTGGCTTGCTACATTCTCTGTACATAACTGTCTGAAGTTCTGTCACAATTACTATACTGTTCTTACTCTAAGGCCGCATTCAGCACTACAGAAATGGCCCTGGCTCTGAACCGGTACCTGTGCTCCGCAGTGCTTCTTCTTATCACTAAATGTGCTCCTTTATTTGCCGGCACGGACCACCGTGCCATCATGATCGACTCCATGCTCCACACAATCTACAGGCTGTCCCGAGGACGCTCTCTTACCAAAGCTCAGAGAGATGTTATTGAGGAATGCCTCATGTCTTTGTGCAGGTGAGTGTTATGCACTGCAGCAAAGAGCAATAAAATAAGAAGTGTGTAACATGTTTAGTTTAGCTGATGTCATTATTTTCATAATTTTATTGATTCAACATTCTTTGCTTATTGTGGACATTTGCTTTACAGGTACTTGCGTCCATCCATGCTCCAGCACCTCCTCAGGCGGCTGGTGTTTGATGTGCCGATTCTGAACGAGTATGCTAAAATGCCCCTTAAGGTATGGCATTATTTCATCACACATAGGTACTATTAATTTAAACTAGTTTCTATAATCAGTGTGTGATTATTTTTCAGCTGCTTACTAATCATTACGAGCGTTGTTGGAAGTACTATTGTTTGCCCAATGGCTGGGCTAACTTTGGCATATCATCAGAAGAGGAGCTTCATCTGACCCGTAAACTCTTCTGGGGAATTTTTGAATCTCTGGCCCACAAGGTGGGGAATACACCCTCTTTTGTGTTAAAAACGCAAACTGTTACTTAGTGTTACTTAGAGTGTTATTCTGTCCCAAAATGTAGTGGATAGACAGAATAACATTGTAACTTTCTAATTTGTGTCCACCAACAGAAATTTGAAGCAGAGCTATTCAAAATTGCAATGCCTTGTATATGTGCGATTGCTGGAGCAATTCCTCCTGATTATGTGGATGCCAGTTACTCCTCCAAAACAGAGAAAAAGGCCTCTGTGGATGCTGAGGGCAACTTTGACCCCAAACCTGTGGATACCACCAAGTACAATTTATTATTAAATTATTCTGTTAAGTGAGGTTTATTTAAAAACAAACAAAAAAGTCAAATATTTGATTACTTATGCCGTGTTAATGTTCTCTTTTTATAGCACTATCATTCCTGAGAAGCTGGACGGTTTCACCAACAGATTTGCAGAATACACGCATGACAGATGGGCTTTTGAAAGGGTTTGTATTTTATTTAGTTTGTTTATTTATTTATAACACATTGCTAGGGGTTCTGTGTGGATGCTTGGGTTTTGCTAAATGGTTGGTAGTATGTTATGAGTGGTTCTAGGTGGTTACTGCCTGATTTATTTGTTTGTTTATTTAATTATATGTGTAAGAGTCTTACCAGTGCCATATAATCCATCAGATTCAGAACAACTGGACTTTTGGTGAGGTGCTGGACGAAAATGCCAAGACTCATCCCATGCTCAGGCCTTACAAAACATTCTCTGAAAAGGTAACATACATCATATAATATTAAATGTTCACTCTCTCTGTGACTATAGTGAAGTCAGAAGCAAGAAAGGACTAAATCCAAGTGCAGAATAAACAAATTTAACAAAGATAAATCAAAATCATATATTAGAAAACAGAACAAAGCAAAACAAGAACTAATGCTGAGAACACCAATCAAACACTAGAAAAGACAACCAAGACCTAAATCAATGAATACATCAATAAAGGCACTACAAACAAACAACTAGGAAAGACATTAGAAAATTAAGGAACTAAAGTTTCAACATAAAAGTCCAAAAACAGAACAGGGGATGTTTGACTTTCTCTCGGACTTCATAGTGCCCTTTTGCTTATTGTAATTGCTTATTTGCTTATTTCATGTTTTAATTCAAAAATATTTGCATTAGGATAAAGAAATCTACCGCTGGCCCATTAAAGAGTCCATCAAGGCCATGATTGCGTGGGAGTGGACGCTGGACAAAGCCAGAGATGGAGATGATGAGAAAACAGAGAAAAAGACAGCACGCAAGATCTCACAGACTGCACAGGTAAGGACAGTAGAAAATGATATACTATAGAGATACTAACCAAAGGCTAGCTGCATACTGCTGTATCTAAGTTATGTATTGTGATTTTTGATTCTCATATTAAATCTAAAATTACAAATATTATTGATACTCTAAATATGAGTATGATATCATAATTTATTTCTTTTCATAGGCGACCTATGACCCCAGTCATGGCTACAGCCCTCAGCCCATTGATATCTCAGGCATGACACTATCCAGAGAGCTACAGGTACACAGTGACAATGCACATTCCGTTTAGATTCACAAATTTTAATGACATGAATTTTTGTATTATTATTTTATGTTCCCTGAGGTTTACTTATAATGTAAATAACGTTTTTTGCCCAAGAAAACTAATACATTTGCCCAAGAAAACAAATAAATAAATATGTGGAAAAAGTTTTTCAACCCTCATTCTGACACTTTCCATGACACTGTGCCTCGTTTAAAAAGCAAAATTCTCTGAACAATCCTCTGATACGATCTGGTATGCCATTAAAATAAACTATAAAATATTCCTTGCTCTGGGATCCTTCTGATATCTGTACAAAGACGCGAAGGAGCTGTTTAAACCAAACGCATCAAAGTGAACGTTCTTTCATTTGTCTACATTTGTCCTGTTGACAACAGACTCAAACGCATGGACTGTGTCAGAAAGTGAACACACATCTGTATACTGTATCCAGTGTAGACAAGATAATGGCAGTGATTGTAATTTATTTTTGATTTTAATGCGACGTGACACTTGCGTTCAGCGTGGTTAAATGTCAAGCTGACTGAACGGCAGTGGGCGGACCTATGGTGAGAGGATGATTATTCGTCGATGCCTTGCTCTGGAGGCAGTGTTTATGCAAAAGTTTGTGTCCGGGTGACGTCATCTTGCACCTCGGATCCAAAACGAGCCGTTTTTGGAGCTTGATTAAAAAATGCTTTGTTTATAACGAGGACGTTTTAAGTTATGTTACTTGCAAGATATTTTAATGGTAAAAAGACCTTTTATATGCCAAAAGATCAAGGCAAATTTGATTTGTCATGTCATGACCCCTTTAATACAATAGAAAGCATCATGGCTAACTGCACACTACATGTTCTAGTCCATGGCAGAGCAGCTTGCAGAAAACTACCACAACACCTGGGGGCGCAAAAAGAAAATGGATTTACAATCAAAAGGTTTGCATTTCTCCAGTGTTTTATCACAACAGTTTTGCTATATTATTATTATTATTTGTATTTTTTGTTGAAGCTTATTTTAGTTCATCAACATCTCTCTTAATGTATTTTGAATTAGGGGGCGGGACACACCCTTTGCTTGTGCCTTATGACACACTGACGGCTAAAGAAAAGGCTCGAGATAGGGAGAAGGCATATGAGCTGCTCAAGTTTCTGCAACTTAATGGATATTCTGTGACAAGGTAGAGAAGCCACTGAAACCCATATACTCCAAAATAATGTAATTGCCATAATTCTGATTGTCTAAAATCTCTCTGACCAGAGGGCTCAAAGATATGGAAAGTGACATTTCATCTATTGAGAAGCGCTTTGCGTATGGCTTCCTACAGAAGCTGCTAAAGTGGATGGATATTGCCCAGGAATTCATAGCACATCTTGGTACAACTTTCTTTATGCTTTATCCTTGTCCTTATTGCATGAATTAATGGATGAACTGAGATAAACTCAATTTCCTGTGACATTTGTGTTTACAGAGGCTGTTGTGAGCAGTGGCCGTGTGGAAAAGTCGCCACACGAACAAGAGATAAAGTTCTTTGCCAAGGTCAGGCTCTCGTGGTCTATACGTCCTAGAAGACTTTTAGCATTTGAACATTAGCACAGGACTGTGAATAATGTTTTTTTTGTTTGTTTCTGTCATCCTCAGATTCTTTTGCCTTTGATAAATCAATATTTTAAAAACCACTGCCTCTACTTCCTTTCCACACCGGCCAAAATCCTAGGCAGTGGCGGGCATGCCTCAAACAAGGAAAAAGAGATGATTGCAAGGTAACAATACACTTTACGAGTTCAATATGATGTTTATGTGAAATACAAGACAACGTCTTATTACTTCATGTGTTTTGTTGCTTAAGTAATATCTCAAACTTTTTATTTCACCCTTTTCCTCTTGCTGCTTTCTTTTCCTTCTTTCTCTCATATTCATTCTTTATGGTCCTTTGGTTTCTTTTTGTTTGGTATCAGCATCTTCTGTAAGATGTCTGCCCTGGTGCGACACAGAGTGTTTCTCTTTGGTAAGATATCTACTCTGTTGTCCTCCATCACTTTTCCTTTCTGTTTTCTTACTGCTTTTATTTCTACTATCCTTTTGTGTTGCTTTTCATCATCTAAATAAGTAGAGTGCCTAATTTGCTTTGCCTAAGTGTTTACGGGTCTAAAAAAGGTGAAATTATGTCCTTAATATAATACCATCTATTTGTGATGCACAGGCACGGATGCCCCTGCTATTGTCAACTGCCTTCATATCCTTGCACGGTCGCTTGATGCCAGGTAAGTCACTGAAATTCATTTCCAGTCAGAATAGAGAAAGTTTGTGCCGCAGTTAAATGTTGCATCTCTTTTTTTTCTGATGTTAACAGAACTGTGATGAAATCTGGACCTGAGATCGTAAAAGCAGGACTGCGTTTGTTCTTTGAGAGTGCAGCTGATGACATTGAAAAGATGGTGGAGAACCTCAAACTCGGCAAAGTGTCCAAAGGCAATCAGGTACAGCTTGAGTAATGCTTACTGTATATGACGAGGTTAATTTGCTACATTGTTTTTACATGGGATGAGTATTTTTGTTTTTTCATCTCTCAGCCAGTTAAAGGTGTATCCCAGAATATTAACTACACCACAACAGCTCTTCTCCCTGTCCTCACTTCACTGTTTGACCACATCGCTCAACATCAATTTGGAGATGATGTTATCCGTAAGGACTTTTTTGAAAAACTAAATGCACCATAAATATAGTATGTTTTTTTATAGTTTTAAAATGTAGTTGAATTAACCTGTGTCTTCTGCTCCTGTTAGTGGACGATTTGCAGATGTCCTGTTACCGAATCATGTGTAGTATCTACTCTTCTGGAACTGTAAAAACACCTCATGCAGAGAGGTTTGTTGGAGTGTGTGTGTGTGTGTGTGTGTGTGTGTGTGTGTGTGTGTGTGTGTGTGTGTGTGTGTGTGTGTGTGTGTGTGTGTGTGTCTGTATGTGATGTGACTGTGGTTGAGGATTTTATATTGTCCTCTACATTTACATTAGGCACCGACCAGCCCTTGGAGAATGTCTTGCTCATCTCGCTGCAGCCATGCCTGTGGCCTACCTGGAGCCCCATCTTAATGAATACAATGCATTTTCAGTTTACACTACCAAGACACCCAGGGAAAGATCTAGTAAGTCCTCTCTTTGCAGCTACACTAGATGATTAAATACATTTATAATATTGCAAAATATTTATATTTTAAATAAATGCTATTCTTTTGAACTCTATTCATCATTCTGAAAATATATATATATTTAAATTCACAGTTTCCACAAAAATATTAGGCAGCACAGCTGTTTTCAATACTTATAATAATAGGACATTTTTCTTGAGCACCATCACCATATCAGATTTCACTTCATTTTTTATTTATAAAGCACATTTAAAAACAACCCATGGTTGACCAAAGTGCTGTACAGCTCAGTAAGCTCAAATAAAAAACAGGATCTATAACAATCTATAAGACAGCATACATAAAATTAGAATAATACATTAAAAACACACATACTGACAAAAAAAAATGTATAGTCACTTTGGATAAAAGCGTCTGTAAATGCATTAAATGTAAATGTGAAAACCCACACTAAAAGATGTGTTTTAAGTTTAGATTTAAAAGAGGAGAGTGATGACACCATTCAGATTTATACCGGGAGACTATTCCAGAGTTTAGGGCCCACTATCACAAAAGCACGGTCTCTACGATGTTTTAACCTCGATTGACGAACAGAAAGCACTCCAAGGTTGCCGGATCTAAGTGCCCTGGACGGATTATGATAATGTAAAAGATCAGATAAATAAGTTGGAGCAAGGCCGCGTAATGCTTTAAAAACTAAAACTAAAATTTTAACATAGTTTGACTGGTAGCCAGTGCAAAGAAGTTAAAATGGGAGAAATAGGATTGAATTTGTGACTACCAGTCAGCAGCCTGGCTCAGCATTTTGAACCATTTAAAGGCATCCAATCAAAGATTGGTTAGCTCCATAATAGAGTGAATTGCAGAAATCAAGGCATGAAGTAATAAATGCATGGATAACTATTTCAAAATTCTTTAGAGAAAGAAAAGGTTTAACTTTTGTGAGACATCGTAAATGATAAAAACATGACTTAACAACATAATTAATCTGTTTATTGAAATTGAGACCTGAATCAATCAACACACCTAGATTTTTCACACATGGGGAGACATAAGAACTTAAGTCGTCAAGGCCACCTAAGTCATAGAAATCACTTGGACCAAATAGTACTATTTTGGTTTTATTTTCATTTAAGGCCAAACATTTGTGTTCAAGCCATGATTTTGCTTCCTGTAAACAGGCCAGCAGGACCTCTATGGAGCTTGAATCATTATGTTTAAAGGACAGATACAATTGGGTGTCATCAGCGTATAAGTGAAAATATATGCTATATTTTAAAAAGATGGAGCTCAATGGCAGCAGGTATAAAGAGAACAATGTTGGAGCAAGAATAGATCCCTGCGGAACCCCACAGGAGAGATGTGCTGCTGAGGAAGTGTGTTTTCCAATGCATACAGAAAACTTCCTGTTATTTAAAGAGGACTGAAACCATTTTAGAACGGTGTCCTGCATGCCTACAAGATTTTCCAATCGGGAAATAAGAATTGTATGATCAACCATATCGAAAGCAGAGCTGAGATCTAAAAGGACCAGAGCAACAGGACTCTCATTATCTGTAGCCAGCATAATGTCGTTAGTAACTTTCATTAGAGCAGATTCGGTACTGTGAAGTTTTCTGAATCCTGACTGAAAAGTTTCATATAGTGAATTAGATTCCAGAAAATAATGTAGTTGAGTAAATACAACCTTTGACGATATCAGATGATTTCTGAAGGATTATGTGACTGGATTAATGGCTGCTGAACATTTTGCTTTTACATCACAGGAAAAAAATACAATATTTGTTTTTATTAATTATCCACAATATTAGTGTTTTTACTGTATTTATATATAAATAAAATGTAGCCTTGATGAACATGAGAGATTGCTCAAACATTTAAAAATCTTATGACAACAAATTTTTAATGGTAATATATTCATTTTTGTATTTGTTTCTGACTTTTATTCTTCCTTTAATCTACAGTCCTGGGCCTTCCGAACCACGTCGATGAGCTGTGTGACATTCCTGAGATAGACATACTATTGAAAGAGATTGGGGAGCTGGCTGAATCAGGGGCTCGCTACACTGAAATGCCTCATGTGATCGAGGTCACCCTGCCCATGCTATGTAACTATCTGCCCCGCTGGTGGGAAAGAGGAGTGGAGATCTTTTCTGAATTGGAGGGTAAGCTGTGTACAGACGTCACCTCCGATCATCTTAACCAGCTCCTTGGAAGTATCATGAAAATTGTGATCAACAACTTGGGAATTGACGAAGCTTCCTGGATGAAGAGGCTTGCGGGTACGAGAAGTTGTTGTTCTCAAGTCTGTGCTTGCATTTAAGGTTCAGTACCTGATCTTCGGCACACAGTAACATGCTTGTCTCGATCCAGTGTTCTCCCAGCCTATTGTGAGCCGAGCCAAACCAGAGATGCTCAAATCCCATTTCATTCCCACCATGGAGAAGCTGAAGAAGCGTACAGCTAAAGTAGTGGCTGAGGAGGAGCACCTGCGTATGGAGGGGAAGTCTGAGGGGGACGAGGAGGAAGGAACTATAAGAGATGAATTTGCAGTTCTCTGTAGAGACCTGTATGCGCTGTACCCTCTTCTTATCCGCTATGTAGATAACAACAGGTATTTTGTGTTTCCTGTGTAGGTTTTTTTATGGATACATTTTTTAGCTCTCTTGACATTTTACATTTCGCATGGGTTTTAGAGCAAGATGGCTGACGTGCCCGGACCCAGATGCTGAGGAGCTGTTCCGCATGGTGGGAGAGGTCTTCATCTTCTGGTCCAAATCTCATGTAAGAGACAAATATCTGACTCATCGCAACTCACAGTATCAGCAGTCATGATAAATACTTTAATTGAAGCCACAGCATATGACATTCGAACACAACGACCTACAATTCTGTGTACCTCACTGATCCTCTCATTCTCTGCAGAATTTCAAGCGAGAGGAGCAAAACTTTGTGGTGATGAATGAAATCAACAATATGTCCTTTCTCACTGCTGACAGTAAGAGCAAGATGAGCACGGTGAGGCCCTTTGAGATGCAATCAATTGGAATTTGACTTTCATATTTGACTAACGATTTACTTCAATATTTGATTATCATGTGGTCAGAGTATTTTTTTATTGAGTGAATTCACATATCTGTATTAGTTTATACTAGGGCTGCACGATATATTGTATGCGATAGTCATTTAAGCGGCATTTAATACACAGAGCCGTAGATCGCTGACAATCTCACATTCACTATCGCATGCAATTCATCGGTGATTCTGAGCATGAATTGCGTAGCTTGTCAGTGAACTACGGCTCTGTGTATTAAATGCCGCTCCATTTGAAAACAGCTGATGGAGATTTACGGCTAATCACAGAACCGTCTTTACTGACGAGACGCGCATGACTATCGCATGCAAAATATCGTGCAGCCCTAGTTTATACTGTATTTTGACAATTTTACATTCGTTACATTTACATAATAGTTTTGTTGTAATTAGAATAATTTCTATATTGTATTTGTTTTATTATTTATAATATTTAGCTTTTTCTTTATTTTTTGTTTTAATTGTAATATTTTTGTTCATTTTTATTTGTTTTTTTTTTATGAGTAAAAATGTATAAAGCTAAATATATATATCTATTTAGCTTTATTTATTTTAGTTGTATTACTTCAATTTAAACTTACTTCATTTAGTTGCTAAGGCAGCATTTCTAACATTTTGTTACATTTATTTTTAAGTTTAACCAATAATGTCAGCTCTATGTCAATTAACAAAAAATATTTTTAATAATTTTAGTTAACAATAAACAACACTGGTTGTTAATTGCTGTGAATGTAAATGCTGTGATAAAAAAAAATGTATAAACCAACAGTGAATGGTTGGTTTGGCATCAAGCTCCACGTCAAAGGTAAAGTATGCTGTGCTTTCATGCGTTTTCGGAAGACGTGTTTAGTCTTACTTTCACAAAGGCAAGTGCTTTTTGGGTGCGTTTTACAGGATTTAGATGTGTAATTAGTGTTATGGTGTTCTCTCTCTGACTGTGACCTGTCCTCTTTTTCTCATCTGGATGCTGGTGGGTTTCTAGTCCGGGGACTCTGAGGTTAGCTTCTCTGAATGCACGACTGCTGTGCTACCGCATGGCACCTCACATAAGGGGGGCATTTCATCAACCCCCCCAACACACTGGCATTCTACACACGCATTACACGCATTACAGTGACTTCTCAACTGTTTGACCAGACTAGTGTCTCACACTCTCCATTACATGTTACATTTATGGATAGACGTCATGCTAGATAGCATAATGGTTGCCGCCCCCCCCAAATGGTAGTGCTCTTAATGGATTGGATTTCTAAGAGTCACAGAATTGAACATGTGAATTTAAAAGAATATAAAAAAGATTTATTTGTAAACTGGCTGCTATGATGCAGATGAAATGATACGCCCTCTCGGTCTCATGAAACATCCCATCCCCACAGACACAAGGGCCCTAGGGTGCCTGTCGTCCTGCCAGTGTGTGAGGGCGGGAGTCTGAATGGAGGCGTTTGATGAAAGAACTCTTTGTAGAGGCTCATGGCACTTGATTCCACGTCCGTTGCAGAGGGTCCGAGCCCCTGGAGACCTGTGCCATCACCCTGTACAGCAGTTTGCATCTGTTGGACTGTAGTTCGGATGGGGATCTTCATACATCTCTTATCTTCCTTTTCTTTTTGTATAACGGCTGCAGGTTGGGGTCAATATTTAATCTGTCCAGGAAGCCAACTGAGACCCAGTTGCAGAAATGCACATCAAATGATTCAAACTGTATTTCAGTTAATTTCCTAAACTGGATTCATTGGAAGGAATTTGACCTCAATTAATGTATATTTTGTCATACATCCTCCTTGACAAAGGGGGACATTTAGAGTCCATCCTCTAATGTGTGGCTACTTAATTTAATCTTTCTTAATCGAAACCTTAACTGGAATTGTTGCCGTACTTATATCCAATGGCTCACATTTCCATATTGTTCCATTTCTGTCTCCCCATCCACCCCTTTTAACCCATGACCCCTGATGCAATCAAAAGAAAATGATTGAGGTGGGATTGTGGAAAAGGGGATTACATTTGCACAATTAGGACTAATGTAACCTCTAGAATGTGACTTTAATTGTTCAGTTGCATTAACATAGTTGTCTACAGCTGAAACGAAAGAATAGATGGATCCTTTTATTTAGATCAGGGTTGAAGTGAATATAAGACCAAATCCAGACCATTAGCAGAGCCCTTGAGATCCAGACCCAGAGTTGTTAGTCCAAGTTATGAGTCGATAACATCACAAGTATGAGCCAGGGTTTCAGTGGAAGAGCATGTGAATTTGGCTGTTATGGTTCCTCAATTTAAGTTGATCCAAAAGCACATTCGTTTTACGTTATTCCATGTTCAACGGCGAAGCTAAGAAATGATTCCTCGACTTTGTTGTCTTTGGGAGGCGTTATCTGACTGCTGAATCAAACAAGGCGTTTGATACAAAGGGCAGAACAGCCTGACATAATAAATAAATGATACTCAACAAAACACATATGCAAACACATTTTTTATAGATATTTTGTTTAACTGTTCAAATTTTTTTTTTTTATCAGACCGTTATTTAATGTGTCAGGCTTTACGAGTAAAATCAGTACTTGAATTCAGATTCAAACAACTACAGTGGATTCTCTCTCACACACAATGGGTCTCATTAGTGAAGCATATACTGAACAATTTTTGTCTAAATAATTTGTACCTAATTATTGCATTCAAATCAGTTACATAAAATGTATTGCTCATGTTTCCTAAATGAGGCCCAGTTTCTAAAACTTGGTTTGGAGGGGAAAAACTGATGCAAACAAGACGCGAGTGATCAAGATTACTGAAATGATTTCCTATGTCTCCATGGGTTGGATTTCTTCAAGATTGGAAACCCAAAATGAGTCAAAAGCAATCGTTTCCCCTTAGTTTTATAATTAACTCCACTGAATATGTTTGTTATTGTTACGGAGTGTGGGATTGTAGTTTCTCTAACCCACTGAGGTTGAGCATGTTATGACTGTGCATGTACTTGCAGACTTTTTCAGTGCACGGAATGTATTAAACTTCACTGACACGTTACAGCACCGGCCCACCTTATGCCTGCTTCTATTATGTGTCTGAGCTAAGATAATGTTGCAATTGAATGATTTTTGCCCCTTTTGATGCTGTCACCTCTCTTTTAAGTTAGTATTGAGATTTCAGCTTTCAGACCTACTACAACTTGTCTTCCCCACTAAGCCCCACTGATGTTGTCTATTTTTTATAAAAAGCAACCCTCAACATTCACCCCTCCTTCCCTCTTAATGACCCTATTAATCAGAATGACTCATTCCTAAGGACTGTTCTCTAAAGAAGTCCTAACTTAAAAATAAAATCTAATGACTGAAATAATGCCTTCAAGTAAGGATGGATTGGTCTGTTTAGTTGTCTAGGTCCTGGTGAGGGAACAGGAAGCTTTGGGCTTCCTGTTGGAAGCTCACTGTTGAGGTGGACGTCCATTTTGTGGTCTACAGACTCTTGTTAGCACATCATTCAATATGAAAATCGTCTCACAAGATGCTAAGGTCTCATTGAAAGTAATTCCATGATGTCTATGTCAGTTGTCATGCTTTGAATGTTATTGTCATCTCAGGCTGGTGGCTCGGATGTGGAGCGTACCAAGAAAAAGAGACGGGGAGATCGATACTCTGTTCAAACGTCCCTCATTGTGGCGGCCCTGAAGAAAATACTTCCCATTGGACTAAACATGTGCTCTCCTGCAGACCAGGAGCTCATTAACCTGGCCAAGACACGCTATTCTTTGGTAGTGTGATCCCATCTATTTGTTTGTCTGTCTTAGGATGTTTTAATAAGATTTTACATGGAAACTTGTTGGTTGGTCACTAAACAGGTAAACTGAAGCAGACCTGTTGTGTTTTTGACCCATAGAAAGACACAAATGAGGAGGTCAGAGAGTTCTTGCAAAATAACTTGCACCTCCAGGGCAAGGTAAATGTATGTCTGATGTTAAAGTCCTTTTAAAAAGTTTTTTGCAGAAATGTGAATGCTAGCTCTCTCTCTCCTCAGGTTGATAACCCATCTATGCGCTGGCAGATGGAACTATATAAGGAAATGGCAGGAAAGGCAGAAGATGCAGATGCCCCAGAGAAAGTTGTGAAGCGGGTTCAAGAGGTCTCTGCAGTTCTCTACCACATTGAAGTGGTGAGTTAGAATTCCAAGGTCTGAAACTCCTAGTGCAACGCAAATAATGCTCATTTTGGTGACCGCTCACCCACACTGCTGCTATACTTAAGTATCCGACTCCAATTACTTCAGCTGTTTGAAGTCTAGACAACATAATATCCATTTCATCAACGCCTCAAGATAGTTGTTCTTTTTACAGACTGAGCACCCTTTCAAGTCCAAAACGATGGTTTGGCATAAACTGCTTTCAAAGCAACGACGTAGAGCGGTGGTGGCCTGTTTTAGGATGACTCCACTTTACAACCTGCCCAGGTGAGACAAGACACTGTCATACAACATAAGTACATGTTTCTGCACTAGTCACTCTAATTCATAGACTTAATTAAAGAGATAAGTGGATTAGAGAAGTTATATAAATGTTTATTGTCTCTCTTTCAGGCATAGAGCATGTAACATGTTCCTAAATGGGTACAAGCGAACCTGGATCCAAACCGAAGGATATTCCTTTGAGGACAGAATGATTGATGACCTGTCTGTATGTGCTCCCACATTAACAAAAATAACTGATACATTGTAGTGTGAAATAAATTTTGTGGAAAACATTTCCTGTTAGTTTGGTTTTTCCTTGTAGACGAATTTAGTAACAGATTTGTATTCTCAATGACGTAGAAAGCGATGGAGGAAAAAGAGGAGGAGGAAGAGGAAAAGGAGACAAAGCCAGACCCTCTTCATCAGCTCATCCTTCACTTTAGTCGCACAGCCCTCACCGAGAAGAGGTGAGACCTCTCCACACCTTTGATTAGTGAATGACGCATTTGGCTTCCGGTGCCAAAGTAGACGATCACATGACAAAAAACAGTGACTATTATGTCACCGGGGACTATTCAAGTTGTTCACATGGTCTTTTGGTGAAGTTATGTAATCATCCATTACAAAATAAAAACAATTTACAGATACTGTATCTCACAGAAGTGTGTACGCCCCACACATTTTTGTAAATATTTTGTTATATCTTTTCATGTGACAACTTTGCTGCAATGTAAAGTAGTGAGTGCACAGCTTGTATAACAGTGTAAATTTGCTGTCCCCTCAAAATAACTCAACACACAGCCATTCATATCTAAACCGCTGGCCAAAAAAGTGAGTACACCCCTAAGTGAAAATGTCCAAATTGGGCCCAAAGTGTCAATATTTTGTGTGGCAACCATTATTTTCCAGCACTGCCTTAACCCTCTTGAGCATGGAGTTCACCAGAGCTTCACAGGTTGCCACTGGAGTCCTCTTCCATTCCTCCATGATGACATCACGGAGCTGACTGATGTTAGCAACCATGCGCTCCTCCACCTTCCGTTTGAGGATGTCCCACAGATGCTCAATAGGGTTTAGGTTTGGAGACTTGCTTGGCCAGTCCATAACCTTTACCCTCAGCTTTTTAGCAAGGTAGTGGTCGTTATCGTGTTGGAATACTGCCCTGCGGCCCAGTCTCCGAAGGGAGGGGATCATGCTCTGCTTCAGTATGTCACAGTACATGTTGGCATTCATGGTTCCCTCAATGAACTGTAGCTCCCCAGTGCTGGCAGCACTCATGCAGCCCCAGACCCCAGACACACTTTTCTTTGTACTCCACACCTGGTTGCCGCCACACACTTGACACCATCTGAACCAAATAAGTTTATCTTGGTCTCCTCAGACCACAGGACATAGTTCCATGTCCTTAGTTTGCTTGTCTTCAACAAACTGTTTGCGGGCTTTCTTGTGCATCATCTTTAGTCAAGGCTTCCTTCTGGGACGACAGCCATGCAGGCCTATTTGATGCAGTGTGCGGCATATGGTCTGAGCACTGACAGGCTGACCCCCCCCACCCCTTCAACCTCTGCAGCAATGCTGGCAGCACTCATACGTCTATTTCCCAAACACAACCTCTGGAAATGACGCTGAGCACATGCACTCAACTTTTTTGGTCGACCATGACGAGGCCTGTTCTGAGTGTAATATGTCCTGTTAAACCGCTGTATGGTCTTGACCACCGTGCTGCAGCTTAGTTTCAGGGTTTTGGCAAACTTCTTATAGCCTACGCCATCTTTGTGTAGAGCAACAATTCTTTTTTTCAGATCCTCTGAGATTTCTTTGCCATGAGGTGCTATGTTGAACTTCCAGTGACCAGTATGAGAGAGTGAGAGCGATAACACCAAATTTAACACACCTACTCCCCATTCACACCTGAGACCTTGTAACACTAGCGAGTCACATGACACAGGGAATAAAATATTTACAAAAATGTGAGGGGTGTACTCGCTTCTGTGAGAGACTGTATCTAATGAATAGGTTTAGAAGTACTCTATAATGGACAGTGTTCATCAGTAATGCAACAGCCAGTTATACAGTTTAACAGTCATTATACAAAGAAATGTGACCACCACATACTATGATCTATAAATTATATTTCTAAATATGAATTTATAATCCAAAAATGATATGGTTTTTAGAGTTAGTAACAAAGAAAATAACTTTAGGATTTATTCAATTAGGATTTAAAATATAGACACGTTTTTATGTCTTTTATTTCCTTTGATTATTTTTCCCCTGCTTCTCTTCTGCCACAGTAAACTGGACATAGATTACTTATACATGGCATATGCTGATATCATGGCTAAGGTGAGACCTCTCTGTCTAATGGTTAACATATATCACAAATTAAGTAATTTATTTTATATATTTAAAATATTGTTACTTTACTGTAACTTGTAACTCTTCTCCATTTCCTTTAAGCACTTTTCTATTTGATCTTAGAAATTGTAATTGTTTTCAAATACATTGAAGTTTCCATTACAGGATCTCATGGTGTGTAACATTCTTTACATCCATCTCTGGTGAATTTAGAGTTGCCACATGGGTGAAGAGGATGAGGAGGGAGAGGAGGAGGAAGAGGGGGGAGATGAGGATATGTCCTTTGAGGTGCGACAGACAGAGATGGTAGGGGGAGTCCGGGGGCTGGGGACGGGGAAGACACAGAAGCGGTAGACCCGATTGACCTCCAAACCAACCACTGTATCATCATCCATTCACTCACATCCCATTTTATGTCTCTTTGTCCAGGCTGTGCTGTCTGTCTCTCCATCTGAATCCATCTAATATGTTTTATTACATTGCATTGCATCATCTTTAACATGTTTGTTTTTATACAATTGACATTAAACTTTGAGCCACCTACTAAACAAAAATTAACTGTGTAAGGAATAATTGACGACGGGCCGTTGAATTATTAGAAAAATAATGCACACCCGAGGCGGTGATGCGGCCACGACACGAAGCGGAGTGACCGTTACACCTCGGGTTTTCATTATTTTTTTAATAATTCAACGGCTCGGAAGTCAAATGATTCTGCTTATACTACGGTTGCCACACCTCAAGACATCGATCAGATGATATATTTCAAGGCATTCGTCCGATTTTTCTACTTAAATCGCTGTTGTGTGTAGGATTATTTCGTCCGCATCTCATATAAGGCCTCTCTTTGCTAATTCCAAAACATCATTTTAAACCATAACGGAGGCTTGAGCCATTGATAGCAGACTAATGCAGTTAATAACTAAGTTATGAGATAGAGAGAGAAATAGATTAATGTTACATCTGTGAGTCAGTGATCGGCAGCAATGTCTATAGTGAGACTTTAAGTTCATTTTCTTCACGAACAGCGTCGTTGTTGTTACCTCGCTTGTGAGACGTCATGTAGTTTTACGTTCTTAAACTATATTACTGATAAAATAATTGTGCTAACTACAATACTGCTTATGTTAAGGTGTATGCAAATTATATGTGAGACCTTTGAAATAACAGAAATCATTTTGCGAAGTGATATGGTCAGGTAATGCGGTCAAGAGAGCTGCCTGGAACTACGTTCGCTGTACGTTTCTCTGAAAATAATTGCACACCTCAGAACATTCGTCAGAAAATCAGATTCAAGCATTCAACGGCCCCGTAGTATAAATAAAACACAATGAATACATTTAAATACTATAAATAAAATGTAAAAACAGTAACCTATATTTATACCAAAAGAGCAGCATTATTATGATGTTATTGTGTTTAGTGGTTTAGGCTTAAGGATATTTATGATGCTTTTTGTTGTACCCTTCAGTGTTTGGATTACCTAAAGCTGAGCTGCAGCATGTGGTCATTTTCTAATGTCACAAAAATGAAGTTGATCATCAAATTTCATCAATTGGCTTTGAAGTTTTTAAGTCATATATAGCAATACTTTAAAGTGTAACAGATAAAAATATAAAAACAGAAATTATACAGTATAACATTATGACGTCATGAGGTAATTTTGAGACCTCAGTGTGTGAAAATTCACCTGTTGCAGCTTTGATGTCCAAAAGAAGCTATATCCTCAACATTTTTAATCATTTGTTGAATGACCTTTTTTAATCATTTTCTTGCTATGAGCTATAAGATTGATGTCAAATGAACGTGCAATTACTTATTCATGATATTTTACTTTGAGCAATAATAACTAGCGATAATTTATTTGTCATATTGTTTCTGTATGCTTTCTATTCTTACCTTGATTTCCTTTAACTCATTCACAGTAATCATGTGAAAGTGACTCACCACTGTTTTCTCAATATTACTGACATAGTATACTGACACACAGACTACAGTTAAAGCCAGAGCAGTGTCCTAGTCAGCACAAACACACACAGAGAGGAACAAACACACAGATGCACCTATAACGAAGTGGATTGTGCACGCCATACACACACACACACACACACACACACACAGAACTCGATCAGGCTGAGTATATATGTATAAACATAGGAAGAAGAAATGCACCATATATTCCACACTTTTGGGTGTTTACTTAGGTCAGGCTTACATGGGAGGGGGGTGGGATGGGAGGTTTGGGAGGGGGGTGTACTGTATTATGCATGCAGTAATTATAAGTTATGATTTATTGAATTTTTGGCAAAGCGAGCTTATGTAAGTAAACAACATTTGTATTTGCTTTAAAAAATGTCCCTCTGCTGTACTGTTTACATGTGTCTGCTATAAAAAAGCTTGCTTTTATTATCTGTTAATGATAACATTGTTATGGAATTGTATTTGCTAAAGTTAAACTATAATTACAATTCCAGTTTATTTCCAAATAAGCTGATGTTTGATGATGCTAGCTGGGTTAAGGGTTACGATTATTCTACTGAAGCACTTCCCCGAGTTTACAGTTCAATTTCCAGGAGACAGAGCTGTAGATGAGTAACACCTGCATGGTTCTTTGTTTGTGAAAGCCATCAGGAGAGTTTACTGTAGTCCAACGTTTGCTCTTATAGACAAACGTGAGAAATTAGAATGACTGTCCCAAAACTAACGATGGTGCGAATGATGGAAGCATGCTAAATGAAAATGACTGAAAGAGAAGAGAATTTTAGAATGTAAAACTAATAGTGCTGTCAAACGATTAATCGCATCCAAAATGAATCGCATCTGAATGTTTTCATAAATGTTTATTGTGTATATTTATTTTGTAAATGTAAATACACACGTAAAGCATATATGTTGAAAATTATATATTTATATTCATATAATTTATATAATATATAAATATATTTAATATGTAAATGTTAAATATTTGTCTTAAATATATACAGTGTCTCACAGAAGTGAGTACATCCCTCACATTTTTGTAAATATTTTATTATATATTTTCATGTGACGACACAGAAGAAATGACACTTTGCTACAATATAATGTTATAAGTAATCAGCTTGTATAACAGTTTAAATTGCTGTCTCCTCAAAATGACCACTTTTTGTGGCCAGTGGTTTAGACATTAATGGCTGTGTGTTGAGTTATTTTGAGGGGACAACAAATTTACACTGTTATACAAGCTGTACACTCACTACTTTTCTTCAGTGTTGTCACATGAAAAGATATAATAAAATATTTACAAAAATGTGAGGGGTGTACTCACTTCTGTGAGATACTGTACATGCCTGTGTGTTTATTTATATATACATAATAAATATACACGGTACACATATACATTATGAAAAAAAAACTTTTATTTTGGATGCGATTAATCACGATTAATCATTTGACAGCAAAAAAATAATCACATCAGCAGGGCCCAAATCATTTACAAGCACTCACAATCACCCGATCTTGCCTTAACAATGTTATAATCTCATTTTAACTCAAATAAATAAATGTTCACTTTGTGTTGTATAAGATATTTAGACAAACATTTGAGAAAGTCACTGAAAAGAATTGATGATACTGCTGAAAAGGAAAGTTGTAAATGTTAGCAGTGTTTGTGGTTGATGTGATGAAAGCCTCAGACAGTGTTTTGGGTTGCAATGGCAATAACTTCATACCCTCACTGCTGTCCTATGTCATATATAGTCTCTGTAAAAAGCAGCTTATACAATTAGAAATACCCAATAAGATTACAAATACAAGTTTTTTTTTCTTTGATGTAAATCTAAAAATTCCATCACCCAAAAGATAAGACTATTATAAATGACAAGTAATAACCGGCCAATAGAAAATTGAACGTTATTGCTTATAAAGAAAGATGATATTAGTGTTATTATTAGATGTCTGTAGTTGAATTAGAGGGTCAGGGAGATTGAGCAGAAAGAACAGATTGTAAGAAAGAAGAAATGTTAAGGCTTTCAGACAGTTCAATTTTGCCATCTTTAACCCTATAGGAGAAAGAGATGGAAAAGCAAAGACTCCTCTACCAGCAGTCACGTCTCCACAATAGAGGGGCCGCTGAGATGGTTCTACAGATGATTAGTGCCTGCAAGGGTGCATTTTCACCTCTTTTTAAGTCTTTTCTTTTTTTAAAGCACTTTGGTCTCCATTTATTTTAAAATGATTTTCTTCCTGTTCAGGTGAGACTGGTTGCATGGTCTCTTCCACCCTAAAACTTGGTATTTCCATTCTGAATGGCGGGAACAGTGAGGTCCAACAGGTTAGATAAAAGTCATCTGCATGAAGGCATGACAGTGAATTAGACCCTAAACTAATGCTAGATGTAACGGCATTGGTAAATTGCTTGCAGAAAATGCTGGACTATCTGAAAGACAAGAAAGATGTGGGTTTCTTCCTCAGTGTCCAGGCTCTAATGCAGACCTGCAGGTATATTCTGAATGGGAGCTGTTGTCACCTCACATTCATATTAGTTAAACGATTCATTAAATCAGTGTTTGTGCCTCTTTTGCAGTGTTTTGGACCTGAACGCCTTTGAGAGGCAGAATAAAGCAGAGGGTCTAGGTATGGTGTCAGAGGAGGGAACAAGTAAGTTATATGAATGATTCTTTTCATCAAGAATAATACCACAATATTGTCGAAACGAAGATCAGTTGAGTCCTATCAAATGTAATTTTGCAAGTACAGAGTAACTGTAGCATATTGAGATTGTTGAATCCATAAACATGTAGAATGGGTATTTTGGCTCCAAAATGAGATACAGCATCCAAGTATTCAGTCATCCATCTGTAATAATACACATTTGGTCATTCTAACATGGAAATGCACATCATTTGTTAAACAAATATTTCAATTGAATAAATCAATTGTAACCATATTGTCATACAGTCTTACCATCTCCAAATGTAATAATCTAGTCTAATATGATGTCATTAAACAGATTATGATATTGCCCATGAATAATTCCCTTTTCATTCCATGTCATCTGTTTGCCGTCTACTCACCATCCCTCTTTTTCCATAACCATACTTTTGTCCCCCATCTCTTTTCATTCTTCCTTCCTTTCACGGGCCTCAGACATGAAGCTAGAGCGGGGTAAATAATGCCTCTGTCCATCTATATTTCATTTCTCTCTTGCTGTCACTCCTATCTGTCCTTTTACCTCTTTGGAATCATTTTTGTTTGAAGTCTTGCTTTTGGCGTTTTGGAATTGATATATATATATATATATATATGAATCTTATCGCTCAAGGATTTGTAAAAACAACTTTCAGTCACAGAGCAAATGCAGATTGCAGTACAGTATATCTAAATTACTGTACAGTTATACACACCAACACAGAATGTGACTGAAGTGTTTTTCTTTCTCCCCTTGAGTGCTGAAACAGATCTACTGTAACTCTAGAACTCTACATTGTGTATTATCTATAAAAAAATAGGAGTTTAATTATATAATAAATATATGCTGCATTTTAGTTTAGTAAAAACAAGCAACAACAAAACATTTAGTAAAAAGCTAAACATTTAATAAAAAGCAAAAAACATATTCGTAATGTTGGTTTTTGCATTAATAAATTTAGTTTTTACATTGAAAAAGGTCTAAACCTTCGTATGATGGCACTAAAATGCTTAAATTGAGAATATGTGTTTTGTTCCTAACAAATACATATAACTTACCAAATCCTGCCATTGGTTATGAATTAAACCATATATGATCTAACTCTGTCTTGGCTTCACCATTTTTGCACCTAATATTGCCCTTAATGCCCTCTTATATTTACCCCAGCTGAGACAATGACTTGAGGTCACAATTAATCGAGTAATCAGCCATTATCAAAAACGGTAGGTTATATTAGCGCACAGCAGTTTAACATTGTGAATTTGAAGTTATTAGCAAACAGATCATTCCATGCTGAAGGCTTTGAATGAATGTGATTTTCATGAATTTAGCATTGTTTATTGACCTTCTCCTTACCTGCCCAAACACAGCTGAGGTTTAGGATTGCAGTAGGTCTGTCCCGCATGCTGAAGTATCGTTTATGTCAGGGCTTCATGTTGTAATTAATCCCCCTGTGTGTTTGTGCCACAGTATATGTGATTATATATCAGTGTTCTTATATCTGTGTTCATATATGCACATTGTTGTGTATGTGTATAGTTCATGTATATGTGTTGTGTTATTGGATAAAGTGATTTTGTAATGTGTCTCATTTTGTGCTGCTATAATTCAGTCTAAGTCAAAGAGCTAGTGATTACACAAAATCTCATTCTGCTCTCTAGTTCACAATGAAGTGAATCATTCAATATATATGAGCAGCTTATGCTCACTGGTGTTGTCTGGGATTTAGATGGGACAATTTGGTTAGTATACGTAATACTGAACTGGGCAGTGGAATGAAACATAAACAACTAAATTTCCTGCTTATCTCTTACAGAAAGGGATGAAAATATTGCTGTTTTCACTAACATTATAACATGATAGATTTGAGGTTTTTCTCTTAGCTTTTAAAACAATCGCTCTCTTCCACTTACTTTAACTATTCAGTTCTAATCAGATTGCTGCTACACTAAACCTGTGATCAGTGTCACAACATGTTCACCGATATGTGATGTGTTGCCACATATTTCCTTCCTTTGCATAGGTGAGAAGGTCATGGCTGACGATGAGTTCACTTGTGATCTCTTCCGCTTTCTGCAGCTCCTCTGTGAGGGTCACAACAATGGTGGGTCCCGAATCTGCATGTACAGTAAAATGCAGTGAACATGAAAAAATGTACTGTGATTTATTGCAGTTTGTTTTAAAGGGTTAGTTCACCCAAAAATGACAATTCTGGCATTAATTACTCGCCCTAATGTCATTCCAAACGCGCAAATCCGTGAGCTCTCTGGCCCTGCATAAACAGCAATGCAACTGGAATGTTCCATCGATAAAATAGTCCATATGACATCAGTGGTTCCGCAATTTCACAAAGCTGTGAGAATATTTTTTGTGTGCAAAAGAAACAAAAATAACTTTATTCAACAATTCTTCTCTTCCAAATCACGTATTCCACCATTATGAGAGTACCACGGTGCATGTGCATTGCTTTCCTCTGCACAACACATGTGTGTGGTGCTCCTAACGTAGAACAGGCCTGCGCTGCACCTTGTTTACAGATTTCATCAAACATCTTCATTTGTTCTGAAGACGAACGAAGGTCTTACGAGTTTGGAACCACATTACCAAATTACAGTTTTTGGGTGAACTATATCTTAAATTTCTTGAAATTAATCTTAAATTTAAACACCATCATATTGTTCGAAACCTGTAAAACATAAAGTGAGAATTTGAAAAGCCGAGTTTCAGGATTTTAGGCAATGTAATTGTTGTACTGATTGTATGTTTAACCAAGTTTACCTCACTTAAGACTTCCAGAACTACCTGAGAACACAGACAGGCAGCACCACCACCATCAATGTCATTATCTGTACAGTGGATTACCTGCTTAGACTACAGGTGATGTCATTTTGCCCTTGAAAACTGACCAATTTAGACATAGTTAAGTACTCTTGACTGATTAAGTGTTACTTTAAATTATGATATCTGCACACTTATTGTGGGTGTTTATTTTCTCGTTCCAGGAGTCTATCAGTGATTTCTACTGGTATTACTCAGGAAAAGACATCATAGATGATCCAGGCAAAAGGAACTTCTCTAAAGCTATGACTGTGGCCAAACAGGTGTTCAACAGCCTTACTGAGTATATCCAGGTACATTACATTGTTTCTTTGATCAATGGCATTCATATTTAATTATTGTTTATATTACATATTGTTTATATATCATATTGTTTTGGTCTCTAGATAGCTTTTACACAACACTTTGAATGTTTGCAGAGTTGAATGGTAGAGTTTTCTCCTTAGACAAAATGTACTTTAATTTTTAAAATGTAATTTCCTCTAAAATCATACACTTAGGATATGGCTGTATTTAAGTTGTCCTCCTGTCTCAGGGTCCCTGCACAGGAAACCAGCAGTCCCTGACCCACAGTCGTCTGTGGGATGCTGTGGTGGGCTTCCTGCACGTGTTTGCCCATATGATGATGAAACTGGCTCAGGTAACCCATCTGAACTTGATTCCTCTGTTGATCTACACATTTCTTATGTTGATTCTATCTGAATGCATTAGATCACACACTTTCCCAAGTAGCAAATGTGTGTAATTTCTACTAAATAAGCTTATTTATTACTTTAATGGCTGATAGAAAGAGCATGGAAATGAAACTGTAGTAGTTGCGTATGTATAGCAGAAATGTTTTTAATTAATAGATTACATGCTAAATCAAGGAACATATTACATTCCTTTTTCAACTTTAAATGACTAGTATGTTGGAATGTAATATTGTTTCTACTCTCTATGTTTTACTAATTAATTAAACTGTTTTTCATATGCCGTATGCAGGGAAGAGTATGTATCACTCTATTTATCTATTGAAGTGATTGTATTTGAGTTTTCCCCTTATGTTCCAGATTCCCAAATCCAGGTTGTTTGAACCCAATTGGTCTTTTTACACAAAATCTATTTTTTACTCTTCATTTAACATGCCAATTTTTTGTAACATTTCTGTTAAAAAAAAAAAACATTCTGCCGAGTATGCAACCAAGTTGGTCAAACAGCCTGAGAAAATGGATGGCAGTTAACATTACCCAGAAAAACCACGTGTTTTCAGCTTTATGTGAATAAAAAGTGTTTTGCCTCTTCTACAGTTCTGCCTTTGGTGTGCTGTTTGACTTTTTTTTGTCATGATCTCTTGTGTGTATGGAGTGTTACTCCTTCTTGTAATTATCCCCTGTTATTGTTACTGCATGCATTAACCTACATTTAAATGTTACAACTTTTTACATTTTCATCAACCAATCTGAAAAGGTAACATTTCTTATAAAGTATGTATTTGCTGATGTATTTATTTTGTGCCCATACCCTTATACAGTAAGTCATACTCTCACAAATAATGATGTGTTTTCCCCTTTTTATAAATATATTTTCTTCTAGTTTTGTATATACATTTTAGGCTTTTTTATAAATCTGCTGCTTTAGATTATACATGTACATTATATATTATACAGTATATAATTCCGTTTTCTTGTAGGATTCCAGTCAGATTGGTCTTCTGAAAGAGTTGTTAGACCTTCAGAAAGATATGGTGGTCATGTTATTGTCTCTGCTGGAGGGTATGAAGAAAATCTTGAATTTATGTTCATCAGTTTCACATCATTCTTAGACCTGATTAGCCTGTATGACTCTGTATTTTTCAGGTAATGTTGTAAATGGCACCATTGCTCGCCAAATGGTGGACATGCTAGTGGAGTCCTCCAGCAATGTAGAAATTATCCTTAAATTCTTCGACATGTTCCTCAAGCTGAAGGACATTGTTGCATCTGATGCATTCCGCGACTATGTGACAGACCCCAGAGGTTTGATATCCAAGAAGGATTTCCAGAAAGCCATGGACAGCCAGAAGCAGTACACACCTGCAGAGATCCAATTCCTGTTGTCCTGCTCTGAGGCAGATGAGAATGAGATGATTCATTATGAGGACTTTGCCAATCGTTTCCAAGAGCCTGCAAAAGACATTGGTTTTAACATAGCGGTGCTGCTAACCAACCTTTCTGAACATGTTCCTCATGATGCCCGGTTAAAGAACTTCCTTGAACAAGCTGAGAGCGTTCTGAACTATTTCCGCCCATTCTTGGGGCGTATCGAGATAATGGGTGCCAGCAGGAAGATTGAGAGGATCTACTTTGAGATCAGTGAGGTGAATCGTAAGCAATGGGAAATGCCTCAAGTCAAAGAGTCCAAGCGGCAGTTCATATTTGACGTGGTCAACGAAGGTGGCGAATCAGAGAAGATGGAGCTTTTTGTCAACTTCTGTGAGGACACCATCTTTGAGATGAATATCGCTTCACAGATTTCAGAGCAGGATGAGGAGGAGAAAGAAAAGGACGATGAGGAGGAACCTGAAGGAGGAGATGGAGGAAGCGGTGGAGATGAAGAGGGAGGTGGAGAGGAGGGCCAGCCAGAATCAAGCTCTGCCTTTTCCGATTTCATCCAAAGCATAATGAATTTCCTGAGCATGTTTACCTTTAGGAATATTCGCAAAAAGTACCGTAGGCTCAGGAAGATGACCATCAAGGAAATTGTGGTCAAGCTTGCTACCTTCCTATGGACAATCCTCATGGGCATCCTCTATTTAATTTACAGTTTGTGTAAAGGTTTCTTCTTGCTCATCTGGCATACACTTTTTGGAGGTGGCTTAGTTGAAGGGGCCAAGAAAATCACCGTGACTGAGTTGCTGGCTAGCATGCCGGATCCCACGCAGGATGAGGTGCACGGAGACCTACCGGGAGAACCAAGGGGCGGAGAAGAGCAGGATACAGGAGGGATAACAGACTCATTGGAAGTAGGAGGGGGAGAGGAGGAGGATGAGGACATCCAAGAAAAAGATGGTGGGAAGATTCCTGGTATTGATACTCCTGGTGGACTTGGAGATATGGGTGAAACGACCCCCGTGGAACCGCCAACTCCAGAGGGCACTCCATTACTGAAGAGGAAAAAGGTATGGTGTTTCTTTAATTCTTCGTGTTCCTTCACCAATTGTCTATACAAAGACTTGTAATTGTATGTGTCATGTTGGTCCTTGTTTTTTATGCTGCAGCAACCAGAAGAAGCAGGACCCGAACAGCCTCCTGCTGTTGAAGAACCTCCTCCTGAGCCTGAGAAAGCAGAGTGAGTGACTCCCAAATGAAGGGAAAACAGGACATTCTGTTGTTTTTCTAGACATATTTACCATTTTAAAGACCATCTTCCATGTGTAACAGCACTGAGAATGGAGAGAAGGCGAAGAAGGAAGCAGAAGTCAAGCCTGAGGCCACCCCAGAAGAACCAAAACCTGAGAAAGCCAAAAAGGAAAAGAAATCGGTCAAGGGAGCAGGATTTGAGCTCTGTAATGAGTTGGATGTTCAAAGAAATAAATTCATGGTAGGAAAAAAAAGTTTAATCTTTGAGTTTTAGTTTCAGGTTTAGTTACAGTTTACGGGTTTTGATTTTCTGTTAATTTCCACTTCCATCTACAGAACTGTTTGTCCCGTAACTTCTACAACATTCGTTTCCTGGTTTTGTTCATCACCTTTGCCCTGAACTTCATTCTTCTCTTCTACAAGGTTGGAAAGCCTATTTTAGATTTTCACACCGTTTTTCTTGTTTAATTTGTGCATTATTTAGATTTCTAGGCTTGTTTACATGTGCTTGTGTTTAAATGTTTGTTTAATTCAAAAAGGCATGCCTCGCTATAATTTTACTTTCAAATGCAAGTAGATATAAAAATAAAAATAAATATTCCTGTTAAGACTGTTTTTAAGCCTCCATTTTTTTTCTCCAGGTATCTGATACTCCTCAGATTAGTGATGAGTTTGATGGCTCAGGTATGTTTGAAGGCTCTGGGCTGTTTGAAGGCTCTGAGCTTCTTGAAGGCTCTGGGGAGGACTTTGAGGGCTCTGCTGGAGAGGATGGAGGTGATGATGATGATGATGAGGGAGGTCCTGTGTATTTTTTCCTGGAAGAGAGTACCGGATATATGCAGCCCGCTTTGTCCTGCCTGGCAATTGTGCACACCATCATCGCTTTCATATCAATCATTGGATACAACTGTCTCAAGGTTTGAACCACTAGATTGACATTTTAGCTCTTGTGTCATTATCAGTCTTGATTCAGGTTGTTTTTATTTAATTTTGAATATGTGCTATCAATTATTTGTGCCATCAATAAGTTATCATGATGCTGTGGTCTATTAGATTCCACTGGTCATCTTTAAGAGAGAGAAAGAGCTAGCAAGAAAGCTGGAGTTCGATGGTCTTTACATCACTGAACAGCCGGAGGATGATGACATCAAAGGCCAATGGGACAGATTGGTGCTAAACACACCGTAAGTGTTGAGCTTTCATTATGGAGCTGTTTCTCACAAAATAGATCTGGTTGACTAAAATGAAAGTTGAGCTAGATTCTGTTTTGTGGTCAAATTGGTTTTGCACATATATGTCCCTAATGTATGTCTCTTTAATAGACTAGTAAGTGTTCATTAGCAGACCCAGCCAATTGTGGTCATAGTTTTTCTTGGAAATGTTTTTATTAAAACTCTTTATCATTGTTGTAGCTCCTTTCCCAACAACTACTGGGACAAATTTGTTAAGCGAAAGGTAAACAGATTTTCTTCCTGTTCATTGGTGTGTAGGTTTAAAATGAGTGTGTTTATGAAGCCGCATTGTTCTCGTTCCCTTTCGCAAGGTTCTGGATAAATACGGAGATATTTATGGCCGTGAGCGAATCGGAGAGCTGCTGGGTATGGATCTGGAATCGCTGGATGTCAGCAAACAACAGACAGACAAGAAACACGAAGAGCCAGACAATTCTATGCTTGCATGGTATTAAAAATACATTACAAGTGACATATCATTCTGTGGCATTTTAAGATATTACATTTAGATGATGTGTTATATCTTTGCCACAAGTGGTACCAAACAGAATTACAAAAAATGTGAAATGCTCCTGTCTGCTATTGGTCAGCCATACAGATAATCTTTAAAACTACACTACTGTCAAAGCAATGTTTTCATATGAGATCGAGTATTAGATTTGTTCTTCGATATTATTTTTCAGGCTCACTGCCATTGACATTAAGTATCAGATCTGGAAGTTTGGAGTTGTGTTTACAGACAATGTAAGTCTGCATCTACAGTATTTTCTAAAATAGCTGACTTTGCAAAACAAAGTTCATGTCAAGTGTACTAAAGTGTTCTTTATTTGCAGACTTTCCTCTACCTGGTTTGGTACACGATTATGTCACTTCTTGGACATTACAACAATTTCTTCTTTGCTTGTCACCTGGTGGACATCGCGATGGGTGTCAAGACCCTGCGTACAATTCTTTCTTCGGTCACACACAATGGAAAACAGGTACATTCAGTTCAAAAGCTCAAACTGTTTCTGAAAATCTGTACTTACAGTGGGAAAAAAATAATTTTATCCCCTGCTGATTTTGTACTTTTGCTCACTGACAAAGAAATGATCAGTCTATAATTTTGATGGTAGGTTTTCTTTGAACTGTGAGAGACAGAATAACAGCAACAAAAAAATCCAGAAAAGTATAAAAAGGAGGATTTTGTCCCACTCCTCTTTGCAGATCCTCTCCAAGTCATTAAGGTTTCGAGGCTGACGTTTGGCAACTCGAACCTTCAGCTCCCTCCACAGATTTTCAGACTGGCTAGGCCACTCCAGGACCTTAATGTGCTTCTTCTTGAGCCACTCCTTTGTTGCCTTGGCTGTGTGTTTTGGGTCGTTGTCATGCTGGAATACCTCTACGACCCATTTTCAATGCCCTGGCTAGCTTCAATGCCCTGGCCCTGACAGTACATGGCCCCGTCAGTCGTCCCTTTGATGCAGTGCAGTTGTCCTGTTCCCTTAGCAGAAAAACACCCCCAAAGCATAATGTTTCCATCTCCGTGTTTGACGGTGGGGATGGTGTTCTTGAGGTCATATGCAGCATTCCTCCTCCTCCAAACACAGTGAGTTGAGTTGATGCCAAAAGCTCGATTTTGGTCTCATCTGACCCCAACACTTTCACCCAGTTCTCCTCTGAATCATTGGCAAACTTCAGACGGCCTGTACTGTACATGTGCTTTCTTGAGCAGTGGGACCTGCAAGATTTCAGTCCATCACGGCGTAGTGTGTTACCAATTGTTTTCTTGGTGACTATGGTCCCAGCTGCCTTGAGATCATTGACAAGATCCTCCCGTGTAGTTCTGGGCTGTTTCCTCACTGTTCTCATGATCATTGAAACTCCACGAGGTGAGATCTTGCATGGAGCCCCAGATCGAGGGAGATTGACAGTTATTTTGTTTCTTCCATTTGCGAATAATCGCACCAACTGTTGTCACCTTCTCACCAAGCTGCTTGGCGATGGTCTTGTAGCCCATTCCAGCCTTGTGTAGGTCTACAATCTTGTCCCTGACATCCTTGGACAGCTCTTTGGTCTTGGCCATGGTGGAGAGTTTAGAATCTGATTGATTGATTGATTGATTGATTGATTGATTGATTGATTGATTGATTGATTATCTTTTATACAGGTAACACGCTGAGATTAGGAGCACTCCCTGTGAGAGTCTAATCTCAGCACCTTATCTGTATAAAAGACACCTGGGAGCCAGAAATCTTGCTAATTGATTGGGGATCAAATACTTATTTCACTCATTAAAGTGCAAATCAATTTATAACTTTTCTGGATTCTGTCTCTCACTGTTAAAATTAGCCTACCATTAAAATTATAGACTGATCATTTCTTTGTCAGTGGGCAAACGTACAAAATCAGCAGGGGATCAAATAATCTTTTTCCCACTGTTACACCAGTTGACTCTGTTGGGTTGTTTCAGCTGATGATGACTGTGGGTTTGCTGGCTGTGGTTGTGTATCTCTACACTGTGGTGGCCTTTAACTTCTTCAGGAAGTTCTACAATAAGAGCGAGGATGGGGATGAGCCGGACATGAAGTGTGACGACATGATGACGGTTGGTCACTGCATTATACAACATTATTGGTGTTAAATTGTTTTTTTTTCTCCTTGTCTAATAATGCCTTTTTGAGTTGCAACAAAAAAAATGTAAAACATTTTGTTGGTGGTTGAACACATTTTCTGCAATTCTTCCCTAACCAAACACCTGCTGTATAATCCAAAAAATCTCTCTCTCTTCACAGTGTTATCTGTTCCACATGTATGTGGGTGTGCGGGCAGGTGGCGGTATAGGAGACGAGATTGAGGACCCAGCAGGGGATGAGTATGAACTCTATCGGGTGGTTTTCGACATCACCTTCTTCTTTTTCGTCATCGTCATCCTGCTAGCCATCATTCAAGGTGAGACTCATGTTTCTATTCAACTTCGCCTAGCAAATCTACCACATTAAACCTTACATTTCAGAGATTTATGGCTGGCTTTGAGATTTCATTTTCTGGATTAGATTGAAAACACTGCACTGCAATTCACTGGATGTTTGTCTGCACAGGTCTGATCATCGATGCTTTTGGTGAGCTGAGAGACCAACAAGAGCAGGTCAAAGAAGACATGGAGGTACTGTGATCTTTACTTTTTGATGAAAAAAAATACACATTAAGTTTTTTTATTCTTATCGATGTGTCTGATTTTACGCTTTGCATTGCTTCTCCAGACCAAATGCTTTATATGTGGTATTGGGAGTGATTACTTCGATACAACGCCACATGGCTTTGAGACGCATACGCTTGAAGAACACAACCTGGCCAATTACATGTGAGCGATTCGGTTTCTGAATGTTAGACAATCTCTCCATCTTCAGACAAACTAAAATAATGTTTCTCTCTTCACTAGGTTCTTCCTGATGTACTTAATCAACAAGGATGATACTGAGCACACTGGGCAGGTAAGACATGTCAAAATGTTCATAACTGATAAACATAAAAAGCAATCTAAATATAACAGACGTGTATGTGTGACAGGAATCATACGTGTGGAAGATGTACCAGGAGAGATGCTGGGATTTCTTCCCTGCTGGAGATTGCTTCAGAAAACAATATGAAGACCAGCTTGGATAAACACTTTTCTGTTTTGTACGTAGCCTTTAACAAAGATAGTATGATATTTGTGACAATCCATGTTTTATGTAAAATTTTACATAGAAATAGACTTGCACAATACCAGATCATTATAATTATATACACTCAAAATGCATGCTATTTATTCATAGAAAGTGTTTTTGGGTCATTTTTAAGTAACTGCTTGTGTAAAATGTTAATGTGCCCTGAGACCTATTCTAATGATTCTTCAGCGTGCGCCACTATCTTTATTACATAAATTGTCAAATGTTAATGTATTTGATGTTCTTGCAGTTTATGTTAAGCATCCCACTTCAAGATCAGCTCAAAATCTACTGTGAAAAAATAAGATGATTTTATCAAAATATCCAAGTAGTCATCACAGACATTGTGAAAAGTTTAATCTTTTTATTCAGATATTATAAAAGCATTACATTCTTGAAGCATCATATTTGTCTTTAAACATATAATCATCTTAAAATGGTAAATTCACATTCTAAATGTCTCAAAACTATGTTGAATGTTTATCATTTCATTTATTGAAATTTTAACAGAGTACTACAGATTAGCAAAACGCTAAAAGTGCACAAATAAATCCTTATGAAAACAATGGATAGACAATTAATCAACATACATTTATACCAATGTACTACCAATGTTGTTTCATTTTAAGATTTCAAGTGCCTTTTATGATATGGTATGATTAAGATATGATACGTTTAAAATAAAATATATATTGCAAGAAAAATAAAATAATCTAAAAGTCCAATTTCAGAGCAACTGGTCTAGTCTAAGTGAAACCTCTGCAGTTACATAAAAGATTGCTGGCAGCATGAATCACTAATAGCACTCGGCTAAATAATCAGATAATACATAGGTTGGTGGGTGATGGGATTTCCCAAAAGTACACAATTTCGATTCTAGAATATACTTTGTACTAAGTACATGTTATCACAGACACATCTTACACTTTGATACAACGGTCACTGCTTGCAAAAATGCTAATTTCTCAAACGCCTTGCTTCCGGCTACGCTACAGAGACCTCACCTACATTACTGTGTAAAACAGCAAACATAACACTGAGGAAAATACCTTTGACACACAAATAACCACTATGCTGCAACTCCACCTGACTTAATACAACAAAAACCAACTCCAAACTATATAAACACAAAAAAGAACACAATTCCGGTTACAAACATTACATTACCCTGCTTAAACATGAGAAAAAGAAACAATTAAATGTTATCATTCCTTGTTTGGAGTTTATTTTGTATTTTATTTTTTAAAGTGCAATTTTTTTTTATGCAAATACTGGATTTGACCGGAATTTATCATATAACACATTCAAAACCCTCTTTTTATGTGTAAATGTTTTTCTTTTCAGGATTTTAGTTTCAAAACTGAATTTCAATGACACTCATTTCTAAACTCTCAACTTTACTTGCCTCCGATTAAGACGATGATTTAGACTGGATTATCCACTTGTGATAGATCTTGGGTTTCTATGGTGTCAGAAGATCCAGGTATGGTGGAGGCTGATGAGTAGCTATCCATGCACTGGTAATCTGACGACAGCTCTGTTGGGTTTGAGAGGATGCTTTCGCTGTCAGTGCTGGACTGGGACACTATCCTGTACTCACGCACAGGACAGGCACGCTCTGTGAAATTGGGCTTGAAGCCGTTCTCCAGATCTTTTGGCATGGACAGCCATTTCTGCATGACAAAAAAAGATTGCATCTCACATTCCCTCTTTATCACTATGGATTAAAGAACAAATGAAAGCATAAAACTGTTACTTACCTCAACATTGCCATCATAATTGTCAAAAAGTCTGCAAGGTAATTGCGTACATTTAAGTCCTGCATTTGGTACCACTGGTATTAAAATGATTCTTAACCTAAGGAAAGCCAAATATGAACACCAACACTATATTGTGGAAAATGTAACTGTTTAAAAATGGCTGAAGGACAAAAACGAATTCAAACCTCTCGCTATGGACGAGCAAGCAGGACAGTATGATGAGAATTACTGAGGCTCCCGCTGTACACAGCACCAGTGACATCACAGACATGTTAAGCGGATCTGGGGAAAAGAGTTGCCATTAATGCCACAGCTGTAGTTTTCAGAATTGTGTTTTCAATTAAGCCCAAATCTTTGCAAACATATAACATGTTTGTTTTTAGTACAGTAAAAAAGCGGGCCTGTAACACCCCACTTACAGTCTTCGCCACTTGAGACTTTGCACATGACAGGAAGATTGTCCCAGGTATGAAAAATACCAAAGTTCAGTGCCCTTAATGCACTTCTGAGTGGTATTTGAGGCTAAATGTATCACATCATATTTTATTTGTATTTTGTAAAAGGTTTACAACATTAAACAACATTGCTAAATTGTGTCATCTGTTACATAGGCACTACTGAACAGCAATCTGAAGTACTGAATATCTAAATGTGCAAATAACAATGAAGAACTTTATACATTTTTACCACACTATACAGAACATAATTCAAGTCAACAAGTGGTCAAGTGCAATGACTGCAAGTGTGGGTATCGGTACAGGCCTTGTGCACCTTATCTTGCAATGCGGGAAGTCAGTCATTTTCTTTGAATATACCTTATCTAGCAATAAGTAAATATCAGATTTTAATATTTAGTATTGTAACAGGAAGGAATGGCAGAAATATGTAAAAAATAAAAGATATGTTAGGATTATTTAATTCTGTCATAGTGAAGTAACAGTCAGAAACTACGCTTTTAATCATGAGCACTAAAATCTTACACCTAACTTATATTAATCATCAAATGAAAACATGAAACTGGTTGTGGAAAGATTTTATGACTCTTTCAACATGTAAATCTATTTTAAAAAGGGGGCATTGCCCCCTCAGAAAGAACTTGTGCCCCTTCAGTTTTCTTGACAAACTTATTTATTCAAACCGTTAATGGATGATTAATTGGAGGAGCATAGGCACCGTCTACAGAGCGCATAAAGTTGTGTTCACTGTGAGCAGTTGTGAGCAGATCAATCAGCATCTGACTTGAAGCAGTAGGCTATAGAGCAGCCATCCTCAAATCCGGCCCACTCCTGCAGAGTTTAGCTCAAACACAGCTGAGCATGCTAATCAGCGTCTTCAAGATCATTAGAAAATCACAGGTAGGTGAGTTTGATCAGGGTTGGAGCTAAACTCTGCAGCAGACTGGCCCTCCAGGGAAAGATTTGAGGAACCCTGCTATAGAGCCAATCAAAGTAGGCTTTCGCAAGAGCGATTCGCGAGCAGATGCGGGTTACGGTCATCGTAGTTTCTTCAGCATGGCTGACCGCATGAGCTCTGATGATGACAGCTAATTCATGATTTACCAGACTCACTCACTGTATTTCATCCCGTGCTTTAATAGGGTTATAGGGTTAATATTGATCAAGGGCAGGTGTTGTGCCCATTTTCGACCCCCTGCCAAATTATTACCCCATTGGGTTAATATTACTCTCGTTGAAATCGCTATTTGATTGCCTAATCCTAACCCCACCCCTCCCCCACACCTAACCCTAAACCTACCAATACTAGGGAGGTAATCATTTGGCAGGGGTAAGAATTGGGCACTACACCGGCCCTGATGCTAGGCAGTTAAAGCACCGAGACTTGTAATACGGATAAGATCAATTACCTGAGGTGTTGTTGGGCTTTTCATTTTTCCAGTAGACAGGCTCACTCCAGTCGCTCCAAAACTTGGACTCTCCACAGGATGACCCTATTCGAGCCCTGACCTGGAACTCGTAGCGTTTTTTTGAGGGAAAAGGCAAATTGAAGAAGGTCCTGATGTCTGGATTGGTGTTCTAGGGAAGAGATGTAAACTTTGCCGTTTTATGTTTGGTTATCAGACGACCACAAGGTGAGAATGCAAAACAATGATAATTTGTACAACACGGTCTTCGAAATTGATTAGTCTATAGTCGTCAACAGTGTTGGGCTAGTTACTCCAAAATTGTAGTATATTACTCATTCCTAGTTGCTCCTTTCAAAAGTAATATTGTTACTTTACTAATTAGTTTCTGGCAATAGTAATTAGTTACATTACTTATTCTTGACGTCCTACAGAAGTTGCAACTGTATCTTCCACATAAAATTCTTCTATAATGTTACTAATAACATATTTCTGCCTCATCATTTGACCAAAATCCACATTGGATCACAGTCAGAAGTTATTACAAACACTCAATAGGGATTGATAGTGACACTGGGGTAGTAGTGTTGTATTAATCTCATTATTTTTCATGTGTAGCTTAAAGCTAATTGTAATTTCTCAGTTATCCATATACGATTATATTTCATCATGCATTTTATCAAATCACATAAGTTTGTAAGAAACTGTTTAATTTTCCAAATATCTTTTTAATTATAGTAATATAATGCAGCACATGCTGATCGGAGGGATGCGGGTGGGATGTAATGCCAGAGTAAAGTAAAGCCACAATTTATACAACAGTGTTCACATCATCTTTTTTCCTGACAAAATCAATATAATGCAATATTTCTATCTGCTGAATATAAGCTTTTTCATATTCCAAGCTTGCCTGCTGCACTGGGGACATCACATGCATGTGCAAGTCGTGAAAATTATGAAAATAAATCTAGGAATTATTTGATTGTTGGATTTTAAATCAGCAGGGTTGAGGCATTAAAAAGTAACTTAGTAACTAAGCTGTTTAATGGATAGTAACTGTAATATTATTTCTGAAATCTTATTAGTAATTAGTTACACTACTATTTACTGCAAAATGTAATATTATTACGGTAAGTTACAAGTAACTAGTTACAGTCCCAGTTACTAATAGTCAACCACTGGGACTTTCTCTTTTATCCCATGCAAATCACTTTACCATTAATAAGCAGCTCCAACAAGATAACAGAAAAAAGCCATTCAGTGTAATAGTCAAATCTCCAAATAAAAAAATAAATGAAAATAATATTGTCAGGCATATTTAGATCAAGAATCATTAGAGGACATAAAAATACTTTTTAAGGATCACAATGAAAAATTAATTAATTAATTTGTATTTAATTTTTATAAAAACAGTAGTAAAGTAGACACTTTAGTTACATTTAATATGTGTTGTGTATATAAAACCACTTCTGTACATTTATTTTGATGTGATTTCAGTATCAACACGTTTGTCACACTAAATCATTAAGCCATTAGAGGCCATATGAAATTAAAATACAATGTCCATGTGTTACAAATGTGGCCAATCAAAGTTTAGTTTCATAAAACAAATTTCATACCTTCCAGGCATCGTTGTCTGTCCTGTAACGAACTTCACTCTCAATGCAGGAGTTTTTATTTGTAATATTCCAGTACAGCCACAGTTCAGTGTCGTTTTTCTCCACCACAGACAGGTTGAGCGGAGGGTAAAGCTTCACTGATTAGAAAACACAGTATATAAAAAGAATCAATCCATCAACCGGTCATTGCCATACAATTATTATCAAGTAATAATAAATATGAATCATTTCTAATACCATATGCTATCAGATTATGTTCCTGCTCTGTCACCACACTGCCATTGTCGCTGTACAGCCATGTGTTTAATTTATTAAACCGTTGTGCTTTTTCATAGGGGAACACGCACCCCACGTTAACACCATCAATCCTGAGATATTTTGGACAATCCAGAATTTCTTTATGTGTAAACCTAAGAAAGAAAACACATGCTGTTGTCATTCTGAGACTTTCATTCAGAAATGCAGGTTTTCTATTTTGTTCAACATACGCACTTGCTCTTGAAACTGTTATTGTGCTCATGCTCACTCCATGTGCAATTAACATAGTCCAGATTTATGATAAGGCAGTTAATTTCTGGGTAAAGAAGAGAGAAACAATATAGTTAACACGTAAATGCACTTTATTTTATTTTTCATTCTACTGAATTATGTAATATATAAATGGCACAGTATTGCAGCTTGTAATGCATGCGGTTTGTCAGTAGAGGATGCTCAGCCTGTGAGGACTGGAAAGAAACAGGAAATATGTACATTTTCAGTCAAAATCACAATTTTATACAGTCTTACTGATTCAAATGAAATCATAGTTTTACATACGACTTATTAGAACATTTTGATTTAGTCATATGGAAAAAGTGAACTGAAAGTGCTGTGAGCTCAAGTTGTGTCAAATGTCGTCTTTGGTTGTGTGCGCATCATGGCCACAGCGAAGCCATTTTGGAAAGCAAGCATCTGAACTTTGTCAACTCTTCATCGACAGGTTGCTGAACAATTTCACAATTTCCTGAGGAGTATGTAATGAAATGTCTGCTGATGAAATAATTGTCATCGCCAGACTTTTTAGGCCCTATATATGTTAACATAATAGATGTTAACATCTTAACTGTTGTTGAATCACATACTTCCGTAGTTTTAAAGAACAAATAAAACCACAAAAAGGGGAAGAAATGAATAAAAAGGCAACAAACCATGGCCTGTTTTGTTTAATAGTTTAGAAATTACTTCTGTAAACCTTTTGTTTTTTAAGTATGATGTGTTTTTTTACAGGAAACAATGTAAAATCAAAATAATAAGGAAGAAATACATTACTTTTCAAAATAGTGTCATTGTAAAATACTCACTTGGCTGGGATGATGCAGAAAATGCAAATGAAGGAATGTTCCCAAGGAAAACACCAACTAAAAGTAATATCATCTTGGACAGGGTCACATAACGCACTTGTTTTAGGTCTGTTTCTGTCTTCCCTGTTCTAGCTTAATGTATCTGCTCTGTGTGGGCTGACGTATGTGTGTGAGACTTCCTGTTCAAGAGAAGCCAAATTCTGCTTATTGCCTGTTATGAAAAAAACCCAATGCTAAATTTGTGTTTGAAAGAGAGTAGGCATTACAATGTTTAGAACCTTTTATTTTGCTTTTATATAATTAGAGCGAGAGAGAGACTTAACTTTTACATAAACACACATATCAAAAACCTAGAATAAACAATATTAATATGTTTAAGGAATAAACATATAGCCTTTAGTTAGACAATATATAACAATCAAGTCCAGCAAAATAATCCATTCACGTCAGAAATCCTTATAAACAATCTTTTGTCTCCAAACTAATAAGCTATCATATAGTTGGTGACCATATCTTTATTTCAGTGGAGAAATGTACTACTAAAGTAGAACTATTAAACAAACTGATTATGAATTATATATATGCATCATATGTGGGAGATGCTATGGCTTAATAAATGGCTGCCCAGTGCTCTGGGTGTGTGTGTTCACTGCTGTGTGTGTGCACTTTGGATGGGTTAATTGCAGAGCAATTAGTATTAGTATTAATAATATTAATAATTAATAATATTAGTTATTATTACTTATTTAGACATTTGGTGGCTGAGTATGCAGCAGATTTTCTGCAAAATAAAACCTTTCCAATAAAACAACCATGATAAGCCTCCCACACAAAAATGCTGACTTTTAAACAGCACCCACTGCAGAGGTTGCATTAACGGAACATTTTCCGTCATTTAATCAATTTTAAAAAACACTGACAGATGATTCATTTTGGTCTACCGCTTTACCCTACATGGTGAATTGTGCTAATAGACTAAAAGTTTGTTGTGAAATCAATCTTGAGTCAGCAAGAGAGGTTAGAGTTCACTGATGGATAAAAGTCACAAAGGAAAATGTACATGATTTACATCATTAACTATTGACATACATCAAATTGCTGCATAATGAAACTGGGCCTTTCATTAAACGGCAGAACTATCAACCATTGGCTTTCAGATACCACTGTTTACTATCAACCACCACAGCACAATATCAAATACATTAGAGTTTTAAATGACAAAAGAGAGCTCTAAAGGCAGTGTAGTGTTACTGAAGGAGAGGCTGGATGCTTCCTGCACCAGCTGCAGAAGGGATGGTAAGATATCTGAATACTCTTCACCATCGTAGCACTCCTGCTCTGGGTCTGCATTTAGAAGCAGGCTCTGCTGCGGTGTAACTGCACACACACAATATAGTGAATAAACCAGAGGTGTAAGTTCTGAGTTCGTGTGGTTTGTGCAGGTTATACATGTGTGGGTTCGGGACGGTGTGTGAGAGGGAAGCGTGGGCGTATATGTGTGTACCTGTGTTGTTGTGAGGTAGCGCATCGGCTTCATTCTGGCTTCTCTGTTTGCTCTCGGTTTTGGTGTAAGAGTCTTTAACAGCAGAGATGTGGCAGCCAGGATTAAGGATCTATCATGAACATGAAATCAAACATGTCAGATTATACAAAAGCTTGTTCAATTTCACTGAAGCAGTGTGGTTTGTAATAGCATCTGAGGTGTATTTTTCAAAGATGTCTAAATCAGACCTTGCTGAAATTGTCCAGGTCTGGTGAGGGTGGAGAACATGAGTCGATCGCTGCTAAACTGGAGTTAATCAGCGCCAGTGGATCAGACACATCCTTTCTGTTCTCAAGAGAAGAGGAGTGAAGTAGGGTTGAACATTCAATCAAAACAGCTTAGTGTGATTACCAAATGGCAAAGGCTGCGATTTATTTTTAAACAAGTACATGCGCCGTGTGTTTTAGAGCGAAGCACACTGTGTTTATTTATACACGAGCTGCTCGGGTTAACAGAGTTTTAGGTTTCTCACGGGAACTTAGTTTGCAATCAATGCCGCTTCACACGATCTTTATCTCTGCAAGTGCTGTTAGTTTGAGTTGCTTGAAAATGCAACATGCCAAACATTTCACTAGACTTTTAATGAGAAGCATGTTGCTAACAAAGGAGAAGCTTTAACCCTGCAGTTTTCCACTGTAAGACTGGTGCCAATGTGTCTGGGAATCCACAAAGCTGTCTCTTGCATATGTCATCCAGGACGCAGCACACTGGGGGAATCCACAAAGCTGTCTCTTGCATATGTAACAGTAACATCCAGGATATCTGGACCCCCCCTCGAGAAGACAAAGGGCCCAGCCGGTGAATCCACAAAGCTGTCTCTTGCATATGTAACAGTAACATCCAGGGGTGCAGCACACTGGGGGATCCACACCCTGTACTGACGGTCTCATCATTTCCTCCTCCTCTCATCACCTAAAATTCACTGAAAAATCCATGCAATGTAATATGTACAAATAAGTAACCATACATGTTTGATATCTTTTGAAATGTCTCAGTGCGCCTGGTAAAATGGTCTCATTCTCCCAATCATAAGGAAAAGCTAAAAGAAGTTCTAAAGTATGAGAAAATATAGTGCACAACTTAAAGGCGTGCCCTCCCCCTGATCCCCTACTCAAAACATCTCCTGTATGTAAATAAGCATTCTCTACCACAGGATATCCAGAAGCCTTTTGGTTGCCAATTCTAAAGACTAATTATAATGACAAGACACCACCATTTGGTGAGTTTATTGAATTATCTGGGTATATAAGGGAAAGGGACAGAAAGTTCTAGGAGTCAGTAAGCTGATTGCCCGCACATGTCACTTGTGTGTAGTTCTTCATTGCCAGGTAGTAATTTTATTCTTCAATTCCTGAATTATTGTTATGTTATGGTTAACCGTTGATTCTATTCTTGTAACATTGGAGCTTTGAATTATCGTTTTGATTACCTGGTCAATAAATTGTAACGCTTGATTCTATTCTAACTGCCTCTGAAGAGTGCTTTCTCTCTACTAGATTAGTGGATTCGTATATTTCCAAGCCTCGTCAGTTTTAGCGACGGCTAATATCCGCATCTTTTAAGTGTGCTTGGGTGTAGGGACGGGCTAATTCCGTTCAGTGACGGTGAACGCCGTCTGATCAGACTGAATTCGGATACGTCCACACCTCTGACTTTTGATTTAATGTTACTTTAAACAAAGATTTGGCCAACCCAAAGCTATTACGAGTGTAGTATATTGATCTGCTAACATATCTGATAGTGGCCAAAACCCTTTACTGAAGTAAACGATTGAACTCGAGTTCTGAGGGTGCCCCATGAGGGTTATTCGATGTCTCTGATTGTGTACGTGTGAATTTACGGCAAATCTTAGATACGTAACCATAATTTACCTCTGACTGATGACCGGGCCTGACGAGATTGTGTCCGTGAGACCTGTGGAAAACAGGACCTCTGAGCGATATAGCTTCCCTATATCTGAGTGGGTAAAGTATTAAAAAGAGCTGATAAGAATAATCAATCATTCGTTTTCATATTTTAATGATGCACAGATATCATTAAAACCTTTTCATTTATGGAGTCAGATGAAATAACGAGATAAAATATATAAGAAGAAGTGTTCCATTTAAATGTTCTTGTTGTGTTGTGAAGAGGAAAGACCGTAACACGCAAAGCCCTTCACCCGCGGAACGACTGCCGTCATTGGATCGTTCCAGCCGGGCCTTCCTTACACCACCAAAATAAAAGCTCATATGTATAAAGTTTCAAAATGAAGATATAAAGAAACAAATGTGACCCTGGACCATAAAACCAGCCATAAGAGTTCATATTTAGAAATTGAGATGATTATACACCATCCACAATCTGAATAAATAAGCTATCCATTGATGTATGGTTTGTTATGATAGGATAATATTTGGCCGAGATATTTGAAAATCTGCAATCTGAGGGTGCAAAAAAATCTAAATATTGAGAAAATTGCCTTTACAGTTGTCCACGTTAAGTCCTTAGCAATGCATATAACTACTCAAAAATTACGTTTTGATATATTTATGGTGGGAAATTTACAAAATATCTTCATGGAACATGATCACTTTGCTTAATATCCCAATACATTTTGGCATAAAAGAAAAACCTATAATTTTAACCAATACAATTTATTGTTGGCTATTGCTTAAGACTGTTTTTTAGTCCAGGGTAACAGATATTATTATTGTAATTTTACAATTGTTTCCAGTTTTTAGTATTTTTATTTAATATTTTAATTGTATTTATTTTAGAGTGAAATAGTCAAAGTAAAAGTCTTTTATCTTTGTTTTCATTCTCCTTTTTTCCTACTACTACTACTAATATTTTTTTTTAATTGTCATATAGAAATATATTCACAATATTTATAATATGGCCAAATTATTCAGCCCTAAAAATAAGCACAACAAATCTGGAAAAGTACATTTTAAATCCGTTGTTTTTTTATCAATCCCAGTTATATTTTCCTCCCAATTGTGCAGCCCCATGAAATACTGCAGAGAGTTATCGATAAAACAGAACAGACATCTGTTATAATTATAAAAGAAAATGGCACACATGATCAGTTTTCTATCTAACCTTTCAGAGGGTATTTCAGAGGGTATTATAGTTTGAGTTGTGGGAAATCTTTCTGTTACTGGCTCTCTGTAAAACCGAAAACACAAACAAAACCTGAAAATAGACTGTGCAATCCAGACAAGTACTTTCAGTTCAATTTGTTTTTTTGCCAATAAAGAAGTATTTTTAAAAAGTTCAGCAGATTATAATAATATAAAACATGAGTCCTGTAGAGGATGAAGACTACAGGTGTGCTGTTGCTGATTTACCTGCTAGGCTCAGGTGTGGGATCTAAATGTTGGGTGATGTCAGAGATGATCATGCCATTTGAATACACATCAACCGGTGACACATCCAGCTGCTCAGAAACCCACAGTAATGTCACTTACTTTCAATATGACAGAATTCAAGCTCCTTTTACAACTAAACAGCATCGTGTTAGATGAAGTCAAGAATTCAAACTAAGACCAAAATTAGATCACACCAAGGTTTTAGAAGGCACCTCTTGCAACGAAAGAAACTCTTGGAAGGGGGAAGTGGTACGTGCGGGATTCACACTGAAGGAACGGGCATATTTCGGTGCGGACTGAAAGTCAGCAGATTTGTCGATCATGGGGCTGTTAGGTTGGAGAAAGGAAATGTGATGTGAGAAGCTGAAAATGCAAACAATCACATTTCTCACTGACTATGAGAATATTTTGTGTGCTTTTGGTGAACAAACTTACAGTCTTCTTTTGCGACCTTTTATCCCATTTGACTGAACGATGTTGATGATGAACTTTATAATCTGAAAAAGAGTGGCATAGGATAGGAGAGGTTTGTATAGTGATTATCCAAGAAGTATATATTATTATATACATAAAATGTGTCATTATTTATATAGTTTACAAATGTGTTTCCATTTACCTTGCGTATGATTTTGTGCTGCTGCTGATAGTTCTGTCTTAATGAGTCCAGTTCTCTCCACAAGCTCTCATTATCCCTTCCGGAAAGAAACGGTGAAAAGATTATTTTTTTTTAAAATGCTATTAGCATTGATCTATAGCACCATTCAAAAGTTTGCTGTTATTATATATGGATTTTTTGAAAGAAATTACTACTTTTATTCAGCAAGGATGCATTGAGATCAAAAGTTGACTGTAAAGACATTTATAATGATAATGTTGTTCTTTTGAACTCATTCATCAAAAAATATTAAATAAAACAGCAACATTTTTTTCAACACTGAAAAGAAATTTGAGCAGCAAATCAGCATTATAGAATGATTTCTGAAGGATCACATGACACTGAATACTGGAGCAATGGCTGCTGGAAATTCAGCTTTGCTATCACAGGAATACATTTAATTTGATAAAATTGTATTGAAATATAAAACAGTTATTTTAAATTGTGATAAAATTACTGTTGTTACTGTGTTCTTGATCACATAGATATATCCTTGGTGAATAGAAGTAATATTTATAAAATCTTTTTTTTATGTTTTTGGATAGTATTTGGAGTGACATATTAGGAAATGAGCACTGTTCCACTGATGTCCACTCTTAAGTGTACAAACAAGGCTGAAGTGTAGCTTTACACTAATGAAGTGTACTGGTCACGGAGAAAAGCTCACCTGCACAAAGCCATGAGTTTGAGGTCTGAGGAGTCTTGCCAGCCTCTGACATGACTAACCTGAATGAGTACCTGAGACACCTGCCCTCCCTCGTCAACTCCACGGCTAACTGAAACCTAGTCATGAAATCACATATACTTACACATCTCAGCGTGAGAGATTCTGAGGGTTAGCAACTGTGTGCGAGTGCTTTGCTTCTGGACAAGCACAGTATGATAAAGCTTATCAGCTTCACCTTCCTGTGGATGAGGCCCAGCAGATGAGGTTGAGCTCTCCAGAAGTTCTCATGCTGAAACCCGACTCGATTAACCTGGCTGCCAGCTTTAGGCAAGCCAGCGTCCATGTGTACCACTTTGTGGAAGCCATCTGTCGGTGGATGTCAGACACAGGAAAATTAGGAAATGATTATATATATATCTATATGCTTTATATCTTATCATTGGCTGATCACATACACAAGTTGAGCTGGCGCACAAAGCTGGTCATGTTGCTATGTTTGAAGTAAAGAGGCAGGACTTCCTTGCTGAACCGCTGCTCGTCCTGGACAAGAAAACTGCAGCCATCCTAATAGAGTGGAAACAGGAAGATGTGGTTTGACTTACATCACTTGATATATGTCAAACTGTTTCTAAAGAAAAGCCCATTCCGGTCTGGCAGGAAACGCTATTTTTACTTAAAAAGCACTTACACATATTACTGCATGTGTCTAGAATCATTAGAATTTGCTTTCTGAGTTTACTACTTTTGCACTTTACCTCTTTTAAGGTTAAATATGTTTTTCATAGTTCATGTTTGATTTTTATAACAAAAAACTAATTTGGTGCAAATGCCTTCTTAAAGAAAGAAATTGTAAACGATTAGTAAACCAATACTTTAGATAGATAGATAGATAGATAGATAGATAGATAGATAGATAGATAGACAGACAGACAGATAGATAGATAGATAGATAGATAGATAGATAGATAGATAGATAGATAGATAGATAGATAGATAGATAGACAGACAGACAGACAGACAGATAGATAGATAGATAGATAGATAGATAGATAGATAGATAGATAGATAGATAGATAGATAGACAGACAGACAGACAGACAGACAGATAGATAGATAGATAGATAGATAGATAGATAGATAGATAGATAGATAGATAGATAGATAGATAGATAGATAGTGAATATTAATTACACCAATAGAGGTGCTTTAAGAATTTCATTGTTTGCTCTTCTTGCAATGACAATAAAGCTATTTAATTAAATGAATTATTCAACATAATATATTTAATGTAATTATTATAGCCTAATATAATCTTTACCACTAGGAGAGGAGTCGTGTTAATAAAACAACCTATAGGCAAATAAATGTAAATACATTAACATTTACAAAAAAGCATTTAAATAATATAAAAAAGTTGATATCCAGAAATTCATTCAAATAAAATAAAAAATGTATAGCGGTCAATTCAATACTTTGCTTTATTTAAATCGAACATTAATCTATTTTAATTAAATGTATATAAGCATCTTCAATATAATAAGGATTTAATAAAGGATTTATTTTAATTGTTTTATTTTATTTTGGATGTTTATCACAAATGTTTTATTTTCGGGGCGAAAACGCTACGTTCTGTCACAAGACGCGTACATTCAGAGCAAACTGATCCAAACTGATAGCATTGGGTAGTGCGTTCTAATAATATACTGAGCGCCCATTGGACGGACAGCGGACCAATAGTGAGCTGCCTCCACGCGCAGCAGCGATCTGTTTTGTAAAATGGGTCAGACAGCGCATTAATAGTATCATTAATAAGTCATCGGAGGATAAACATATTCTTAGCAGATTACCTGAGTAATGTGTAATGAGTTGTATGAAATTCTGAAGAGTTTATTATTCTGAAGAGTTAACTTATAAGACTGGTTGTTGTTTGTACAATTCCTACTCAGGGCACGTAATAAAACAACTACATTATAATAATTACCTCATACGAACAACAGTTAAATTAAATCTAATCTGCACATTGCATAAAATACTCACTTGGCTCCAGCAGATCAGGTCGTTCGTTGACGGAGCCTCTGCAAGTGTCCAAAGTTTGCTGACAAAAGCTGGGACGCAGTGGCTGTGTTTCATCTCTCCTGTTTAAAAACAGAGGTGAAGAAATCTTCCCTGCCTTTCGTGATTGTGAAGATAAAGCTCGTCCCACTGCTCTAGATCAGCCGGCTGTGAGGAGGTAAATCAAGTCCCAGGCTGAGCTACACGTGAATTTCCCTGCTGCGACCCCCGTCCCCCCGTCCCCCCGTCCTCTATCCACCAATCCTGAACATAAGTGTGTTGTGCTAAAATACTTGTATTTTGCCTCCGTCTTACATGATCACTTGCTTTAAATAAATGAACTTAGTTTTGCTATATAAAGATAAACTCTGATAATTTCTAATTATTTCTAAAGTAATATTGGAAAAAGCAAAAATACTTATACTAGTATTGTGTTGATTATATAATGGATCATTTAAACGAGAGAGTACTGACTCTTTTATTTTAATGATATTTTAAACAGCACGCTTTTGCAGAATTGTGTTATTACACGCATTTATTTATAAGTAGTCATTAATCCTTAACCATTAGCCAGTGAGTAACTTGATCTGCTGGCTTCTTGAACATTATTTATGTTATAGTTATCAAGCATGTATTTGATATCATTGAATGCGTATCAGGCTGTGAGCATGTTACAAACTAACAATCATATTACATTTATGTAGATAACTAGAAAATAGTGAAGTTTACATTATTTTAGACCGCGTTTGAAGAAGCTTTTATTTTGAATACGCCACTTCCGGTGGAAATAGTATCTCTGCTGTTGCTTGTTTCGTGTATCTGCGGTCCTCTTCATTTAATGAATAAAGAGTGAGTATTATTTGGATAATTAAGATAGTGGAAGTTATTTGAAAATCATCACTAATTTACTTAATTTTGCCTATTGCCTGTGTTATTAATATATGTTGTGCTGCCCACTCGCACAGCATGCTAGAATATTCTTGGAGCGCGGTGTCATGGCAACAAACACAAACACAGTGAGGCGCTAGTCGAGGGACACAAAAAAGTTAACTCAACACTTCTCTGTTGTTTTTGTCCGGTGGTTATATATCTACTTTATTCTAAAATCTCAGATTTGTTATATTCCTGCGCAGGACAAATTCAGCAGGTGTGAGATGGTTCAGCTGCACGTCAAACGAGGAGATGAGAGTCAGTTTCTCTTCAGTACTAACGTTACAGTGGATGTCTCGATTGAGACACTGACCCAGCAGGTCAGAGCCATCTATGATGGAAGATTAAAAGTGGACAGGATCTGCACTGGTATGACAATGATGTTATGTATGCTTATCACATTCTTTGGGTTCTACTGGTTTATGCTCTTTGACATACGAGTTCATACCATAGAATGCATGTATTATTCTGTAAGTGGCAGTTACGGTAATAGAGACAAGTGAATAAACAAGTGTGAAACGTTTAATTGCATATTATTGCATAAAAACTGGTATCACTTTTATTTATGTCTCCATAGAAATTCCAGAGCTGGCAGATCATGGCGTCTCTCTTCCACCGAATATGCAAGGCCTGACCGATGATCAGATCATGGAGCTCAAACTAAAGGATGAATGGGAAGACCGCTGTATTCCCAGCGGTGGTGCTGAGTTTAGGAAAGATGAGCTCGGACGTCGAAATGGACATGGTAGTCCTGTCACATTTAAAGTTTACATTTGAATTGCCCGATTAATTGGTATAACTAAATTCTGACTTTAAATTTAGCGCCAAACGAGAAGATGAAAGAAGTTTTAAGGAAAACAATGGAGGAAGCCAAAGCTGAAATCTCAAAAGTATGAAGCTAATTCTAATATAGAATACTTATAAACCTCAATATGTTGTTACTCTTTTGATATGTTTTGTGATATATTTCTTTACTCTAAAGAACCAAGTGGAAGCGAATGTCTGCGTTACTATGGATTTGGTCAAAGAGGCTTTGGACCAGTTGCGAGGAGCTGTGATGATCGTTTACCCAATGGGGCTGCCTCCACATGATCCAATAAGGATGGAGTTTGAAAATCAAGAGGATCTTACTGGAACACAGGTAACTGAGATATTTTCTGCCTTTCTTAAAGGAATACTCAACCCAAAATTAATATTCTGTCATTTAGTCACCCTCATGTCGTTCCAAACCTGTATGACCTCTTACCTTCTGTGGAACAAAGGAGAAGATATTTTAAGAAATGTGTGTGTGGCTTTTATTTTTTGTGGACTCTGATGTTTTGTGGCTCCTGACATTCTTTTAAATATATTTTTTTGTGTTCTGCAGAAGAAATAAATTCATACTGGTTTGGAACGACATGAGGCTGAGAAAATGACAACATTTTAGTTTTCAGATGGAATATCCCTTTGAATAACTACTTGCACATTGCTTAGTAATAAAACAGACCTATACAATGTACTTTATTTGTTTGACGAACATAACCAAAGCTGTAATACTGATATGAAGGCACTCCTCTGCAGGCCTCATTACTGGTGATCCCAGAAGAAGAGGCTCAGCTGTGGTGGGCGTCTAAAGAACTGCAGAGGGGCAAAAAACTGCAGGATTATGTTGGGAAAAATGAGAAAACTAAAATTATTGTAAAAATTCAGAAAGTAAGTGTTGACATTTTTGTGACCTTCATCTGATGTTTAAACGAATCTTCAAAGAATTTCATTGGCCCTGATTTTCCATATAGATGATTTGACCTAATGAAATGTTTGCACATTAATTTTAGAGAGGCCAGGGTGCGCCAGCGCGAGAACCACTAGTGAGTGAAGAGGAACAAAAAAAGATGATGCTGAATAATTACAAGAGGCAGGAAGAACTAAAAGTGAGTTGCCTCTAAATATCCAACTCTTTTGATTTAAAGGGGTTATATGATGCGATTTGATGATAAAACTAAGGACTTTATTAACTGTCTTAACATTTATTTTGAAAGATGAAGCTCGCGATTATGGTAATTTCCAATGAGTGTTTGTGATGTTCGACCGATCACAATGCACTGGGTCAGTTGACCAATCAGAGCAGAGTGTGCTTCTGTAACACAATCTGTTACACCAAATACACAAAATAAAGATCTTTTAAAAAGCATCATATGATCCCTTTAAATGTATATTCTTATCGTATGTTATATATTGTTTTATTTGATTGGTTAAAATACATCTATATATATTTATATTATTTTAGAGCATTCATTGTTGTTTGGTCTGTTTTGTTCTTGCTTATAGAAACTAGAAGAGGCAGATGATGACTCTCATCTTCAGTCAGATTGGTCGGACAGACAGGCCCTAAAACGACAGTTCCAGGGACTCACAAATATCAAATGGGGCCCAAGATAGATGAACAAAGAAAGTCAGCTGATCAACAGTTACTTTCCATTTGGCTAATCTGAGATCTCTAGACTCTACTGCTGCTGTTTTTATGCATTTTGGTGCCTTCGTTACATATGAAAGGTATTTATGTGACTGTTTGTAAATGCAAAGTGTGAGACATCAGATTTCTCTGCTCTGATTCATTGGCAGAAGGATGCAACACTTTTCCTCTCTTTGTCTATGCCTCTGGCAGTTACTCAATTGAAACTTGATACTGTTTAAAGACAGGATGTTGCCGTTCAGCTCTAAGGATTGCTCAGAGTTCATTTGGAGACCGTTGAGAAGTAATTACAGAACATTTTGGTATCCTTAAGGCAAAAGAGAGGTTACAGTATCGGGAGGTGTGGTTTCACTGGAAAAGTTGACTGTGATGTGTAATAAAAGTACATTCTGTTTGTTCATTTTATGATTTCACTATTAAATGTGATACATTTTAATTAACAAATTCTCAATTTGAATTGATTTAATACCACATATATTAATCAGTCAGTGTTTAATAGAGCAATAATTTATTAAATTCTTTCCTCTTTACATGGCTTTACTTTGTGTAACATTTAATACAAAAGCTACTTTATCAGCTGAATAGAATGATTTTGGAACAGAATGATAACGTTCACCCTCATTCAGGCAGTAAAACACATCAGGTATTGCTTGTTCTATGGTATTACAGGTGCATTTCAATAAATTAGAATGTCGTGGAAAAGTTCATGTATTTCAGTAATTCAACTCAAATTGTGAAACTCGTGCATTAAATAAATTAAATGCACAAAGGCTGAAGTAGTTTAAGTCTTTGGTTCTTTTAATTGGGATGATTTTGGCTCACATTTAACAAAAACCCACCAATTCAATCTTAACAAATTAGAATACTTCATAGGAGCAAAAAAAAACAACATTTTTAGAGAATTTTTGGCCTTCTGGAAAGTATGTTCATTTACTGTATATGTACTCAATACTTGGTAGGGGCTCCTTTTGCTTTAATTACTGCCTCAATTCAGCGTGGCATGGAGGTGATCAGTTTGTGGCACTGCTGAGGTGGTGTGGTATAGAAGCCCAGGTTTCTTTGACAGTGGCCTTCAGCTCATCTGCATTTGGTCTTTTGTTTCTCATTTTCCTCTTGTCAATACGCCATAGATTCTCTATGGGGTTCAGGTCTGGTGAGTTTGCTGGCCAGTCAAGCACACCAACACCATGATTATTTAACCAACTTTTGGTGCTTTTGGCAGTGTGGGCAGGTGCCAAATCCTGCTGGAAAATTAAATCAGCATCTTTTAAAAAGCTGGTCAGCAGAAGGAAGCATGAAGTGCTAGAAAATTTATTGGTAAACGGGTGCAGTGACGTTGGTTTAAAAAAACACAATGGACCAACACCAGCAGATGACATTGCAACCCAAATCATCACAGACTGTGGAAACTTAACACTGGACTTCAAGCAACTTGGGCTATGAGCTTCTCCACCCTTCATCCAGACTCTAGGACCTTGATTTCCAAATAAAATACAAAACTTGCTCTCATCTGAAAAGAAGACTTTGGACCACTGGGCAACAGTCCAGTTCTTCTTCTCCTTAGCCCAGGTAAGACGCCTCTGATGACAACTGTAGCCAAATTCCTTGACAAGTCTGTGTGTGGTGGCTCTTGCTGCTTTGACCCCAGCCTCAGTCCATTCCTTGTGAAGTTCACCCAAATTCTTGAATTGATTTTGCTTGACAATCCTCATAAGGCTGCGGTTCTCTTGGTTGGTTGTGCATCTTTTTCTTCCACACTTTTTTCTTCCACTCAACTTACTGTTAACATGCTTGGATACAGCACTCTGTGAACAGCCAGCTGCTTTGGCAATGAATGTTTGTGGCTTACCCTCCTTGTGAAGGGTGTCAATGATTGTCTTCTGGACAACTGTCAGATCAGCAGTCTTCCCCATGATTGTGTAGCCTAGTGAACCAAACTGAGAGACCATTTTGAGTTAATTAGCATGTCACCATATTCTAATTTGTTGAGATTCTAATTGGTTGTGAATTGGTAGGTTTTTGTTAAATGTGAGCCAAAATCATCACAATTAAAATAACCAAAGACTTAAACTACTTCAGTCGGTGTACATTGAATTTATTTAATACACGAGTTTCACAATTTGAGTTGAATTACTGAAATAAATGAACTTTTCCACGACATTCTAATTTATTGAGATGCACCTGTATGTCCTCATTTTGCCAAATCAGTTTTTTTACCTGACAGTGTCTTTAAAGGTGATATTTTTTGTTAAAATACAATTCATGGCTTTTATGAGACTGTTGTAGGTTGATTTCACTCAAAAAGTGTAGCACAGTGAATCTGTTATGTTATCAAAATATTGGACTGTTTGTTTAAGCTGCCAGACAACAGCAAAATTAGCTGTAGAAAATCCAGGAAAATCAACCAATTGTTTGAGTTAGGGGCGGGCCATTTGTTTGACAGACCAATAGCACATGAGGGGAGTGTTCTAGAAACCTGTCTGAAGACAGTTGCGATACTAAAATTCCACGCTTCCTTTAATTTTAGTATTTTGGTAACAAAAAACATTAAAAATGCTCACTCCTTTTGGTTGAAACTACAGCTACTGCACATTCTGTGTAATAGTTGGCATGTATGAATGCAGGATGCATGCGTTTCCATTGAGGTATGCGTTCATCCTGATCTCCTGAATGACAAGCTCTCTGCGCTCAATCCTCTCCATCAGCTCTGCTGCCTCTGTGGTGTACGTCACATCTTCCCAGCAATACACCTTCCTGCCAATCTCTGACAGGTTAGAGCTGTCCATTAGTGACCCTTTCTCTTCCTCCTCTTCATCATTATCCTGGTTCATTGACTCCTCTTCTAAATTAGTTGTTCTAGTTGCATTTAGATGTCTAATGCAGGTTAGCTGTGTTGAAACAGCTATTAGAACTATTAGAAGTCCCACACAAACACTTGACATGAAGAGCAGTCCTGCCATCTCTGGATGCTCTGAGAGAAAGAGAAAAGTAGAAAAAAGTTCATTCAAGGTGAGACTCATGTTTCTATTCAACTTCGCCTAGCAAATCTACCACATTAAACCTTACATTTCAGAGATTTATGGCTGGCTTTGAGATTTCATTTTCTGGATTAGATTGAAAACACTGCACTTCAATTCACTGGATGTTTGTCTGCACAGGTCTGATCATCGATGCTTTTGGTGAGCTGAGAGACCAACAAGAGCAGGTCAAAGAAGACATGGAGGTACTGTGATCTTTACTTTTTGATTAAAAAAATGTATTTTTATTTTAATTCTTATCGATGTGTCTGATTTTACACTTTGCATTGCTTCTCCAGACCAAATGCTTTATATGTGGTATTGGGAGTGATTACTTCGATACAACGCCACATGGCTTTGAGACGCATACGCTTGAAGAACACAACCTGGCCAATTACATGTGAGCGATTCGGTTTCTGAATGTTAGACAATCTTTCCATCTTCAGACAAACTAAAATAATTTTTCTCTCTTCACTAGGTTCTTCCTGATGTACTTAATCAACAAGGATGATACTGAGCACACTGGGCAGGTAAGACATGTCAAAATGTTCATAACTGATAAACATAAAAAGCAATCTAAATATAACAGACGTGTATGTGTGACAGGAATCATACGTGTGGAAGATGTACCAGGAGAGATGCTGGGATTTCTTCCCTGCTGGAGATTGCTTCAGAAAACAATATGAAGACCAGCTTGGATAAACACTTTTCTGTTTTGTACGTAGCCTTTAACAAAGATAGTATGATATTTGTGACAATCCATGTTTTATGTCAAATTTTACATAGAAATAGACTCGCACAATACCAGATCATTATAATGATATACACTCAAAATGCATGCTATTTATTCATAGAAATAGTTTTTGGGTCATTTTTAAGTATCTGCTTGTGTAAAATGTTAATGTGCCTGAGACCTATTCTAATGATTCTTCAGCGTGCGCCACTATCTTTATTACATAAATTGTCAAATGTTAATGTATTTGATGTCCTTGCAGTTTATGTTAAGCATCCCACTTCAAGATCAGCTCAAAATCTACTGTGAAAAAATAAGATGATTTTATCAAAATATCCAAGTAGTCATCACAGACATTGTGAAAAGTTTAATCTTTTTATTCAGATATTGTAAAAGCATTACATTCTTGAAGCATCATATTTGTCTTTAAACATATAATCATCTTAAAATGGTAAATTCACATTCTAAATGTCTCAAAACTATGTTGAATGTTTATCATTTCATTTATTGAAATTTTAACAGAGTACTACAGATTAGCAAAACGCTAAAAGTGCACAAATAAATCCTTATGAAAACAATGGATAGACAATTAATCAACATACATTTATACCAATGTACTACCAATGTTGTTTCATTTTAAGATTTCAAGTGCCTTTTTAGGGCCTTTTATGATATGGTATGATAAAGATATGATACATTTAAAACAAAATATATATTGCAAGAAAAACAAAATAATCTAAAAGTCCAATTTCAGAGCAACTGGTCTAGTCTAAGTGAAACCTCTGCAGTTACATAAAAGATTGCTGGCAGCATGAATCACAAATAGCACTCGGCTAAATAATCAGATAATACATAGGTTGGTGGGTGATGGGATTTCCCAAAAGTACACAATTTCGATTCTAGAATATACTTTGTACTAAGTACATGTTATCACAGACACATCTTACACTTTGATACAACGGTCACTGCTTGCAAAATGCTAATTTCTCAAACGCCTTGCTTCCGGCTACGCTACACAGAGACCTCACCTACATTACTGTGTAAAACAGCAAACATAACACTGAGGAAAATACCTTTGACACACAAATAACCACTATGCTGCAACTCCACCTGACTTAATACAACAAAACCAACTCCAAACTATATAAACACAAAAAAACAATTCCGGTTACAAACATTACATTACCCTGCTTAAACATGAGAAAAAGAAACAATTAAATGTAATCATTCCTTGTTTGGAGTTTATTTGATTTGTTATTTTATTTTTTAAAGTGCAATTTTGTATTTATTTTTTAAATGCAAATACTGGATTTGACCGGAATTTATCATATAACACATTCAAAACCCTCTTTTTATGTGTAAATGTTTTTCTTTTCAGGATTTTAGTTTCAAAACTGAATTTCAATGACACTCATTTCTAAACTCTCAACTTTACTTGCCTCCGATTAAGACGACGATTTAGACTGGATTATCCACTTGCGATAGATCTTGGGTTTCTATGGTGTCAGAAGATCCAGGTATGGTGGAGGCTGATGAGTAGCTATCCATGCACTGGTAATCTGACGACAGCTCTGTTGGGTTTGAGAGGATGCTTTCGCTGTCAGTGCTGGACTGGGACACTATCCTGTACTCACGCACAGGACAGGCACGCTCTGTGAAATTGGGCTTGAAGCCGTTCTCCAGATCTTTTGGCATGGACAGCCATTTCTGCATGACAAAAAAAGATTGCAACTCACATTCCCTCTTTATCACTATGGATTAAAGAACAAATGAAAGCATAAAACTGTTACTTACCTCAACATTGCCATCATAATTGTCAAAAAAGTCTGCAAGGTAATTGCGTACATTTCGTCCTGCATTTGGTACCACTGGTATTAAAATGATTCTTAACCTAAGGAAAGCCAAATATGAACACCAACACTATATTGTGGAAAATGTAACTGTTTAAAAATGGCTGAAGGACAAAAACGAATTCAAACCTCTCGCTATGGACGAGCAAGCAGGACAGTATGATGAGAATTACTGAGGCTCCCGCTGTACACAGCACCAGTGACATCACAGACATGTTAACCGGATCTGGGGAAAAGAGTTGCCATTAATGCCACAGCTGTAGTTTTCAGAATTGAAGCCCAAATCTTTGCAAACATATAACATGTTTGTTTTTAGTACAGTAAAAAAGCGGGCCTGTAACACCCCACTTACAGTCTTCGCCACTTGAGACTTTGCACATGACAGGAAGATTGTCCCAGGTATGAAAAATACCAAAGTTCAGTGCCCTTAATGCACTTCTGAGTGGTATTTGAGGCTAAATGTATCACATCATATTTTATTTGTATTTTGTAAAAGGTTTACAACATTATAACAAGCATCGTAATTGCTAAATTGTGTCATCTGTTACATAGGCACTACTGAACAGCAATCTGAAGTACTGAATATCTAAATGTGCAAATAACAATGAAGAACTTTATACATTTTTACCACACTATACAGAACATAATTCAAGTCAACAAGTGGTCAAGTGCAATGACTGCAAGTGTGGGTATCGGTACAGGCCTTGTGCACCTTATCTTGCAATGCGGGAAGTCAGTCATTTTCTTTGAATATACCTTATCTAGCAATAAGTAAATATCAGATTTTAATATTTAGTATTGTAACGGGAAGGAATGGCAGAAATATGTAAAAAAATAAAAGATATGTTAGGATTATTTAATTCTGTCATAGTGAAGTAACAGTCAGAAACTACACTTTTAATCATGAGCACTAAAATCTTACACCTAACTTATATTAATCATCAAATGAAAACATGAAACTGGTTGTGGAAAGATTTTATGACTCTTTCAACATGTAAATCTATTTTAAAAAGGGGGCATTGCCCCCTCAGAAAGAACTTGTGCCCCTTCAGTTTTCTTGACAAACTTATTTATTCAAACCGTTAATGGATGATTAATTGGAGGAGCATAGGCACCGTCTACAGAGCGCATAAAGTTGTGTTCACTTTGAGCAGATCAATCAGCATCTGACTTGAAGCAGTAGGCTATAGAGCAGCCATCCTCAAATCCGGCCCACTCCTGCAGAGTTTAGCTCAAACACAGCTGAGCATGCTAATCAGCGTCTTCAACATCATTAGAAAATCACAGGTAGGTGAGTTTGATCAGGGTTGGAGCTAAACTCTGCAGCAGATTGGCCCTCCAGGGAAAGATTTGAGGAACCCTGCTATAGAGCCTATCAAAGTAGGCTTTCGCAAGAGCGATTCGCGAGCAGATGCGGGTTACGGTCATCGCAGGTTCTCCAGCGTGGCTGACCGCATGAGCTCTGATGATGACAGCTAATTCATGATTTAGCAGACTCACTCACTGTATTTCATCCCGTGCTTTAATAGGGTTACAGGGTTAATATTGATCAAGGGCAGGTGTTGTGCCCATTTTCGGCCCCCTGCCAAATTATTACCCCGTTGGGTTAATATTACTCTCGTTGAAATGGCTATTTGATTGCCTAATCCTAACCCCACCCCTCCCCCACACCTAACCCTAAACCTACCAATACTAGGGAGGTAATAATTTGGCAGGGGTAAGAATTGGGCACTACACCGGCCCTGATGCTAGGCAGTTAAAGCACCGAGACTTGTAATACGGATAAGATCAATTACCTGAGGTGTTGTTGGGCTTTTCATTTTTCCAGTAGACAGGCTCACTCCAGTCGCTCCAAAACTTGGACTCTCCACAGGATGACCCTATTCGAGCCCTGACCTGGAACTCGTAGCGTTTTTTTGAGGGAAAAGGCAAATTGAAGAAGGTCCTGATGTCTGGATTGGTGTTCTAGGGAAGAGATGTAAACTTTGCCGTTTTATGTTTGGTTATCAGACGACCACAATGTGAGAATGAAAAACAATGACAATTTGTACAACACGGTCTTCGAAATTGATTAGTCTATAGTCGTCAACAGTGTTGGGCTAGTTACTCCAAAATTGTAGTATATTACTCATTCCTAGTTGCTCCTTTCAAAAGTAATATTGTTACTTTACTAATTAGTTTCTGGCAATAGTAATTAGTTACATTACTTATTCTTGACGTCCTACAGAAGTTGCAACTGTATCTTCCACATAAAATTCTTCTATAATGTTACTAATAACATATTTCTGCCTCATCATTTGACCAAAATCCACATTGGATCACAGTCAGAAGTTATTACAAACACTCAATAGGGATTGATAGTGACATTCGGGTAGTGTTGTATTAATCTCATTATTTTTCATGTGTAGCTTAAAGCTAATTGTAATTTCTCAGTTACCCATATACGATTATATTTATTAAGTATTTTATCAAATCACATAAGTTTGTAAGAAACTGTTTAATTTTCCAAATATATTTTTAATTATAGTAATATAATGCAGCACATGCTGATCGGAGGGATGCGGGTGGGATGTAATGCCAGAGTAAAGTCAAGCCACAATTTATACAACAGTGTTCACATCATATTTTTTCCTGACAAAATCAATATAATGCAATATTTCTATCTGCTGAATATAAGCTTTTCCATATTCCAAGCTTGCCTGCTGCACTGGGGACATCACATGCATGTGCAAGTCGTGAAAGTTATGAAAATAAATCTAGGAATTATTTGATTGTTGGATTTTAAATCAGCAGGGTTGAGGCATTAAAAAGTAACTAATTAACTAAGCTGTTTAATGGATAGTAACTGTAATATTATTTCTGAAATCTTATTAGTAATTAGTTACACTACTATTTACTGCAAAAAGTAATATTATTACGGTAAGTTACAAGTAACTAGTTACAGTCCCAGTTACTAGTTACTAATAGTCAACCACTGGGACTTTCTCTTTTATCCCATGCAAATCACTTTACCATTAATAAGCAGCTCCAACAAGATAACAGAAAAAAGCCATTCAGTGTAATAGTCAAATCTCCATTTTAAAATAAATTAATTACATTTTAAAAAGAATTACATTTTAAAATGTATTTAATTTTAATAAAAACAGTAGTAAAGTAGACACTTCAGTTACATTTAATGTGTTGTGTGTATATAAAACCACTTCTGTACATTTATTTTGATGTGATTTCAGTATCAACACGTTTCTCACACTAAATCATTAAGCCATTAGAGGCCATATGAAATTAAAATACAATGTCCATGTGTTTCAAATGTGGCCAATCAAAGTTTAGTTTCATAAAACAAATTTCATACCTTCCAGGCATCGTTGTCTGTCCTGTAACGAACTTCACTCTCAATGCAGGCGCTTTTATTTGTAATATTCCAGTACAGCCACAGTTCAGTGTCGTTTTTCTCCACCACAGACAGGTTGAGCGGAGGGTAAAGCTTCACTGATTAGCAACACAGTATATAAAAAGAATCAATCCATCAACCGGTCATTGCCATACAATTATTGTCAAGTAATAATAAATATGAATCATTTCTAATACCATATGCTTTCAGATTATGTTCCTGCTCTGTCACCAAACTGCCATCATTGTCGCTGTACAGCCATGTGTTTAACGTATTAAACCGTTGTGGTTTTTCATAGGGGAACACGCACCCCACGTTAACACCATCAATCCTGAGATATTTTGGACAATCCAGAATTTCTTTATGTGTAAACCTAAGAAAGAAAACACATGCTGTTGTCAGTTCTGAGACTTTCATCCAAAATGCAGGTTTTCTATTTTGTTCAACATACGCACTTGCTCTTGAAACTGTTATTGTGCTCATGCTCACTCCATGTGCAATTAACATAGTCCAGATTTATGATAAGGCAGTTAATTTCTGGGTAAAGAAGAGAGAAACAATATAGTTAACACGTAAATGCACTTTATTTTATTTTCATTCTACTGAATTATGTAATATATAAATGGCACAGTATTGCAGCTTGTAATGCATGCGGTTTGTCAGTAGAGGATGCTCAGCCTGTGAGGACTGGAAAGAAACAGGAAATATGTACATTTTCAGTCAAAATCACAATTTTATACAGTCTTACTGATTCAAATGAAATCATAGTTTTACATACGACTTATTAGAACATTTTGATTTATCATTATGTGGAAAAAGTGAACTGAAAGTGCTGTGAGCTCAAGTTGTGTCAAATGTCGTCTTTGGTTGTGTGCGCATCATGGCCACAGCGAAGCCATTTTGGAAAGCAAGCATCTGAACTCTGTCAACTCTTCATCGACAGGTTGCTGAACAATTTCACAATTTCCTGAGGAGTATGTAATGAAATGTCTGCTGATGAAATAATTGTCATCGCCAGACTTTTTAGGCCCTATATATGTTAACATAATAGATGTTAACATCTTAACTGTTGTTGAATCACATACTTCCGTAGTTTTAAAGGACAAATAAACCACAAAAAGGGGAAGAAATGAATAAAAAGGCAACAAGCCATGGCCTGTTTTGTTTAATAGTTTAGAAGTTACTTCTGTAAACCTTTTGTTTTTTAAGTATGATGTGTTTTTTTTACAGGAAACATAATGTAAAATCAAAATAATAAGGAAGAAATACATTACTTTTCAAAATAGTGTCATTGTAAAATACTCACTTGGCTGGGATGATGCAGAAAATGCAAATGAAGGAATGTTCCCAAGGAAAACACCAACTAAAAGTAATATCATCTTGGACAGGGTCACATAACGCACTTGTTTTAGGTCTGTTTCTGTCTTCCCTGTTCTAGCTTAATGTATCTGCTCTGTGTGGGCTGACGTATGTGTGTGAGACTTCCTGTTCAAGAGAAGCCAAATTCTGCTTATTGCCTGTTATGAAAAAAACCCAATGCTAAATTTGTGTTTGAAAGAGAGTAGGCATTACAATGTTTAGAACCTTTTATTTTGCTTTTATATAATTAGAGAGAGAGAGAGACTTAACTTTTACATAAACACACATATCAAAAACCTAGAATAAACAATATTAATAGGAATAAACATATAGCCTTTAGTTAGACAATATATAACAATCAAGTCCAGCAAAATAATCCATTCACGTCAGAAATCCTTATAAACAATCTTTTGTCTCCAAACTAATAAGCTATCATATAGTTGGTGACCATATCTTTATTTCAGTGGAGAAATGTACTACTAAAGAAGAACTATTAAACTGATTATGAATTATATATATTGCATCATATGTGGGAGATGCTATGGCTTAATAAATGGCTGCCCAGTGCTCTGGGTGTGTGTGTTCACTGCTGTGTGTGTGCACTTTGGATGGGTTAATTGCAGAGCAATTAGTATATTAGTTATTATTACTTATTTAGACATTTGGTGGCTGAGTATGCAGCAGATTTTCTGCAAAATAAAACCTTTCCAATAAAACAACCATGATAAGCCACCCACACAAAAATGCTGACTTTTAAACCGCACCCACTGCAGAGGTTGCATTAACGGAAGATTTTCCGTCATTTAATCAATTTTAAAAAACACTGACAGATGATTAATTTTTGTCTACCGCTTTACCCTACATGGTGAATTGTGCTAATAGACTAAAAGTTTGTTGTGAAATCAATCTTGAGTCAACTAGAGAGGTTAGAGTTCACTGATGGATAAAAGTCACAAAGGAAAATGTACATGATTTACATCATTAACTATTGACATACATCAAATTGCTGCATAATGAAACTGGGCCTTTCATTAAACGGCAGAACTATCAACCATTGGCTTTCAGATACCACTGTTTACTATCAACCACCACAGCACAATATCAAATACATTAGAGTTTTAAATGACAAAAGAGAGCTCTAAAGGCAGTGTAGTGTTACTGAAGGAGAGGCTGGATGCTTCCTGCACCAGCTGCAGAAGGGATGGTAAGATATCTGAATACTCTTCACCATCGTAGCACTCCTGCTCTGGGTCTGCATTTAGAAGCAGGCTCTGCTGCGGTGTAACTGCACACACACAATATAGTGAATAAACCAGAGGTGTAAGTTCTGAGTTCGTGTGGTTTGTGCAGGTTATACATGTGTGGGTTTGGGACGGTGTGTGAGAGGGAAGCGTGGGCGTATATGTGTGTACCTGTGTTGTTGTGAGGTAGCGCATCGGCTTCATTCTGGCTTCTCTGTTTGCTCTCGGTTTTGGTGTAAGAGTCTTTAACAGCAGAGATGTGGCAGCCAGGATTAAGGATCTATCATGAACATGAAATCAAACATGTCAGATTATACAAAAGCTTGTTCAATTTCACTGAAGCAGTGTGGTTTGTAATAGCATCTGAGGTGTATTTTTCAAAGATGTCTAAGTCAGACCTTGCTGAAATTGTCCAGGTCTGGTGAGGGTGGAGAACATGAGTCGATCGCTGCTAAACTGGAGTTAATCAGCGCCAGTGGATCAGACACATCCTTTCTGTTCTCAAGAGAAGAGGAGTGAAGTAGGGTTGAACATTCAATCAAAACAGCTTAGTGTGATTACCAAATGGCAAAGGCTGCGATTTATTTTTAAATAAGTACATGCGCCGTGTGTTTTAGAGCGAAGCACACTGTGTTTATTTATACACGAGCTGCTCGGGATAACAGAGTTTTAAGTTTCTCGGGGGAACTTAGTTTGCAATCAATGCCGCTTCACACGATCTTTATCTCTGCAAGTGCTGTTAGTTTGAGTTGCTTGAAAATGCAACATGCCAACATTTCACTAGACTTTTAATGAGAAGCATGTTGCTAACAAAGGAGAAGCTTTAACCCAGCAGTTTTCCACCAAAATAAAAGCTCATATTTATAAAAGTTTTAAAATGAAGATATAAAGAAACAAATGTGACCCTGGACCATAAAACCAGCCATAAGAGTTCATATTTAGAAATTGAGATGATTATACACCATCCAAAATCTGAATGAATAAGCTTTCCATTGATGTATGGTTTGTTATGATAGGATAATATTTGGCCGAGATATTTGAAAATCTGGAATGTGAGGGTGCAAAAAAATCTAAATATTGAGAAAATTGCCTTTACAGTTGTCCACGTTAAGTCCTTAGCAATGCATATAACTAATCAAAAATTACGTTTTGATATATTTATGGTGGGAAATTTACAAAATATCTTCATGGAACATGATCACTTTGCTTAATATCCCAATACATTTTGGCATAAAAGAAAAACCTATAATTTTAACCAATACAATGTATTGTTGGCTATTGCTTAAGACTGTTTTTTAGTCCAGGGTAACAGATATTATTATTGTAATTTTACAATTGTTTCCAGTTTTTAGTATTTTTATTTAATATTTGAATTGTATTTATTTTAGAGTGAAATAGTCAAAGTAAAAGTCTTTTTTCTTTGTTTTCATTCTCCTTTTTTCTACTACTAATACTAATAATTTTTTTTTTAAATTGTCATATAGAAACATGTTCACAATATTTATAATATGGCCAAATTGTTCAGCCCTAAAAATAAGCACAACAAATCTGGAAAATTACATTTTAAATCCCTTGTTTTTTTATCAATCCCAGTTATATTTTCCTCCCAACTGTGCAGCCCCATGAAATACTGCAGAGAGTTATCGATAAAACAGAACAGACATCTGTTATAATTATAAAAGAAAATGGCACACACGGTCAGTTTGCTATCTAACCTTTCAGAGGGTATTTCAGAGGGTATTATAGTTTGAGTTGTGGGAAATCTTTCTGTTACTGGCTCTCTGTAAAACCGAAAACACAAACAAAACCTGAAAATAGACTGTGCAATCCAGACAAGTACTTTCAGTTCAATTTGTTTTTTTGCCAGTAAAGAAGTATTTTTAAAAGTTCAGCAGATTATAATAATACAAAACATGAGTCCTGTAGAGGATGAAGACTACAGGTGTGCTGTTGCTGTTTTACCTGCTAGGCTCAGGGGTGGGATCTAAATGTTGGGTGATGTCAGAGATGATCATGCCATTTGAATACACATCAACCGGTGACACATCCAGCTGCTCAGAAACCCACAGTAATGTCACTTACTTTCAATATGACAGAATTCAAGCTCCTTTTACAACTAAACAGCATCGTGTTAGATGAAGTCAAGAATTCAAACTAAGACCAAAATTAGATCACACCAAGGTTTTAGAAGGCACCTCTTGCAATGAAGGGATCTCTTGGAAGGGGGAAGTGGTACGTGCGGGATTCACACTGAAGGAACGGGCATATTTCGGCGCGGACTGAAAGTCAGCAGATTTGTCGATCATGGGGCTGTTAGGTTGGAGAAAGGAAATGTGATGTGAGAAGCTGAAAATGCAAACAATCACATTTCTTACTGACTATGAGAATATTTTTGTGTGCTTTTGGTGAACAAACTTACAGTGTTCTTTTGCGACCTTTTACCCCATTTGACTGAACGATGTTGATGATGAACTTTATAATCTGAAAAAGAGTGGCATAGGATAGGAGAGGTTTGTATAGTGATTATCCAAGAAGTATATATTATTATATACATAAAACGTGTCATTATTTATATAGTTTACAAATGTGTTTCCATTTACCTTGCGTATGATTTTGTGCTGCTGCTGATAGTTCTGTCTTAATGAGTCCAGTTCTCTCCACAAGCTCTCATTATCCCTTCCGGAAAGAAATTAATTTTTTTATTTAAATGCTATTAGCATTGATCTATAGCACCATTCAAAAGTTTGCTGTTAGTATATATGGATTTTTTGAAAGAAATTACTACTTTTATTCAGCAAGGATGCATTGAGATCAAAAGTTGACTGTAAAGACATTTATAATGATAATGTTGTTCTTTTGAACTCATTCATAAAAAAATATTAAATAAAACAGCACAACTTTTTTCAACACTGAAAATAAATTTGAGCAGCAAATCAGCATTATAGAATGATTTCTGAAGGATCACATGACACTGAATACTGGAGCAATGGCTGCTGGAAATTCAGCTTTGCTATCACAGGAATACATTTAATTTGATAAAATTGTATTGAAATATAAAACAGTTATTTTAAATTGTGATAAAATTACTGTTGTTACTGTGTTCTTGATCACATAGATATATCCTTGGTGAATAGAAGTAATATTTATAAAATCGTTTTTTTATGTTTTTGGATAGTATTTGGAGTGACATATTAGGAAATGAGCACTGTTCCACTGATGTCCACTCTTAAGTGTACAAACAAGGCTGAAGTGTAGCTTTACACTAATGAAGTGTACTGGTCACGGAGAAAAGCTCACCTGCACAAAGCCATGAGTTTGAGGTCTGAGGAGTCTTGCCAGCCTCTGACATGACTAACCTGAATGAGTACCTGAGACACCTGCCCTCCCTCGTCAACTCCACGGCTAACTGAAACCTAGTCATGAAATCACATATACTTACACATCTCAGCGTGAGAGATTCTGAGGGTTAGCAACTGTGTGCGAGTGCTTTGCTTCTGGACAAGCACAGTATGATAAAGCTTATCAGCTTCACCTTCCTGTGGATGAGGCCCAGCAGATGAGGTTGAGCTCTCCGGAAGTTCTCATGCTGAAACTCGACTCGATTAACCTGACTGCCAGTTTTAGGCAAGCCAGCGTCCATGTGTACCACTTTGTGGAAGCCATCTGTCGGTGGATGTCAGACACAGGAAAATTAGGAAATGATTATATATATATATCTATATGCTTTATATCTTATCATTGGCTGATCACATACACAAGTTGAGCTGGCGCACAAAGCTGGTCATGTTGCTATGTTTGAAGTAAAGAGGCAGGACTTCCTTGCTGAACCGCTGCTCGTCCTGGACAAGAAAACTGCAGCCATCCTAATAGAGTGGAAACAGGAAGATGTGGTTTGACTTACATCACTTGATATATGTCAAACTGTTTCTAAAGAAAAGCCCATTCCGGTCTGGCAGGAAACGCTATTTTTACTTAAAAAGCACTTACACATATTACTCATGTGTCTAGAATCATTAGAATTTGCTCTCTGAGTTTACTACTTTTGCACTTTACCTCTTTTAAGGTTAAATATGTTTTTCATAGTTCATGTTTGATTTTTATAACAAAAAAACTAATTTGGTGCAAATGCCTTCTTAAAAAAAGAAATTGTAAACGATTAGTAAACCAATACTTTAGATAGATAGATAGATAGATAGATAGATAGATAGATAGATAGATAGATAGATAGATAGATAGATAGATAGATAGATAGATAGATAGATAGATAGATAGATAGACAGACAGATAGACAGATAGACAGATAGACAGACAGACAGACAGATAGACAGATAGACAGGTAGACAGATAGACAGACAGACAGATAGACAGATAGACAGATAGACAGACAGATAGACAGATAGACAGGTAGACAGATAGACAGATAGACAGATAGACAGATAGACAGATAGATAGATAGATAGATAGATAGTGAATATTAATTACACCAATAGAGGTGCTTTAAGAATTTCATTGTTTGCTCTTCTTGCAATGACAATAAAGCTATTTAATTAAATGAATTATTCAACATAATATATTTAATGTAATTATTATAGCCTAATATAATCTTTACCACTAGGAGAGGAGTCGTGTTAATAAAACAACCTATAGGCAAATAAATGTAAATACATTAACATTTACAAAAAAATCATTTAAATAATATAAAAAAGTTGATATCCAGAAATTCATTCAAATAAAATAAAAAATGTATAGCGGTCAATTCAATACTTTGCTTTATTTAAATCGAACATTAATCTATTTTAATTAAATGTATATAAGCATCTTCAATATAATAAGGATTTAATAAAATATTTATTTTAATTGTTTTATTTTATTTTGGATGTTTATCACAAATGTTTTATTTTCGGGGCGAAAACGCTACGTTCTGTTCCATCTCGTTCTGTCACAAGACGTGTACATTCAGAGCAAACTGATCCAAACTGATAGCATTGGGTAGTGCGTTCTAATAATATACTGAGCGCCCATTGGACGGACAGCGGACCAATAGTGAGCTGCCTCCACACGCAGCAGCGATCTGTTTTGTAAAATGGGTCAGACAGCGCATTAAAAGTATCATTAATAAGTCATCGGAGGATAAACATATTCTTAGCAGATAACCTGAGTAATGTGTAATGAGTTATATGAAATTCTGAAGAGTTTATTATTCTGAAGAGTTAACTTAGACTGGTTGTTGTTTGTACAATTCCTACTCAGGGCACGTAATAAAAACAACTACATTATAATAATTACCTCACACGAACAACAGTTAAAATAAATCAAATCTGCATATTGCATAAAATACTCACTTGGCTCCAGCAGATCAGGTCGTTCGTCGACGGAGCCTCTGCAAGTGTCCAAAGTTTGCTGACAAAAGCTGGGACGCAGTGGCTGTGTTTCATCTCTCCGGTTTAAAAACAGAGGTGAAGAAATCTTCCCTGCCTTTCGTGATTGTGAAGATAAAGCTCGTCACACTGCTCTAGATCAGTCGGCTGTGAGGAGGTAAATAAAGTCCCAGGCTGAGCTACACGTGAATTTCCCTGCTGCGACCCCCCACCCCCGGTGCCCCCGTCCCTCTATCCACCAATCCTGAACATAACGCCAGTGTGTTGTGCTAAAGTACTTGTATTTTGCCTCCGTCTTACATGATCACTTGCTTTAAATAAATGAACTTAGTTTTGCTATATAAAGATAAACTCTGATAATTTCCCCTGTCAGTAATATTGGAAAAAGCAAAAATACTTATACTAGTATTGTGTTGATTATATAATGGATCATTTAAACGAGAGACTCTTTTATTTGAATGATATTTTAAACAGCACGCTTTTGCAGAATTGTGTTATTACATGCATTTATTTATAAGTATTCATTAATCCTTAACCATTAGCCAGTGAGTAACTTGATCTGGTGGCTTCTTGAACATTATTTATGTTATAATTATCGAGGATGTATTGGATATATGTATTGTGCATGTTACAAACTAACAATCGTATTAAATGTATGTAGTTAACTAGAAAATAGTGAAGTGTACATTATTTTAGACCGCGTTTGAAGAAGCTTTTATTTTGAATACGCCACTTCCGGTGGAAATAGTATCTCTGCTGTTGCTTGCTTCGTGTATCTGCGGTCCTCTTAATTTACTGAATCAAGAGTGAGTATTATTTGGATAATTAAGATAGTGGAAGTTATTTGAAAATCATCATTAATTTACTTAATGTTGCCTATTGCCTGTGTTATTAATTTCACGATGTTACCGCCTCAAATTCATATGTTGTGCTGCCCACTCGCACAGTATGCTAGAATATTCTTGGAGCGCGGTGTTGGGTGTCATGGCAACAAACACAGTGAAGCGATAGTCGCGGGACACAAAAAAGTTAACTCTACACTTCTCTGTTGTTTTTGTCCGGTGGTTATATATCTACTTTATTCTAAAATCTCATATTTGTTATATTCCTGCGCAGCACAAATTCAGCAGGTGTGAGATGGTTCAGCTGCACGTCAAACGAGGAGATGAGAGTCAGTTTCTCTTCAGTACTACAGTGGATGTCTCGATTGAGACACTGACCCAGCAGGTCAGAGCCATCTATGATGGAAGATTAAAAGTGGACAGGATCTGCACTGGTATGACAATGATGTTATGTATACTTATCACATTCTTTGGGTTCTACTGGTTTATGCTCTTTGACATACGAGTTCATACCATAGAATGCATGTATTATTCTGTAAGTGGCATTTCTCTGCTCTGATTCATTGACAGAAGGATGCAACACTTTTCCTCTCTTTGTCTATGCCTCTGGCAGTTACTCAATTGAAACTTGATACTGTTTAAAGACAGGATGTTGCCGTTCAGCTCTAAGGATTGCTCAGAGTTCATTTGGAGACCGTTGAGAAGTAATTACAGAACATTTTGGTATCCTTAAGGCAAAAGAGAGGTTACAGTATCGAGAGGTGTGGTTTCACTGGAAAAGTTGACTGTGATGTGTAATAAAAGTACATTCTGTTTGTTCATTTTATGATTTCACTATTAAATGTGATACATTTTAATTAAAAATTCTCAATTTGAATTGATTTAATACCACATATATTAATCAGTCAGTGTTTAATAGAGCAATAATTTATTAAATTCTTTCCTCTTTACATGGCTTTACTTTGTGTAACATTTAATACAAAAGCTACTTTATCAGCTGAATAGAATGATTTTGGAACAGAATGATAACGTTCACCCTCATTCAGGCAGTAAAACACATCAGGTATTGCTTGTTATATGGTATTACAGGTGCATTTCAATAAATTAGAATGTCGTGGAAAAGTTCATATATTTCAGTAATTCAACTCAAATTGTGAAACTCGTGCATTAAATAAATTAAATGCACAAAGGCTGAAGTAGTTTAAGTCTTTGGTTCTTTTAATTGTGATGATTTTGGCTCACATTTAACAAAAACCCACCAATTCACTATCTCAACAAATTAGAATACTTCATAGGAGCAAAAAAAAAAAACATTTTTAGAGAATTTTGGCCTTCTGGAAAGTATGTTAATTAATTGTATATGTACTCAATACTTGGTAGGGGCTCCTTTTGCTTTAATTACTGCCTCAATTCGACGTGGCATGGAGGTGATCAGTTTGTGGCGCTGCTGAGGTGGTGTGGTATAGAAGCCCAGGTTTCTTTGACAGTGGCCTTCAGCTCATCTGCATTTGGTCTCTTGTTTCTCACTTTCCTCTTGACAATACTCCATATATTCTCTATGGGGTTCAGGTCTGGTGAGCTTGCTGGCCAGTCAAGCACACCAACACCATGGTTATTTAACCAACTTTTGGTGCTTTTGGCAGTGTGGGCAGGTGCCAAATCCTGCTGGAAAATGAAATCAGCATCTTTAAAAAGCTGGTCAGCAGAAGGAAGCATGAAGTGCTCCAAAATGTATTGGTAAACAGGTGCAGTGACGTTGGTTTAAAAAAAACACAATGGACCAAAACCAGCAGATGACATTGCATCCCAAATCATCACAGACTGTGGAAACTTAACACTGGACTTCAAGCAACTTGGGCTATGAGCTTCTCCACCCTTCCTCCAGACTCTAGGACCTTGGTTTCCAAATGAAATACAAAACTTGCTCTCGTCTGAAAAGAGGACTTTGGACCACTGAGCAACAGTCCAGTTCTTCTTCTCCTCAGCCCAGGTAAGACGCCTCTGACGACAACTGTAGCCAAATTCCTTGACACGTCTGTGTGTGGTGGCTCTTGATGCCTTGACCCCAGCCTCAGTCCATTCCTTGTGAAGTTCACCCAAATTCTTGAATTGATTTTGCTTGACAATCCTCATAAGGCTGCAGTTCTCTCGGTTGGTTGTGCATCTTTTCCTTCCACTCAACTTACTGTTAACATGCTTGGATACAGCACTCTGTGAACAGCCAGCTGCTTTGGCAATGAATGTTTGTCGGTTACCCTCCTTGTGAAGGGTGTCAATGATTGTCTTCTGGACAACTGTCAGATCAGCAGTCTTCCCCATGATTGTGTAGCCTAGTGAACCAAACTCAGAGACCATTTTGAGTTGATTAGCATGTCACCATTTTCTAATTTGTTGAGATTCTAATTGGTTGTGAATTGGTGGGTTTTTGTTAAATGTGAGCCAAAATCATCACAATTAAAATAACCAAAGACTTGAACTACTCCAGTCTGTGTACATTGAATTTATTTAATACCCAAGTTTCACAATTTGAGTTGAATTACTGAAATAAATGAACTTTTCCACGACATTCTAATTTATTGAGATGCACCTGTATGTCCTCATTTTGCCAAATCAGTTTTTTTACCTGACAGAGTCTTTAAAGGTGATATTTTTTGTTAAAATACAATTCATGGCTTTTATAAGACTGTTATAGGTTGATTTCACTCAAAAAGTGTAGCACAGTGAATCTGTTATGTTATCAAAATATTGGTCTGTTTGTTTAAACTGCCAGACAACAGCAAAATTAGCTGAACCAATTGTTTGAGTTAGGGGCGGGCCATTTGTTTGACAGACCACCAATAGCACATGAGGGGAGTGTTCTAGAAACCTGTCTGAAGACAGTTGCGATACAAACATTCCACACTTCCTTTAATTTTAGTATTTTGGTAACAAAAAAACATTAAAAATGCTCACTCCGTTTGGTTGAAACTACAGCTACTGCACATTCTGTGTAATATTTGGCATGTATGAATGCAGGATGCATGCGTTTCCATTGAGGTATGCGTTCATCCTGATCTCCTGAATGACAAGCTCTCTGCGCTCAATCCTCTCCATCAGCTCTGCTGCCTCTGTGGTGTACGTCACATCTTCCCAGCAATACACCTTCCTGCCAATCTCTGACAGGTTAGAGCTGTCCATTAGTGACCCTTTCTCTTCCTCCTCTTCATCATTATCCTGGTTCATTGGCTCCTCCTCTTCTAAATTAGTTGTTCTATTTGCATTTCGATGTCTAATGCAGGTTAGCTGTGTTGAAACAGCTATTAGAACTATTAGAAGTCCCACACAAACACTTGACATGAAGAGCAGTCCTGCCATCTCTGGATGCTCTGAGAGAAAGAGAAAAGTACTTGTGAAGAATAGTTCACACAAAAAGCATGTACGTTTAAAGTTGGCTTTGGGTTTATTTTTTAAACTCTTTTCATTCTGAAAATTGCTAGTAAATCTCAAATAACTGCAAAGAAACGGCAAGTAACACTGATCTAAATGGGACATTTTGAAGACTTAAATAGTATTTTCATGTAAAATGTTTCTTAAAATGATCCTTTGTATAGCATGGGTAAAATAATAATATAGAGGTTCAAAATGACAAAGTGAGTAAATTATAGAATTCTTATTTAATTCTCTAATTACATAAAATACTTATATAAAACCATTAAAAATCATTTCTTCCATTTGGGCTGCTTTATATTGACTGGGCTCATAAAAGAATCCAGGCATGTTTATGCTTAAGGCATTTAATATATTTCAGTTTACCTGTAATGTAGCCATAAGCCATTAAAGAATTGCTGACAATAATCCTGTTCTCTACAAACTTTGAACTTCTGATAACTGGGTGTTCCCCTATGAATAACAAAGAAAAATAGTTTAACAGTTTATTTCCCTCAATTGCACTGATGTTATAAAGTGAACTGTATGGTGTACGGTCACCTTTTTTGGTGTTCTGGTTAGGAACTGAGGTAGTTTGGAAACTGCTGGGATCAGCCTCCTTGAGTAAACTTTGCGGAACTGAAAAAAGGCCCAGTACAAAGAGTTAACATCTTCCAACTCCCAGGATCTTTCAATGCATGACTGATGAGGAATCTTTATTTTTCCTGTGAACTGATCCTTCCAATCAGTAACAAAAGCCTGGCATTCAAGGCAATCACAGGAAGTTTTACAGGAAGCCCCGAGGCCAACAAATGCCAGGCCCTTTCCCTATTTTTATTTCCAAACAACTTTTGTATCCATTGTAATTTATGAGACGGGAAGAAAACAGACGGGTAAATCAACAATCTGAGATGAGACCAAGACCACGTGTTAGTCTTTTCCCACACTCTCAATCAATGATTTAAGATCTCTCAAACTAATCAAAGACCTGCCATGCCGTGACTAATCAGAAAATTCAAGCACATTCAAACAGATTTTGTTTTGAGAAGATGTTGATGGATATGAGAGCATTCATACCGCATGCATAGAGGACAGTGATATAATTTTTTGTTCCAGGAGGGCAGGGGTTTTTGAAATGTTCCTCATCTACGGTAAACAAACACCTCTGTTTTCCATAGCAGATGTTGGATACCACATCAACGGCTCCATGAAAAAGACATTCTGCAATATTAAAGAGAAAAAATAATTTAAAATGTCTTATCAAGAACCAAACCACAAAAATAAGGAAAATGTGCAATATCACGATTTTTATGAATTTTACAATAGATTCAACATATACAAATGTATTTAAATGATTTGTAATACATTAAGCTTATTTACTTAGCTATCCTAACTTTGCATGATTTTATAGCTCAACACAGTATTTAAATATTTGCAATATTTAACAAACTCTCAACCTATTTAATAACCAATGATAAACCACTCAAGTTAGGCTTTTTGTTTACTAATTTAACAGTAAATTGTTTAACTGCAAATGGCCTAATTTTCCTATATATAATATTAAATATAAATCTGCTTAAACCCAAAAACATACCAAACGGTGGAGGTTCTTGTTCCCCTGACGGGCACAGGTTTTCTTGTTCCAGCTGTCTTCCGTAAAGAGCAGAGTAGATATTCAGCACTTTTGGATACTTGCAGTGCAGCAACAGTTGATCTCCCTCACATGTTATTCTCTTCTTGTGCTCTGCTGTGAGACAAACATCTTTACTGATGTACAGGTGTAAATATTTGAAGAAGAAATAATCAAAGCTTTAAAGGAGGAAATACTTACTAGGTTTACACCTGTATGATACATGGAGGTATTTAGGGGTTCCAGGACAAGGATTTCTGCCAAAGACTCGATGATTAACCAGAAACTGGCAATTTCTATGACCCTGGCATTCAGAGAGCACTTTCTAACAGAGAGGGATTATCAAAGACCATAGAATGTGCGTTATACAAAAGGCAGGGGAAATGTAGTAGCCTTGTCCTGATTCTGGAAAACACATATCTTTTATGAGCCAGAAGTGAATAAGATCGGCGGCCAGAGGAGTCTAGTCTTACAACAGAGTTGGTCTGTTATCACCAAGGGACATTGAAAAGGTACTAAAATGACTATTAAGTTAGTGTTTAGTGCATGTAAAATAAAAGGTCTGTTTTTTGTCTGAAAGCAAAGCACAGACTATTCACCTGCAGCGCTGTGGTAGCAGAACAGCTGTGATTACGCCATTGGCATCTCATTCCTGGCATGATCCCGGGAAGGGTTGCGCTCTGTCCATAAAATGCAGACTGGATAGTTATGGTGGAGTGTCGTGGACACCTGAGGAGCAGGAGATCTCCATCACAGGCTTGAGCTGATTGACTGTTGATGATCCTAAACAGATAATCTAACAAAAAGGTGGGGAGGTTGGATCTATAGAAAGTTATTAAAATACATCACATTATAAAATATTTAAATAAATTATTTTGATGTTTTTTTTATTTAAAATTATTTTTGTAAAATAAAAAGATTGCCTATATAACATCATGGATCCAAAAATGTGTCACCGATCCATACCCTACATGTAGCTAAGTTTATGTATTAAAAATTATATACTTTTTAAACTACAGTTTAAATTATTTTCTCATTATTATTAGTAAAGACTGCAACTATTATATTTGCACTTATTGAAAATCATACTTTTATTATTGACTCACTTGAGAAATCGGAGAGTCCGTCCATTTCTTTGGTCCACAATACGAGAACACTGCAAAGTATTTGAACACAAAGCCCAGGTGTCCGGCAGCTCCTCGGGTGCTGCGCTGAGATCATGTTCAAATCCTTCAATTATTTCTGCATCAAAGCCGCGTGCATTCAAGCGCGTGCTGGAGAAACGCTGTCAGGAATTCCCGTCTGTCTGTCTCTCTCACCTTCCAGAGAGTTTCACCCGGCTTAAAGTATGTTTTCATACCGCGACTCTGACATCCCCGTCCTTTCAAGACAAACTCTAAAAAAGCGAAACCCTCGACATCGTGTCTCCCTTGATTAAAGGGAAATCAGAGGATATGACACAAAAAGCAAACATTTCAAAGCGACGCACGCAGTCACTGAGGCAAGCCTAGAGGGAAATAACAAGTGCGCAACAAGTCAGTGGTGCCTGAAAGCAGCGACATTCGCACTATTCATTCCACTGCTGATGATTTTAGGGTCCAGTGAGACAAAAAGTGTTAATAAGTGATTTCTTGGCATACAGAAAGTGATTTTTGAGGAGGATGTTGAAGACAAATGCATTTGAACGGGGCGTGGCAGTTAATTCGTGCCTCAAATAGGCAGTGGTGGAGTCGAGAAGCACAGAATTTGTAACCAATGTGATTAAAATCCATTCACAGTAATATCATTCATATTATTAATGAATAATATAATATTTCATAAAGTCAATTAAGTGGTTTCTTCGAAGCCAAACCTGTTTGCAAAGTTAAACCTTTATAAACGTTGTATATATTTAAAAATACCTTTCCTCCCCAGAAAGATTTGGTTCATGTGTGTGAGTGTGTTTGTGTTAGAAATGTATTTATAGTCTGTTTGGTCATGTTTATAATATTCTGAAATAGAACTTCACACGTTGAAGTGAAACTCCGTTGCAGCAGGGGGCGCTACGGGCTTGTCGTTTGATCTACGCTCACTGCAAATACGCAGAAGTAGAGCTGTCCGCGCTCGTTTGAAGACATTTTAATCGTGGTCAAAATATATATTGAATTGAGCGATTTGATATTCCGTCTGAAATGGCAGCCAAAATTAAAGTTGCGGATGACTGTAACGTTAGCTATAAAACTTTCTCTGTCTGCGAAAGTGCCGCTGATTGCAGCGGCAGAGTGGAGGAAGATGGAGAAAGCGACGGTCCAGCGGTGTTTATGTGCGGCAAATGCAAGCTTCCCATCGGCGACAGTCTGTCCTGGGCAGGCAGTGACGACGAGCAGAACCAAGTCATGCTCAAGCGTAAAATATTATGTTTTTATGGCTCTTTTCTGTAAAATGCTGGTTATGACTTGATGTCTAGGGTTGATATACGCACTATTCAAAAGTTTGAAAGAAATTAATACTTTTATGTACGTATTAAATTGACCAAGGGGGACATTAAATACATTTATAATGCCACAAAAAACTATTTTAAGGAATTGTCGTTCTTTTAAACTTTATACCAATCAAATAATTCCAAAAAAACATCAAGCTTCAAAATCTGTTACAACACTGACAATAATCATAAATGTTTCTTGATCAGCAAATTATTATATTAGAATGATTTCTGAAGGATCATGTGACACTGAAGACTGGAGAAATTCAGCTTTACCTCCTAGAAATCAATTACATTTTAGAGATTAAAGTACAAAACAATATTTTAAATTGTACATATATTTAATACTATTTCTATTGTAAGTATTTTTGATCAAGTAAGTGCTTGGTGAATATAACAGACTTTTTCATAAACATGACATCTCGTCGACCGTTTACTATCTGTTGACTTATGCATTACGAAATATTGGGATTTTAGTTTTTGCATGCATTCGTTAGAATAGTAATACAACTGTGGGTAACAACAGTTTAAACATAGCTGAAATCGAAATATAGGTGTGTGTGTATATATGCATTGATAAAAGTGACTGCAAAACATAAAAAATATATTTTTAACAGGTGAATATGTCTTGACATTTGCATGTCGATTTTCAGGGATCTCTGACAATGTTGTTGTAGGTAAAGAGCCCTTTGTTTCTGGTACCCAAAAGGAACTTGGATGGTGAGATATTTATTTTATTTATTTATATATGTGTGTAGAATCATACATATGTTTTTTCACCTAAACATGAAATCAATGTCTCTGAAAATTCTCTCACATTCAGTCTTGTTGTGAATCTCACCTGCCGTGGCTGTTGCTCAGAATTAGGAATCATGTACATATCAACCCCAAAAAAGCTTGATTACAAGAGATCTCTTTTCTGCTTTAATGTTGAAAATATTGAAAGGTAAGTAGCCTATTGTGCACAAGCCTGTGCAATGTTCAGCGTTAGGGTTTTTTATAATCACATTCACTTTTGTGTATCACACTGAGGACATGGTTGTGTCTTTCTGGAGTTATGTAGTCGGTGGTCCAGGCCAGCGGGTACCAGAATTAGACAGAGAAGACAAACCAGTGACCCTGGAGTACCAGAACATTGTGGAACAGCAGATGACTGAGGTAATGTAGCCCTTCTAGAGACTGTTTAAATTATTGATCTACGAACATGATGCAAACCGATGTAAGTCTCTCTGTTTAAAAATAGGCTATTTATTTTGCAATACAAATGCGTAGATTAATGGCATTATTGAATGTGTAGAGAATATGACAAAAATAATATTTGATATTAAACTCTGTGAGGGGGAATTAATTCCACTTAAAACATTAAACAAAAAAAATCAATATTTTTCCTAAAAGAAATGAATTCTAAAACAAAACCGTGTTCCAGTATGGGTGGGGTACAAAGGAGAAAATGGAATTAAAGGGGCAGATAAAGGATATTTGTACCTTTTGTGTGTGTTTTACAGTCTATGGTTTTAACACGCACAAGTAAACAGCAGATGGCGCTCTTGTGGTGCTGCCAGAGCTCTTTGTTTGGTCACTGAGTCCAGCAAACAATAGACATTAAGAGCTGTTGAAGAATTTGATCTAGAAAAAGGGTGTTGAAGTTATGGCTGTTTGAGATATGTTAATGTATTAATTTCATTTTACTCGTCTGTGTGCTTGTCAAATAAATCAAATAGAACTTCTGATAAGATTTATTAGAGATTCCTGTGGGTGAATGTTGTGAATTAATATCTATTTGTGCTTAATGTTCTGGCAATTATGTTTAAAATCTTGATATTTTTATTACATTTATAACAAAATTATGCATTTAAAATTTTACAACCGCTCCCTCTGTTTTCGGTCTGACCTCTTATTCTGTAATGTACCTTGCAGATAAAATCTCTAGCTGTGATAATAGGACAACGCCTACTGGAGATTGAAAATACCCTCCAGTGCAGTTCTGGAAAATGATATGAGCTGTCTGTTTTATGACTGGGGTAATCATCCCATGTGTCTGTTGTGAATGAGGTTTTAGTGTAAGATAGTTTTGTCCAGACAGTTATGTATTTATATACATTTACTATACAGTTGAATGCAAGTGACACATTTGTACCATTTCCTACATTTAATTAATGTTAAGCTCCACACATACTAAGTAAGAGATGTTATTGGATATAGGTACACATATTAAATATTATAACGTAAAAGTGTGTTTTTCTTTAAAAGTTGCTGTACTGTATGATAGGAAAACACTCTTACTGGAGAACATGTTTGTCTGTATCTCATAATTTGTCAGCGTTTTGTGATGCTATGTGTACACATTACAATAAATATGATGGTAAAGCAAACCACGTGTTGTTGTTTTTCCTCTCGTTTGTTTTTGATACTTCATCGTTTACATCAAAACATCCCTGCCCAACCCTCTTAAAAACTGGTTCAATAACAAGTGGATGGTGGGGGCATGTCGGCTCAAGAAATGTTGTTTACAGTTCCTGTCTAATGTGCCTAGCAACACTCTCCACCAGGAGGCGGGAAAATACTAGAGATCCTGAAGGCGCGCACCCCCAACCCTGATTGCTGGGGTAGCATAACAACAGAGGCTGATAGAAGCCGCGCGCCCCGGACCAACCAGAGAGCTGTATCTAAGGCCCATGCTGCCATGGAAACAAAGCGTGCATGCTGTCGCTAGAGCCTGTTGCCATCGCATCCGTCGTTTCCTTATTTGCCGGCTAGCGAGTCAGCCAATCAGCTTGCGAGGGAGGGGGGTCTTTCAGCCTGATGACGTTAGGCTTCTGTCGTTCGCAGGGGCGTGGTCTCCAGCTCCCGCGCCAGCAGAGAGTTCTTCATTCTTGTGCTTTTGAACTAAGGGTGTTCGGTGCCAGGTTTTTCGGAGTCGATTCCCACCATAGGAGTCGACAGAATCGACTCGACTACATTTAGCGTGACTGTCCAAATTTCTCTAATTTAGCTGTGACCTTACCATTAAATGAGCTATGAATTCGTCACATTATAATGGTCAGGGGATAGTGCTATTGTCTTAAACAGCATTGATATTAAAATACATTTACATTTTAGTCATTTTGAAAATGCTTTTATCTAAAGCGACTTACAAATGAGGACAATAGAAGCAATCAAAATCAACAAAAGAGCAATAATATACAAGTCTCAGTTAGCTTAATGCAGTACATTTAGCGAGTTTTTTTTATTATATAATAAATAAAATGTAAACCGATAGAATAGAAAAAGAATAGAGCAAGCTAGTGTTAGAGGCCTTTTTTGCTTTTGTTTATTGTATAATAAATAAACTAAATTCTATAATAAATAAAAAGACAACAAAAAGTTAGAAAAGCTAGTCTTAGTGTTTTTTCTTTCTAAACAAGCAGTTAGCAGCCTAAATTAGTAAATGCATACGGATGCAAACTTATTGATTTGTTTATTCTTGTTTATTATGTGACTTTTTAATGGTTTAAGGTTAATGATTGAACACATAGCCTAGGTTAACCATGGAAAACCAAATTGTATTGCATTAAACATTACATCGCATAAAGCATTGATTAAACTACAAAGCTGTCACAAAAACACGAATAATTACAAACTAAATTTACTATGACTGTTATGTATTTCTAAAGTAACTTTCACATAGGATGAAAGTATGTGGTAAAGTCATTTCTGCGACAACTCCAGCTATCCGACACACGAGTATGGCAAGCCCTTTTGACTTTTATTAATTCTCAGGATATGAATTCTTGATATCAACATTTAAATTTTTTACTAGTTAAAATGTTTATTCTTGATGTCAAGAATTATATTTCTACAAGTAACAATTGCAATTTTTGATATCAGCAATGACATTTCCACTTGTAACAATGTTAATTCTTGATATCGGGAATTACATTTCAACTAGTAAAAGCTATAATTCTTGAAATCTGTAGTTGTATTTTCACTAGTTAAATGTCACCATAGACTGCCATTCAAAATCAATTGTTGATATCAAAAATTAAATTGTTGATATCAAGAATCAAGAATTTATTTGTTGATATCAAGAATTTGATACTCACGGACTGCACTGCAAATGGATCCTCACTTAATTTCGTTCACTCTTTGCTGATATACTGCACTAAATAGACACTATATAGGGATGAGAATCAGTGAAGACATCCATGATTTCAGAGTCGAGATAAACAAGAGTCGATTCCAGTGCTGGAGTCGACTCCGACTCTAGACCTATTCAAACGTTGAGGAACCGACTCTTTTGGAGTCGACTCATCCCTACTTTGAACTCCTCTTATGTTCTGCCTGCAAACCCAGTAGAGTTAAAATAGGAACAAGAGGTAAACCATGCCTATAGCACATGGTATTATTGCATCATGTTTACTGTTTGTGTCCAGTAGAGGGAAACACTACTCTACATGTGGCAAAATAGCCAATCATATCTAGCTGCACTGTACTAGTTGGTGATTTATCTCCGTAAAGGCCCGTTTAAGCCCTGTTCACACCAAGAACGATAACTATAAAGATAATGATATTAGTGTCCACGTCAGCGGACGATATCGTCTGTTTTATTCTAACTGCACTAAAATGTAGCACTTTCTCACCTCAGAAATAAGGATAATAATGACGCATTTTAAGAAACATTTTATTGGTGCAGCTCAAAACTGACAAAAAAAGGGATGAATAATCTGAATCAACCCTGCTGGAGCAATTAAAGTGGGAGATGACAAAACTGCAATGCACCCAGGGATGGGCAGTATTTTGAAGCAGCTATTTAAATAGCTTTGAAAAAAAAATCTAATGTATTTTGTATTTAAATACATTTAATCTTAGTATTTTTGTATTTTCAAAATACATAAAATACTTTTTGCACTTATGTGCATGACTAAACAACATTAAAACAAGGTGATCTTGATTTTGTGAGGAAAAAAGAGCATATCTGTCCCAGCAGCAAATGTTTTCCCCTCCACCATATTTAAAGTTTATGGCCTGCACAACTCAGAAACGTGGGTATAAAAATGATAGTAGAAAGCAGAAAATATGATAAAGGCATTCATGTCCAGTTTCCAACTAGAAAAGGAATATTTACAAAAAAAATAAACAATTGGTATAGCCTGTGAAGGCTGCATACGATAATGATGAAGATTTCATGATCGGTTGTACTTGTTGATTAAGGTTAAAATGAAAAAACATTCAGATTTGTATTTTGTTAGCAATAGCATGAAGGAAAAAAGAGCACTTGCTAGGGGAACATTAGCACTAGTCAGTATTGCCTGTTTTTTTTTTTTGGTCAGATTTTTGTTTTATCAGCTACTAGTCAAATGTGTTAATTAAACTTTAATCACTACTGCTTGCTGTGGTGATATTGTGACGTTCCGGTCCTTGATTCTGATTGATTGAGCCGCGTTCGAAGCTGTTGTAAATTACACTACAAACCTACACCGTTGTTTACTTTGTGTGTTGAAAAATTGTTCTCAAAAAGTGTGATATCCACATAGTAACAAATATTTGTGTTGTCATAATGCATATCACATATAAATAGCGCATACAAAAAATGTGTACCGCACCAGAGCCACCTCTTCAAGTGGGCCAGAGCATGGTTAAACAAACCGCACTGGACACGGTACGGTAGAAGATTGAACTGTATGTTGTTGTCTTTGTTAATTTATGTATTTTTTTTTCTTCCATAGCCTAATTTTTTCACTTGCTCCGCCAGCCGTTGTCATTTTGATTAATGGACGCTGGCTGCAACTCGAAGTGCATCTCACTTGAACTGAAGTGCTGATGCGCTGCACTTTCAGTATAATCTTACCCACCCCATCCACCTCCCTCTCAGTGTCCAGACAAGACACGCACGCGCACAGTTTGTCCTGGAGGACTGGTGGGCTGGTAATCAATAATGTAGACAGTTTGATTAAGCCAAGGTTACTTCTTTGCAAATTACCCTGTGAGGCAATCGACACAAGGACAGTAGAGACAAACCCTCCAATAAATAACGAAGGCACTCAAAACAGGATTTGCCAGTACATTCTTGCTAATATGCAAATTGAGTGTTGCAGCTGCCTCCTCATTTGCCTGTATTCGCCTCAATATTTCATCCAGTCCTCCTGTAGTATGTTAAGTGCAAAATTAGTGCACGAAAATAGAGCACTTTAAGTATATCATGGAAGTGCTCTTTTTTTCACCTAGGCCCTGAGCAAGGCACTGAACCGCCAACTGCTCCCCGGATGCAATTGCAATATGGCTGCCCACTGTGTGTTCACTACTGGGAGTGTGCACTTGGATGGGTTAAATTCTGAGGATGGGTCACCATACTTGGCCACACGTCACTTCACTTCATTTCTGTCCTTAAAACCAAAATGACAATTTCATTTTTAATATATTAAAATACATTTAATAATGTATATGATTTAAAAATATATAATTTTATAATGATTTTTTGAAATATTTGTTGCCCAAACAATACTTGTTTCATTACACTGAAACAGTGTTTTGTGTTTTAGAAATAAGTTGTCACGTGTTTTAAAATGTATACATTTATAGACTTTAAAAAATATATGATTATGCCAAAATAATTTTGTACATTACAGCAAATTAAAGTATTGTGTTTTATAAATAGATTTAGCTGAGAAGTCTAAGATGGTTTAATTGATTTATCTTGATAATTTACAGCTTACTGTGTGATGATATTCCACATAAAACTTTAAGGTGTCCATATACAAAAACTAACTTTCAAAAATAAACTTAGGCCTACCCTAAAACATGTGACAACTAGCCCTGTGATAACAGTAGATTGATTCATTGTCTGGTTTTTTTTCAGACACAAAGAAAATATTCCTGAGCTGAAAAAAAAAACCTTTTGAAAACAGGATTAGTCTCAATCAGGGTCTAAGCCTGAACAGATTGAGAGATTGAGAGGTCTAAACGTAGCTCGAGAGCCTTTATATGACTTTGACTCTAATGGTCTTAGCCATGTAACAACAGTAAACAGATTTGCACACCCTGTCCAAAGGGCTGGGAAATTAAAATCATGACAACACCCCATTAACATGCCCTGGTAGTCCAATGCTGATGACATCGTAATCCTTCCCTTTCCTCAGGTTATGATGTCAGCAGGTTAACTCGACATTTGTGGAGCCCTTCTATTCTTGTGTTAGGCTTAGACAGCTGAAGAGAATAGCGACACCCCCAAACAAACGCCAGGTTCTTAATGGAAAACTCATTTCAGTTCTGCTGACACCGAGTGCTTCCTGACTGGTCTTCTTGTTTGCATTATTGCATTGTATCCCTGAAAGCAGTTAAGATTAGATAAATACAGTAAAATGTTTACAGTGAATTATAATCTGAGTTCAACACAAGATCAATCAACAGCACATATTGCATAATGGTGATCATATTAAAGCTTCAAAGTTGTTTTGTTGGACGTGTTTTGGGAAATTCTTTGTTTTTATTTGATATTTCATGGTAGATGAATATTGAGATTCATATTTGCATTTGATATCATCAGTTTAACACAGAACTGTCAGATTAGGCCTATTTCTTTTTAAGATCTTGATGGATGTTCTTGAATCAGTCCAAGAGCTAAAACATTCAAATATTCATAAAAGCGGATTGTGTGAAGTCAGACATTCGGTGTAAATGTTGTTCTACATCATCTCACAACCAATATATCTTCAGATCATGTTGTTGCTGTGTATTACTCCGCATTAGATGCTTGGATAAGCTTTGGGTTTTTTATCATAGCTTGATTTCGCTGCTGGAGCGCCAAAGGATTTTCGATGAGTGTTGTCCTTTGTAAACAAAGAGTTTTGCTTTAATATACTTTACAGCCTCTTTTGTCCTTCAGCTTTTATCAGATTAGCCGCACAGACTTATCTGGGCTTGAGTGTACGGGTCTGTGTCACCCCTTCTTTGTCTCCTGTATGGGGCACGAGAGGGTGTATAATATGAGTGTTTGTGCATGTGTGGGTACAGCAGCTGACTGGATTATCTGACACAGGGTCTTTCAGCTGTCACTCTTTTAATGGTTATTGCTGGGTTCTCATGGGAAAAGCGTACAGAGTTACACCAAGTCACCTGTTTCTCCATAAACGACTCTTCAAATTTAGATTCTGTGACAAATTGTTTAAATACCATAAAAAGAGACATTTTATGCATGTATTAACAAAAGAAATACAAAACTGTATTTAGGTTTTGTGCATTTATTTGTGTGTCAAAGAAGTAATACATGCTGATTTAAAATAGAAAATTCAGAACAGAAATATTTTGTAAATATATATATATTTAAAATCTTTTTTACACCATTAGAAAATCTTTTTTACTTGGCAAAAAGCAAATCAATACAAAACTTACAAAAGACCTTCAAATTCCTCTTCACCGTAAGAAAAGTACAAAGACGTGTCACTAAAAAACTGACATCACATTTTTTTGTTCTGGTGTTCATGCAAAAATTGAGCTGAGATGAGAAAAAAAACTAATCACAGCTTATACTCTTTGGTGCTCGTAAAGTCTGTGAAAGAGGTCAGAATTGTAAATCTAATATGTAATGACAGCATAAATCACCTTTAAACACATGGAGTGAAAAACACGTGTTCTATGGAGTGAAAACCATCACCCTGGTTATAACCAGGTCAGCCATCAAATATATACAAACTATTGCACAATTTCACCCAACATGGTGCTTTGTAGGTAAAAAGAATCTTATACAAGAGTTGAAATAATGCTGAAAATCCTCCATTACAGCCCTAAGGCTGAACGCAAGATATTTAAGGCTATACAAAATGCCAGCAATTTCCTTAAGAGGAAAAACAAGAGGAATGTCATCTAATCAAATTTTGATAGTTTCGCTACACAATTAAAAGTTCCGCATTGTTGACCTGAGTGTCATTACAATTTGAGGTTGAATAAAGTAAGAGCTTAAAAATTACTAATCACGGTTTGATCAAATAAGCACATTATCAAAAACCCTCCAACCATTCATTAACAGTCTTAGTTATATTACTGTACATGAACACATATTAGTACACACATTATTGTGGGCAGTGACAGCTTTGTTTCACAGAAGAATTGTGCATTAAAGGTTGTGGCTGAGCTGCTACATGGCACTTGGACTAGAATCGTATGCTGCTGCATGTGAACTTGACGTTCAGTGTCTACTGTCCTGGGGCTATGTAACCTCAAGATCTAATTGTACACACAGTGTTCAGAGCCTATATGTTTTCTGCAAGCATTTCACTCAAGCTATATGTATGACACATGCCAAATAACTCCCTGCTGGGTTAGCAATGTATCTGGTCTGCGAGTGGGAAGCCCAACTGTTCAAACTGCAAGCATTGTTGGTGAGACAACATATTACTGCATATGTCTGACTTTATATAATCTAAAAGTTATTCTCCTTAGCACAGAGTTTTGAGAGCCCCTGTGGTACAGATCAGAGTTTGCATATGGTAGGGAGTTGGAGACTCCACTTCCAGCACACGCTCTGGCTTGAACGGGGGCAGCTGAAACTTTTTCTTAAAAATATGCCCGATGCCCAGGGAAGGGAACTTGATGCGGTGTTGATGACTGTTGGGTTTATCGCTACCCCTGCTGCTAGGCGGGCTACCGCTTGGCGCTGTGGAGCTTATCCACACTGGAGCTTTCTTGGGTTGAGGTTCGACGATGAGATCAGGTATGCTTGGTATCGTGGCCTTCTTCAAGTATGATCTATCAAGTTGAAAAGCAGACACGTGTCGAGGTTGACAGAGCTCTCCATTAGTCAGTTTGTACCATGGTGATGGAGGAGTGTCTTTGTTCGGTTCCTTGCTTGCCGGAGTCCAGGAATGAGCACCAAGGGAGGAAGGTGGGCGAGCAGGGACGTTGACAGCTTTTGAGGAATCTTTGGAGCTGTCTTTCTGGTCTGGCTGGGTCTCGGGTGTAGGATGGGTTGGGGTTGACTCTGGGGTCGTGTACAGGGGGTGGATCTCCATGTACTCCAGAGAGGATGAGGTGATGCAACCATCACGTCCGGAGTAAACATCTTTAAAACCTCCAGTCACAGCTTTCAGAAGACCTAAAAGAGAGAGTTTGATTCAGAACAGATCTAACTATTGTCTTTATTTGTACAGCCAATTTCTAAACTGCGTGCTAATACATTTTCTGTTTGAATTTCTACTACTCCGTCATCCAGAAAGTGAAAGTCTGCTGGGCTAGAGAATGTCTTTTGCACTTGACATTTTAAACTGCTTTAAGAGAAGATGTTTTTAGAATGTTTCAACTGTTCTTGTCTATAAAATGAAAATAGGCAAAGCAACATATTTCACAATTGATTTAGAGTATGGAAAAACAAACAGACATTTGAGTCTTTGAGGCTCTGAATACTTCAGCATAGTCACATGACTCGGCAAACAAGCAAGTAAGCGTGTGAGTGGAACAGGTTTTCTATACATGTCGTGCATGTGCCTATGATGATTTCTTTAATCTTTCAACTTCAGTGATCTTCCTACATGATAACAATCTGAACTGCCCTAAAGGGTTTACATTTGATTTACTGTCACCTTGTTTGCCAAGTAATTTTTTTTAGAGTTATTGCTCAGGGATCAGAGCTTTTTTCAAAGCTGCCTTCAACAAAGAGCTATATTAAAAAAGTGTTGAATTTGTAATTTGTTCTCAGATAATTATTGTCACGTACTCCTAAATCACAGTTGTGTGCCACATCAGAATCAGAATGAGCTTTATTGGCCAGGTATGTTTACACACACGAGGAATTTGTTATAGTGACAGAAGATATAGGGATCTTAACCACATGATTGGTTCATGCATGTCTATGTTGTACTGTGTCTATAGTCTAGTTTCAGGTTCTCACCATTTCTGTGTTTCTTCTCCTTGGTGGGACCTTTGCTCACAGCAAGATACGCAGGTGTCTGCTTGGGAGGAATCGTAATCTTCTCAGCGTGTTTCCTCCATCGAGTCTGGAAAAGCTCACTATTTCTCTCCATATCCTTTTTGTTCAGTTTCTCCTGTGAGGACCAGAGAATGTTAAACCCAGGAGACAGAAACAAAATGATTATATGGAGGACATGTTGATGAGATTGTTTCCTCCAACTTACCCTGTACTCTTTTGAGATTCTCTTCATCTTGTTGTTGAGGAGGAAGTACACAGTCAGCGTGTGGCAAGCTCTGTTAGTGAGCACCGCGCTCAGAACCTCGCTGTGTTTGTAGCCCATTTTCTCTGTCATGTGGAGCAGAACTGTGTGGTTGATCTCTTCAATGTGGATCCTGAAAGTTACAAGATGTTTTAGGCCATAAGTCATAAAAGATCTAAGAGACAAGATTTGGCTTTGACCTGCAAGCATAATAGGTAACTAACCTATTTAAGTAAGGAACTCCAGTGTGAGGGTTGCCCAACTGCAGCCACGGGTCTGCCATCACTTGGTGAATGTTGGGTCTCTTGTCGGGGTAAGGCTCGAGAAGTTTCTTCAGCAGACTGACGGCAGCTGTGAACACAGACAAGAAGCTGTGAGGCCTTTGTGCTATCTTTTTTTAAGAAAGCAAAAAAGGTCTTTGATCTGTCTCTGTGTTTAACTGATTTATTAGGACAAATAAATCATTGTTTATTAGGACAAACTCATTATGTTGTGGTAAAGATTATTCAGGTTTTCTCCTATATATTACATAAGTCAAAGAATGAGCGCACAGCCTTGCGTCCTTGAGATGCTAAGTACAGGTGTCATATAATGCGGCTAATCTCATTTCAACACTGCATCATCTTGTAGTAATATATCCAGTCACAGATTTAGTAGTGAATGAATCACCTGTTACCGAGAACACACTAACGCGATGGAAAAGTTAACAGAACGTGATTAACTATAATGTTTACCAGATCGTCTTGTCAAAAGAATTTTATTGGGAATTCTGCGTGCATCACATCATTCAACAAAGTACTAAGATGAGATGACAGCTAAATTACATTCTATGGAAACACCTTACTTCTGTGGAAGGTTAACAGATGCGGTTAATACATCTGAACAAAGCAAATAATTTCTTCTCGTGTCTAAAACAAGTATTTCTTGTGGTTGACAAAATGACAGCACTTGTCTGGCATGTTTGCAGTAAAGTGTTTATGAGCCGACGGCATTGCACTGAGAATTTAGTATGTTGTAATTAAAGAATAACTGTTGTGGTTACAGGTAAATGTGCAAACCTCACTGTTGTGACATAAAAATTAATAAGGATCTAATGCATGGACTACATAATGATTTCATTGGAAAACAATTTTTTTGCATGTTGGCACTTGGGCATATTCTTCTATGTCAAGCAGGTTTTGTGTCGCTGGCAGCTGACTACAAAATAGCACGACAGAAATCACTGGACCAGTAAAGTTGGATCATGAAGACTCTCCGCTTTATTAGAATTTGATTTAATCTCCGGAGATATTAAAAAAAACAGTGAGCACCAGACCCTCCCTATTGTTTTCAATTTAGCATTCAAAAGGATCATACTGGACTAAAAAAGGTGCAGTTTTACAAAGACTGCATTCCTGCTCAACATTTAGAGCATGATGCCCATTAGAACATAATTGGTAGGAGGACGCAAGCTAGTTTTCAGCATGTAATAGTTGCTTGTTCTTGTTTCAATGTCACTTTTGTGGTCATAAAATCTTTTGAAAATCTCAGAGATGCAGTTCTCTCAATACCTGAGGAGATAGATGGAGGTAAAGGGTTCATATCCTTGTCCACCATCCTCTGATGCAGGGCTTTCAGGCTAAATGGCTCCACGGTGAACGGTAGGGTACCAGTCAGCATAGCATACATGTTCACCCCTCTACATTGAAACACATAGAGTCAAATCAGAAACGTGTTCCAAATGCAAACTTAGATCATGGTGCTTCACATTTCGTTAACTCACATTGACCAGACATCCACTTTTGGCCCGTATTGCTTTCTTGAGAGAAGCTCAGGGGCGGCGTATGCTGGGCTGCCACACTGTGTGCTGAAGGGATCGGTGTATCCCAGAATGCCCGCACAGTTACTAAGTCCAAAATCTGTGTAGGGGAAACAGAGAGAGGTAAATTCATGTACTTTCTCATAGGGAGACTGACATTCCCACTTGGAGAGGAGCAAAAGGGTTTATGGGTGCCCAACACTAACCCTGTCTGTCACACACAGCTGCTAAATAGAAGCCATGCGTTTGTCGGCCGTCTCACAAAGAGGTGAGAGGTCATTTGTTTTAATGAGATAGTGATTGCTCAATCAGTCCTCACCACATGCTAAAGATGAACACTTCCATGTCACTTCACATTGTGTCACATTAGGACTAATTGAAACTTTGTGCTGTTTTTGAGTAGCATTTAAAAACCTTGCATTATGTAGATCTTGGACAATGCTTACCGATCAGCTTTATGTTGTCCTGTTCATCAAGGAGAAGATTTTCAATCTTCAAGTCTCTGTTGAAATTAAGACAGAAAAATGTATTTAAGCAACATTAATTGATCAAACCAGCCATTTGAACAAAACAAAGACACAATATTCTCAGGAGTATCAACACATGGTTTCAGAATTAATTCACTATTCTTTATTTCTTTGGAAAGTCTCATTTAAAGTTCCTTCGATGACCTCAGACTTTCTCACCTGTGAACAACTCCTGCCCTGTGCAGGTGTTCCACCGCCATGACTAGCTGGCGTACATATTTCTGGGTTTCTTTTTCTTCCAGGCTTTTCTTCTCATAAATATGGTTCATGAGGTTTCCACCAGGGCAGAGCTCCATGACGAGATAGTAGCTGTTCTCCGTCTCCAGGATGTCCAGCAGTTGGGTGATGTTGGGGTGCCGGATCATCTGCTGAATCTGTCCTTCACGACGCAAGTTCTTTGTGACATACGAGTCCTTTTTGGCCTTCTTCTTGTCAATCACTTTCACTGCCACCTGAGGGGAAAAATAAAAAAGAAGATTTAGTCATTATATAAAACAAAACTGGAGTGTTTTGTGGATGTACAGAATTATTCTAACAGCCCTGAACATGTGACACAAGCCTGTCTAAGACAGACATGACTCTTATTTGCCTGTCTCCTCACGTCTCAAGGGTTGAATGTTCGACCCTGAGATCCAGTAAAGGACTTGGTGGGGGAGGGAAAAGGACAAATGACCGATGTGTAGCCGTTGGAACACCTCCAAATGAAGGAAAAATCTCCAAATGGCTGGTTAATGCCACCCATTTGTCACCAACAATGCCGTAAACGACTAATGCTGTATAAACATAGTCAAACAGAGACACCCCCCCCCCAAAAATCTATATAAAATAATTAGCATAATTTCACTGTTATTTTTAATTAAGGTGGGAGGGGAGGGTCTTTGTTCTTTATCAAATAGATTTATTTGACCTGGGTTGAAAATCCCTCAGTATGCTGTAACAATAGATTGGTGCGATTGGTTCCACCTTTGATAAAAGAGCCCCAGAGCATGACCCAAGGAGGGTTCAAGAGGTGACCTGCCGTGCAACCACAAATCATTAGGTACAAAAAGAAACTGTTGCGCAAACAGCACAATGCATAGCCAACTGAGAAGATAATTGGATCAATTACTTCAACTGAGGTGCATGTTAAAAGACGTACGGGGAAAAATGGCAGAATCCCCTCCCTAAATAATCCCCTAAAATACTAATCCTACATTACTGGATCTTAACCACCGTGTTTTGCAAGCATTTTTGATGGGTGCCATTGGTGGTCGACGGTTAAAGGGGGGTGGCGGGGGGACCTCAGAGCCTCAGACTAACGTTGTTTTTCTCTCCGGCAGACAAAGGCGACGAGGGTGAAAGTGGGATAGATATGCTCACAACATACATGGGGAAGCATGTGCTATCGTCCACCAATCCTGAGCCCCGCCCCACCCTGTCTGTTTTTGTAGGTGATGTCAGAGAACGAGAGCGAGGCAGGAGACAAGAGGAGCACGAGGCAGCCTCGCTTCTCTTTGTGATTGCTGGCGTTTGCATCATCGCCCGGGACAGAACTCTTCTCTTTCCCACAGCAACAGTGAAAGGAGGCAAGAAGGCTGAACAAATTCCTAATATGCTAAGAGTATTTCAGGTCATTCACTGAAAGTGCAATACATTTTTTTCCTACATGCGAATACCAGCTACACCCCATAGCATGTAATTTCAAGGAAGAGAGCAGTCAGTTATGAAGAAAATGACACCCCACTCACAGAGAAAGTAACATTCAGAGTCAACAAACAATTGTTAATAAATACACACACCCTAGAAACTACATATTGAGCATACCTTTTGCTGATATGTAGAAGTGAAAACTATTCATTATAAATATTTCTCCATTCATTCTGAATGAATGCACACTTTCTATGGGGTAATCGGTGATTAATAGAGAGAGACATTGTCTCAAGGATTGTCTCTGTTACCTAATTAGATTTTCGTGATGAGGAACATGAGACCAGTGAGAAACAACTCAACCTGATGATCAGGGGATGGTTTTTCTGACATTCTTAACCACCCAAAGACAACAAAAACTGACTTCTGGGTACTTTTAAAGAAAATTCAGCTTTTAACTCAACATTGACAGTATGATTATATGGACAGGGGGTGGGGTGGTGGTGACCAAAACAATTTATACAGATGTTATTTATCTTTAACTTACAATGTTCATATTCAGACAATGACATGAATAAATAGATGAACTACCTGTAGTAAACAACAAATGCAATAGCATTCCTGTCATGTACGTTATAGGCTGGATTGTCAACAGTTTGGACTTGCAGTTGTGACATTTTTCATCTAACAATTTCTTACCCAGCCAATGATATGAATAAATAGATACACTAAATGCAGTAAATAACAAATGCACCGGTCATGGTTTTGGATGGATACAGACGTATGTATATAGACTGAATGATTTGTGCTAATGATCTAAACAAATAATAGCTGTACATTGAAAACACGATCAATATGCAATTTTACAGTGTCATTTCGATGTCAGTAAGCTAGCAGTGCGTCAAAGCGCGGCACACCGGATCTTCTCACCTTCTCGCCGGTGATCGCGTGAAGCCCCTCACGCACTTTGGCGAACGATCCCTCTCCCAGCTTCCTCCCGATCAGATAATTCCCAACTCTTTTCGTGTGGTAAAAGTTTCGGAGGATGTCAGCCTGAAGACCGCTGCTCAGAGAAGGAGAGGTATTTTCTTCGTCTGCGGTAGACGGAACTTTCACCCCAAACATCCTCCCGCTGTCCGTACCCATGTCTGTTCCTGCATCGGGCATCCCTGCGCCTGTTGAACAATACCTGTTGTCTTCTGAATCTATCGTTTCTGCTTGCTGAGAAGACCTCTGTGAGAATGGAGCATCTGAATCCGTGTCTCTGATACTAAACCCTGACTCGCGCACCACCTGTTCGGCTCAGCTGACGGTCAGTACGCAAATTATAAGATTGTAAGTTAATAGTTTTACGTAAGTATTGCATTCGTCATGGGATAATGAATAAAGCCACTCTGCCCTAATCTAAATCAAATAATCAAAACGTCTTATGAATATTCGGACTACTCCGTAAGATAAAGCTAAAGTTCCAGCACCTCTCTGTATGTGAGTGAGACGTAAGTGTGGGTCTGACTGCCGAATCTCTCACATTTGTTGTGTTAAATTAGTTTCGCGGTACGGGGTGGGGGCGTTTCTCATTTGCTAGAAAAACCCTTCTCAGTCACTGGGCTAAAATCTAATCCAATGAGTGGTAGTCTTTTCACGAGTTGTAAAATTAGCCCCGCCCTCTCACCCATGCTTACCTAGACAACAAAGAGCATGTTGCTGAGGGGTCAGATTTGCCGTGATACTTGATTTCTATCAGCTTTCCCTGGTGATGGTTTACGTAGACATCTTTTGGCTGACCTATCGGTCGCGACTAAATTATCTATCTATTATTCATTCATATAACACAGATATGCTAATGTACACAAATACATATAAACATTATACTTTATATTTTGTACATTATAAATGAATTCATCCTCGTTGTATTTCTTCCTTTTTATCTTTGTTTTTTAATATTTTATTGTCCCCGTGTCCTCAAATACTATAATATAAGCAAAATGTGCCTCAGACTGTTTTAACTGAACTCGTTGCCACTTAAATATTATTCATGAAACAAAACACTGTATCCTACAAAATAATGATTGAAAGACCACCAATGTCATTCTAATTCTTTCATATCAGTTCCTTAAATTGCATTAATCATACTTACACACGGTAAATGAGAGCCCTGGTTTTATTCGTTCATCATTTGTAATCTCTCAGTGATGACTATCCTGACATTATTAATAGACCTCCACAACAATGGAAGTTTTTTTTTTTTTTTAATAAGACATTGCGTCATCATACCCCGGCTAGTCGCCAGCTTGTTTACGTTCCCATGCGGTCTTGAGACGAGCGCTGAACAGAGAAATGAAGGTAAGTAGGTATATTGCGCCCTCTATTGGCAATATGATGTTGGACATCTATCTATCTATCTATCTATCTATCTATCTATCTATCTATCTATCTATCTGAGGTGTAAAGAGTACCTGAAAACCATACTTGAGTAAAAGTACAGATATCTTACAGTGAAAATTACTCCAATACAAGTTACAAGTCACCAATTCCAAAACAACTTGAGTAAAAGTATTAGAGTATCTGATTTTAATAGTACTTAAGTATTTTACTTATACTATAAATATAGGCTCAAAGATGCACAAGTAAAAGAGACATGACAGTCAAAATCTATAACATTGTGGTGAAGCTGGGAAAACAAGCAGAGGGAAGGATCTATGTGCAGGCATTTCATGGAAAAACTAGAACAAAATATAAGCCAATAACCACAGGCAAACAGACAACCATTACATCCAACAACTCACAAAGAACTAAAAACACTAGAGCTGTATATACAGTTACAGTTATAGAACAAATTCCTAATATGCTAAGACAGTATTTTAGGTCATTCGCTGGAAGTGCAATTCATTTTTTTCCTACATGCGAATACCAGCTACACCCCATAGCATGTCATTCCAAGGAAGAGAGCAGTCAGTTATGAAGAAAATGACACCCCACTCACAGAGAAAGTAACATTCAGAGTCAACAAACAATTGTTAATAAATACACACACCCTAGAAACTACATATTGAGCATATCTTTTGCTGATATGTAGAAGTGAAAACTATTCATTATAAATATTTCTCCATTCATTCTGAATGAATGCACACTTTCTATGGGTAATCGGTGATTAATTGGTGACGAGGCTAACAAGCTGGACAAGATAAGATACAAACTGACTACAAACACCACGGGAGAAAGGAAGTGACATAAAAGTCCAGGACAAGGCACAGAAAATACAACAAAAACAAGAAAGCTGATTTGTGAGGCGAGTAATCACACTTATTTTCTAAAACCAAAATAAAACTGAACACCTCAAAATTGCAAACCCCCAAAAATAACCTTCAAAAAGGTCTTTGTAGTATAAAGGATAAATAAAATAATGTTAAGTCAAATTAAAAAGTCAAAGTCTTCTTGCACTGGATGTGCTGGTTTCGGCTGCAGTCATGTCCTCATCTCATACACAAAACACCCGTGATTCATAACTACTTGCTAAGGAGCTTGCATTCATGTAAAGTAACCTTGTTGACAAGTTTAAGTGAGTAAGGGCAAAATACACAAGATATAGTACTTTCAGTGCCGTGTAGTTGGCGATATCACATCGTTTGTAGCATAAATAAACTCCTGCAGAAAAGCTACCATGCAAAATGTAATTTGTAACTTCAACTCCAACAAATGTAGTTGAGTAAAGAGTACAGATATAATTACAAAGTATCTGAAAAGATACTTAAGTACAGTAATTAGTTACATTTACTCAAGTGCTTTACACCTCTGTCTGTCTGTCTGTCTGTCTGTCTGTCTGTCTGTCTGTCTATCTGTCTGTCTATCTATAATTTTAGAAAATGTATTAGTTTAAAGCTCATGGTCCCCAGTAGCAGGGAATTTTATTTGCTCAGAGGCACATAAAGACCAGACTAGAATCAGAATCGCCTGTTGTCCGACCTTTGTGGTTAGCAGACTTTGTATGCTCTCAGACCTCTGTTTTGAATGCATTATGTATGAGCTGTTGCAATGAAATGTCAATAAATATTAAGATCCTGGCCATCTCATTACCCGCCTTATTTAAATGATTATACCTGTATAAGGGATCATAATATTCCTGTGGCTCAGTGATAGAGCATTGCGTTAGTGGCGCAAAGGTTGTAGGTTCAATTCCCAGGCAACACACATACTGACAAAAAAATGTTGAATGCACTGTAAGTCGCTTTGGATAAAAACGTCTGCTAAATATATACACTTGAATGGAAATGTAATATAATACCGTCACTGACCAGTAGAGGTCACAGCTTATTAGCTTCAAATCAAATCAAAATCAAATCACTTTTATTGTCACATCACCAAAGCACAAGTGCCTTGGTGAGTGAAATTCTTACGAGCGTGCTCCAGACAGTGCAAAAAACAACAATTTACATATGGACAGTACATATTTACAGACTGTACAGGAGACAATGTGCAAAATACACATACATACTCAGTACACATAGTGTACTATAAAGACATACTTAGTTATCAACTACACATTATACACCGCTATACACATTATTGTATATGTGAATACACACATTATTGTATATGAGAATACTGTGAATACACATTATTCACTGCTTGATTCTGGCGTATTTGATTTCCATTCCATCTCGCACGATGTGAAACCCACGTTCTTAGCATGCTAAAGCTCCCCAAAGCTGTCTGGATATACTCTGGACAGTGTTTCATATATTTCTGCTGCTCTCCGATCTCCTTTGGTGAGTTGGTGACGTACACATTCTCAGCATCATAATCGCTGGACACCTTTAACCAAATGAGATCGTTTATGTAAAACTGTAAACACACATACCTGTTATATTGTTACAAATAATGACAACTTCCATGGACCTAATTAAAAAAAGAAAAACTTTCAGAAATTGTTTTACTGTTTTAGAAATTTTATTTTGTAGATGCTTACAACTAATCTTTATTTTCTCTCTTACTACAACAAGAACAACTGTGTAGTTGTGATGGGGATTCCTGATATTCACTTTTTGTCTCAAACTCAAGGTCGCGGTGTCTAGCAGAGCCCTGACAGACATCTGATTTACAGCCCATATTAACCCCCACCCCCATTTAAAGGTGCCATAGAATTAAAAACTGTCTTTACCTTGGCATAGTTAAATAATAACAGTTCTGTGCATGGAAATGACATACAGTGAGCCTCAGACACCATAGTTTCCTCATTCTTATGTAAATCTCATGATTAAGAAAGACCACTGAAAAACAGGTGAATCAGAACTTAACACCGACAGTGACGCAACAGTCGGGATCACTACGCCCCATCATTCCATAAACCCGCCCTTGTTCTAGGCAAACGCCAGCTGAACCATCAGAAGTTCTGCAGGTGTTGTAAATAAACAAGTGCGGACAACAGCGAAAATGGCAGATCATGGACATAAATGTTATGTTCCAGGCTGTGCAGGGGATGTGAAGTGCAGGGATGGGTTGGTGTCTTTATTCAGAAAGGCACAGAAAGCAAATAACGCGTTCTAATAAAATAACGCGAGCCACTAAAGGGACATGGTTAGCTCCTTGTTAGCTGTAGCCTGTTACAGTACAAAAGATTTCACTTACCACATAAACAGAGTAAGGAGAGATGAGGATGATGGCGAATGATTTACAGATCCTGACAAGAGGTCACGGGAGAGCTCGAGTTTTCCCCGGTAACGCTGTACACAAAACAGAGCTCCACTCACAAACACTTAACTGCTTTATCAGACATTACATGTAAGATGAAATGAAAGTTACATCCAAAATTTTGTGAAAACATTTGGTTTCAACCAAGAATACAGTGATATAAAAATACAGTTTATAAAAGCATAAACATGGTTTATGTTCATTAATTAATTTGATAATGAAAATAGCCAAGACCATACTAAATAATATTTGAATAAAAATTTAAAAATGCAAAAAAAGTTTTCTGTGAGGGGTAGGGGATAGAATATACAGTTATATACTGTTTGTACAGTGTTAAAACCATTATGCCCATTTAGAGATCCCATAAAACATTAAAACCAACAGGTGTGTGCATGTACAGAATGCACAGAATGCATGTACATTATTACAGTTAAACTGAATAAAACATTAATGCTTCATATTGTCTCTCACAGAAACAAGATGAACAGTGTGGCTTCTTCTTTCTGATTATTTAGCAATAATCATTAATCAGAATTACATGTAGTTATAATAGGATGTAATTACCTGCATTTACACATTAAGATATTCAAACATACCTTCCGATTGAATGTTAAAAAAAAATGCATTTAAAGGTTACAAATCCTGTAATATCAAAGAGATTATTTAAGATCTAATTGAGGCATATGGAAAATGTATTATAGGCTCTAAAAGCCAGTTGTTTTCTCCATGTTTTCGTCCTCTTTGGCAGAAGTGCGGGATGTGTTTTTGTCATACAGAGCCAGGAAAACTAATATCACACCCACTAGGACTAATGAAAGAAGAGCAGAGCTTCTCCATCAGGCACGAACCTTAAACCAGGTAGTTGTACGCTGTACTGTATGTACAAGTAAGTCTGTACAATGCAGTTTTGGTTTCATTTAGAATACTTAGTTTTAAATGCTTTGGTAAAGATATGCTAATGTTCCTTCGTAATAATTTTTTATTGCAGTAAATTTAATGTTATTTTTATTTGTTTTTATAAAGTATACACATCAAAATGAAAATCTTGAATGAAAATTCCTTGATATACCAAAAATGTTATTGGTGTTTCAAGGTACCTTCAAATGTGTCTTTACACAGGGTTACTCGGTGCCTGCTCAAAATTCAGTGTAAAAGCACAATGCCACATAAAAGTCAGACTAAATTATGCCTGCTCAGATCCATCTCAGCCCCTTGTGTCAAATTATAGTTGTAATTGCTGTGGAAAGGAATTTATGTCTCCTCTAAGTAGCAGTAAGCAGTCTGTGTAAAGACACCTAAAGTAATTGCCACTTAATAAGCACTTCAGTGCATCTTTGCAGTGTACATTTGGCACAATATAATTAAAACCTTTATGTTTACGGTTTTATGGTTTCAGATTCCTGATCTTTTAGCCACATGATGGCACTGTTGTTTTAGGAAAAGTCAGATTGTTATTTAGTTTTTGGTGGGGATTTAATTAACTATTTTAATATTGTTTTTGTGGTTTCTAAAGAGTGTCTCTCTCTGTGTGTGTCACAATGACTTCTTCTTGTTGACAAGTTTTTGTGCTAGTGTGTATATTGCAATAGATGAGTGGGAACACACAACATATGTCTATTGTGTGATTTATGTCACATTTGTCTGCCATGAAAGAGATTGTGCATATGTATGCTTTTTCTGTGCCAAATCTTAAAATCCTGGCACCTTCATTACAGCATAAAAAAAGAAAATAATTTCAAAATATCTGAAGCAAAAACAGAATGGTTTAACTTCAGCTGTGTTTAATTATGCTACATAAAACACATCTGCATGAAACATAAGTATTTCGGGTTACTTGTGTAACCCATGTTCTGAATAGGGAATGAGATGACATAATGGGAATGCCCCTTGGGTGTGCCGATTGTCTCAATTGCCTGTATAGAATCACACCAATTCATGGGCTGATGGAATGGGCGCTGCCTCTGTGATGCTATACCACTCACTCTAATACTATAGTGAATGTGCTATCCGCTCCTCAGATTTCCTGCCGAAAAAGTTATGTTGGGTCAAGGTGTCATGGATCGCAGTGGCCATCTTAACCCCTGCAACAGGAAGCAAGGTCCTGCCATATCGTGAGGGCATAAAAGCAACTGCGCAACACTCTCAGTAGGTGGAGGGCCAACCACGAGGAGCAAACTCTATTGAGCTTCATCCACTACAGAAACAGCCTCTTATAAAGCAGCCCTAGGGGCAGTTCAGGAGAAGCTGCTGCCATGAGACCCAGGAGACTGCGACATGTGTTCACCGAAATGTGGTGGCCTAGGTTGAAACAGGTCAAACATGATCTGACACGGGAAACTTAAGTGTGAGCCAAACAGAACTGCATCAACACAGAATCGAGCTGGACCCCCAAGAAAACGGTCCTCTGAGAAGGAGTGTAACACTTTTCTTGGTGTTTCACCTGAGGCCAGGAGACAGAAGGTGGTGGTGATGAAGAATGTCCCTGTGACAACACTTCAACTCCCTGGATTGGGGCAGGATGAGCCAGTCGTCCAGGTTGTTGAGCACATGGATGCCCTGGAGCCTCAGTGGGGCCACAATACACTTTGTGAACATCCGTGGAACCAAAGCCAGACAAAAAGGGAAAACCCGATATTAGTATGCCTTTCCCCAAAGGTGAACCTGAGGAGCCTCCTGTGTCGCTGAACAACCTGCATATGAAAATAAGCATCCTTCAGGTCTACAGTGATGAACCAAACTCCTTCACGAATTTGAGCCAGAATAGCGTTCTGTCCCAAACCCCTGAAATGGGGGGAGCTCTCTATTTCGGACACATTGATCCAGAGAAGCTGAAGTCGTGGATTTATCCGAGCGCATCAGCTCAATCCACTTACTGGGCACTGACAGGTCGAGGGGCGACCATGAGCTTCCCAAACCAAACTGTGTGAGGTGACATTATCTTGACATTTCTTTTTCATCAAGCCATCTGTTTCCCTTTGTTTTCTCATTAATGTATATTTTATATTCTGAATATTCTCATTGCTAATTATCTATCTGAACTCCTGACATCTCATCTCTTTTTAAACAGCCGAAAGCAGACATTTCTGAATTAGATCACACCTTCTGTGAGTCATACCATGTAATAAGACTCTGGTTGATTTTCTTTTGCTAGATCCCACTTTCACTATGAGCTTAGGCTGTTTGTATTTTTAAAGTTGACTTATATTTGAGATTCAGGCTCATTAGAAGTCTATTCTCACAGTGGTGTTGACTGGAAGGATTAGAGGATGGGAGCTGTTGAGCGGGAAGGTGAGAACGCTCAAGTTGGCATCTTGACCTCCCGTTGATCAGCAGGACTCCTCAATGTATACAGCATGTGGAAAAGGTTTCTCAAACATATCAGCCTTGCTCTGATGAGTAAAAGCCAAGTGACTGGCTGTGACTTGGCAGTAGAAACCACTTCTGGGAAGTGTTTTCATTTCATAAATTCAAAAGTTCTGACTGAAAACAACCTCATTGTTTTCCTTCTCTTTGGGTTTTGTCATAAACATCTTCCAGCATCTCACTTTTGGCTGTATAACTGGCAGTTGAGTTGGGCAACCCCAGTACTTTTGTCAGTCCTTTAAAATAATGCAGCTGTCTGGAAGCCTTCAAGATCAGTCCACCATGTTACATGACATTTGGGTGTCATTCATTAACCCAAATCTTCACAAAGTAGATTTATACTTTAGAGATTTACATTTTAACTTAAACTTTTTAAGTGTCCTTCAATATGTTTTAAAATACAGACTCATTCTTATGGTAAAGGTAATGTGTGCATTCACAAGTGACGATTCTCTGTCAACCAATTCATATTCTGCATTGAGTCTAGCACCATACTTTAGGTACCGGACTACTGTGCTTGGTACCCCAACAGAAGGGTCCCAAAAAAGGGGTATGATAGGGTTTGCTATTGTGGAACCATTCACAGCTTCCGACAATGGAAAATTGAAAAATATTGCAGTACGGCTATAATAAACCAAACCATACTGATCGGTGTAAACGAATCATAAGTACACTTGTACTAATGCCAAGTGTTAGTAGGATCGATTTTAACCTGATGCAGATATGGGGTAACAGAGATACAACATGACAACCACGGGCATAGAGTCTGGGTATGCAGGGTATGCAGGTGCATATGGGCCTGGGCAGATTGGGGGCCCGCCAAGCCGAGGCAATGTTATTTTAATGAAATTGTTTTTTACATTTTAATTTATTTATTTTTCTATTTTTTAAATAATAAAGTCTTATCAGACTTGCCAGCCTGAGTTAGTCTGAAGCCTGTGTCTTTTTTCTCTTTCCCATTACGCAGCTGCTGTTGCAGCCATTAAAATAGATCAGTTTTGGTTTTTAATGGCATAGTGGTTATATTTATTTTCGTGCCTTTATTAAGTTAATTTAGAAATATGTTTGGAACATTTTATGTTTGTTAAATTCAAGTTTTAGTTTTTTAAAGTAACAATTAAGTGATCAGTGGCAGACAGTGAGTTCAGCAGGTTTTATCAATTTAGAAATCAACACGACTTGCCTAAAATTAAATCGATAGATATAAAACACTTTATACATATCACAATGTTAGTTTAAACATTTACCCTAGATCAGTGGTTCCCAAACATGTTCCTGGAGCCTCCCCAACACTGCACATTTTGCATGTCTCCTTTGTCTGACACACCCATTTCAGGTCTTGGAGTTGCTACTAATGAGCTGATGAGTTGAATCAGGTGTGATTGATAAAGGAGACATGCAAAATGTGCAGTGTTGGGGAGGCTCCAGGAGTGAGTTTGGGAACCCCTGCCCTAGATCAATGTGCGCTATTAGGAGCATATACAATAGTTTTTTTGCGGTGAGTGGAAGCATAAGTGCGCTCTGCAGGACATGGAGGCGCCAGCGCAATCACTCACATTTTTTCTTAATAACAACTTAAAATACGCCGTCATTTTTGCTCATAAAGGCAAGAGTAATTCATCATTCGGAACTGTAAAGGGTCTACTTCTACTTGTGGGTCTACTTTTATTTGTGTGCACTAGGGTTGTGTGTAGGTAGTTAATAAGTTGTCAGTCTAAAACTAGGCTCGTCATGGGGCAAGCTGTCCGGCGCTTTATGACTGATGTAGTCTATAGCCAAATGTAGCCAAAAATATGAACTTACCTGAAAATACTTTTGTAATTTTTGTATTTTGTGTTCGTTCAGGTTTAACATTTAGTGTTAAACTGTTGCTCTTTAAAATAAATCTACTTTTGATTTTCACCTTGACTGATTTCTAGATTGATAACTTCCGTGCCGATGCGTCAAACGATGCGTCACAGTTGGACATGCGGTCCTAATAGCGATGAATGACTGCTGTGTCCGAATATGAACTAGCTGTTTTAAATATTTTATATTTAACATGTTAGTTTTTCAGAATGTTTGAAAGTATATTATTTTGGTTATTGGTACTTCCAGGCTCCCTCTCTTGCACGTGCGGTTTAAATCACCAAATAGTTATGAAATAGCCTATGACAAGTACAGAGAGTCTCTCTCTTGCCCCCACCCACCCATGCACAATAATATTGTGTATCGGTGATCTCACAGGCTGGCGAAATGATATGAAAAATGACCATATCGCCCAACACTAGTGTGCACTCACAATATCAACAAACCATTGTGCTTTTGTAAAATAAAGAAAACAAACAGGATGTGTTTTCTGCCGTCTCTGTTTTGACCAGGAGCGCTTCACAAAAATTAACCAAAACTCAACGAATACTTGCCTCAGAGAAATGATAAATATATATATATAGAAAGCTTTAAATTACTACTTTAAAACTAAATAATTAAAATCGAAAACAGAAACTCTTTCATTATGTAATCCGTAGAGATGCATTTCTCAAGGCGCGTCCAGTGAGGAGAGTCAGGATCGGCAATTTCATCTTTGCGACACTGACACAGAAAGTTTTTTGCATATGGGCCCGAGGCTGACTTGCTACGCCACTGGTGACAATTAATTGTAATTTGCATTTATCAAGGCCTAGACGTGAATAGTTTACACCTTTTGGGGACAGATGGTAATTTGCATGAAAGACACTGGGAAATGGAAAACCCTCTACAGTAAACAACATATTTCTAAACTCTTAGAATCTGTATTAGATTGTAATCTACTTCTTGCATTGAGACAATTGTACCAGTACCAGAGACAATTCAAATAATACGAAACATGACTCAGAATATCACTTTAATTCATGTCGAATATTATATTTTGCTGTTGACCATTCTGAGTGAGCTGAGTAAAGGGAAGGATGTGGATGAAAATAGTTTCCCCGCATCTTCTCTCAGTGAGATGTGGAAACAGATGTCTGTATGTTAATACACTGTTTTATTTATTTATTTGCATCTCAGAAGATCAAAGTGTCTGAGGTTCTTGAGTTTTACAGGGCTATTATTTTTGGAATTCTTTTGGTAATGCTTGGAACGCATAAATTACACGCATCATCTTTAACTGACTTAACTGACTGATTAAGTTAGAAAAAGTCAACAGCAGTATTATGCAAAGTAGTCTGAAGATGTAACATTCAGGATACAAGATAAAAAAGTTTAAAACAGGCCTTTAATAGAACACAATTTGTGTTTTAAAACAGCAAGTCATGTGGGGGGTGTTTTCATTTTCTTCTGTCAGTCACTTTAAAAAAAAACTAACTGTCCACGCTCCCAAATGTTGAATTTTTGATCTTCCATCTGTTTCATTTTCCAGCACATTCTGAATAACCTCAAATTCTCTGCTATCGTATTCATCATTTAAATAAGCCACTGTTTCAGATTTCTAAGAACATTTGGTGCATACATATACCCTCTGGCATCCCGTTACTCTTACCTTTTCTCATTTAAACTGGGCATTCCTTGGCCTTTGTCTGTAAAGGTAACAGTAAGTTCAAACAAGTGTAGTAGACCCATAATCCATAAACATAGGAATTGCTAGTAGTTCCTTTTTATGTCATTTGGAGTTATGAATGTTTATTTAAAAATATTTCTATAAGACTTAATATATTTTAAAATTATATAAATGTAATATTTTCAATATTAAATTGAATTAATTTAAATATTTTGAAATTGCAACTATACAACTTTATCAGTCTGTTTGACATGAGGTTTTAAAGGGGGAGTTCTACCAAACATTTTTAATCTGTTGCTATTTATTCATCCCTATGCAATTCCTAACACTTTTGTTTTTCCATTTCAACAAAATGTTCATTTTTGTAACATGTGTTCCTTTAAAATCGGATTAACGGTGAATTCATGCATACCAATGCATATCACTAGTTACACGTTTATATATAAATTACCTGGCAGATTTCAGTTCTGTCACCTGCATAAACAACTGCTTTCTGCCTTAGTCTGTTAGTCTATTATAGAATGCATTGAGTAAGGAATACGACTGAGCAAAAACCCTTTAAATGGGTGTCGTTCATTTGAGATGTTACCAGATTTTGTGCTGTTTTGCAGAGTTCACCAGATGTTGTGCTCCTTCACAAGCTGTCAGACTATGATGGGAACTGGAGCATTTTTCCAGCACTGCCACAGTAAGACTCATAAACATACACAACACAGAATGTGCTCCATCTCTCAACATGTCAGAATTACGAGTGTTCATTCATAAGGTTGTGTTAAACACATTTTACACAGCTGTATTTCTTGTTTTTCTTGTCTTCAGTCTTGCCTCACAATAATGTCAAACATCTTTGTGGATTGTATTTTTGGAAGAAGAGACCAATGTGAAAGTACATAACCTTCTGCAGGTGCTGAGCAAATTCAAGACAAGAAAGGTGAGCTGCAGACGTTTCAGTCAAGACTTCATATCAAGACTTTACTTCTTGTTTACTATGGCTCTCTTACAGCAAAAATCATTGTATTTGAATCAGGAAAACTAAGAGAGCATGTCTTTGGTTGAGGTACTGATCATGAATAATGTCACTGAGACTGGGAATGCAGAATTCCAAGAAAGCAGCCAAAAAGTGTTGTCCTCGTTTACTTTCTCAACCAAATGTTCTTTTTACTTTGTGGATACGCACTAGAAAGTCTCCATGTCACTTTAATTTAGACATCCCACCATAAGCAGCTGTGAGGAAGCCCTTAGGGGTCTATCCTCTCATAAATTGTTTCTTAATTGTGTGAAATGTTACCTGTACTGTTTCCCCCCCTTAAGAGACCCAAACATAATGTCAGTAAACAAAAAAATGATTGTGAGGGCATTGCGGATTTGGATCTTACATGCAACTGCTTGGATCTTGCACAGAAATTATAAACAGGACCGGCTGTTCTGTCCTCCCTGTAAAAAAAAATGTTTTTTTGACTCTCATTGCCACTGAATTGAAAACAAAATGTTGTACCACACCACCTTGGATATTAGTATTTAGGCCATGTGAATTGAAAAAAATGAACTACTCCATGAGCTAACATTCCCTGGAGAAACAGTAGATAGGTCAACACAATACATAGAAACTTCTCCTGCGGACTTGAGGTAATGAAAGAGCAGCCTGAAACAGCACTTGGCACATGAATCCAAAGCCTGCTGCCTCTTAGTTCTTACCGAGTGTCTTTTCTCCATAGGAGTGGTTTCTGGGCAGACCCCTTCATGATGAACCAACAATTATCCACCACTATGCTTTCTCAGAGGACCCCCACATCTTCACTTATCCTGACTTCATGGTTGGCTGGGCCCTCAGTTGGCCCCTGGCTAAGCGGTCAGATTTAATCTCTGTGCTTCTTGTGTACCTCTGCCGAAAACTGCTTCTTTGCCCTTGTAATACAGATATTATTTGATCTGGTATCTCAGAACCACAGAACGTGTGAATTATGAGCCGCCCAAATCAGATTTCACGACTGACCTTCAACATGAGGTGAGAAAGATCACAAAATATTTCAGTGTACTGCATATGCCCTACAGTTATTTTTTCGTTTGTTGAATATTAATTATCTTGGAGTGGACATGCTTGGTGTTTCATAAAAAATATGAATTATTATATAAAATATAATAATTATTGGAAATTGCTCTAATGCATCAGTTAGAAAGCATCTCAATAAAATATATTATTTACTAAAATAGCCCTAACACAGATAATAGACTCTTTACATCTCTCCAGATGTACAGTATCACACAGAAGTGAGTACACCCTTCAGATGTTTGTATATTCTTATTATACCTTTTCATGTGACAACACTGAAGAAATTACACTTTGCTACAATGTAAAGTAGTGAGTGTACAGCTTGTATAACAGTGTATATTTGCCGTCCCCTCAGAGAAAATGGCTAATTGGGCCCAATTTGGACATTTTCACTTAAAAGTGAGTACACCCCTGTGGCCAGCGGTTTAGACATTAATGGCTGTGTGTTGAGTTATTTTGAGGGTACAGCAAATTTAAACTGTTATACAAGATGACTCACTACTTTACATTGCAGCAAAGTATAATTTATTCAGTGTTGTCACATGAACAGATATAATAAAATATTTTCACAAATGTGAGGGTGTACTCACTTCTGTGAGATACTGTATCATCTTTGCTTTTCTGAGCTTATATAATGCACTTTCTCTATACTCTCCTTTGGTGTCACATCTCAATTTAAAGTGTCTGGTGTCTCCTGTTGAAATAATGTGTAATCTGCCTACGGGAATATCTGTGTATATATTAATCCTCAATGATTTCACACAGGAGCAGTCACCATTAAAGGGTTTTGAATTTTGTGACATTGAAAGACGCTCTCTCTCCTTTTCTCTTGCATCACTTCTCTCTCTCTTGCTGATAAAAATGAGACTGTATGTTCCAGAGAGAACTCTCAGTGCTACTTTTGTGATTTCTATTGATGCAGTACTCTAAGAGTCTGCTCAAAACCCCCTGGTCTTACCGACTGGCATCTGTCTTGTTCTTAAAGGGATAGTTCTCCAAAAAAATGAAAATCATGTTGTCATTTACTTACTGGTCATGTCCTTCCAAATCTGTATGACTTCTTCTCTTCCATAGACTACAAAAATAAGATGTTTAGCGGAATGTTCATGCTGCTCTTTTCCATACATTGGAAGTAAATGGTGACCAGAAGCTGTCAAGTTCCAAAAAGCCACTATAAAATATTATAACAGTGCCATTTTACAGTGCAGTTCAATCATTATTTCTTGCAAATCTTTTATTCAAAGTCATATTATTTTACTTTTACTTTTTGGGTGAACTATCACTACACTCTATTATACATGCTCTTTCTCTGATTTCTGAAGTGCTTAGTTCTTAGTTTTAATTGTATTTTGTTTCTTAAGTACGACCCTGAATAGTCATTGATTCAGAGAAGATGTCATGCTTTGCTTCTGCTATTGATGTTTAAGATTGCTCTCTACATTTGGGAGGAAGGGAGAGGTCCCACTTTGACTGCGGTGAATGAGTTTTGCTCAGAGCTACACAGTTCGTCCTCAACAAGAGATTGTGCTACGACCATCAAGACCTTGTCTGCCTGTGTAAGTACTATAAATGCTAACACACCTCACCAATTGTTCAGAGAGATTTATACAAGCTCTTAGCCATGGGAATTAATGAAACTATGACAAATTGTTCTGTTCATAAGAGACTGCCAAGAGAAAGTCAAGGCGTATTAATATCTCACAGTCAGTTGTCATTGAAATTCCCTGCTCTAATGCCTAATAAATTACAGTCTTCAAACGTGAACGCCAAATTCCTGCTTGTGGCTTGTCGCATTTGCTGTTCTATCTGAGTGATAATCAAACATCTATGAGTTCAGATTCCTCTAAATAAGCCACCTTATACTAAGTGTCCTCTCAAAGCTGACACACAGACATTCTGTAATAACTTAATGGGCCTAAGTCCTACAATCTCTTAAAGTTGGAACAAGAGGTGCTTTGGTTTTGACCAAAATACTGTAACGCCCAGATTGGTAGCAGACACCAAACTGCTTTAAATGTCTTTTATGTTCTTCATAAGGAAAACCCTGTGCTGAAGGAGGACGTGTTGCTGTTAAAACATGTCAAAGATTTTATGGAGATAGAGGTGGGTGTAGTCAGCCCGTTCTTCAGAAATAGATTACCATGATTTGATCATAACTAACCAAACTTTAAAGGTGAAGTCAGGGCTTTTTAGGTAACAAACTAATAATGAGCAGCAGTCTTATAGCATTTATTCATTTTGTTCAATGCTAATTTCCGCATGTAATAAAACAATCTAATATTAGGGTTGTAAATGTTACCATGAGTTATGGAGTTTAGTTTACATTATTACAGTTTTTCTCAATTGCTTCGAAACAGTCTTAACATTCTCTAAACTGTGAGTGCAAATGTCACAACTGTTTACTGGAACTTCTGAACTTTACTGCATGTCTGCAAAATGTAGTTACTCACCCATTCATGCTTAAAACCTAGTTATCATGTCAGTAATTTGGCCAAGGCCACCAAAATATAAAGTATTTTTGTCATCGTGTGAGCCACACTGGTCAAAATGTTTAGTTGTTTTTTCACCAAAACAGTCAACCATGGAAATTAAGGTTTTATAAAAAACTCTGATATTTGTTGAGAAGAGTTAATAGTACATTTAAAAAGAGTATATGAACATTTGTATTTATACGGTACATTTATTTTTGTACGGATGTATTCTTGTACACAAAAATACAAAATAACATCCATGAAAAAAAATATTCTTGGTGGACATCCGGTTGCTCTTGTTGATCAGGCCAAAGATTTTCATCAACATCACATCTGATGTTTACCATTGCCATGCACCGGGGAATAAATCTCCTTGAATGCCACACCCATCCCCTGCAATGATGTCCTCACATGCAGCATTCATGGCATCCAACAGAGACATCTGATCTTGTAGTCTATGATCATATGCTTTCCACCTTCACACTCAAACAACGGTAGTGATTGTGCTGTGGGCAATCTACATATATATGCTCCCAAACTTGATTGGTTACAGTAAATGGTTGACTCAAATTTTATTGCAATTATTTATTTAGTTAGTTAGTTATTTAGCAGACGCTTTTATCCAAAGCGACTTACAATGAGGACATTAGAGCAATTAGAGTTAATTTGCCAATTTAGCAGACATTATAAACAATGTCAATGTCAGATATTTATGGAATATACACGCGTGTACACACATTTTTGATAATTGAATGGATAGTTTTGAATGTGGTGGCTTACATGATGAAAAATGATTGAGAAGTTGTGAAGAGTTTGACAGTTTAAGTGAGAATAGACTCATCAGTTTTGATCAACAAGCCATATGCAATTATTTGTTTGGCAAACTGCAGACAATTGTACTTACTGTTTGCACACATGTGACAAAGCATTTGCAATTTGCTAATTTGCATTTTTTGGGGGTCATTTGAGAATTCAGCCAAAGTAATTGAGAAAAACTGTAACTAAATTGAACTAAAAAATTATTATTTTTATTGATAATATTTTTCATTGAGTTGATAGTTATTATGCAGAAATTACATATCTCACCTCTGCTTTATCATTGCCATTAATATTAGTCTTTATGATACACTAGATGCCATTTACAGAGAGATAAATCTTTGCTCCTTACAAATATCTATGACTGCATGTTTTATTTAGCTTAGCTTTTATTTAGCTTAGAATTGCGAGGGATTGGAGATTCAGTCTTGATTAAAAAGTAAAGCCTGCAAATTGGCAGGGAAGAGCCCACCAAACCATTCATTGAGAGGATTACAGATAGACAATTATACAGATGCCAGTCGCTTCGTGACTTGGACAACATGTGATGTCTGGAAGTGACAATGAATTGATTTTGTTGATTGTAGCTTCACAGAGTTCAGAAACATTGTCCTCACAAAGACAACTCTCTCCCCAGTTCCCTTCTTTGGTCTTTTTGTACTGTATAATAGGACAGGTATAAATGCTGGTTTATATTCAAGGACAGATTCCTTTTTGCAGCTGGTCAGGTTTAATTGCACCGATTTGCATGATTATGTTTAGAGTTTCATTTTATCAAACATTCCAGGCAGCATTTAATACTACAATATTTTGTGTGTAGCTAAGATCAGTGTTGGTAAAACATCTGCAAATTTACAGCAGGATATATTTTTTGTGAAGTTATTAACTTCATATTATTTATAGATTTGTATCTATCTTTTTGCTCTTTCAAATAGATGTTATAATCTCAAGTAAATGTAATGCTATCTTAAACTATATGCTCAAATTTATCTTCACAGTTCCTTTAGTTAAACAAACTTGGGAAAAGGATGCTGCCTCATTGGAGTACTACAGTGACATCGCAGAACCATATATATACCCACAATCCACTTGGGAGTCCCTAACACAGAGAGAGGTTTGTCTCTTGATATTTATTTTGGGATGACAACAGGGAAGGTTCCACTGTAACCGTTTATCTATCATAATCTCAGAGGAACATGCAGCACTCATTAATATAAGGTTTTTTATCACTATGTTCAGACAAGCATCAACTTGTCAAACTGAATTACACAGTCTGAGTTCATACAAGGGATGTGAAAAGAACCATAACGAGTGAGAAAAAAAGTAAAATGTTTTTGCATTGTATCCTCTAAGAACATGGCTCACATTGTCTCAACCTGTGACCCTAACCATATAGAAGTACAAAGCTTTCAAAATGAAACATTTAAATGGACTAATGAGTCCCTCTTGTCTTTGTGATTTGCAATGTGCCGTGGTGTCCTTTATGGAAAACAGTCCTTTTTCAAATTTTGTGAAGTCAGGGAATTTATTTTAATTCGTAGCCTGACTACGGCAAGCTTAATGGACTGGGCATTGGTTGCTACCAGTCGATTGACATCAGGTTACTCGTCACAGTAAATATTCCTATGTGCTTGGCATTTTCCTCTGCTCTTTATGCATGTGTTAATGGACTTCTAAATGATAAATGTACTGCAAAGACAGAATAATAGATCCTTCTTCCAATAGACAGACAGACCAGTGGATGGATAGACAGATGAATAGATAGATAGATAGATAGATAGATAGATAGATAGATAGATAGATAGATAGATAGATAGATAGATAGATAGATAGATAGATAGATGCCAGTGCATCATTATTATCAATAATAATCTAAATGTCTAAAAGGGGTATTTGCTGTGTAAATCATGACAGACATTTTAATGAGTTTCAATTCGTTATGTTAGTCAGCTCTCAAACGGTGGCACTTTCTTGGGTAATCTTTAATTATATTCATTTAAATACCCAATATATCTGACTGCAGTGTCAGCCTGGAAACATTCTTCTCCCTTTACAAACTGAGTTCCTCCAACTAGTGACTAAAACTCAAAACCCTCATGTATCCAGTGTTGATCTTCAGGAACTTTGGTAATGAGGAAAGAGCTGAGAATAGTCTCTGAGGACTCTCAACACCTGTCCCCTAAATGAGACTTCTGTCTCTATCAGTCTCCTTGTCTCTGCACCAGAATGAAGAGCTAAGCATCTGGGGGAGTGAGAAGTCTTCTCTTGGATGTGGATGTGTGTGTGTGTAGAGGAGAGCTCAATCAGCTGTGCTGAGGTAATGCTCTGGACAGATTTTACTCCCATAGATCCAGAGAGTCGGTGTTCCGGAGCTTCTTTCAGTATGTTTTGTTCTGTCCTCCTCCTGTCCGCTCCCCACTTCTGAGCCGGTGTCTGGCTGACCTTCTCATTCGACTGCCATGGGAGAGCTAATCTTTCATAGGTGCTGCACAGCTTTTGTGGCACCTCTCGTTCCCTCTCTCGCTCTGTTATACCACTCTTTTTCTTGTCATCACAGTGTCACAGAGTTACTAGTAACCTCCTGAACCCAAGCAGAAGGAATCTTCTGCACCACCTCATTCCTGAGTTCTTTGGTGAAAAATATACATTCACGTAATTTTGCTGATTTGGCCTCTCTTCTTACATATCTAAGCACGAAGGGCTTTATGAACCACACCGACTCTAACCCTTGTGGTTCCTTTCAAACCCTGTAATGGACCATAGAAATGTTGGAATGTGCCTAAATAATGGCACAGTCATCAAGGTACATTTCTAGCCAATAATGGCAATCCTTTAATGTAAGCTCCTGTGTTGATTTTATGATTGACTTCCTTTATGTTCTGATGCATTCCTCTGCAATTTTTTCCTAAAAGCCCTCAGAACATTGGGGCCTCTTAGAATCAAGAAACTTTCAGTACAGAGAAAAGAAATGAAGGGGCCAGACACGTGCAGAGGGCAACTAAAGCTTTTGAATCTTGCACAGGATATTTTATGATCTCACCACCTCTGTATTGTCGGTCCTTTTCAACCACTTCTCCTCTGTTCTATCCTTTTAACAGGAAAGAGCCAGAAAAGTCATAGGAAGGTATTTGGAATGAACCACAATGGTGGTAATGTATCCGTTGTTTGTTGGCCCAGTTAAAACTCTAATTAGGATCTCAGGGTCATCCAGTTTGGCTTGATTATGATCTTTTGTGCTTTATCATTGCATATTAGTTTGTTCTGCAGTAGGTATGAATCCTTTGGTGTTGTTTATATTGTTTTTTGAAACAACTAGATTATTGTTTTCTAAACATGTTTTTGAAAGAAACGTTTGTGAAAGAAGTCTCTTATACTTGCTCCATTTATTTGATGAAAAATATAGTACTAGTATTTCGAATTTAAAATAACTGTTTTCTATTTTTTCTTATTTAATATATTTTAAAATGTAATTTATTCCTGTGATGGTAAAGCTGAATTCTCCAGAGCTGTTACTCCAAGTCTCAGTGTCACATGATCCTTCAGAAATCATTCCAGTATGCTGATTTGGTGCTCACTTATTAACAATTATTAGTGGTGCTCGGTTAAAAATAATGGCTGTGGTTGAACACAAGAATATTTTTGTTGTAGCAATATTACTATTTTTACTGTATTTTTGACCAAATACATGCAGTCATGGTGAGCATAAAAGACACATTTCTGAAACATAAAAAAGACAATTATTCCAAATTTAATTTCATACACTGTTTGTGTGGAAATGACAATGTCAAAAATGTAGCCAAATGCAAGAAACTGCTTTAAAAGGGTCATCGGATGAGACATGCACTTTTACAAGTTGTTTGAAATGAAATGTGTATTGGCAGTGTGTGTACACAACCACCCTATAGAGTCTGGGAACGTGGCGTCAGCAACGCAGTGCATTTTGGGACTTTAGGTCACGGGCGCCGCGGTCGATACTGTGTTGGATTAGAAATTGATGCTTTAGCTTGCTTTGAAAAGTGAAAAATACGTTACGATGGTGAACGTGTGTTGTGTAATTCTGCCATAGTCGCACTCATGACCGGCATGGGAGAAAAAAAATCTCAAATAGTGTTTTTTTTTTTTTAGCTTTCCTGTTTGGAAACAGCACCTTGGGTCTCGTACTCGTAGGTAACGTTATCCGTGTTAACAAAGCGTCACATGGCTTGGGTAGCAGCAGTAAGAATGAAAACATCACCTTCAACAACATTCCCTGACACGTGTTTGTTTGTTCACGGCATTTTCACAAAGGTAAGTTATAAACAAAACACGTCTAACTTTTTTCTTTGTTTTTACCGCTAGCAATGCAAACACAAAGTTGTTGTTACACCACCAACTTTAGTAGCGTCACTTTGGTCTGGTGTATGCTTGGTTTTTATTTCTATGTGCTATGTGCTGTAATGTCTATTGTCTAACCGCGCTCAACTTGTTACCTGATTATTGGTTTAGTTGCTCGACCTGTCACCCTTCTTTTCCCTGCATCTCTATTTATTCTCCCAGTGCTTTCTGTCCTGTGCTAGTTTGTAATTAGATGTGTCCTCGCGTCTGCCCTGCTTCTACGTTTAACCTCATGGCATTGTTTTTTTTGTTTTATTATTCAATAAAGCCCTTTTGCATTCCACATTTGAGTAACTGGCCAAATAACTACAGTACTGATGAAATAAACTTTAAAGAAGTTAAAGCAATGCACTCAGGCGGTTTAACCGGAGTACAAGGAGACTGCAAGCTGTCACAGGGGATCATGCTGCACCTGCACCACTAGATGTAGCTGGCCAGATGGATGAAGCTGCAACAGCAGATGATGCAGACTCAAATGACGACACTGCAGAACAGCATGAATGCCATCTTTGTAGCTGCAGGCGTGCTGAAATCAACCATTTGTTGAAGGAGAACGGGAGACTGAAGGAAGAGCTCGCCCAAAAGAGACTGGATGAGGATTCATTTAAAGATGATGATGATGTGAAGGTGAAGTACTACACTGGGCTTCCGTGTTTTGTGCTTCTGATTGGTGTGCTGACACAACTTCTTCCCTGCCTGCCACAGACTGGCCAAAAACTCTCACCTTTTCAGATACTTCTTTCAACACTGATGCATCAAGGTTAGGGATGTCATGTCAGTGACAAGCATGTGACAGAGAAAAGTGGCCTTCTTAATAAACTATTACCTGGGGACTTGCTGTTGGCAGATCGTGGATTTAATGTCAGAGACAGTGTTGGACTCGTGTGTGCAGAAGTGAAAATACCTGCATTCATAAGAGGATGCAGCCAGCTGGATGCAAAGATGTGGAGGAAACAAAGCTCACCTCAGGATTCATGTGGAGAGGGTGATTGGATGTGTAAGCACAAAGTATGTTGATTACACCATACTAAAAGGACTAAAAGAACCAGTCAGTATGGTACTCCCATGTCAAGGTGAAGACATGACGTTCCTGGACAAGATCGTGACAGTATACTCCTGTGCCTTGACTAATATGTGCTCCAGCGTAGTTACGAAACCATAAACTATGCTATGGCATTAAGCTAGAGCTGTACAGTCTACACATGAAAATATTTCTTATATACACACTTATGCATGTATATTTATAACTAAATATAAATACACACATACACAAACATGTTAACAACTTTTATTTTGGATGCGATTAATTGATTTAACAGTCTTACATTTAACATTTTACCTATACTTGAACAGCATATCCTGCATTATCAGTTTTCAGCACGTGAACCAGTGATACCAAAAAAAGTATCAATTCTGTATGTCTTTATTTTTGCATCATAACACTCAGGTAAATATGTGAAGTTTACAATAACACATACAACATACAAAACGGTTAAAGGTACAGTGTAGCCTTAACACACAAAATGGTAAGTAAACAAGGATCAAGACCACAGGATGTAAGGCAATATTTAAATAAAATCTAAAAATGAAAACACAACTGAACCTAAAAGTCCACTGCTACTGTAGTGCAAATACAACAGGTGTAAGATATAATAGCAGTGTAACCTTCAAGTATCAAGAACACAGATAATAATGCAATAAGTAAAACAGGTAACTAGAAAAACAACTATTGAACTAAGTAATTGAAAAGACAACTATAAATTCAAAAACACAATTGTGCTCCAATGTGTCAGTGTGTTCAAGAGGTACAAAGCCATGGCTTCCTCACTTTCTCAGCACAGTTGAGGTGGAACCACTGGACTGCACAGTTTTCATTGTCACAAGCCACCATGTAATTCAGGTCTTCAGGCCCTTTGCAAATGCACTAGAGTTTTTATGTTCTCATGTGCCTGTGTTCTTGCCTTTTTGTGCGACATGGCTGTAACTCTGTTGAAACAGGTGTCTTTGTGGAGGCTTGTTGAGTATAGTAACAAGACACTAGCTCGGGTAGTGAAACTTTGTGGAAGAACTCCTGTGCCCTCTTTATAAGTGTTGTCCAGTCTGCATCCGGTAAGACCCGAACCAAAGCACAGTCTTTCTCTGTCCACACAACAAAGTCACAAAACTGAGCCAGCAACGGATATCTATGTTTGTACTTGGCTGTAGTACTTGTACATAAGTAACATAAGTTACCTGTAGACAGAAATTTCTGTCATCTGCAAAGGCATGTATGATGGAGCTGTTGCAGTGCTTAAATGTGCATTTAATTTCCAGACAGCCTAAGATATAAATAATACTACAGTAATTACAAAATGAATAATCAATGACACGAATATCTCCAATCATGTTATAATAACAGGCCTCACACTTGATAGATAAACAGAAAAACAGACAGATAGATAGATAGACAGATATACGACAGATGATGGGCGGATGGATGGATGGATGGATGGATGGATAGATCTATGTGTTCCTGTGGCTCAGCGGTTAGAGCATTGTGTTAGCAGCGCAAAGGTTGTGGGTTCGATTCCCAGGGAACACATGTACTGACAAAAAAATGTATGGCCTGAATGCACTGTAAGTCGCTTTGGATAAAAGCGTCTGCTAAATGCATAAATGTAGATAGATAGATAGATATTGTCACTCCACAGAAGAGAGGGGAGGGGTGAGAAGAGCTACTTATCATTTAAATGAACATGCACTAAAACAGATTGCTGAAAACAGAGCTTATGTTGACAGGGTAAAAAGGTGTTGTTTTACACTACCATTGAGAATATTTAACCAAAGTGCGTTATAGGCTTTTCATTAAGACCTTAAAGAATCATATCAACTTGTGTAAAATGGGCATTCGATGACTCCTTTAAGACCAATAAATTGATCCTGATTAGCAAGCAGTAATAATAAAAGAAAATCAGTTATTGCTACTGAACAAATGTTACATCTAAATAATATTCATGAGCCAGACAGATACAGATTATCCCCTACTTTTCAAATCATACCTGTGCCCCCTGGTGGCAAGTGGATAATGTTTTTGCAGGACAGAAGACACCACAGTCTCCTTGTTTATGTCTGTCTTCAGTCTGGTAAGAATTATTGCACAGAACATACAAAGACACACAATCAGTGTTTGTTGCTTGTACATCAGTGCCATTAATCTATCATTTCCTCTGATTTGAGGGATTTCTCATGGGTAAGGCTAGGTTTAGGTGTAGGGAAATGGTCAAGATTAAATTTTTGGATTAAAATGTTGTTCCAGGGTCAACAATATATGTTGACCCAGGAACACATCTAACTCAGCAAAATCAGGACATGCCTGTTTGGTAAACTGACACTGTGCATAATTGTTACATAATACTATACAATCATGATCTTCCAGTCTTCCCAGACTGCGGAGGCTGCTGGGTTGTTATGATCCAAATGAAGCTGTGAGTGTTAGAGAACGTTACGGCTATGGGCTTAGCAGGGACGGCTACAGTTACATCACTGGAGGTGGAGGGAGAGTTTTACATACATTTTGCTGCTGAGATATTTCTATTGCCCATACTTAGGCATATGGGTTCATTCTAAACCTTTACCCTCAATTATTAAACTTAAGTACATAGTTCAGATGTGTTAACTTTTTTAAGTTATGAGGTTTACAATTTTCACCTGGCAGATGATAAAGTAGGTGAAAAAATTAGCCCCAGGGCATATTTAGAGTCTAGTTGCACCGCATGACACATCGCTTTGTCAAACCTGCTCTGGTACCAGACACATCTTGTGACAAGATGGGGCCTGCCGTCTGCTTCTCTGTCTGTTTGTCTGCACTCTGTCTGTTTTTCTGTGTTCTTCTGTTATGAGTTCGCCAGCTTTGTTACAGTTTCGTTATGAACATCAAACTCTGTTTGCGATAAGATCTTCAATGTAAGAGTCACGTGCCTTCGATTTGATGCCCATCTTCCTCCTGTCTGTGTCGGTCACTGACTTGTTTCTGTCGGCTGCCCTTCCTTCCTCGCTGGAAAAGGCGTCGAAGAAAAAGCGGAACTCAAGGTGCCTTTTTAGTCAAGCTAAAGGCAAATATATCTGTGCAGCTGCCGTTGCAACGTTTTCCCTTGATTGACTCTACCAAGCGGCCGAGGATTGTTCTATCGTCTTGCGCTCTTTGGAGAAGCCATATCAGTGGATTATTCCTATGCTTAATATATTATATTTGGATTATTCCAAATAGTACAATTGCATCTCTACTAAATTGTCTACATTAAGTTAAGCTATGGATGTCAGCAAATTTTTAAATCTAAACGAAAGTAAGGCCAAGGTAATTTTGTTTGTTGTAGTTGTTGTAGTTTGGAAGCTCTGAGTCTCAAGTCCTCTCTGATTTGGGGAACTTGGCTCCTTTCCTTGGGGTTCAGTTTGATGTCTCTCTGAAACTTGATAAACAGATCAACTCGGTGGTTAAGTCTTTTTTCTTTCATTTGAGATTACTAGCTAAGGTAAAATCGTTTCTGTCAACCAGCCATTTTGAAAAGCTTATTCATGTCTTTATTTTTGTAAAACTGTAATTTTCTGTATGCATGTGTGAGCCAATCGCTATTAACTCGCTTACAACTAGTGCAGAATTCTACTGCTAGATTACTGATGGGTGTTCGTAAACACCATCACCTATTTTAGCATTGACTTTACATTGACTTCCAATTCACTACAGGGTGGATTTTAAGCTACTTATCTTAGTATATAAAGTATTACACAATCTGGCACCCTCTTATTTAACTGATCTTTTACATGTACTCAAACTTCAAAGGAATCTAAGGTCATAAAAGCAGATGATTTTAGATTAAAACCGAGTGGTGACCGGGCATTTTCAGTGGTGGCCCCAAAGCGTTGGAATAGCTTGCCTTTATATCATAGACTTTTACCTACATTGGTTTATAAAAACAAGAACAAAATGAAATTGTATTCATTAGAGTTAGCATTTGGCTCATTTAACAAAGTGTCTCTCCTTCTTTTCTATTATGTTTGTTTAACTTTCTTATTTATTACTCTTTTTCTTCCTGTGATGTTGGTCTCCTTTTAATTCATTTTTATTGTACAGCACATTGGTCAACTCTGCGTTGTTTTAATTGTGCTCTACTATCAAATGATGAAGAATTCTGGGTGGGCTTTTTTGACTTTACCTTGGAAGATGATGTCACACCCAAGTGGACCGTGTTCCAGTAGAGAAGTTGGAAAATTGTAAGCAATACCAGTTGATTATTAAAAAAACACATAAAAAGTGGTATTTTGCACAGGTAACGCCATGTGCACAAATAGAGGTTGGCTATTACTGTGTGCACCACTGAGTTTATTTAGACACAGATAAACATAATGGCTTATAAACCCTTACATCCCCATAGCAACTGAATAAAATAATGACGTAGAAGCCATCCAGAACACATAACAATAAACTTAAAACCACTAAGAACCTGCATGCGACCGAGTACATTTGAACCGCTAAATATTTGAAGTAATGTGTGTAATAAAATTGAAGTTGTCATTTTTTGGTTCAGGTTGGTAATTAGTAGGAATGTGCTGACTGTGTATCCGCATGCTAAGACTATTTTGACTCGATACCTGCAGATAGGCAGCTGCTTTCAAACAGTCCTATTATACAGTATATATATATATATATATATATATATATATATATAAAGCCTCTCTATATAAAAGCCATCTCAGGCTCACATGTGTAGGTTCAGTAATTTCACTTTAATGACAATGAATAGTAAAAAAAAAAACACTTATTGCCATTCTTATGAAATAACTGAACATAAACAGGAGCCTGAGAAAAATCCTCATTTTAGAGGAAAACTTCAAATGGCACTTGGAGGCTTTTTCATCTGAAATCTTGATATATATATATATATATATATATATTTATATATATGTAATTTAAAACAATTAAAACAACGCCGAATCCTTTGGCAACGTTTTACCTCACTCGTTAAACTCTAGAAACCACACAGCAACATTCTAAAAAACACTCAAAACCAATTTGCAACTGCATAATAGCCCCTTGGCAACTACTTAACCAATATTTTTTACAGCTACTTAATCAAACACCACTTAAGAAGAAAATGTTATTGAGAAGATGTTGGTTTAAGAGTGGTAATATACAATTTGGTACTCATCTTTTTAGTGTTGCAATCTTTGTGTCCTAACAGTATGCTCTCACTAGTTTTCTGTTTACTAGCAGTGTTATTATCAGACAGTGACTTCCCATTACAATCTAGCCACTTTGTTTGAAAACACAATGGTGCCGTGACTGTCTGACACGTGACACTTAAGAATCAGCATGTAACCTTGTCACATTGTTAGATGTCCTGAATCATTGTGGTATGCAGTATCTGAATTCTCTGAATGAAACAAATAATGTCCATAGAACTATTTATTTCATTCTTTCAATTTTCTTACAGGATGGTGTTCAGTAGAGTTGCGGTGCAGAATATTGTGGCTGGTGGCAGCAGCTGCCGCAGTTCGGATGCCCCTGATGACATGCTGATAGGGATGTGTCTGACCACACTGGGACTCCCGGTCACCCACAGCCCACTTTTCCATCAGGTAGCGTACACACCCATACACTGTCAACTCAAATGCTGTCTTACTATGTGTTGCTCTACAGCAGCAAAACACAAGCAAATGATGCTTTTGGCACCCATTCAGAGCAACAAATAAGCTTAAACCTGTGTGTACAAATGTGAAGAGCAATCCTGTGTTTATTTCACAGCAGAATTAAGGGTACAGGAAGAGAGGTTCATTTATATTTTGGTTTGCATTACCAAGACCCAGAACCTCATTTATAAAATGAATTTACTATTTGATACTAAATTCTATGGATTTGATTGTAAATTAAACTAATTGTTTTCCCCGATATGCTGTAATAAGTTGCTCGTCCTCGTGTTGTTCCAAACCCTAAACCTGTTTTAAGGAGACGTTTTGAAGAATATTCACTCTACTTTCCACTTTCCAATAAAAGTAAACGAAGACCAGTGGCCATCAAGCTCAAAAAGGACAAAAACACCACCATAAAATCCTTATAAATGTGATCTGTACAGTTTGTTCGAAGTCTTTCGAAGCCTTATGATAGATGCTTATATGAGAAATTTAGTTATTCATAGAAAATCTTGCCAGACATGCATTACCTCTAAAAATACAGTAAAATAGTAATATTAAGAAGCATTATATCAACTTTAAACAACTGTTTTGCTTTAATATACTTTAAAATGTTATTTATTTAAAGCTGAATTTTCAGATGTCTTTACCCCAGTTCTCAGTGTCACATGATCCTTCAGAAATTATTCATTCGATTTGGTGCTCAGAAAAAAATTCTTATCAAATCTGAAAATAGTTGTGCTTTCTGAGATATTTTTTCAGGATCCTTTGATGAATATAAAGTTCAAAGGAACAGCATTTGTTTGAAATGCTTTTTCTGTAACAAAGTTTTTACTTTCATTTTTGAACAATTCACTTTTGAACAATTGAATATGTATCCTTGCTGATTAAAAGTATGAATTTTCTTCAAAAACAGTAACTTTACTGACCCCATAACTTTTATCAGTGATATGACTTCCATTCAGTTTCTTTTTGTGAGAAAAGTAGCTTAGACTTTTTAATTTTTAGCTAGCTACTCCTTTTTTACCACAGAGGAAAAAGTAATATGGGTTTAAAAAAATATGAGGATAAAGTAATTATGACAGTGTTAGTTACTGGGTGAAAAACACATTTTAAAAGGCATAGAAGTTGTTGAAATGTAATTTAAAAATAATAAAGTTTCAATGTACACCATGCTATAAATTGTTCATAATGAATAATATGGTTGCAATCAGTGGTGTAGTCTAGTTTTTTGTAGTTAGTACTGTGATTTTTTCCTTCCGTCTCATACTCTCCCGTACCAGAGCAGCCTCTCAAAAGCACCACCACACCACCCTCACTAAACAGGGCTCTACGCTTACTTTTATTTTTAGGAGCTCTTGTGCTGCTAATAAATAAAAAAATTAGGCTTCTCCTCAATAACAAAAATTAGCTTTCCCATTTCGAAGTAATATTGGACTCCTTAAAGTGATTTACAGGGGCGTTTATTTTCTAATTTTATTTGAGGTGTTACCTTTCATGTCCAATTCAAAAGTCTATTTTTAAAGACTAAGCTTTTTTTCAAAATGTATAATTACAAACAATGTAATAAGAAGAATAGCTTACTGATCAAATAGTCATTATTTAAAAAATCTATTTGCACTACAGAAGTGGCACAGAAGAACACAAAAGTGGCTTGTAGGTATTTACGGAGATTTAACGGGGCTCAGAGGTGGCATGAGTGCAATTAACTTCATAAATTCATGTTGAGATTAATGTTTTAAATATAACATTTTGAATATAGAAATATTCAATGATTTAAAAACTGAAATGATACTTTAAAAATGAAACTAAGACTGCTGTTAGGTGGCGGCACGTTACTGATTTTATCACTGAATCATTCATTCAATTGATTCTTTCGAACAGCTGATTCATTCGGGAATGAAGCAAGTCCCTGCACCCCAATGTGCATACTATACACCCTATCTGCTCCAAATAGTATTGAAAATTACTAATCACATTTAGGATGGATAGTATGTACATTGGGACTCAAGCAGAGACTGTCTTTATGAATGAGTAATTGAATTGACTCACTAGATGTGTTTAAGCGCAGATTCATTCATAACGAAACAACGCTGTGTTTGAATGGAAATGTGCAGCGGCTCAATTGTGAGTTCATTTGAAACTATTTTAGTTGACGAAATAGAGCAAAATCATGCAATACTGTTATAGTCAGATAATGTAAATCACTAAATATTAACTTTGTTTATTGAAATCACTCATTGTTCTTATATGCCAACAATCCACTGCTGTTACAGTTAAGTTAATGACAACGTATACTCTACCACGTACCAGGTAGCGTTACGATAGCATCGGCCTCGTTTTCTGTACCGCGCAGGATAGTATCAGCCTTCTGGCTCATTTTCTGTCGTTTCTATAATGTTAACGTCCCTGTCATCTGTTTGCAGTGTGTCACCCAAAGCAGCAGCAGCTTTAGGGGGAGGCTTATGAAAACACTGAAAGGGTGTAGCTCGTTTCATATCTCATAGTTAATTTCAAGCTTAGCAATAGTCGTCAACAGAAATACGGCGTGATTATCAGGAAAACGGTGCTTCGCAACACAGACTGGGTGAATTAATGACCGTGTGAAGGGTCTGTCACAAAATGAAGTTGTTACGTATCCGCATGCTTTTTTAAGTGGGTATACGCAAACCCCTGACCTTCTCTAGTGGGTATACGCCGTATACCTGCGTATCACGTAGACTAAGTTACACCACTGGTTGCAATTAGGAAAAGTGTCTTTATGAGTTGTGTAAAACTGCTGGTGTAATTAAATGGTCTCCTTTCTGACCAATGGCTCGTCCACAAGATTATGTAAAAGAGCTTCTGGCACGACAGAGCCAAATCTACTTCCATAAACACTGGAACATCAACCCTGTGGCCGTATACCAGCACTGGCTTACAGAGCCAAATCTGAGGAGACCGCACTCGCTCAGAAAGACCAGAGAGGAGCTGTAGATGGAGCTTATGGAGTGTGTGTATTTAATTTAATCATTTGATACTCTAGAAGCATTGAAATAACCTTGCAATCGAAATAAACCCTATATATGTTGTTAAACACATTCCTCATATTACACTAAACAATTATTTGGTTCATGTTATTCTAAAAATTCATATCACAGTCTGATACATTTCCCACTCAATATTTTCTTGAGTATTTTATTCAGAAACTGGGTTGTGATCATGGTTTCATATTGCCCTTAAGATAAGAAACTGTCAAATTCAAGATGATGATGATGCTGTTAAAACACAAGTTGTGGTTTTAGAGACATTGTATATATTCAGCATGCATTTTTAATTATACAGTGGTATTAAACAGATTGCATCGAATTTGATCATTGAAAAATAAGCTTCAAATTTGTTCACTTTCTTATTGAGAGTTAAATCTGCACAGTAAATATATAAATCACTTTGTTCTACAATAAGGAAAACTGCGATACTTAAATGTAGCATTTATGATGTGATATACTGTATGTCACTATTATGCTATATTTATGCATGTGTGTAAAGGCAGAGTGATTTAAGAGCATTCGCAGTTCTCAATTCCAGTCCTGGCGATTCCTCAATTCCTGTGTGCGTCATCACAGACAGACGAAACTTACTAAAGGACGTGTGAAGTGTCACATAATATACCGCTGTAAATAAATGCAATATAAATTCACATCTCGCACACTTTAATGCCTGTTGAAAACTCTGTTCTTCTAAAGTAGAAAACTCAGAAGAGAAGACCAGGAGACTTCGGATTCGATCGTCAGCAGAATTTCTTTATTCTATGACATGTGTTGTTATCTGCAGTCGAAGATCTCATCTAAGTCATTTTCACAGGGTATCTTATAGACAGAATTGGAGGAGGGATTCTTAGAGGTGGAGACAAACATCAAACAAAGCAAACATCTGAGGGAGGCGTTAGTTAATTACAGGAACCTTCCGTGGTCCAATAAACCTAACAAAGGTTGAATCTGACTCCTTGATCTTACCATTAACATAAGAGACAAAAGGCACCGTTGTCTCGAGCTCAAATGGTCAGGAAACGCTCTCAAACATCTGTATTTCCTGACACTTTCTTTAGTCAGGAAGTGTATCTAAATTAAACATTTAAAATAAAATTTGTAATCCTTCAATCCCTCTTTGAGAGTTCTAATAACTCTCACAAAAATACAAATTTAGACACTTAAAAGTTAATTCTTGTAACTTGTAATCGTTACAGGCACAGTGTACATGTTCTGTGTTGCTTATATGTAATTGCATGCTGACACAGAAACAAAACATGCAATTAGTTTTGCTGAAAGATCGTATGTGAGTCTCTGCGTTGTGTATTTTTTTCTTCTTTCTTCTTCTTCTTTCTTTCTTGTGTGATAGTTGGCAATGGGTCTGGTTGTTTTCTAGAGGTTGTGGCTTTATCCGCAGGTGAGAAGGGTGGTGCATATGGATCTCAGGACAGCCATCAAATGGTATCTGCACAGAGGAAGAAAGAAACACAAACAAGAGAGACCAACGGCACAGAGCAGTATTTGTTGTAGAGTCTGCAAACATTAGGGTTGTATCCTCTGTTCAAAATATAGTCTGCTATTGTTGTTCCTTCTTTCCCTATTTCTCAATTCCTGCGACACCTAAAGAACAGTGAGGAAAGGATGGACTAATGGAGGAAAGGCCTATGAGGAAATCTTCACCTCAGGGTTGGCCCCGAAGCCTGTTGCTTCGGTTCTTCCCTGGGCTCCTCACTGGTTCTTGTGTCTGCCCTATCCTATCCCTGCAGGGGGAGGAACAACCTTAATATGTGACACATGAGTCCAAGTTTTCCTTCCCTGACACAATACTGCAGCTGCTGTAATCAACATCACTTGATGTGGTCCGTACCACTTAGGCTCTAATGGCTTGTTTTTGAATGTCTTTATCATGACCCATTGACCTGGGACGATTGTGTGTCCACCTTCTGGTGGAGTCTGCCAACATGACTCAACTCTCTCTTTGGCACTCTGCACTGCCTTTGTGAGGTTTTCACAGTAAGCGATCAGGGCATCTGAAGCAATGTGCACATCAGCATTTCTAAGATCAATCACACCTGGCATCTGCATTGGGCGTCAGTAATAATCTCATGAGGGCTCAGTCCTACTGATCTGTTAGGTGATGCTCTCATACTACACAGTACTGCGGGCAGTGCTTCAACCCATGGTACTCCTTCCTGATGCATTTTGCTTAGCCTGGTTTTGATTGTTCTGTTTGATCGTTCAACCTGTCCTGATGCTTGTGGCCTATAGGGGCAGTGAAGGTTCCATAATCTTCAACATTCTAGACACTTCCTTGACTACCTGTCCTGTGAAGTGGGTACCTTGATCTGAGTCAATGCAATCTGGTAATCCCCATCTGGGAATGAAATCAGTGACAAGACATTTAGCAGTATGTGCAGCTGTAGCGCCCTGTTGGATAAGCTTCTACCCATCTTGAGAACTTGTCTATTACTACCAAAACGTCAGTTTTTCCTTTACAAGGGGCAACGATATATAATCAACTTGCAGGTGACGAAATGGCCCTGGTGGAGCTGGGGTATGTGCTGCTGGTGTAATGGTTGCTGGTACATCATTATTTTTCTGACATGTAACACATCTCTTGACTGTTTCAGTGGCTGCGTTTCTGAATTTTGGATTCCACCATTGATTTGAGAACCTGTGATTCATCGTTGCTGGACCACTATGACCCAAACTGTGTATTTGTTGAGCCAAATATGGCAACAGTGATTCGGGAGCAACATACTTTCCCCTTTGGTCCAGCAGCCGGATGAATCCACAGTGGCTCCTTTGTCTAACCATGTCCATGCTTCATATAGAGGCGTCTTTATACAGATCAACGATTGATTCAGGAGGTAGAATTATCTTCTGTGCTGTACTACCTGAACACACTTGTACAGTTGCATAGAAACAAGCCTGTTTAGCCGCTACATCAGCAAGAGCATTACCTTTAGCTTCCATAGTATTAGTTGTGAGATGTGCTTTCACTTTGATCACTGCTAATTTCTTTGGGAGTTTCATGGCAAACATTAAATCTTTCACTAATCCAGCATGCTTAATGGGGATCCAGCAGAAGTTAGAAATTTTCTGGTTTGCCAAATGACACCAAAATCATGAATTACCCCAAAAGCATACCTGGAATCTGTGTAGATATTTGCAACCGATCCTGAAGCTAGCGTGCATGCTCTAGTTAAGGCTACTAGTTCTGCAGCTTGAGCTGAAAAATGATCTGAAAGACGACCTGAAGCAACTACTTCAGTGGTGGAAGTTACTGCATATCCTGCTCGTCTGTTACCTTCAATAACTTGAGCTGAACCATCAACAAACAACTCCAATTCTGCGTTCTCTATGGGAGTTTCTGCTATTTCACTTGTCGCTGCATATGTAAGCGTAACACAATCATGAGTCATTTCGCCTTCATCCTCTAACACAAATTCAGTCATTGCAGACATCATACATGAGGATGGGTTCGTGACTGGTGCACGCTGTATAACAATATTCGGGCTGTGAGAGTTGCTAACTTCTCTTTTATGCTACCTTTCACAAAAATTCTTTGGTCATTGTGTTGGATTACAGGGGAAAGGTAGCTACTCACAGCCCCAATAATTAGTTTTTTTCCTGGTCTTGTTGTGCTCTTAGAAGAGCCTGAACTATCTGTACCACAGTTTCAGTGGTCACTGGCGGAACTACTTCAGGGTTGTGTGCAGGCTGAGAAGGTGCAGAATTATGCATAGCCTTTCTTTTACTATCTTGCAACTTCTTCCTACACTCTTTCTCCCAATGTCCTAATTTTGCACAGTATTTGCATTTGCTTTCTCTTTTAGACCATCTATTGTCTTGTTTCGTTGTGTTAAACGTAGCTGCTGCTACTCTTACTTTTGCCTTGATATCAGCATCTCTTTCCCATGTAGCTAACCTGTCTAGGTTACTTCTGAGAGTTCTGTTAGACCAAGTTAGATCTAAGAATGGTAAAGCTTTTCTGTATTCGGCTACAAGGCCATCTGACCAGATACGAACCAGGGTCCCTTGTCATCTAGCACACTTTCAGGGTCATCAACAATTCCACTGTAGATTACAGCTGACTGACAAAATCTCTCAGTATATTCACTCACAGTTTCTTCTTTCCTTTGCACACAGGTAGTAATTCTAGACCAATCTATTTTGGGTCCTAAGATATTCTTTAGGATTTTCAAAATACCTTCTCTTAAATCACCCTTACTGGCATTTCGCAGTTCAGAAGTGACAGCAGATTCAAAACTGTTGAATTCAGATTCAGTTAGTATTTGTGACATCAGCTGCGTGACTTCTGTCAACGACATGTCATAAAGACGCATTTACTGATCAATGTTCTTCTAAATTCAGAAAAATGTGTGCGTGCTGCTAAACTTTGAGATAGTCTCTCTATATCTTTAGGACCTAAAGCTTTGGCAACAGTTTGTATTTACACCACAGAAGAATTGAGAGGAACACCATCAGTGTCCTCAATCCCCTGAGATCTTCTCCTAGCCCCACACACATGGACGGAATTTACAGGCACATCAGTTACTGATTGAGAGCTACATCTGTTTCAAAAACGCTTGTAAATCAGGGGAAAAGTTATCAGGCTGACTTACTTCCACATCAGTTTTGCCTCTTTCTTGAGGTTCAATTTCTTGGTCAAAGTGTATATTCTAGCACGGAGTTCATTGTTCTGTTTCTCTAGCTCTGAAATACGCTGAGACTGTTGTGTCGCTAGCGTTACACTGAATTCTCTGTGACAACAGATAATGCCTTTCACATTGTTCTTGCGAATACATGCTCCCAGTACCTTTTACACTCATCTACAGACCAAGTCTTGTCTGGATGGATCTCATATTTCTGAGTTAGTTCTTGTCTAACTTTCTCAGTGACTATTATGTTCATTTGCACTCCTAAAAGTGATTTGAATTCGCTATCTGACCACAAAGGAGTCGCTAGACCACCTTTTTCAGTTGTGGGGATCAGTCTAGCATTCTTTCTAAACATTTTGTGAGTTTCTTTGTTATCACACAATCAAAACACTAAAACTTCTCTGATCAACAGAGGGTACACTTGTTAACACAGATCAACTATTGTTAACCTTCCCTGGCAAAGCAGAGGATAACACAATTCACTAGCACTTTACGCTAATCTTCCCTGCATGAACAGAGGATAACCAATTCTTCCCTGCCAAAACAGAGGATAACAAATATTAGCACGTAATGCTAAATCTTCCTGCCTGAACAGAACAGAGGATAAACCAAAAATTAGCACGTAATGCTAACCTTCCCTGCCTGAAAGAACAGAGGATAAACCAAAAATTAGCACGTAATGCCAACCTTCCCTGCCTGAAAACAGAGGATAACCTTCCCTGCCTACAAGAACAGAGGATAAACTCTTCCCTGTCTGAAAACAGAGGATAACCTTTAGTTAAACAAAACCCTACAGATGTATGTTAACTCTTCTCTGACGGCACAGAGGATACAAAAATTTGTACTGGTCTTAGGTTCTTTCGGATTAGAGACAGCACTCACCAGAGAGAAAATTTCAGTCTGGGAATCCTTGTTCAGTTTGAAGTTTCGCTGGATTCCAAAAGATGCAGATCTTTGTTTGAGCTTGAAGTCTTTCAGGTGAAAGCTGGAACTCTATCCGGGTTCACGGCAGCATCTGTTGAAAACTTTGTTCTTCTAAAGTAGAAAACTCAGAAGAAAAGACCAGGAGACTTCGGATTGGATCGTCAGCAGAAATTCTTTATTCTATGACATGTGTTGTTATCTGCAGTCATCGAAGATCTCATCTAAGTCATTTTCACAGGGTATCTTATAGACAGAATTGGAGGAGGGATTCTTAGAGGTGGAGACAAACATCAAACAAAGCAAACATCTGAGGGAGGCGTTAGTTAATTACAGGAACCTTCCCGTGGTCCAATAAACCTAACAAAGGTTGAATCTGACTCCTTGATCTTACCATTAACATAAGAGACAAAAGGCACCGTTGTCTCGAGCTCAAATGGTCAGGAAACGCTCTCAAACATCTGTATTTCCTGACACTTTCTTTAGTCAGGAAGTGTATCTAAATTAAACATTTAAAATAAAATTTGTAATCCTTCATGCCCTTTGAATGGAACATACCCACCTTTTTTCCAATGAGCCTATTCCTTTTAAATTATGGGATGCACGGTTTTGGGAAGTTCACCTAGATAGACTGCAACAAATAATTTCAAATCACAAGATTGCGCTACAAATATCCTTATCCGTCATTTTAACTGAATGGGTTTTACATTTTCAATAATGTTCGATTTTCAGAAGTCAGGAGAATAACGTTAACATTTGTTAAATTAATGTGATGTGATATAACTACATCTCTGTATAGCTCTTTTCAGCCCACTGCATTATTTCCTCTTCATTATTTTCTTTGTATTCTTGTAAGTAAATGAAAAAAAGACAACATGCATTTGTGGTCCACTCTCCAGATTTATGTTACGATATAAACCATGAATAATTCCCTGGAATACACTAAGAATCTCAAATTTTCTTTCCAGATTTGTCCTGAGGACTGGAATTGAGAAGCACTGAGTTAGACTACTATAAAACACATAAATGTATAATTGTCAAACTTGCATCGAAGAAGCTGTATCACATTTCACCTAACTGTGCATTTCCTCATCCTATTAATGCTCCTGAAATAAAGTAAAAGTGACCTCTTCTTGAATCGGACTGTGAGTGTAGAACACATTTATAAGCATGCTGTAGTGCAGTATACACGATGCCCAGGGACACAATATTCCACGCATCGTTTGGAGAGTGGTCACATTTAATGTGAGACAGATCAAAACAATCAAGCAAATCCCAAACAAACAAAATCCCAAGATGCAGTATTTGTTAAAACGGTAGGCTCACTCTTTTGACAAATTATGCATCTTGGTATTTTGTTTTTCTGGTTCCTGCCAATATCCAGCAACTTCGCACAGCCATTGAAGAGTAGTGGACCAACATTCCACAGTCACAATCAACAACCTGATCAACTCTATGTGAAGGAGACGTGTTGCACTGCATGAGGCAAATGGTGGTCACACCAGATACTGACTGGTTTTTGGACCCCCCGGACCCCCCAATACAGTAAAACTGCACATTTTAGAGTGGCCTTTTATTGTGGCTAGCCTAAGATACACCTGTGCAATAAACATGCTGTCTAATTAGCATCTTGATATGCCGCACCTATGAGGTGGATGGATTATCTCGGCAAATAAGTGCTCATTAACACAGATTTAGACAGATTTGTGAACAATATTTGAGAGAAAAAGGCCTTTTGTGCACATAGAAAGTCTAAAATCTTTGAGTTCAGCTCATGAAAAATGGGGGCAAAATCAAAAGTGTTGCGTTTATAATAATTGATCAGTATATATATTTTAGAAAAATCTGTTGTTTATTAAATATATTTATAGATAATATAAATTATATTAATATAAATGTATACATGTAAATACATGTCAATCAGGGAAGAACGAGACACACCTGTAATCAAATTAAACACAATCAACATGAGGGAGAAACTGGGTCACATGTAGCAAAACACTCACAGACAGGTCCAATAATACTGACAAAGTTAAATAAGCAACATTTTTTTATTTTTGGATGCGATTAATCACGAATAATTGTTTATATATATAATTTAATGTTTTTTCCCCAGGCAGGTTTCCCGAACTCTCTTCTTTTCATCAGTTGGTTGTTTGTTACAAGCGTCCTGCCCCAAAACCTTGTTTTTTCTGCAGAACCACTTTTGGGAGCTTGTTATGGCTGTCTCTACATGTTAAGATGGGATAGGTGAAAGTATTTAAACATCAAAATGCTACACTGAAATTAACAAATTGAAGGCTAAATAGGTCTTTAATTGGAGCAAAAACTCCTAAATTCACTTGTTTACAGCATTAAGTGTTGCATGCACTGCAAAAAAATATATATTTCTCAACATTATTGTCATGTCTTCCAATAGAAATATCTAAATATGCTTAAATCAAGATATATTTACCAATGTTGCAAAATAAAGATTTGATGTCTTGTTTTCTGAGTTTAGTTTGCTTTTTCAGTTTCAGTTCTGAGTTTTGCTTCAAGTAAATGAATCTTGATTTAAGAGTCTTTAGACATTCACACTGGAAAATAAAACAAAATTACCTAGGAAGAACATTACATTTTAACAAGTATTATTTATGGTTAATGTTATTGTCCAGAAAGCCTGTAAACAGGACAAAGTCATTTATTCTAGGTGTAATGATACAGTGTTTCTAATTCCGTTCTTTCAACATGTTCACCTTAATTACTTCCTTATTCGTTATTCTTGGATAGATGTCAGAAAAACGGCAATTTAACAAGCGCTTGTTAGATCATGCTTCTCTATCTGATGATTTAGATTTTCCAGTATTAAACTAAAGGACTCCTGCAGTCTAAACGTAAGGAAAAACACTAAGAGGAGACTTTCTGTTTACTTGTACTATTATTTATGCATTTATTGTTTATCTTATCTTCCTTGCATAGAAAGACAATCAGAATTAATGTAGCTTTTCTACGGTCTTTTTACCACCTGTTTTACATCACAAGCTGTTGGAGGACAGAGTTTCTTCCCAGAACCTACTCAGGCATGTTAAAGCTAATCCTGAACTTTCCACTGGGGATGAATGTAACATCTCAGCTCAGAGATCATAATTTGGTTGGTCATGGTGAATTTCTTAACATAAAGAATAATCCTCATTGTCTTTTTCAGTGCAAGCTTATTGACAGCAGAAATACTTTCAAAGCCCCACGGAAATTATGGAGAACATCAAGAAATAGATAAGATCTCATTAAATTCTCAAAGACCTTAAAGGCGCATTTATTATTTTGCTATATTTTTTTTCTGTTTAGAAATGGGATAAAATGTATTATAGTTCAAATTTGATGTATTTCCCTCTTGGACTACTAACAAGCTATGGAGTGGATACTTCAGCTCCCTTCCAAAATCCTCTGAGCTAAGTCTTCTGTACTCAGGCAATGTCCAAATGCAGCATCTGAAGCAAAATGACTGATTACATTTTATTTGAAACTTGTATGTATTAATTTATCAAACTTTTCATTGGATGTTATTATTTTGAATGAACAATAAAATAAATATAGAACTAACATCTTGAAATTTCCTCAGTGCTGAAGCATTAATATATATCAGAAAAAAAACATTGTATGTCTTAAACCATGCTGAAAATAAGCATAACATGCTAGATATATTTCTACACTCTAAAAAATATTGTGTGTCACAATATGAATTAAGAATATGTAAGAATTTTCTGTTAGATTTTTTCTTTTGTTCTTAAATTTGCACCTTTTTTTTTTACAGTGCAACTTTTGAACTTTTCAATGATCTATCTATCAATCAATCTCAACCGTGCTCTTGCGAGGAGGTCTGTGGGCCATCTGTGTGTGTGTGTGTGCGTGCGTGAGTGTGTGAAATATGGTGCTAAATTGTCTAGGGATAGTCAGTGTGTTCCACTGAAGATGGAAAACTTCTTGTCCCTCCCTTTGAGACAGAAGATTTTGCTCCGATATCTTGGCAGCATTTACTGTAATAGGATTCAGTTGGCTACACTGTGACTCTTTAGAAGCATCGTTATTTACCCGGGCAAATCTCCATTTACTTAACTGAGATGCCTTTCTTTCTCTCCTTTTCAAAACTCGAACATCCTTTTACATTGTTGTCATCAATGCTATGATGTGTATCCTTCCACAGTGTCTTGAAATCTATAAGAGTAAGAGATTTAAATGTATGTTTTATTGCATTTCTGTTCTGGAAATTGATTATTTTGTGCACTGCTGATATAGTGGATCAGTGGAGCTGGGAAAGAAGCTTCAAGAAGATGTGTTTTGGGCATCATGCAGGATTTGAGCTTGTATGAAGTCACAGCAATAGCGCTGCACTCAGTTTCAGTTGTATGAAAGATGAAAACATTGATAACAAGGAAAAACTCTCAGAACTGCGCTCTTGCTTATTCAGTTTAAACAGCTCTTCAGGGTTGTGCATGTTTTCAAAGTTTTTTTAAGGTATAATTTTCCAAGCAGAGTTAAAAAGTACTCTCATGAATAGAACGCCTTAGGATTTAGCTGTTTTAAATTCTCTTAAATGAATCAGTCGTAGCTTATCATTTAAATAGCATATTTTTTCATGTGCTTATATTTGAGTCCAATGCCTTAAATGACCATATACATGTCTGATTAAACTTGTTAGAAGCGGAGTACATAAAAAAGTTTTCTCATCCTTTGGGGTGTTTTTTTATGTTTAAAATGAATTCAAAGAATTGGTAATGCTCTAGTTAAACTGTGACCAATGAAGTGATACTATCTTTTTGTAATACTCTGTGCTTATTGTTTTATGTGAACTTGGCTTACATTTCTTCATAGAAAACTATCATTTATAAAAATGACTAATAAACACACTATTATACAGGATTTAAATACTAGATATATCAAATGGCCCTGTGCTATCTGTAGTAATTTTGTCTCCAAAAGATATTGGATTTACTCCCAAAAAAGGGAACAAATTAAAATATTCTCTACTTGTACTTCAGTGGGTCCATTATCAGACACAGATCAATACCAAAATTGAATCCATCTTAAATCGGAAGTTCCCCTTCATGGGAACTTCGAACTGCGTCCCCTAGGGGCCACTATGGGGAACGCCTCCAGCGTGACTCGTGCCTGAAGAAACATATGAAAAAACACCATCCGTTGGCCGGCGACAGCCCATGACGTCACTACCGGCGCGACCACAATATAAGGACGGCCGGGTGAATACATCATTAGCTTTTTCGTCTTCACTGACTGATTTGTTTGAAGAAACCTGCATTCTGGTAGGAACACAGTTTTCCTTTATTTATCATGGCGAGCACTAGCAAGGCGTTCAAGAAGTGTGTGGATCTGTGTCCTCGTTATTTGACACCCGATGACACACACGATTGTTGCGTCTTTTGTTTGGGCAAGAGCACGCACGCGATGTCTTTGAGGGGGCAGTCTGCGTGCACTGTGAGCTGTTCTCTAATAGAAAGCTCCGTTCTCGTCTGACATCCTCTCTCAAGGCTCCCTCCTTGCCATCTAAGCCTCTGAATCTTGCTTAAATGGCAGGGCATATGCAGCAGCAGGTCAGATCGTCGCCGTTGCACACTATGGCGGTGCTTCAGGCGCCAGACTGATCTGCTGAATGACCTGGATAAGGCTTTCTGTAAAGTCCAGGTATGAGCCCGAACAACCAGGGGTCCTAGCCCATCTCGGTCTGGGGATCAGAGATGGGCTCAGAAGGCTAGTCTCGCGACTCATGCCTCCCCGCCTGTGGGTAGGGCTAAAGAGAGGCATGGGTCAGAGAGAGGCAAAACCTGAGGGAGGTGTTCCGGATGAAGCGCCCTATATGACACTTTCGTCTGGACCAGAGTAAGACATCTACTCCTTTCCTTAGGGGGCATCTGCCCTCTTGATCCTCTCTAATTCCCCTGTAACCAATGCCACTCGCCAGAGCTCGTTGTTGGTCGAGCTAGCATTGCTCCCCTCAACTAGAGGGTCACCTATGAGCGTGCCGCTCCCTTCTGAGCGTGCCTGAGTTCTCCTTTTATTCTGAAGAATGTGTAAAAGTCTCCGCCTCCCCAGAGCTCTGCGATTGGTCGCCTCCTGTTGGTCGAGCTAGCCTTGCTCCCCTCACCTTAGAGGGTCACCTATGAGCATGCCGCTCCCTTCTGAGCATCTAAATTACTTCTCATTCTGAGGAATGAGTTCTCCACCCTCCAGAGCTCGTTGTTGGTAGAGCTAGCATTGCTCCCTCACCCAGAGGGTTACCTATGAGCATGCCGCTCCTTTCTGAGCGTTGTGGGTAGAGCTAGCATTGCTCCCCTCACCCAGAGGGTCACCTATGAGCATGCCGCTCCCTTCGAGGCGTCTGAGCTCATTCTGAGGAATGAGTTTTCCACTCCTCAAGGCTCTGTGATAGGTCGCCGCCTTGCCGGTCGAGCTAGCATTGCTCCCCTCACTACAGAGGGTCATCTATGAGCAAAACCGCTCCCTGCTGAGCGTCCTGAGTTTCATCTCATTCTATAGAATGAGTTCTCCGCTCCCAGAGCTCTGTGACCGCTCGAGTAGAACGTAATACCAATATATAAGTGCACACGTTAAACTCTGGGCACTTTCTAAAATCCACTTAGTGGTAAGATCGCACATCAAGTGTTTTATGCGTTCTTTCTAAAATCCATGCTATGGTAAGTGCACACGCTAGACTTTGGGCACTTTTCTAAAATCCACCCAGTGGTAAGTTAGCACATCGAATGTTCTGCTTTCTTTCTAAAAATCCCGTAGGGTAGGGTTACGCGCGCAGCTTCGTGCCCTTATTTGAGTTGGTCAGGCCCCGGCTTGTGCCTTGGGCACCACTCCTGAGCGTTTGAGTTCTCTCTCAAAATGAGTTCTCCGCTCTCCAGAGCTCGCTATTGGTAGAGCTGGCGTTGCTCCCCTCACTTAGAGGGTCACCTATGAGCATGCCGCTCCCTTCGGAGCGTCTGAGCTCATTCTGAGGAATGAGTTTTCCGCTCCTCAAAGCTCTGTGGTAGTTCGCTCGCCTTGCTGGTCGAGCTAGCATTGCTCCCCTCGCTATAGAGGGTCATCTATGAGCAAGCCGCTCCCTGCTGAACGTCTAAGTTCCTCTCACTCTGTACAATGAGTTCTCCGCTCCCCAGAGCTCTGTGATAGGTCGCAGGTTGGTCGAGCTAGCACTGCTCCCCTCACTTAGAGGGTCACCTATGAGCATGCCGCTCCCTTCTGAGCGCCTAAAATTCCTCCCCTTCTAAGGAATGAGTTCTCCGCTCCATTAGAGCTCTGTGAGAGGTTGCTCTCCTGGTTGGTTGAGCTAGCATAGCTCCCCTCACCATAGAGGGTCACCTATGAGCATGCCGCTCCTTTCTGGGCATCTGAGCTCCCTTACTCGGAAGACTGAGTTCTCCGCTCTCCAGAGCTCCTCATCGGTAGAGCTAGCACTGCTCCCCTCACTGTAGAGGGTCATCTATGAGCATGCCGCTCCTTTCTGAGCGTCTGAGACTCTCACTCCAAGGGATGAGTAGTTCACCGTTCCAAGTAGAACGTAATACCATTATATAAGTGCACACGTTAAACTCTGGGCACTTTTCTAAAATCCACTTAGTGGTAAGATCGCACATCAAGTGTTCTGCGTTCTTTCTAAAATCCATGCTATGGTAAGTGCACACGCTAGACTTTGGGCACTTTTCTAAAATCCACCCAGTGGTAAGTTAGCACATCGAATGTTCTGCTTTCTTTCTAAAAATCCCGTAGGGTAGGGTTGCCAAGCAGCCGTGCCCTTATTTGAGTTGGTCAGGCCCGGCTTGTGCCTTGGGCTCCACTCCTGAGTGTTTGAGTTCCCTCTCAAAATGAGTTCTCCGCCTCCAGAGCTCGCTATTGGTAGAGCTGGCGCTCCCCTCACTTAGAGGGTCACCTATGAGCATGCCGCTCCCTTCAGGGCATCTGAGCTCATTCTGAGGAATGAGTTTTCCGCTCCTCAAAGCTCTGTGGTAGTTCGCTCGCCTTGCTGGTCGAGCTAGCATTGCTCCCCTCGCTATAGAGGGTCACCTATGAGCATGCCACTCCTGTTGAGAATCGGAAGTTCTCCACTTCCAGAGTTCGGTGTAGATCGCTCGCCGTGTGGGTCGAGCTAGCATTGCTCCCCTCATCATAGAGGGTCATCTATGAGCATACAGCTCCCTTCTGAGCATCTAGTCCCCCGACATAGAACGTAAATAAAATATATATATAAGTGCACACGCTAAAGCAATGGGCACTTTCTAAAATCCACTTAGTGGTAAGATCGCACATCAAATGTTCTGCGTTCTTTCTAAAATCCATGCTATGGTAAGTGCACACGCTAGACTTTGGGCACTTTTCTAAAATCCACCCAGTGGTAAGTTAGCACATTGAATGTTCTGCTATCTTTCTAAAAGCCCTTTGGGGTAGGGTTACGCGCTTAGCTTCATGCCCTTATTTGAGTTGGTCAAGCCCCGGTTTCTGCCTTGGGCCCCACTCCATGTACCCAAATATTTTGGTTTAAAAAGGGTAATGCTACCAAGGGGTCTGTTGAGACAGCTCCCTCAGCAAGCTCATGTAGAGCAAGCGGTAGCCCCTAGTGACCGGCCAGGACCTAGTGGCTACCACTAGGTACTTGGCCCTATCCTTAAAGGAATCTTTCTGTTAAGAATGATTCCAAACCTGTGAGCTCTACCTTGGGTCCGGTAATGCCGGCACCTAGCAGGTAAGTACTTCAGGTATGCAGCTCGGGTTTTGGCGAAGGAGGATAATGTCACTGACAGCATCAACCGTCCAAACAGGGGCAACTCCCTGAGCCAAATGGTAGAGTTGACTTGTGCTCGCCTCCTGCGGAATTTGGCTTGCATTCCCTCAGCATGGCGGCGTGGGTATAACGTTCCTCATAGTGGCCCCTAGGGACGCAGTTCGTTCCCATGAAGGGAACGTCTCAGGTTACGATAACCATGGTTCCCCGAGTGGGGAGACACTGCGCCCCCTAGGCTTTGGGGCCATGCTTCGACGCAAGCTTCAGACGAAGAAGCGAATGATGTATTCACCCGGCCGTCCCTTATATTGTGGTCGCGCCGGTAGTGCGTCATGGGCTGTCGCCGCCAACGGATGGTGTTTTTCATATGTTTCTTCAGGCACGAGTCACGCTGGAGGAGTTCCCCATAGTGGCCCCTAGGGACGCAGTGTCTCGCTTCCCCACTGGGAACCATGGTTACATACGTAACCTGAGACGATTCTCTACTGACTTTGAATATTTTAAAAGAACATCTTGAAAAGGCAGACAACAATGAGTCATTCAGAGCTGCAGCAGTTATTCAAAACCTCATCAGATCTAGAATGGCTTACAATCCTTATACTTCAGGGATGCCATCTCGTATTGATTTTTGGATTTGGATGTGGGTGGATCTGTTCGGAGGCTTGACATCAAAGCAGTTGCTTGGCTTTACTTCCCTTGCCTCCTTTGTGATGTTTCTCAGCTGATGTCACTTCACAGGTGATATAAGTAAATCATATTCACTCTATTAGAAATGCACAGATGCTCCTGCTCAGCTGCTCTGCTTTCTCAGAAATATCACGTACAAGCTTAAATGAAGGTCTAAAAAAGTTATATCCTCCATTATGGCCTTCATGGTAAGTGGGGCACTTATGCCAGTGCTTAATGGTCATGCTTCTTTAAAAAAAAAGGTACTTTCTTGCACCAGCGTCATTGCAGAAAGCCGAAGAGCACACTGGCTCTTTTGTGGTTTTATGGTTGAGATGCCAATTTAGTTATTGCCTTGTCCTAAAGTCCCTGCCACATTTTCTCAGCCATTTTGAGCTATCGTTAATAAGCCAAGGCTTTAATGATGAGAAAAATCAATATCAGTTATATGCAAGAAATAACAATTTGGCTGAGATTAAGGATGTAATGGCTTTTGCCTTCTGTGCTCAAACATAGCACAAGTTAAAGAGCAGGATGGACCTGATTGATGATGCTAAACCACACAGGTTCTGTGAAGCAGGCCCTAATGCATAGGCTAATGCATTTCATTATGACATCATAAATGCTGTTAAATGAGGTGCTATAAAAAGGTTCAGGATTGACGAAGGTGAAAATCCCATCATGAGTCTTTAATGGAAACTTTTATCGAGTTGGACAGCTAAGAGCTATCAATGCAGTGTACTGTGTTTACTAACTGACTCAACCAATTACATTGAATTGATTAAAAAAATATTCAAGTTCAATGCCAGCTCAATCCTGGCTGATCGTTTCTCAATGAAAAAATAATGGCATTTTTTCATGGGGTTGTATTTGGTGGTGGTGGTGGTGGTGGGTAGTCAAGGTTTGGAGCCTAACCTAACCCTAATTAATTAATTTTATTTATTTCACCTCTGTATCTGCCTTTTATAATATGGTGTATCGCCTCTATTAGCATTCACATTTTTATATAAAAACAACAACAGCAAGCTGTGTAATTTACATTTTTCTTGACATGGGAAATTGTAGCATAAATTACAATTAAGTTGAACAAATAATACATGATAACAAATACTGATCTTGAATAAATACATTAATAAGATATATAACACAAAACACATGCAGTGAAGACCAGCTCCAGTGAACATCTTCACAATCCTCTCTATGGTGACATCCATCATTATGTGCATATTTTGAGTGGCAGTTTCTTTCTGCAGATGATGTTGTGGTGTAGAAATACACAACTGAGTTTAGAGTTCCAAAATATCTCTTCCATTTGTTTGAGAAAAGCAATTGTGTTTCTGAAACCAAAAATAGTGAAAGAGCAGCTTTTCTACTGTTGGGCCAGTGCTTTGTTAATTTTTTTATTTTCTTTATTATTTCAAACCAATATGGATCTTTTAGAAATTTTAAGAATGAAATTGTGAGAATGTGTTGATCATCTGTGTATTTGGAAGGCTAAGGTCCAGAAACTCAATAATGACCTGGTTTTGACAGTTATAGATTTGGAAAAAAGGGAAATAAGAAGCCTAAATTCTACATGCTTTTAATATGACCACATGCTCTTTACTAAAGTCAAATCTTTTGACAAAATTTCCTTTATTTTAGCATGACTGCCATTAGCTTTCATTTCCAAGCTGGATTATTTGTGATTGTGGCTACCACAAACCTTCTGATGTCACATTTGGATTGCATCCTTTCTTGTTTAAATTATTTATATATTACCAGAAGTCTGAATGGCCTCAGACAGAGTAAGAGAGAAGGGGATTCAGACTGACTGTGCTTCTTCTACACAACCTTGAGCAGATGCAGGATTCAGTGCATAAGTGCTTGAGAGAGCAGAGACGTAAGCAAAGGCACTTCAGCTCTATTAAAGGCTCAGGGGAGTGAGGTCTTGTTCTAGTAACTAAAAGAAGGACCGACAAATAGAAACCCTTTTTTAACATTATAAGAAAACTACTTTGCAACTCAGTTTGAATGATTCAATTCTTGACTTTGCTATAGAGGACACACTGTCTCATTGTCTCAGTTGAAACATTAAAGGATATTGTCAACCTCTAAATGTTTTGTTTTCTTTATGAATACTGCAAACATACGCAGTTTCTTGATGTGCACATTTTAAAAACGGATTTTTGAGCAATTGTATTCAAAGGCTTTCTGAGCCATTGAATACAGATATTATTATACTTTGAAAGAACATTTTGAAACCTTGAAAGATGAAGCAATGAGTCAAAAAGTAGTTTTTTGTTTTACTTTTGCTGAGACAGAGCGAAAATATTGTATTACAAAACATCCTTTTTTTGCTTGTTTGTTTTAGGACTCTGTCTCAGCCGTTTGATTGTATTTTTTTCAATTACAATTCTGTCATCATTTACTCACAGTCATGTAATGTCTGTCCAAATCTGTTTGACTTTCTTTCTTTTGAACACACACGAACACACGCTCACACTCACAAATACATTTTGATAAATCGTTTTTGGTTCCTACAGTGAAAGTCATTGGGGTTTAATTGCCATTCTGTGGATAATAACAGTCAAATCATTCTTTAATACACCTTCTAATGTGTTCCACTAGACCGGTTTGGAATGACATGAGAGTAAATTATAAATCTTCAGTGTAAGCGTGACGTTAAAACAAAACAATGGATTTTCTTGGGTCTGTGTGTTATGCTTTAAGAGCACATAGTAAACCAAAAGTTTGACCTGCGGAGGAAAAAAAAGGTCTTTCTTATGGGCATTCTGTATTTCACTTTAAAGATTCAACATTTAGATTATTCTGAGAAGAAACTGGCAAAAGTCCCCCGAACAGCTTCCTCATTTAATTGTCTGAGTAGCAACAGGTGATGGACTTCTTAGACAACAATCTTCCGCTGTTCTCTGAGGCAAATTGCCAGATAGATAATGAGTGGTTCGGGATACAGCTTGGATGAGCAAAGCCTTTTAATTTCTGTTCGGAGTGGAGATAACCACTTCTCAATTTGTACTTTACGGAGTTAAGTGATTCTCAACAGGATATTGTCACCAACAATTCTGCCAGATCAGCAATATAGGCATGATTGAGAACGACACTGTCACGTGATTTGTTAAAGCAGGGCATGAATCCGGCTCAATGAACAAGGCCAATAAAAAGATGGAAGGAGGACGATTGTTCTCTTGTGTACACAATGAGAAACATTTTCAGAAGACATTTTCATCCAGAGAACAATGCCGCATCTCTCACTCCATTTCATCCATCCTTTCTCTCCATTTTTATTGAACCCTGATGAGATTCTTGTACCAGCTGCTAGATCATGAATAACATTTATTTGCGAACGTGCATGATGATAATCCATTACAGTTACTGTGGTCCGGTCCTCTGTGAAGGTTCATTTGGGTTCTTTCAGTATATATGCTAATAAGAGTAACAGAGTAGCTGATGTGACTTCAAATTATTTTGTTTTAATTCTTCTTTAATATTTAGGATTAAAATAGGAGGTAAATATCACTGTAAATGTTTGCAGAAATTTTAGGCTTAAGAACTACCAGAATAAAAAGTATGTTTCATGATTCTGAATGGTAAGAATTTAATCATCTTCTCCACTTAATCAGGATATTTTTGTGGACATACACTAGTTTAAGGAGACATAAGCAAACTCGAATAATTGGTTAAGTTATAGAAGTTAAAATTTATTTGACTTGGGAAGCATTAACTTTAAAAAACTACATCATATAAATACTGCCCAAAAATGTAAAGGAACACTTTGAAAACACATCAGATCTCAATGGGGGGAAATATCATGCTGGATATCTATACTGATATAGACTAGGTAATGTGTTAGGAACGAAAGGATGCCACATCGTTTGATGGAAATGAAAATGATCAACCAACAAAGGGCTGAATTCAAAGACGCCCGGAAAAAACGTTACAAGGGGACCTATTATGCTCCTTTTTACAAGATGTAAAATAAGTCTATGATGTCCCCACAGTGTGTATATGAAGTTTTAGCTCAAAATACCCGACAGATGATTTTTTATAGCTTGTTAAAATTGCCACTTTTAGGGTATGAGCTTAAAGGCTCTGATATTGAGAATGTTGCTTTAAAAGAAAATGAGCTGTTGCTCCCAGAGTAGAGGGCGGAGCTTCAAGAGCTCAGCTCCCACATTAGCAGTGCTAGCCTCTGTAAATAAACATTCCATTAGTACAAGCCTGTTATCTTTACAGAAAACATACTCTGTTTCAGAGTCAGTTATCTGATTATACTGTGCTGTATTTATGAATCACACAGACAAGGAGCACAGGATAAAAATAACAACATAGCTGGTCTCATGCTATCACAAACTTTATAAGTCCCACTCGTGATTATCAACAAACTCAAGCGATCGACTCACATTGCTTTTCATATGCAACTTTTAACTAGCACATTCCTATTCGCGATCATTCATGAAGACAGTATCAGTGAAAACAGAAATAGACACTGGTAGCTTTAGCATCATTAGCCTTACAGAGTGCCAAGAAGCTCTTTCAGAAGGGCAATTTGTAAAACAAATGCGTGACACTTTATCTGGAGCTGACGTTCACGCACGAAGCGTTGGTATTGATTCATACACGTATTGGGGACTTTACCGATTTTTACAGGACATTTCCTCAAACAATGAAACTTAACCACAGTGTCCTCGGCTCAGATGGAGGGAGTCTATGGAGACTCCTATGTTCGTTAACTTAGTGCATCCCAAAACACAATACTTGAAAAGTCTCTTTGGCGCTGACATTATGGCAAGCCGTTTTAACATTTAAAACTTAGTTTGACTATCCATAAATATCTCCAGCAGCTACAGCAAGTAATCAGTAATGGAGGCGGACCGCATTTTCTCACTCAGGGCTGTGTCTATAGGGCAGCGTCACAAATGGGCGGGACATTTTCCCCTCAGTGATGTAAACAGAGGGAGAATCTGAAACAGCTCATTCTGAGATGAGACTGTTTATTATTTTTTTAGATTATACAAAAATGAGTGGGTGGATTTTTACCATTACTGGCTGGTTGTTTTCACACACTGAGGCCACACAACTGTTCAAACACCTTATAAAAGTGATTTTTGCATAATAGGTCCCCTTTAAACATTAAACTGTCATCAATTTTAAAAGACGATATCTCAGTTTGCATTGAACTGTCAGTGTCATAACTTTGCAGATATTGCAGACCCTTGGAGGTGTGGCATCGGATTTCTACACTTAAGGTGTACGTGGCCGCAATTGCAGCAAACCACAACACTGTGGAAGGCAGATTGGAAGGGAAGCACGATCTGGTTATTAGATTCCTCAGAGGTGCCTGGAGATTAAATCTCACTGTTGTCTTGCAGACCTTACAGAGCGATCCGTTTGAGCCCCTTCAGTCAGTCAAGCTTAGTGCCCTCTCTATGAAGATGGCCCTCTTGACTGCGCTCACATCGATAAAGAAGGTGGGGATCTCAAAGCCCTTTCCATTAACGAATCATGCCTGGAGTTCGGGCTGGCAGACTCTCACGTTGTCCTGAGACCCCGGCCTGGATATGTGTCCAAGGTTACCACAATTTCTTTCAGGGATCAGGTGGTCGAAGTGAGCAACAGAAATGGAAAGTCTCGGTTACATATGTTAACCCTCGTTCCCTGATGGAGGGAACAGAGACGTTGTGTCCTTCATGCCACAACTCCGAACTGCCTCTAAGTGGGTTGAGACGCTTCTCGACTCCTTAGAACAGAACGAGTAAGCAGATTTAGAGAAAAAAAAATTGAGAAAAAAGTCAGAATTTATACATTTAGCAGACCCTTTTATCCAAAGCGACTTACATTGAGGTTATACATTTATTGTCAGTATGTGTGTTCCCTGGGAATTGAACCCACGACCTATTGCGCTGCTAACGCAATGCTCTACCACTGAGCCACAGGAACACTTATACCACGAAATTCTGAGGAAAAAGTCAGAACTGCGAGATGTAAACGTGCAATTACGAGAAAAAAAATTCAATGGTTGAAAAAGGCTTCCAGTCATGACACAAAATATTTTTTAAAAGGATGAACTTGTATATAACGTGATCATAATTTAATAAAAAACATTTTAAGTTATAATTATAATGCTTTTATGTCTATAGTTATTCAAACACCACTATAGATTATATACAAAAAGCAAGCAGAGAACATTTAAAGTATAAAAGAACATGATTGCCTTCAGTCTAGCGTGACGTTTAAGCACGCACAAAAAACTCCCCCGTTCAATAAAGCTACCTACAGTGTCAAATTAATCTCTTACTTACATCGTACGTACGTTTACAGTTTGTTTATGACGAGAGATTTTCAGTCGGCGTGCCCGCGCTCAACACAACTCCGGCATTTCAGCGATGACTCATCTGAACGCCTCTGATTGGCCATCGCATTCATAAGCTCAACAGAATCGTGTGTAATTGGATATAGTGTGGAACGCTGTAAAAAGGCATAATTTGATGCACCATAAGCAAATCTAAATTTAATGTCGCAATTGACACTTTTAATTTCATTTTCACTTTATTCGTGACATCCTTAATAGATTTAGTGTAATTGTATAAGGGCATTTGTCCAATCTCTTATACCCTACTGATCACAGGAATTGGCGTACTCACGAAAGTGTAAAATAAAAACAACGACCTCTAGCTTTACTACGTACGTTATAGTCCCTCACTACACGTCAGTGATGAAGTTCTGAATGAATTATGTCGAGCTCAGCTCTAGCAGAAGGGACAATCGGTGGAGTTCATCATTCCTCTCAGTCCGCGGGAGCGCCGTTAACGCTGCAGGTGACTGAATAAACCGAGCGATGCTTTGCCGCTCATTCTCATGAAAGCGACAAGCGCGCATCTTCCCTCGCAAACGGTGTGATTTGGGAATAGTCTGTCCCGTTGGTCATGCGTTTGGAGAATCGCTGCGAGTCATCACAATGAAATCTTTCATATATCCTTCAAACACTCTCCTGGAATTAACCGTCATTTTCCTTTTCATTCAACACTCCAGGATGGAGACCGAAGGTACGATCTTTGTAGGAACTTCATTGCGTTTAGATGTGAAGTGTAATATTCAAGCGTGATCTTTCAAACCTAATTTTCCTACAAACTTTTATCTACTCATTCATCCCTAGGATGCTATAAACTGCTTATCGTTACATGTTCTGATGATTTAGGCTACTCGAAGTGGCTATGAGTTGGATTTCTAAATGAATCAATTTTAAGAATGAAATCGCTCGCTGCATCTAATTACACCGCCATTGTTCTCAGTTTTACTATGTTTTACTAGCCTGAGAAGAAAACACTCGTGTCAGACCTCAGGAACTTTTGACCTTTCTCGCAGTACACTCTGTTCTTTGGCATGACAGTATTTTACTCGTTTATCTACACGTGCACTTTGACTTGAAGAACTTCTATCAGATAACACAAAATGTGGCACAGTGAGGGATGGTTATTTATCGATGCGTATCTACACACTTTTAGTTGAGCTACAGGTTCTGACTCGTCGCTGTTGGTTGGTCCGAGTGCTTCATTCCGCACAAAGACTGAATTTGGTCTCACAGCAAGTGCGCACTGCGGTTCCTAGGCTAGCACATGATGCCAACCAGACACAGGGTTTGTTACATTGTTATAAACCCAAGAAGTAAAGAAAAATACTTTGGACATATGAGCATGCATTTAAGGGGACGTGACAAGAATGAATAAAAAGCTAAAGGGCCAGCCAGTGCTGTCAAAACTGTGTGTAGTTTCACTTTTGTATAAATTATATTTATTTTCAGTCTTGGTAACTTTATTTAGGCACAATTATTTAGTCTAGAATTTATTACATTTAATAATAATATTTTATTTAGGCTAGATGTTTTTTTTTCCCATTTCCATTTTAGTTCCCATTTCCATTTTAGTTCTTAACTTTGTTTTAAGAACCCTACAGAGTTTTCATATTTTAGGATGGTATGATTTGTTAAATCCCATGTCTGCTGTTATTATATCCTCATGCTCTTTTTGAAATTGATTTAATGCTTAATGCTTAATCCCTCCATTATGCCACGGAATATGCGACGACATTTCATAAATGTGACTGTTATTCAATTTAATATTGTGTTTGTAGGGGGAATAATTTAAATTTTGCAATCTAAAATTAAGTAAATTTATTCATTATTAATACATAATAAAAACAAACAAGTAGAGTTAAATAAGCTATGGACTGTTAGAAAGAGGTGAAATAAGGTGGCACGGGCAAACAATGCAGGCTGCCATGTTGCAGAGGGATCTTATATCAGAGGCTTTATTCAGAAGATTATGTCATTCCAAAGCAACATAAAAGTCAGGTAGATACCTTGTTTTATTTAACAAGAAGGGAAATTAGGGATGCAGTCTATTTAATGAGCTTTTTTAAGAACCAAAAGCTGAATGAATTTCAGGATGAATTATTTGTAAAATGTCTTTCACTATGTAAATTGTCACATGCAGTTTAGTGGGGCAATTTTCAAATATACAAATGGATTTATGAATTATTTACAAAGAAATGCAAGCTGATGGTTGTGCCTTGTTGTCAGTTGTTTGGCCTACGGAACATAGAAAAACTTTTAAAAAATCAAATAAAAAAAATTCACAATACGCATGTGCATTTCACTGTACATCAGTCCCCCATGTCCTTATTTCATCGGTGTTAAATATGACATCTACCCAGATTAAGTTTATGTGGTTCTCTAGAGATCAAAAGCCTTCTTTATGACAAATTACAGGTTCTTTGGGTCAGCATATTTGTTTCTGGGTTCTTTAAGTGAAAGTTCTAAAAAATATTTGATGAACTTTTAAACAAAGAAGATTGAAGTAGCTTCTATTGCATAAGTATTTAAAAAGTCTCTTTGGATCTAATTTAAAAAAATATTGTGAAGAGAGTCATGTTTTTGTTCCAAAGCCTTGGATTTGTATTGTAAGTACCTTTGCGGAAAGGCAAAATATTATATGGTTCGCAGGGGATTGTCTGACATTGCACTTCAAAAGGCTAATGTCAAAGACCTGCGCTGTAGACAGCAGACTGATTGCAGATTAAGTAGTACAGGAGTCTCTTTAATTAGTTGTCAGCTTTAATGACTATCAGCTTCAACGGTTCTCCCCTTAGGCCTCTGCTCTATTAAACACCTGGTTATAGGTAGGCTATACATTGCTCTTGTGTTTTTGATTTGATCGTTAAGTGTACAGGTAATGACTTGGCCCGTTATTATACCATAAACAGATTTACATTGTTGTGTGGCCCTCATTTGTATCAATATTATTTGAGTGTTCATTTCACTGTGATGAAGACCTGCTACCATGTGCAGGAACCCAGACTCATTGACTGTGTTATGACACTGCAGTCGACCATAAATTTTGTATTATAGTCATACCTCAGTTTTCACTTATACTTCTCGTGTACCTTCCCGCCCCCTCCCCCCACATTTCTGATATATGTTTTTTTTTTCCTGCCTAGACTTTGAACTGAGTATTTTGCTTTGGATTTGAAGGATTTTTTTTAATTATAGCTTAAACCGCGAATAACTTTTTAATACTGGTTAGCCAGTTTCTCCTTCTGTAACCCAATACGGTTGCCTGGCAACATTGCCTTAAAAAGCATGTTATGAGTCTCTTTCCAGATGTTAGCTTCACATGTGCGGTGCTTTGTTTCATGTGAGCCCTCCATAAAGTCACAAACCTTAGTTGTGTGTGAAACAAATGTAAACACATATATAACAGCCTGGGGCCCATTTCAATAAGGAGGTTCAACAAACTCTGAGTTTAAACTTGAACTCAGAGTTGACTTACTCTGAGATGGGAAACTCTGAGTTTTCTGTTCCAGAACAGCTGAACTGAGTTAGTTTACTCAACTCTAAGTCGGTTGACTCTGAGTTAATCGCGTGTTCCATAACTATGAAAAGTCATGATCAGTGGAGCGGCGAAATTACAATTCACCATGGCAACAGCTCCCGCCAAAAAGACGTCAGTAAGCGTACTTCCGTCAATGCATGACTTCAATTCTTAATAACTGTCAATAAATTAATAACTGTTATAATACTAAAGGTGAAAACTGTAAATTATTGAACTAATATTCATTTCAATGGTATCCCATGCATGCCCACAAAAAAAGGAAAAAGACAGGAAAAAGAAACAAGAACGTGGCAGGAGCTACAAATGAAGCATAAATACACAATTCAATCAAGGTAAAGCTGTAAGCATAAATTACTTTACAAACATTTTAAATTACATATTATTCAGAGTCTATTTCAATGCGCTGCAGCTTTTCCCACATAGTCTAACAATCTTTTCCCATAATTAAATATCTAATCAAATTTATTACATTTCTTAATTAGGACAAGGACAGAAACTTGTTGTCAGCACTGCCCCGCGAATATATCAATAAAATAGTTTTGCAGCTGAAAAGTTACATGACAGAAGGTTCTTGAAGCAGTTCAACTTAAAAATATGCTATTAGTAGACGCTGCTGCTGAGAGACGTACAGACGCAAGTATTCACACGCGGTTAATCTCTCTATCTCTCTCTAAGATTAAACTCAGATGAGCTTTATTTGTTACATACACAATTATACAGAGTATAACCAGCAGTGAAATGTGTTCTCTGCATTTAACCCATCCAAGTGCACACACACCTGGACAGGGCAGGACTTAGCATCGTGGGGGCCCCTGGGCTTGAGTCATTTTCGGGCCCCTATTCACTCTATAAATGACCTTAACCCTGAGAGCCAGTTAAAAAAAATAACTGAGGTATTTAGTGGACAAAAATAAAAATAAAAGCTTTGATTAAAAATTGGAAGTTTTGGAGCACAGAAATAAGGAAGAACCTTTTAACATTTCCCATTTTAAGGAAGAACCTTGGCAGTTCATTGTGGAACTGAAAACAGTTAAAGTGAAACAGAAATGTTATAGAGGTTTTAGTTTATGACAACGTTTTTATATGTTCCAAAATGTGTGATTTCAAGAATGGGTCGAATTCACTGATCAGCTCCAGGATGCCCATGTAATTCCCATTGTCAGCTCTACCAAATATTTCACTTGAGCCTCGGAAAGCCAATCCCCGTTCTGCTAGAAATTTTACAACTGCAACCACTCTTCGCAAAACTTCACTCCAATAATTGCTGTGCGACTCGAGCTGCTTTTTAAGTTGAGAGTCTATAACGCCATCAGCTGCTGCTCTGTTGATGTAATTAAACATTGCCTTCCTATGACCGTCACTATTCTCATGCTCGGCAAAGCGTCTGGTAGCATGTTTCCAGTCATTATAACCAGACTGAAAAGGGAATTGACCGTCACCCTCACGAAAAAGACAGCAAGCAAAACAAAACACAGCCTGTGGAAGGTGAGTACAGCAACCATTATCTGGGCAGGGACTCACCATTCAGATGCTTTCGTTTGAAATGAGTTTTGGAAAACAGTCTCTTCTGATGTTTGTAGTGGCGTTCAGAGGCTTTGACATTAGCCTCCTTATTTTGACAGGACTCCGGACCTTTCACTGGCATAAAGTTGGCTTGACGTTGGACGTTCGATATTCGCATATTTAGGGACCGTCTCTAAAGTTACATGCGATATTGGTATACACTTTTCTAACTTCAATAGCATTTGAGCAGAATGACTTACAGTCATAGAAACAACTGTAAACTGTTCATCTAGGTGTCAGCTATAATGCACACCTTTTACATGTTTGATATTTATTAAAATCTACTGTAAATCATATGTAAAAAAAACAAAAAAAATCACTACAAAATGGGCTCAAACTTAAATTTAAAGCTCAATAGTATTTGAGGAGAATGACTTAGTCATAGAAACAACTGTAAACTGTTCATCTAGGTGTCAACTATAATGCACACCTTTTACATGTTTGATATTTATTAAAATCTACTGTAAATCATATGTAAAAAAAACAAAAAAAATCACTACAAAATGGGCTCAAACTTAAATTTAAAGCTCAATAGTATTTGAGGAGAATGACTTAGTCATAAAAACAACTGTAAACTGTTCATCTAGGTGTAAACTATAATGCACACCTTTTACATTTTTGAAATTTATTCAAATTTACTGTAAATAATTTTTTAAAAATGGCAATTTTTCACTACAAAATGGGCTCAAACGTAAATTTAAAGCTCAATAGCATTTGAGGAGAATGACTTAGTCATAAAAACAACTGTAAACTGTTCATCTAAGTGTAAACTATAATGCACACCTTTTACATTTTTGATATTTATTAAAATCAACTGTAAATCATATGTTAAAATTGGCTATTTTCACTACAAAATGGGCTCAAACGTAAATGTAAAGCTCAATAGCATTTGAGGGAGAATGACTTAGTCATAAAAACAACTGTAAACTGTTCATCTCGGTGTAAACTGTAATGCACACCTTTTACATTTTTTATTTATTAAAATTTACTGTAAACAATGTTTTAAAAATTTGTATTTTTCACTACAAAATGGGCTCAAACTTATTTATTTATTTTTTACATATGATTTACAGTAAATTTTAATAAATATCAAACATGTAAAAGGTGTGCATTATAGCTGACACCTAGATGAACAGTTTACAGTTGTTTCTATGACTGTAAGTCATTCTGCTCAAATGCTATTGAAGTTAGAAAAGTGTATACCAATATCGCATGTAACTTTAGAGACGGTCCCTAAATATGCGAATATCGAACGTCCAACGTCAAGCCAACTTTATGCCAGTGGACCTTTCCACGCCCAGTAAGCACACACATTCTCATCAATTTTACCACAGCAAGCAGGATCAGTAGCGTAAGAATCAGTAGTAGCTGTAGGCCTATCTTGTGCAGTCGCTGTTTCTGTTGCCGCCTCTATGGCTTCTGACAGAAAAGACGATAATCCACTGATGGGCTGCTCTGCACGTGAAATCAGATCGGCTCCAGCAGTTTCCTACTGATCTCTCAGCTAGCACAGGTACATCAGGCTGTGGTGTCACAGGTGTGAAAAATCCAGTAATCGTTTTCAATTTACTGAGTGCTTCCTTTTCACGTCGCTGTCTTTCATTTTTTCGTTTTCTTTTAAGCGCGCCGCTCCGATACCGCTTGTCCGCCATTATACTGATTAATGCGGCCGCTAGGTACAACAGCGTAAAGCCAACGCACCAATAACCTATCAGCAAACATCAAAATGCCTGACAAATTTATTTAAAAACTATTTAAACGATGTCATTCCTTTAACATGGCAGGGTTGTTATCAATGCCAGACCAATAAACGAACCTTAATTGAAAAATAAACAAATCAAATGAACGGAAGCGGGTGGGGCCCCCTATTGGGCGGGGCCCATGGGCTCGAGCCCACTCAAGCCCAATGGTAAGTCCGGCCTTGCACCTGGAGCAGTGGGCCGCCAACGCTGCGGCGCCCGAGGAGCAGTTGGGGGTTCCGTGCCTTGCTCAAGGGTCTCTCCTCAGTCATGGACAATTCCTGCCGGAGCTGAGATTCAAACCCACAACCTCGGATTATAAGTCCAACGCTCTATCCACTAGGCCACGACTGCCCCTCGTAATATTATAAGTGCATTAGACTGCATAAAATTTTGTTTAGCCTATGCCTATGATAAGAGGTAAATCCGGCCCTGGGTGCTGGTCCTGGTTCTCCCTCTGCCTTCTTGCTGTCGAGAACAAGTCAGTAGTTAATTTTATTATTCTAATTAAGAAATGTTATAAGATGGATTAGATATTTAATTATGTGAAAAGAGTGTTAGACTATGTGGAAAAAGCTGCAGCGCATTGAAATAGAATTGAATGATATTTAATTTTAAATGTTTGTAAAGTCATTTTGCCCACACCCATGAGCCTTTCGTGCTTACAGCTTTACCTTGATTGAATTGTGTTTTTAGACATCATTTTTAGCTGCTGCCATGATCTTGTTTTTTTTTTCTGTCTTTTTCCTTTTTTTGTGGCCATGGGATACCATTAAAATTAATATTATTTCAATAATTTCACCTCTGATATTATAACAGTTATTAAGTTATTGAAAGTTATTGAGAATAAAGTTACGCATTGACGGAAGTACGCGCGCTGACGGCTTTTTGGCGGAGCTGTTGCCATGGTGAATCATAATTTCGGTGCTAGGCTGATCATGACTTTCTATATTCATGGAACACGTGCTTAACTCAAAGTCAACTGACTTAGAGTTGAGTAAACTAAATCAGTTCAGCTGTTCTGTAACCGAAAACTCAAGAGTTTCCCATCTCAGAGTAAGTCAACTCTGAGTTCAAGTTTAAACTCAGAGTTGGTTGAACCTCCTCCTTATTGAAACGGGCCCTTGATCCTTTCGTCAGTGAACTGTGAAGGTGTGTGCGTGCTTGCTCGCATCATTCAAACACACACTTATCCAGAAACACGGCATGTCGCAATCTGTGATGAATGCAGGCGAGAGCCAATGAGCGTTCAATTACCCTGCCGTAAAACCTGACGTTTGAAGCGGCAGCATTTTAATTTGTAACGAGCGCGTCAGTCCGCACGGGTTTTGCTGTTTACGCCGGTAGCTGGACTTTCTGTTCGGGATGAAGATGAAGATCGCAGAGTAAAGGCTTGGATTTGAGTCTGTTCCTCGCAGTTGTATGGATTCTGAAGATCTGAATTACAGCGCACTAATAGTTTGATTCCATAATTAGGTTGCGGTTTTGGTGTTTTTTATAGTTATATTGTCAGTTATAGCATGTTGGGGAAAACGCTTTTGTGGCCCATGGCAAACAAAGTAAACATTACATGACAAGTAAAGGTTAAATTATTTCAAATGTTATTTATTTTAAAGTTTACAGTGAAGTCTTGTTTAACATTATGTAGGCCTTTTATTGGAAATGAGCTGGCAGCAGAAATAACACAACAAAACTAAATGTTATCATTTCACATTAAGTAAACGAGTAAACAATTTAATGATGCAATTGAAAACAAGGTAATTGATATGACAACTAATAATACAATTAATGACACGATTTCAATATTCATAAGGATTCATTTTTAGATGTCGTCGATACGTCAATTTTGTACGTTTAGATGCTGAAAATACATCAGCATTGTATACGCTTTGGTGCCTGTAAAAACGTAAGTAAATGTACGTTTTATAGAATCACATTTTACAAAAATACTTACAAATTATCATGAGATTACGTTGGATCTAAAATATTTCAAATGATCAAATTATTTGAGAACACGATCAAGCTAAATGCAAATACACTTAGATTAATTACAAACACTTGCATATGTCAACATTTATAAAGTCCCTAACAATAATTACATTACATTACTGTAGTACAAATTACAAAAAAAATACAAAAACAAGTTTTTTGGTACTACTGCATATCTGTAGATACTATAGATGTAGATTAACAATTCTGTCAGATAAATCAGGCAGAAGCTCCATGTACGATTGTCGATAATCATTTGATTGAAGTGGTCGAAACTTATAAGTACCTATACTATTATCGATACTAAATTACATTTTTACAGAGAATACTGATAGACTGTGTAAGATGAGCCAACAAAGACTTTATTGTCTGCGGAAATGAGGTCAGGATGTAAATAACTGCTGCAAAGTATTGGGGTGTGAAATTGTCTGGGTTATCAGATTTGTTTGATATTCAGGTGTTAAAGTAAGCACATCATATTATATCTGACATATCTCACCCTCTTTATGATTCATTTCAGACCCTGCTGATTTTTTGTTTGTTCCACATGCTATTCATTTGCTTAATTCAAACAGGAAGATATAGTTTTAATTTAGTTTTTCTTAATGTTCTTGTGGTGTAAATACAACATCTATCATGCTGCAGAACAAATTGCCCCTAAGAGGGACAATAAAGTTTTTACAATTGCAATATTTTACATTTTATCATGCTTGTGATATGAAAGAATAACATGATTATAGCAATAAGGTATGAGAGGCTGTGCTGTATTGTGAATTAATCACCGTTCTCATCTACTGTGCCATTTATTTTTAACATCATGTGTGCTATTTTCTCACACACCCATATCTCTCACCGTGAGAAAACTGTGAGCTTCCACACAGACATGCACACACATCAACGGATCTCCAGTATGAGGGGGGAGGGCGGGCATGGCTTCAAAATTTAAGGTTAATGACACAACATGGGTTCGGTCATAATTCATTACAGTTCATTTCGCTGAAGTACATAATGGAATAGTTTTGATGCTATAGCCGTTGGGTGAAGTGGTCAAAGCTGTGTTTATGCACTGTGTGTGTGTGTAAACATGAAGCTTTTCAAATAAATGAGTCTTTCACAAGTGTCTTATCAAAGATTGTCTGGGCTAGTGTTTGTTTGTTTCATTCATATCATTCATAACGCAGGTGCCTGTGCTGTATCGTATGTAATTCGTTTTCTCACATCACACAAATTGAAGAGGAGAAACTCATTTTTTCACATATTAGATTCATTCTGGGCTATCGGATAAATTGAACTAGAGGTCCATTGAGAACAGTGGCTAATACATAAAATATATTAATATAAACAGGAAATTGAAACAATGCAGTTATTTAGCGCACTAATATTTGCAGAAATTAAAATGGTGATGAAACACAGTACATTTACAATCCCTTCTATCTACAATCCCGCAGTTCTACTGTGGCAGTTCAAAAACTGTTGAAAAGGAAGTACTCTGCTCCCTCTTAACCAAAGACATGTCTGATTCTTCAGGGAGATGTAAAATGTGCATCTGGGTTTAACAGTGCAATGACTGCATTTCCAGACTAAGAATCTCTTTTTTCCTTGTAGCATTAAAAAAAGGCTCCTCTGATAAAGATCCATGCCACTTAAACGTAAAAATGTTTCGGAAACATAAAGTCATCTCCCGTGGATTCTTCTGGCTCTCAATTCACTTTTACAATTTTTATGTTCTCTTGATTTGAAGGACCAGACTCTTTTGCTTGATCCCAACTTTAAACATGTTCAGAGTACTGAGAGTAGGGGTGTGCGATATGACGATTTTTGATCGTGGACTATATACATTTCTCCACGGTCTGCTTTTGGAGAAATATCGTGCTACAGCGCACATTCTATCAGTTACAGTTCTGGCGACTACGTCAAGATGCTGTACAACGCCACATACATTCACATCAGAGTTACGGTACACTGCACTTATTCACACTCTCAAAAGTACATTATTTGTTTTAAAGACTTGCCGAGTAAACATTTAATATGCCATGCGTGCTGTTCTGATGCGCGTTTACCTGAAGTGTGCTAAAACCTGTCATATAGCACCTAATTATTTAACTAAGTATTGCATCTGATTGCGCTAATAGTCAAAAACACACAAGGTTTACATATAAACACAGTTGCTTATGTCTAAAGTGAAAGTAAACAATTGAGAGAAAAACGGATGCGTGCCTGTATATTAAATGCGCGCAGCTCTTAAAGGGGCAGTACTGAACATGCTGCCGTTTTTCATTAAAGGGATAGTTCACCCAAAAATTATAATTCTGTTATTATTTACTCACAAACCTGTATTCATTTCTTTATTGTGCTGAACACAAAAGAAGATATTTTGAAGAATGTGGGTAACCAAACAGTTGCTGGTCCCCATTTAATTTAATAATATAAATAACCAAATAGATAACGTTCAACAGAAAAAAGAAACTCATTCAGGTTTAAAACAACCTGGGAGTAAATTATGGTATAAAAAATAAAACACTATGACAGAAATGACAGATAGATGACAGAATTTTCATTTTTGGGTGAACTATTATTTTAATGTTAATAAAAATATATAACAACAAAGAGAAATACCAATCACTGCTCTTGAGTGAAGAACTTTGTTGCTTTAATAAGAATCAATGATGTATACTAGTGTATATAGCGTAGTATATACTGTTTAACTTTTTATTTGTTAATTCAATTTCTTGAATGCTTCTGCTAAATACATCTACTGTACCTGAAAATAAAGCACTGTTTGTTTTATCTGTATTAGGTTTATCTTTGTTGTTATTTTTAATAACATAGATAAAATAATGATTTTTTTTTATCTTCGCTCACTTTGGCCTAAATATCTGCCATTCTTTTTTATTTTATACTTTGTTACCCTGAAATGTTTTGTTTAAAAAAAAAAGGAAATTGGTTTGGCTGTACTGCTCAGAAAACTTGCAAAATAGTAAAACCAACACGAGAAAGAATCGTGATAAAATCGTTAACCGTGATCATACTTCTGAAAAAAAAACTGGGACATGATATTTTTGCCATATCGCTCACCCCTACACCATGAAATAGATCACTGCTGGACGGCTTTTAACGAGATCATGAAAACCATATTTGCAGGCCTCGTTGAGCCACCTGGTCCAGTTTCTGGGATTACAGCCACTTTGTGCTGGAGAGAGAGAGCGATACATTAGAAGGTGACAAGTTTGTGGCACAGCTCAAGCCCTTGACTCCCAGCAGGAAATCGAAAAATACACAATTTTAAGAGACAGTTCACCCCAAACTAAGCATTCTCTTATTATTTACTCATCCTCATGCTGTTCCATTTTTTCCATGGAACAATCTTTTTTTTTTCACATGGATTCTCCACATGGACAAAACAGAAACAAAAAATTAAACACTATGGCAGAATTTTCATTTTTGGGTGAACTATTCTTTTAATGTTAATAAAACAACAAAACACAAAGAGAAAAATCACTCACTGTTCTTGAGTGAAGAACTTTGAAACAGTTGCGTTAATACGAATCAATGATGTATATAAAGTACAAGTATGTTGTGGTTCACTTTTTATATTTTTTTATTCAATTTCTTGAATGCTTCTGCTAAATACATCTACAGCACCTGAAAATTAAAGCACTGTTTTATTTGTATTATGTTTATTTTTAATGTGTATTTTTAATAACAAAGATAAAATAAGAATCTTTATTTATCTTCGCTCACTTTGGCCTAAATATCTGCCATTCTTTTTTATTTTACACTCTTTTACACCGAAAGGCTTTGTTTTTAAAGAAGGGAAATTAGTTTGGCTGTACTTCTCGGACAACTTGCAAAATAGTAAAACCAACATGACAGAGAATCGTGATAAAATCGTTAATCGTGATATTTCCTAAAAAATCGTGACGTTATATTTTTGCCATATCGCCTACTCCTACACCATGCAACAGATTATTGCTGGACGGCTGTTAACGAGATCATGAAACCAGATTTGCAGGCGTCATTGGGCCACCTGGTCCAGTTATTACAACCACTTTGTGCTGGGGAGAGAGAATAAATAAGAAGGTGACAAGTTTGTGGCACAGCTCAAGCCCTTGATTCCCATTCTGCCATTATTTACTCACCCTTATGCGGTTCCATTTTTTCCATGGAACACCAAAGTTTTTTCATACAGGGATTCTCCAAAATGGACAAAACTAGACCATACTCCTAATCAGAAAATAGTTTCTCTCCTAATCAGATATACCACTCCTAATCATCTTTTTTCCAAACGCTCTGAAGGCATAAGATACAATTCTGTGAGAAATGCACAGAAATTTTTATTAATTTGCTTTTTATCTTTACCTTGCGGCACTCACAAATAAAAAATATAACTGTGTTGGGTTGGAATCGGTCAATTTTCATTATGTTCTTTCAAAAAGACTTGGTTTCTCTGGAAGATAGAAAGTCAAGTATAGCTAGCTTTAACTAGGCATAACATGGTAACACCTTTTCTGCTGATCATCAGAATGACCTGACAGAAAGTCTACTTGCAATTCTATTTTCTCACTTGTTTGGAGACTAAATGCAGACTTTCCGTTTTGAATGCAGATTTCTGATTCATCTCACATAGCTTTAATGGTTACCTGCTCCAGTCTAGTTTTTGATTATTGGTCAAAGTCTGTTCCCTGACCACACTTAGGGTATATTCACACCTGTATTGTTTGGTTCGATTGAATCGAACTCAAGTTCATTTTGCCCCTTGGTGCAGATCTTTTGGGCAGGTGTGAATACAACAATTGCACTCGGGTGCGGACCAAACAACCGTACCGAGACCCAGCTGAAGAGGTGGTCTCGGTCCGATTCCAAGCAAACTCTGATACGGTTGAATGGATGAACCAAAATGAAAAAATAACATTGTATTTGGTCCACACCAAAGCAAGTGAACTAGTGGATCTAGAAATATCTGAACAGCACAACTGTGTTTATTTCTAAGGTGGTCAGTGCTGAGCTATTTATCACACAGTATGAAGCATGAGTATTTCAAGTACAATGACCTTTCATGATTTAAGTATTTGTTTACTTACGCATTTATTTTGAGTGCTTACAGTATCTGAATAGATTTTGAAATTGACATCATAAAGGACACGCCACACCAGTCTCAACCATTAAGTTTACAGCCAGGCAATGAAAATGTTTTATTGCCACTGGTCAGAAAGTTGTATTGATTAATTAATTAATTTTTCTCTTGGTTAATTTGAAGTGGCATTTAGACACTTCATTTCTTTAATAAACACGTTTCCTAAAATGCACTGAATGCTTCTTGGATGCCATTCAGTTAGTCATCCTCATTTAATATTATTTATCTGGACTTGGCTCTTAAATTAATTTGCAGTGATTATCCTGATTAGCATTGGTGTCTAAAAACAAGCTAATTTGTTTGTTAGGAATTTTGGATATTGCTTTGAGTGCTGATGATGGCCACATATGGATTTAATATAGGAATCTTGGCCACGGAAGGGCAACACTAGCTATTTGAAGTCGCAGACTTTATGTTTCTCGGATGCATCTACTGAAAAATAAATGAATAAGTTCTGGCACTGGAAACATTTTTATGTACTATTTTTCAGGTGGATTAAACATATCTACATTTTCATTTAGCAGACGCTTTTATCTGCTAGAAAAGTGCTAGTCTTTTTAATTCTTGGAAGCCAAATATAGATTTAAATAAAGTCAGAGACTGGGGGAACCGCAAAAAAGAAAAGTCTGCCAAAAAAAGAAATGGAAACAAAGAAAAGATAAGTATTTTTATACTGACTGGATGTGACATCTCTCTTGTTCTGTGTTTTGTATTCAGCCCTGCTCCTGGAGAGCTACATCCAGTATATTTCAGCTCCAACCCAAATTTGTGGGACAGTAGCACCTGCTCTATTTCCCCAATTATAATATACATTCATTTTTATGCTGTGCAAAATTCAACATTTGGTTGTCCATGGCATTTTGGTATGAATTGTGTTTGTCTACTTTTTAAACGTGTCAGCTACTGTTATTACTCTTGACTTGACTGATCTGATTGTGTTGCTTTCTGACATAGATTATATAGATTAATTTGTTTTGTGCCGTTTTTTTATATTTTGATATGTCAAAATAATCTTGTGCACAGCCCACAAGATTATCTGCGCTGACATAGATAGGGTTTTGTTGAAATGGCAAAAATGACTTGCAATAGTCTTCTTGGCATCAGCAAGAATTAATAACAAACAATTGAGTAATGTTTTGCCCTGTATGCCATCTTTTTTCAGCATATTTATTCATGGATTTATGATTTCTTGGCATTTCCTGTATCATTTTCAAGTATTATTGCAAATTGTCTTAGTAAAAAAAGTATGAAACATTGTAAATATATTTGCACAATTGATCATTTTGGCTGGGCAAATGAAAATCAGAACTCCTGGCTTGATAAGGCTGGCAGACAGAAATCGTAAAGTGCTAAAAATATTGTTCCATGCAGATTTGTTTTTCTTGGACTAATGTTTCTGATTTGAGGTTGCATGATGATAACTTGAAGGTGTTTATGTGCTTGAAGCTTTTTTCTTTTATTACTTAATGTGTGAAAGCCTGTTCTCTAAGCATACAGTCTTACAAATGATTCAATTAAAAAACAAAACCAGTTTCTTCAGTTTCTAAGAGCAGTAAACATCTGGTTCAAGGAAGGAACCCAGTTAGTTCAAATATTTATTTATTTTTTCCCCCAAAAGTGTGGATATAGCTGCATTATTTAGCCTCCTGTTGAAAAATGTTCACGCATATGAAAGTGTTCCATAATGTGTAACCCGTACCCTACCCATATATATAGTATGGGAAAGACCACATATTTTAGTTATATAGCGGTTCGTTTTATACAGAAGCTGTATATACAAGCTGTAGCTATAGCACTGCTTGCTGTGTACCCCAATAATGCTCAACATATTTATTCTAAGCTGCATATACTCTGACAATCATGTCATTCCCAATGTGATATATAGACAACGTGACAAATAGCCCTTAGAACAGAGTATTTCTTGTATATAGCCTAAGGCTGTCAGAGAAAAGGCCATGACATTGTCATAAATCTACGTGTTGGGAAAGCCAACAACCCTCGCATTTTATCACAAATCTACTTTGTCATGAGTGTTAGTGAGAGCCAATAAGAAAGATCACAAACAAGAGTATTTATTATGCAAAATGAAGCTTTACGTGTCTTTTTTTTTTGCCGTTGCACAGAACGTTTTGTTTGTATACTTTGGCCTCTCTTTGTCACGTCAAATGGAAAGAAGAATTGCGTGCCGTAGGGAGCCCCATGTTCACAGACATCAAATTTTCCAAACAAAATATAGTATTGTTATACTATATTTACACACTGTGTTATACATGCTGTGTGTGAGCGCTTTTCATGTCGATGTATTTTCTGCAATAATAATAATAATCATTTATTTGTACATCAACGTACATGTTAAGATGATAAAATAAATATGCATATCCCCTTTCAAAAGGGAGAAGAATACACTTTCCAAATCTTTTGTTAACATTGAAGGACGAACTCGATAAAACTGCTATTTTGGTGCATATTTGTCTGTTGGCTTATGCTTTCCATCTAACACTGCTGGAGTTCTTCCAGTCATCTACTTTGCCCTGACAGAAGCACAAATCACTGTTGTGATTTAAAGAGCATTTACCAATACCCTTGTTGTACTGGGAGATGCTGTAACTTCTTTTCTCTTCCTTCTTTTGCCCTCTTTTGCCCTCTTCAGCATCCATGATGACTGGCAGGGCGATGACAGAAAGTTGCCCTCTGGGTCAGTTCCCTTGTGGAAACATGAGTGTGTGTTTGCCCCAGGTCCTTCAGTGCAATGGCCACAGGGACTGCGAGAACGGAGCAGATGAGGAACACTGCGGTGAGACCACATTTATCTGTCGCTTTTACTTTGCTGATAATACCTGGATGAAATTAAATAGATGCACTGTACTTAAAGCTGTTCTCAATTCTAAAGCATTTTAGGCATTTAAAATATGTAGAAGATTTAGTGTTCAGACTTAGACTAATGATACATGGGGCAACTTTTTGATCTATGTTGCTTGGGCACTTTCTCAATAAAATGGGTAACACATTTCTATCTGGATACTTTAGATTGTCTCACCTGGTTGCCCGTTGACGGCAACATTAGCCAAAGTTGTGTGGCAATATTCCGCAAAAACTTGCATGTATCATTAGCCTTACAGTGGATTTTTTTTTATCTACATTGATTCCACTTTGAATTAGGATGTGAGGTTTATTCAACCTTGATATCATGTCTCCCTGCATGGGGAAACTGATTACATCTCTATTAGACCACTAAGGTCATTTATATCTTTAAAGTGATACTTTAATATTGTTATAGTGCATATGTCTTCTCATACAAAGACTTGCTTTCACTTTCTGCAGGGGACAACAGCGGATGGGCGGATATCTTTGATCGCACTATTAAAAAGGCAGAGCCACAGGACCTTCCTAATGACTGCTGTATGTGTCTCGGTCTTGATCCGAAGTCCTTTGGAAAAAATAATAGATAGATTAGCATGAGTGATGTTATCTTAAGGCTCATCCAAAAAAAAAAAAACACTTCAAAATGTTGCTGCAACTTGCCAAATTCCACGTGAGGGCCAGACTTAGATTTTTTGCTTCTCTCTGAGTTTATTTGATAAATTTATAGCCTCAGGCTTAAATAGCCTACAGGGTACTTTTGAAGTCAGAAATCCTATAGGCTGCTTTTACTGTAATGTGTCATAAATCTGCATGAGTTTTACGATTTTGTAGAGGCGCATGGTTGGAAATTTATTAGCTTTCAAAATCCTTTGGCCTTGAAATTTTTGTACTTACTAGGAGGTTAATACTGACTTGAAAGTAGGGGGAACTTTATACACTTACAGTTATTAATTTAGCAGATGCATTAATCCAAAGCAGCTTACAAATTAGGAATTTATAAACTTTTATAAGCATTTATGTACATGGATTGTGAATATAAATTAGGTGACGCTTGCTCAGTAATTGTCTTGTAAACTGATTTGCTGAAAGGCATGTAAGCAGGCATGAACTATAGTAGAATTATTGCTCACTGCTGCTGCATTTGCTGAGATGATTGATCTTAAAGTTATCATTTTATCCAGGCTTTATTCTTTTTTCCTTTTCCCTCTAATATTAGGAGTTTTGAAGAATAGTATTTTAAATATTGTGTTATTATTTTTAATTAAAGAACTTGAGTACTGTCACTCATTCTTTGTAATTAGATCATAATTCTATTTATATATCATACAATATTATGCATTCTTGGCGTGGGGATTTTTTTTCTTCTCCATATCGGAGTTGAATGACTTCTACAAGATGAATGGAATTTAATAGAAACAATAGTTAAACTGATACAAAATGCATTTATCTTAAAATATATAAAAGTGTTTAGTTAAAAATGGTAGTTAAAAAAATCATGTATTTCTATACTAATGAATCAATGTATGTGTTTTTATTGATCTTGTACAGTTGTGCAGCAGTACCCGGAGAGCTGTGATTGCATTAAGACGGAGGTGGAATGTGTTGACGTGAACCTGCATGTTGTACCTGTCCTCTCCTCCAATGTGACTTGGTTGTAAGTACATGGAGCTGGGATCCATCTGCAGGGCTTTACTCCTCTGCTCCCACGAGAGGTTATTCATCTGTGGGAGTACAAATTTGACATCAGTGAGACATAGAGCTTCATCACTGAGCCATAAAGCGTAACGAGATAAAGAGCTTCTTTGCACTGAACATTTACCAGACATAATACAAATTATGCACACTGCTTGAAAGGTGGGATTTTATTTTGTTTGGTGGTTTTGGTTATGTTTAGATTGTCCTGCTTGAGATATACTCTTGATTTGTTTTAATCTGGACTCTGAAGATCATTTGAGATATACAGGGCGGAACAGGTATCTATTGATAATAAATAATTTTTGGAAAAAGGAGATTCTTTTGGATTCTGGGGATGTTGTTGGAAAATAAAGGAATGTTAGATCATTCATATCAGTGGTTTCTAATTTGTATCCAGGAAAACCACATTCGTTCATCCTTTTGGTATGAAAAGACTCCTTAAAGAGACCGTTCACCCCACAAAATGACAATTCTGTTCCTCATTTACTCTTGAATGACGCACATATTCTTCAAAACCTGTGCGATTTTTCTTTTTCTTTGGAACTCCAAAGGAGATATTTAAAATTGCCATTTTTTCTTTCTTTTCTATACAAACAAGTGAGTTCACAAAATCAAAGTAGTCCATGAATCTGAGTCTGGAATGAGTTTTGAAAGATCGAAGTGGAGAGGAGGATTTTGGAGGAACATATTGGTCTGTTTCTCACCCAAATGTATCTTATGGCTTTAGCTAATTCAAATGATTTTGAACACCATTATAAAATAAAAAACGACAGGATTGTCCTTTCTCAGATGAACTACGCCTGTAATGCTGTGTTGTTTGTAATTTGATGTTTTATAACCTACAGGTCTCTGAAGAACAATATGATTATGAATTTGGATGATTACATCTTCTCCAAATACACACATCTGCAGAGGCTGTGAGTATCACTTAATTAAGTGTAAAAGTGCACCATCATAATCAGAATCAGCAATGGATGACAAAGACAAGTTAGATAATTGGTTCATATTTTTCAGAAAGCCTTCAGTGTTTACTGGTATCTGTAGTAAGAAGGGGAAATAAAATAAACATTTGCATTCTATTGAGTTAACATCATCTATACTATACGTTTAAGACTGTTGGGCCATTGTATTTGCCTGAAGTCTTCGGCCAATGTTTTTTGAGTCATTCAAAAGGTTTTCCACTTGCTGTGTGTCGCCAGTTCCTGCTGACGCCTAAATTTATGGAGGCTGTGATATTTCCAATTTATAATGAACTAAAATATCTCAGCTCTGAGAAGTTTAGGTTACGTCTTGAAACCCTGGTTGTCTGAGGGAGACGAGTGCAATATCTCACCCATCTGCTGGCCACCATGCAACCTTTTATAATAAGACTTTTAGGCCACTAGACAGTACGGCCTCCTGTCTACACAATCTACTGCTCAGACCTTCATTTATAATTCAGTTTGTTCTCAATTGAGCGGATGAACAATATTTTATACTGGTGAGGTTTATGCTCTCCAAAAATAAGTTTTACTTTCTCATTTTTCTTAAATATTTTTTTCTGGAAAGCAAGATGAAATTGAAGTCATCTAAAAATCATCTAAAATGACAGCTTCACACTCTTTCTTTTTCACAATGTTTGATTTGTTTTGTGTCTGTGCAGTTAATACTTTTCTCATCCAGATTTTTTGTTTAGTTTTTTTCGCCACCTCAGATGAAAACGTGTTCTCCATATCAGGAATTTTTTTGAAAAGGACAAGCATTTTAAAATTAAATTCCATGCGTCAGAGATTTAACACCTGCTTCATTATGCTTTCAGTTTAAATATTAATTGAGTCATGGGTATCCATATCTCGACTGTAAATGCACTAACAAGTTTGCATAATTGATTCTCCTGCATACTTTTCAAATGAATGTCATTTGGTGAGTCAGGCTGATTTAATCTTACTGCTTGCTGTTGATTGGCTATAGTAAACATGCACTATTTCATCTTGTTTTTGAGTTCGTTATGATTTAACATGCACACCAAGATAAATATGCATTGTTATACTCTGTAAGATGCACAGTGTGATATATGCACCAATTGATGCGGATGTTTTCACTGTATGTTTGAGTGATTAGATGATGAGATGTTTGTGTGTTTCCTTGTTGTGGGTTAGGCCTCTGATTTATTGTGCAGAAATAAAGAGATGAGATACCGCTGGGTTGACAATGCCTAGAGCTGACAACAGACTTTATATCCACCCTATCTAATAGTTGAAATGGGTGTCTACAGAATATATGGCTTCATTGATTGGCACACAGATGTCCCATACAGAGATCTGTGATGTCAAGTGAGTGAAAATTAATTGAGTGAGATTTAAGTACCATCTCAGCGAGACAGGAAAATACTTTTTTAAACTCAGGACGAAGGACACCGTTAATTTATGGCTCAGTCTATCAACTGAAAATCTTTTCTTTGATAGTGCTGTGATGAAATATTTTGTTTTGCCACATCTTGAAGCACATAACTCCAAATGCACATTCAGTACTGGGTACAACTCATACTTGATACCCTGCCATAAAGCTCAGTTTATTTTACACATCATAATTTTGAACAATGATGAGAAAAACTTGCAGATACATGTGGTGATGAGGATAAAATACCACTAAAGCCACAGACTAATGCATTTTTTTACAACACTATAAAAGGGACAGTAAAGGGCTGTTGGGACCATCTGTGGAATTTTGAGTAAGTCTAAATGACAGATGTCCTCTTTGGTTAGCTTTTTACAGCCGTTTAGGCCTATTTATCTGAATATCTTTGATTTTTCTGGCTTTGAGTTTTTATTTTTTTGCCACTATTAATTAATAAGGATATATAGATCCCAGCTAAATTTAGTATTAACATCTCATTTTGAATTTTGTGATTCGATCACTTTAAGAACATTATGAAGTTGTCAGAAATGTGCCAATTCAAGGGGATTTTAGAGACAAAATTTTAGCAATAGGGAATTTTGGTTTATTAATGTTAGAATGAGCAGCAGGAGTAGTCCACACAAAAATTGAAGTCTGCTGAAAATGTACTCATCCTCAGGCCATCCAAGATAGAGAAACAGTTTTGTGACCCTGGACCACAAAACCAGTCTTAAGTAGCACTTATATTATTAGCAATAGGCAAAATGCATTGTATGGGTCAAAATTATAGATTTTTATTTTATGCCAAAAATCACTAGGATATTAAGTAAAGATTATGTTCCATAAATATATTTTGTACATTTCCTTGTAAATTTATCAAAATACATTTTTGATGAGTAATATGCATTGCTAAGGACTTAATTTGGACAACTTTAAAGGCTATTTTGATTTGTAGTATTTATTTGTTTTAATTTTTTTTGCACCCTCAGATTCTAGATTTTCAAATAGTTATAACTCGGCCAAATATTGTCCTATCATAACAAAACATACATTAATATAAAGCTTATTTATTCAATTATAAAATCTCAATTTCAATGACTTATGACTAGTTTTGTGGTCCAGGGTCACATATGGAGAAAATTGACATAACATCACTTGAAGTGAACGGGTGAAAACGTCACAATCACAATAATTCACAAGTAACAACTACAGTCTATCAAATAATGTCTTATGAAGTGAAAAGCTGGGCATTTGTAATAAACAAATTCATAAATATGACATTTATAACTTCAAACGTTGCTTCTAGTCAAAATACGAGTCCTCCATCCATAATATTGCTTTCTCCAGTGGAAAAAAATCTAATCTGAATCAGAAAAGAAATATGCACAGTTTACAAACAAAAACAACAAAAATGTCTAAAACAGTTCTCAACTGTTCGCAACTGTTTAAAGTTAAAACACCTCAATAATGTGTTTCTTACAAACACACAGCTTTTACTTTTAGGATTATTGATGTGATGTTTTTATCAGCTGTTTGGACTCTCATTCTGACGGCAGCCATTCACTTAGAGGATCCAGTGATGAGCAAGTGATCATGTGACACAATTTCTCCAAATTTGTTCCAATGAAGAAACAAACTCATCTACATCTTTGATGGCCAGGGGATGAGTAAATGTAATTTTTTTGGGTGAACTGTTCCTTTAATATGTGTAAATGTTATCGTATTAAATAACACAAACGTTTCAGTGTCCAAATAATTTAGTTTTTACATCGTATGTGCACAGTTATTCCTAGCATGCCTGCCGTGAATCATGAATTCAGGGCTTCCCATTGCTAAATTCCCCTTCCCCTTGTTGGGAGCATGTGGTGATGACTGATGATGTTTGCAGGTAAAGCTTTAGAGCTCCTCTTTTCTCACTGGTTCAATGTGTACCTCCCAGGAACCTCTGAATCGAGAGCATGGTTTTGATCTCATTTCACTTGAACTATATATTCTTTTTTAAGCTCTTCAGCACCAAAGTAAAACATTTTTTTTTTTTACATTTGGCAGATGAGATTATCATCCTTTAAAATTAAAGTTATAAGATTTGGCAGAGAGGCCATTTACTGAATTTTAATTTTGATGGGTTTACTGCCCATTCAAACCTATTTATATGCTTTGAATACAATACATTCTGTTTAAAATAAAAAGTCTGTTCAGTCTGTTCTGTTCATTCAGTTTAGTTCAAAAACTAAAAACTAAAAACAGTGCAGTCAAGACTGGAGTAACTTCAGCTGAATTCTTTCAGAAGTCATGAAAATTTCAAGGCAACATTTGCTGTTGCTGCATTTTGAGGTTCTGAAATTTTCATTTGCCATTCTGGCACAAATCCTTTGTGGGGGCAGGGCTAACGGAGGTGGGTTCTCATTGGCTAGTGAGGTTTTGTTTGACAGATTCTTTACCTGGAAGTGAAGACATTCAGGGTCGTGTTGTTCACACGTGTGACTAAGAATCTGTAAACTTCAAATCTGTAAATGAAAACTCAGTGCATTTGTCCAGATTTGTGAAAGGAAGGGGAGAAAAGTTTTGTTTGTTTCCAGCCCCCCCAATAGCCTCACAGGCACTAGTCCAGCATTTAAATCATGATATTGCTGAACAGGAGCATGCCAGGGCATTTTCCAGGATTTCCAGGTTCTGGGATGAAGTCCAAAACATCAGTGGTTTGTTGGACTTCTGGGGGTATCCTCCTCTGAGAGATTAACATATGGTATCTGCAAAATTAATATTTCAAGTATTTTCGAGATTACCCAGATCACATAAGATGAAGTTCTGTATTAATGAAGTAAATTAACATGTGGGTATGACGCCAGTGCTTGTTCATGCCTCTATTTTCTCCCTCCTTTCTCTCACCATATGGTCCATTTCTGGAAGTAAATAGGTAGAGGTACAAGTAAACATTGCTTGCTTTCTGTCTCACACATGTACATAATTATTATTAATAGCATTACTCAATGTTCTAATGCCTTATGGCCTGTTTGTCTTCAAAATACGACTGTTATTCATTCAAATTAATCATTGACAGAACGGTAAAAGGAAAATGTTGTCTGTTTGATGACTGGTAAACAATATAAGAGTCTCAGTCCATCCACTGTCATAACATTGTAAATGAGGCTTAAATAATTGACAAAAAATTATTTATTAGGCAAAAAGAAAACATTAAGACATCACAGTGAACAGCATGAAAAGTGTACAGTATTATGATGAGGTTGTACAAACACAACAGTTGGGATTTGACTGTTCCAGAATGGTTGTTAAGCATCTGGCTTTGGTTACAGATTGTACAAAGCAACTTTTTATATTTTAAAGCTGAATATCGGGCCATTTATGGTGTCAGATGTCCAAAAGTGCATCCAAACCACAACTGATTAATAGTATCCATTAATATGTTTAGTGCTTATTTGTTCCAACTTTCTTTTTGAGCAGGTTTCTTCAGAACAACATAATTCAGATGGTCTCAAGCCATGCCTTCAGTGGACTATTCACTCTAGAAAAACTGTGAGTGCTTCTCTTTTCTTCTCTTTCACTTCAGATCAGCTTTTTGAAAAGATTATAAATATTGACTCTGTTTTGACATTAATGATCAGTGTAATTTCATTAACTTTTATTAGCATCTGCTCCTTCATGAAAAGAGAGTGTGTGGTCATGAGTACATATAAATGTGTATATATATATATATATATATTAGTGGTGGCAAAATTAGTGCGTTGGCGCAGGAGATAATTTTGTTTAGATTAACGTGTTAAAAATATTTAAAGCTTGCTTTTTTATATTAAAATATATAAAAATGCACTGAAAAATAACCTTTTTATAATGCAATTTGAGCAAAAGAAACAACATTTATGACACAGTTGTTGTCCGATTTCATTGGTGATTCCAAGTCATACCACTTGAGGCCCGAGAGGCCATCTTTGAAACGCCACTTGGGCCTCAAGTGGTAGGACTTGTCTTAAAGAGACTTTGCTCATAATATTCTAAATAATACAGCAAGCTTTTAATACAGTATTACAATAAGCTTTCAATGAAGCAACTCGACGTTCCTTCGTTACTAGTTCTGAAGTGATGTTTTCAAACTGGAGGCTTGGGCTCAGCTGTCAAATTTAGATTTGAATCTGTGGCGAAAGAAGTAGTTCTGCAAAAAAGAGGGCTTTTAAAGACACATCGATATTTTGTTTATGTATTTTGTTGTCTTTTTGTCAAAGTTCAGCATTCAGCATCTATGTGAATCACACATTGAATTCAGAATTGTAAGTTTCAGTTTTTTGTCCTTGTAAACCATCTTCTCAGTTTCTCTTAAATGTAAATCAAATGCCCATCCATTCACAAACATATCGTAGCTTTATTTCTACATTTTTTTTTAGCAATAGATATACTCAGGAATTAGCTGTTATTATCATTATTAACTTTGCCCTCAGGCAACAATGTTAAATGTAGAATGACAATGAAAAAAAAGGGTAAGCTTACCAGTCTCTGTTTGTTCACTGGACATTGCTGTCCTCATTTTAAAAGGTTAGATCACCAAAGATGAAAATGATCCTGCTATTTACTTCCCCTCAAACCATCCTAGGTGTATATGACTTTCTTCTTTCAGACGAATCCAGTCGGAGTTATATTAAAAATGGTCCTGGCTCTTCTAAGCTCGATTTTCTACAGGAGGCCTTTATTCATCCCCCCTGAGCCGTGTGATGCGCATTTTTTTATGGATTCACGCTCTTTATTTTACGTGTTTTGGACTGTGTTACAGAAACACCCGCTGACTGCAATGATAGAGCTTAAAAGTGTCAGGACAATTTTAAATATAATTCCGATTGGATTCGTATGAAAGAAGAAAGTCATATACACCTAGGATTCATTCACCGGACCGGAAAAAGGTTTTCCCTACTTCCGGTATGCATATGTCACGTTGTGAAATAGCATAGGCCTATTGTGGCGTGATCAATGATACTGCTTCTGTTGTTGCTTTAGGTGTGGAGCACAATGGCATCTTTTGACTGTAGATCTTTCTGTTTGTGGGGCAAAGTGGGGACTGGCTAATTCTAAGGCAGTTTGAACAAACTCATTTTGACTAGAATATAGTAATTGTCTTTCCTTTTCAGCAGCTCTGATATTATTTTGATTCCAGAAGTGATGAAGGACAAGCCTAATCTCGAGATGACGAAGAGACATGACATTGTATATCATTAGGGAAAGTCAACACAGTTTTGTTGGATTTATAATGTTTTACCTTATTTTTATGTTCCAATCTGTTTTAGTTCATTTAAAAACATCTTAGAAGCAGCACAGTGTCAGACAGAAATGAGTTTAACTGTGCTCATATTAATTTGGATTCCTAATAGGGCAATTTATTCTTTTGTCTGTAAATCAGTTCTTTGGACAATTTAATACTTAACCTTGACAGCGGAGCTTTTTTCGGTCAATTTCAAGTCCGTAATTTATGTCCCTAATTAAACGTTGTCTTTTGTGCAGGTTTCTCAGCCAAAATCACATAGCCTATTTAGGACCAGGTGTATTCAGAGATCTACACAAATTAGACTGGCTGTAAGTATGTATCGCATCACATAATGAGCTAGTAAAGGAAACATGGCTAGTCACAAAATAAATGCAGGTACAGTGTTAAGACCATGATCAACTGTAAACCATCAGTTAGCCATTCTTATGTACTTTAAATACATTTCTGCTGAAAGTCTCATCAAGTTCATGCATTGTGAAGCATTTATTTTATTCTATATCAAAAAGTAATAACTACAGTAAAACAATACAGTAGTAGCCATATTTTTATCTGTCATTTCTTGTATTTCATATGTGTATTTTGATATTTTAAATGTCTATTTTTTCTTTTCATAATATTTCTATTCATATTTTGTAATATTTTATTACAAATTGTATATAGTTAACTTTTTTCTCAAATAGTTGTTTTGGAGAAGCACTGTCTCCCTTGGTAAATAGATTCTTAATTAAATGAATCATAATCATAAGTATAATCACACAGAATAGATGTGGTCTGTATAATAGCACTGACTAGTACAGTTTGGCAGAAAGGTAGCAGAATGGTTTTGTCATTACTTGGGAGTCATTACTTGGTGGTTGCCAAATACAGACAAAGGTTGAACAGGTTTATGCAAGTACTAGAACAAGCACTAACTGACAGAAGATTTGCCAACAAGATATTTTTTTCTATCGTAAAAAAAAAAACAGTTGAAATCTGACATTCTATCAATGTATTTATGTGCTTAACATTTTTGTAAAAGACTTTTCTGTATTATTGTTTCTTTTTCTCAGAGTATTGGATCACAATCCACTTAAAAGTGTCACCTGTGATGCTTTCATCGGTCTGAGGTCACTGACATTTCTGTAAGTATCTTGCTGTTTTAATATATATATTATGGTCATTCTCATTGTAGCATGTCATTTCATCAGCTTGTCCTTGCTGTTACCTCTTAGAAGAAAATGACAAGTATTTTATTATAATTTAATCAAGCTTGTCCCTGTTTCTGATCTGACAAGAAAGAGTGAATGTTGTCTTATTAGGTTTGTTGTCTTTTTTACATTTGCCTGTTACTGTGCACTAAATCAGTGCCATTTGAAATGACACATCTGAGTTTAGAAGTACATTTGCATTCACTTATCAGTTAGAAGTATTTCCAGGGGAATGTCAACAGAAAGGCTCTGTAATGATGGGTCAGTGACGTTGAGATCCAGGTGCAGCTTTATTAAACAAGAGGGGGTCAGACAGGCAACGTTCGGTCAACAGGAACAAGAGTAACGTAGGCAAAGCTGAGACATAAACAGGGACAATGCAAAGGTCGGGGCAGGTGGCAGACAGAGAAAATATCCAAAAGAAAGGCAGGGTCAAAAAGGCAGGCAGCAAACAGTCAGATGAGTGTAAAGGGTCCAGGTAGTCAACAGGAAAACACACAGGGGAACCGCTCAGAGATATTGGCAGTGGCAAACAATACTCAGCGATGAGAGAGAGGAAGTCCAAAGCTTATAAACAGTGTCTGATGGGATTCAGCTGTGTAATCAGTGCAATGAGTGATTGGTGACAGTTGTGTGATTAGTGCAATGGTTGATGGGAAATGCAGTCTGTGGGTGACGTCCAGCAGTAGTGTGGCAAGCGTCAATGTGGTGAGCGAGTGTAAGATCACAAACCGGATTCGTGACAGGCACTTTGTTGTTTAAGTAACAGCTAAAGCAACCTCAGGCTCACTAACTCTGAAACACAGCCAACTTTTTTCTGCAAAAAGACACAACAAATGATCTCTGAGACAACTTTTTGATCTTTTCACCATAGCACAGAACTGCCTGTACCCACAAGAAGGCAAACACATTTGACATTTTAACATGTCAGTTGCCTGAAGGCCATTGTTCTGCCATTTGTACAAGTAGTAGGAAATTCATTATCTTAGTCCCTCATCTTGAATAACGCTGGAAATATCCTCTGGCTTCCAGTTCCACTGTCAGAAATGAGAAAATTAAATGTATTCTCATCACAATTCTTTTTTTGAATTCCCCCTCTCCGCACTGTTTTTATTTATAATGTATTCTTTCCCTTTTTTCTCCTCCATTATACTCTCTTATCATGTTCTCTTCTGATAAAGTTAATCTTTTATGTGTTCTATAGGCTCTGTGAAAACCTATTTTCTGTGGGGCTATATCATTTTTTTAAAACAACAGCAAAAATCCATTGACTTCATTACATTTTTATGTTTTTTTTAGCCACTGCATGCATAAACTTTGATTGCGGGGGTCTTTATTTACAGAAAATTATTCTTTGTGACCAATGATGCATTCATATTGGTGTAACACTCCGCACTCTGTACTGGACTGGACTGGACTACTAAATAGGCAGAAATGTACAACAGAAAAAGGTAGCACACAAAAATAAATATGTGAACTGAATTTTTTTTTTTTTTTTGATTTGTTATTGAATAGATAGTGCTTTGTGAATTAAGTGTGCATATGTCCACTGAATAACAAGCTCTCCATTAGTCTTGCATTCATGAGTACAGAAAAAATGTGTTCTCTACATTTGCATAGTAAGATGAATTAGGTATTGCTTGTGTTTAAGGTTAATGTCTTATTTCCTGGCGTTTCTGACTAAATGAATGATATCCTTTCATTTTTTTAAATGTATTAATTAGTTGACAATAATAAAGAACTCACTTTACAAGAACCAATTTAAAACACAATTTCCAGATTATTGTGCTTGTAAAACAGAGGACATCTAATAGCACACAGCTAGTCTGGCAGAAAGACTTGATTGTTTTTCCTCTGAAACGGATTCAGTAATATGTGGAAGTGTTGCACGTGGGTTGGGTTACATTTCCGCAATAAAGACCTTCTCACTGTGACAGTCTGCACACCAAGACTGTGTTGCCGTTTTACATTTTAAATGGTTGATTTTAATGTTTGATTAATTTCAGATCGATGGTAAACACGTCCCTGATGTGGCTGCCTGATTCGAGTTTCTGTCAGCATATGCCCTTGCTCAGCTGGCTGTGAGTATCTCCTATCATTGACCCTTTTTTCACCTCATACACAAAGTGGAGAATAAAATCATCCACACCTTTCCTAATATGAACAAGAGTGTACAAACGTAGATCATCAGTATGAGTATGTGTTTCTGTCAAAATTCAGTGGGGGAGAGTGGTTTACGCTGTGCATAAAATGAGCAAACTGGACAGAAACGATCGTCAAACACTTCTTATCAAAAAAGGTTCAATAAAGTATCGCCTTTTGTTCTTATGGGCGTGTCTGACAATTTCTTGCATCTCACAACTTTGCTGTGTACGAAATAATGTCTGTGTGAATGTGTGTAAAACAATAAACTGATGATTTATATATAATCATTTGTAATTGTATATACAGTGTTGTGATTAATTGTGGCTGGAATAATAATGTAGCTGTAAAAATAGTTGCCTGCTGAAATTGAAATATATTTACATCTTCATAATTACTAGATGGACACGGTGAGTTTGTCTTTACTATACATGTTAGACGTGATCCACCTCATAGTAACAATCCAGATCATCCATCCTTTGAGTGAGCGTGTAACATTACAGGTCGGCCGATCTGGTTTTGTCCGTTAAAGTTAACCTTTTCGACATGTTTCCGTGTTGTTGTTGCTCACCAATGGCATGGAGGCGATGCTGTCTGTGGGTTTGACAAAAGGATGGTGGGCGGTGTTCGGGATGGTGACTGAGTAGTTCTGACATCACATTTTTACCAGTCACAAAGTTTGTTAAAAAGCACAGCTACTTTATGCAAGCTGTATGCACTTTACTGTAGATTGACTATTTTGAAAATGATATGGTAGTTACATAGCCCCTAGACCTCTGTTATCATGAAAAAAGTTTTGACAATATGGGACCTTTAAATAACCAAAAACGTGGAATGTTGAACACTTCATGCACTCAACTGTCACAGCTTTATTTACGTCACGAAGGGATAGGGGCTATCAGACTCTGATTATTAATGACAAAATAACCTTGTATAATTCATACACTACATGGTTGAGTGCATAGTGCATAAGTAAATAGTGTATAATTGCATAGTATAGTGTGTCATTTGGAACACAGCTTAAGGGCAAATAGCACATTTTCTTAGCGATATATACTATTTACACTAAGTGAAAATAGCAGTATTTTTTATTATACTATGAAGTGCAAATAACTATAGATTTTATTTACACTATGTTAAAATAGCAAGATTTTCTGCTGTTTATACTACTTTTTGCAAATAGTGGCCATTATCTGCACCTCGGTATTGTAGTACATTATAAAACAGTTCGCAATAATAAGGTATTGAGTGTAAATTATAGTTTTATTTCAAATTATTAAATGGATGTCACCTTATTGGGACAATAAAGCCCTCCCTACACCTACCATAACCCTACCTAATACTTTAATTAAATTTGTTTTATTATTTTCTTCATTTTTATTGAAAATAAATGCCTTTCTGATGAAATATGAGATTTGAAAAGGGAGAAAAAAGTTTGGCAAAAGGCAGGTTTGAACGCGTCTTACCATCTACTCCACTGAAACTGATGTTAAATGAGCGTCTATTTTCAGTCTTGACTATCCCAATCACACATTGGTGGGCGGAGTTAGTGTAAATAGCCTCTGCCAACAAGGCGGGCTATTTGCACTTAGTGGAAATAGACACTCCGTTATGTTATTTGAGGTACACACTAAAATATAAATAATTTTGTTGAACTATAAGGCTCAAGGATATTTTGGATCTCACATCACAGTTGAATTGGTTAAAATGGCTTTTAGATAACCATTCACTGTCGTGGACTGCATACGAGGGTGCATTTATTTCTGGCACACATGCAACATGTTAAAGGCTCATTAGAGAAAATAAAAAAGAGCTCTGCTGGGTTTGCAATTGTATAAGGCATCACAGTAAGCCTACCTGTAATTAAATCAAATTCACTACATTTTCTTGACACAACATGCTAATCTTCCAGTGTTTGTGCATGATACTGTAATAGTGTTAAAGCTTTTAGTGTTAAATAGTGCTTAAGTCCATTTATTTCTGTGTGTGTACATGTGCATCTTGTTTAGGGAGAGTAAAAAATAAGGCCTTTATTTGGAACAATTTGGTACTCTGGGAAGGTTTCTTTGCTAAAAGCTGTGTAAGTGTCAGTAGATCTCTTTATGCATGTGTTTATTTCTGCCTTTCCATTAGTATATTAGTCATCAGGCTCTGGTTTATTTGAATAGGTCATTCTGAAGTTAACAAACACAGAGTCTGTAACACTTAACCGATGGTCTCTGAACTCCAGACAAATGATACTTCATCATAATCCTCTCATTTTTTTGCTATGAGGTAGGTTTGAATTTGTAAAATCTCACTCGGTATAAATTATATCAGCACATTAGCGAATTTCCACAGCTATTCAAGTAAAACCACTTAACATAGCTTAGGCTGCTGTCAGCGGTTACTTCGCTTAGATGAACCATGCAGAGAAGACCACAGTCACACGTGTTCGTTTAATTTTTACAGTCAACAATTACACTAAAGCTTGATTGTTCTTAGACAGGACACCCACGGACTACCTCCCAGGCCAAATTACTGACCGTCTGATGCATACTGCACACAAAACTGGAAAGCATTTCCTCTGTCTGGCAAGCTTTAATCTGATTGGCAGATTTTAAGCAGCTTCCTGGTGTAAGGGCACACATGGTTTATTATCAGTCTACTTGAAAACAAAGTCATGTTTACGAGGTACCGGATGATACAACGAGTGCTTTTGGGGATGAAATAATATCTAGATCTTCCAGTGTTTCAGGTTAGTGAGAACAAAATAAATCTTGAGCTAACAATAAAAACTCCTCTCAAAGTGCCTGTATCTTTGCCAGATGTGTCATCTGTGCATTTTTCGGCGTCTCTCCCTTCATAATGAGCACTTAGGACTCATTTTCAGCTTTTCTGTGGACAGTTCACTCTGGTAATTATAGTCAGTGCAGAAAGAGACTGCCAATGGACATCATTACGTTCGCTGTGATTTCTGACGTTACATATGCAAGTAGCTCAGTCGTGCCACAATACTCTTGCTAATGAATGACAATTTGCCATCTGTTAGTCCAGCATGACAGTTCTGAGAGAAAAGCTATCAGCGGTACTATCAAAGTCAGGCACCTCCCCTTGACAAGGTGCTCGCTGAATGAACAATTTTGGCATGGGCCTTCATGAAGCAAGCTGGTTATTCATGTCAAGCACCTGTGGCTCTTGATCAAAACATTTTTTGTTGTTTTTGCAGGCAGGCAGAGCAGTGTGAAGAGTTTTCCCAGTCCTCAGTGTAGGATTTTTACAAATGTTTAATTTACAGCTGTTCTTTTTTTCTTTTCTCTTCCTTACAGGGACTTTGCTGAGAACCACATTGAGTTGCTGAATTATTCCACTCTGAAGACCTGCACTGAGCTCACAGTGCTGTAAGTGTTTTCTCTTGCACTTTCACTTCCACAATCCACTGTAATGTCTTATTAATTGATTTCATTGTTTTACATGATGGCTATACATGTTGATGCCAGCATCACAATTTATAATGGCAAAAAGCAGTGAGATTTATTTAATAGTCAATTTAATTGAATGTGGTACAGATGTCTTTTTTAGTTTACGATCTCGGTTTTGAATCTCAAACATGTTATTTTTTCATCCTCTGCTTATTATCTCTAAAAGGAAATGCTTTTTCTTGGTTAGTCATCAGCATGTGGGTGTCTGTCTGCAAACCTTAGGGAGCCCTTTTACATTACTGAAAGGTTACAGTTAACAACAGAGCCCAAACATAAATTGAATTACTATTTATTTTGTAAATATAATCATCAACACTCAACTTAAAAAATGTAATACAAACATGTGAATTGCACATAATGCTGTTTTTAAATGAATTTCTAAATGGACTACTTGCACTGAGCCTCATGACGCACTTCCGTTTTGAATTTCCGAATTCTGTTCCATTTCCGGTCATGTATATTTTCAATGTGCTATAACCATAGTTGACTTAAACGCTTATTAATGAGAGAGTCCTCGGGATGATTTCAAAATCTGGACATTTCAGAGACAGGAGAGGAGATATTCTGATGATTTCTGTGTAGAGATTTTGTGGGATCTGATGAATAAGATCAGAATGAATGTTTATTTATCTGTATTAAATATGTTAGTCACTATTCTGTGTCCTTTTTCATTCACAATCATTTTACTGGATGCAATGCCAAAATATGAATAGCCTGTTCAAAGTAGTCTCACATCAGCGCGTTACTACACTGTAATGAAGTGCACCAACGTATACTCAATACTGCTAAAAAAATTGACCATGATTTTACTACAAATAAAACAAAACCGGTTTCCCCCGCCACTCACTTGAAGATAAATTGATGGATGTTCAGGCTAGAGGAAACAGCATACCGAGCAGCAATCATCTTCAGTTGCAGAAATGTGCCAAAACATCCCTGGAGAGAACCTCAGATTATTACGTTTGAAAGTGTTTTCCATATCAGAAATTCAGAATACATTTGCAAACACACATTTTCTGCTTTGTTGCACATTAAGTTATGCTTCCATGTGTATCTTACAGACTGGTTTGCACTGGTGATAATAAAATATAAAATAATGTAATACTGTGTGTATAATAATGTAATAATCTATAATAATATAACACACTCCCTTAAATCTCCAACTTAAATCCCTCAATGGATTTTAATGCTGTTGCTTGTAGTGTGACATATATTAATTTATTTATTGGTTTGTTCCAGTCCTCCATTCTGATTGGTCAGCAGCTGTGTTTTATTCACGATAAAGCACAGCTTATGACCGCTTTACCCAACTGTTCTGGGTATCACCAAAGACTATAGACTACCCAAGACTTGTCACTCTTGGGTAAGTTTTAAATGGGGAAAAATGCAACACTCAATATGGCTGCTCAATCGCAGGAAGCCCCGCCTTCTGAATGAAAGAGCCAATTGTTAATCAGTAAAGTCAGCGCGTCACTGCAGCTGCCGAGAAGTCCCGGTTGCTTTAGAAACAGTCAGCGCTCTGAGACGCGCACTCAGGACTGCGCATGGCTGATCTAGCCTGAAAAATAAGCTTTTTATAACGCAATTTGAGAAAAAGAAACAATATTTATGATTCAGTTGTTATCAGATTTCTTTGGTGATTTCAAATATGAAATTTAATCGTAAGCTTAGTGAACAGTATTGGAGAATTTGATGTTTCCCCATTCAAAGAGATAGGAGCTGCACTTGCATGGCAAAGATGGTCGCCTAGTGACATGACTTGTCTTAAAGAGACTTGTATATCTACACAACACCCTTAGCAACCACTCTTAGTAATATTAACAATCAATAATATAATGTAAAAACTGTTCCATGTGTTATGTATTTCAGCTAAATTAACTGTTTGTTGTTTATTTAATGAAGTATGAGTGACCCCTACTGGTGTCGTGTTGCCTCATTCCTCTTTAATTTTGAGAACACGGTCTTCTCCCATCAAAGAAACTATTCTCCTGCGGGGGAAACGTTGACATGTGCGTGTCTATGTGGAAGCCCACAGTTTCCGAAGTATATTGTATTTATTCGTTTTCTGTTTCAGATATGATTGTGTATTTCCATATGTCCATCGGTTTACACTATGATGACAGTTGCGAACTCGCGCTGTGCAGCGAATCGGTCTGTTTTGAACTAAAAGACAGAAAATAGATGTTTTCTCATGGTGAGAGATAAGCAGGTGTATGTATGTTAGAAAATATCAAATATTAAATAGTTTTTAATATTTACTATACTATTTAATATACTAAATATCCTATTTAGAGGTCTGCATTCCCGCGACCCAACCAGATTTCTTGCAACGCGGGATTCAATTCCCGAATTAAACTCAGTAGCGGTTGGTAACTCTGGAGTAATTTGATCGGGAGCGAGCGGTCTAACAATATTCCGTTCCCGAGGTCCTTTCAGAACAGCATATCTGAGATTTATTCTTATTGACCACCGGTACAGCCTGCACTCAGTACTGTTATGCGCGCTGCACTCATGAACCAGTGCTTTCTGCATTTTATTTACGAGGTCTGTGCGCAGCATGTGCATAACGGTCAGCAGAGCAGGCTATACCGTTGGTTAATATACGGGTCTCAGACAGAACAGGCAGGTAGTGATGAGTGACAGAGCAGAATAAGGATAGAGCAAAGTGTGAATTGTATCCTGACAAGATGGATAAAAATAAGAAAAGATGGAAAATAATAAAAAACACTTTTTACCTACTGTGCTGACAGCAAAATGTTAAATGATTTTTGTGTCTTAAGACACAAAGTGCGTTTAACATTTTGCTGTCAATAAATTCAAGACTCTTGACAAGACGAATAAAATATAAAATAGGCCTATAATTTTGTGCAGACTCCACTTTTATTTGTTAGCCTATCTCTCTTTCTTTCAGTAGAAGAAATTTAAATCTGAGATTCTGGAAACGGAATCTAAATTTAGCGGGAAATGTCGGGTCAGGAAGAAATGTATTCTAAGTGGACAGCGGGTGAACAAAGAGTGAATATATAGCGGGAGCGGGTGGGTGCGGGATATAACCTCGGGGCAGCGGGCGGGAACAGTACTAAAAAAATTGTCCCGCACAGACCTCTGTTCCTAATCTTTGTTTTTATTTGAGCTCCATAAGATGAGGCATGTTACATCAGAACATTCTCTTGCCGTTTACCTTTGCTGTCATGTACTGTTTTTTAGTGCAAGGACAGCATTTAACAAACCTCCAACTGCTCAGCAAAAATGGCTGCCCACGGCTCCGAGTGTGTGTTCACTGTGTGTGTGTTTGTTCACTACTCACTGCTGTGTGTGCACTTGAATGGGTGAAATGCAGAGCACAAATTACAGTGGCAGACCATACTTGGCTACATGTCCTTTCCTTTTCTTATGTAAATTATTGCCATTTTGCTGTATACCAGAGAAAACTAACATTGTCTACCACAGACTGAGAACTACTTTGCTCATGTGTTGACGCTTGTGTTTGGACTGGGCCTAAGATGTCACAGTTTTGTGAAGAATATGTCAAAGTCTCCAGTTTTGACATAAAATGTTGGCTGTTTTCTCACCAGACTTCCTTCAGCCAGCCCTTTTTGATATAATTCTGAATGATTTCTTTTGACTTTATATTCTCCTTCTAGTTTTGCTTTGGGGAAATGTATGAAGTTGGTGACACTTTAGAATAGGAAACACACATTCACTATTATTCACTATTAAAGAGTTTTCCCTGAACAAATTCCTAATGTACTGCACACTAATAGTAAGGTAGTTGTTAAGATTAAGTAAGGGGTAAGGATCTAAAATAGGGTCATGCAGCATAAGGCATTAATATGTGGTTTTTAAGTACTGATAAACAGCCAATATGCTAGTAATATGCATGCTAATAAGCAACTATAGTAGACACTGAGTATTGGTCCCTAAAATTAAGTGTTATCATGAAATTTGATGCAACTGTTCTTACTTGAAGAAAAACTATAGAGCTGCAATGCAGTTTTAACCCATCAGGGATGTTTATTTGCAGGCTGACTAGTTTTTGGTTGATTACAGTTTGAGAATAAACAAAGGGAATCTAATCCCAGTTTCTCAGAGATCATTTGTGTATTTTACTCCTTTGCAACAATAGTCCTGATTTCCTGAATGTCTCCCAGAAACGGTGTGAAGACAGAAAGATTCTGTCAGTGTTATGAGGACAGACCAATGTGTCTGATGCCGACAACAATACCCCTTCCAGACGTTTCTCAAGGCTCTATTAGTTTGTTATTTAGACGTGCCATTCTCTATTGTAATAGATGTGGGGACGTGTCAGACATATCTTAAATGAGACTTTTATGGTGAGATGGGTATCTCTGCAAATAAGGTCAGCTTGTCCTTGCTGGAAAAATAAGTTGGAAAATGCAGCAGATAGCTTTCGTTATAAGATTTCGTTATCATCTGACTGTTTCACAGGCCAGTGGCTGTTCTTTGAGGCTTTCCAGGACAATTAAAATGGTGTAGTTTAGTCTCATTGGAAAGCAACATTAATTTTGTTCTCTCAATTTTATGCCCAGATCACTGCATGACAATAAAATCAAGATCCTTCCAGAAAACACCCTTCATTCTCTTGGATCTTTGGTTGAACTGTGAGTACCGCATCACGTAATATGGAAACGATGTTAAATCTTGTGATTTGAGAATAGCTTTGTTTAAATGTTATGCACTGACATCATAATTGAGATCTATTTCTGTGCACATGGATTTTGCGTATCTATCTGATGTATTTTTTTCTCCTTCTAAATATTTTTTTTTAGAGATTTGTCTTGCAACAGAATTGCGGATCTTCCTAAAAACACTTTCAGGAGTTTACAATATCTGCAGAAACTGTGAGTCATGCACATATCATTCACATCGTTTATTTCAAAAGTGTTGAATTGTTCAGTGCACGCAACGCAATAAAGAGCCCCACAATACTATGAAAAGGGATTTTAAAGTGATATTTCACACCAAAAGGAAAAATTCTGTCATTTTATTCCCCACATGTCCTTCCAAGCGTGTGTGCTGTTAATTCTTCCATGGAACAAACAAGTCTACATTTGAGAACTGTGATCCTCCCAAAAAAAGCACAGTGAAAGCGTTGTACTTAGAGCCTCACCAAAGCTAATTTATAGCCTACATCTGCATTTAGATCAATATGGTGTGTTGACATTATTAATGCCAAAAAATGAATGGTTTTCAGACAACTTTGAGTCTATTATATTAGTGTTTCATGTCCTTTTTGTACCTTACAAAAACATTTTAAAGAAAACAGATTTAATGTTTGCAGCAACATATCCCATAATCCCTCACTCCATATTCATGCCAGCTACTTCGATCACCTAGTCCAACTTCAGTCTCTGTAAGTATCAACACAGCATGTTCTGCTTTTCACAAGAATGTATTTTAAGACCCTATTAGTAGGTGTTACATGAAATACAACATTCATGTGTGTTTAACAGAAGTCTGGAGGGCATTGAAATTCCTGATATAAGCACCAAGATGTTTCTTCCAATGAGGAACTTGTCCCACATGTACGTACATCTCATTATGTTGTCTGCATTAATCTGCATAAGCAGGATGCTCAGCTTGTAATGTGTTATTTGTTTTTTTCTGTCTTTTTTAATAGATATTTTAAGGATTTTCAGTACTGTTCCTATGCCCCACATGTTCGGAAATGTAAACCTAATACAGATGGCATTTCATCAGTGGAAGACCTGTTAGCCAGCCATGTTCTGCGGGTGTCCGTCTGGGTTATGGCCTTCATCACCTGCTTTGGAAATCTCTTTGTTATCGGAATGCGCTCCTTCATTAGAGCAGAGAACAACCTGCATGCAGCCTGCATCAAAGTCCTGTGTTGTAAGTACAGCTGAAACTATTGTTCATTTTGATTAATAAATACATTGAATGCAAAAATGGTTTATAATGGTAAAAATAAAAAGAAGATGAATACTTCGGATGATGCCAGCCTCAGATGGGCAGAAAAATTCAGATACTAAAGTCAGATACTAACTATCCTTGTATTCATTATGATCACAAGCTGTAATCATCTAATCTGCACCAAACTTCACATATTTGGTAAGAGTCCTGGCCTGAAAACATCTAAAGGCCAAAATTCTCTCTCAGTGTGTGTGTGTGCAAGTGAGTGATGAGTCAGTGTTGATTAGTGTGCATCAATTAAAGCGTATTATATGGAACGGTGATTAAACTGACCTGGAACTACCTGTGCAGTTAAATGAATTTAATCAACACCTGCCAGCCAATCAGAATAGAGTATTCATAGAGTATTCAGACAGACCATGGCATAAATCTACTTATTAACTTACAAACTAATTGTTTGTAGAGAGAGACGCACAGATGCAGCAAGAAGGTACACACTACTGTCATCTCTCTCTCGCTCTCAATCAACAATTAATTGAAATACATGCTATAATTCATTCAAATAAATGTGATCTTACCGCACTATTTCATCTCTGTGTCTGATTTGAAGCTGGCAGAATGCTAGCGCTAACGAGCCATAACTGACGAAAATAACTGTAATTTTTGTTGAGTTATAACTTTATATATATATATATAATATATATTTAACTATCTAATATATCGATGATTATTTGTATTATTCGTATTATTCGTAAATTGTTGCAACACACACACATGCATCTGTCTGTAATGGTATCATAAAAGTCCACATGGCCAGACTTGAAATAACTCCAAAAAAGTTTGACTAGACATTCTGAAATAGAAAGAAAGAAAGAAAGAAAATACCTGGAGATATGCATTCTCCAGATATGCAGCCTTCGTGAATGGGGAAAAGCCAAGAGGTAAAGGAATTTATCTGAATAAAGGAAGCTGACAGTTAAGCCTATTATGAAATGGTTTTCTTTTGTGTCTGTATATAATTGTGCATGTTTGATTGTTTGTTCCTCAGCTTTTATGCATGCATCTGTAATCCTATTAAGAAAGTGACAGTTCATAAGCTAGTTCATTTGAATGTTATGTGCATTTTTTCACTTATTTAAATGATAAACTTACAGACTGTTACACAATCTGATCACTTCCTGATGTACCGAACAATAAGCACGTCTACTAACACTTCAGTAAATCTGTGGCAGATTTAGCTTTTCCAAACATCAAAATGAGGACACGGATAGGTTATTGGGGTTATTTTTTTGATACTACATTTATATTATCATTTGTATACTAATATTAATTAATATTTGAATTACTGGATTAATCTAACACTGTGAATGATTAAGTTCTATTTGCATACATTTAATTATATTTATTAAAAAGCAAAAACACTTGACCCTCTCTATTCTATTTCTAGTTCTATTCTTTTTATTTATTATAAATAATGGCCCTCTAACACTAGCATTCTCTATTATTTTGACTTGTTTTATTTTTATAAAAAAAGACCCTCTAACACTCTAACTTTTTATATTCTATCTACTTTTCTTTTTATTTATTATATAAAAAACCTTGCGTACTGCGTTAAGCTAACTGAGACTTGTCACAGCACTTACTTATTATTGCTCTCTTGTTGTGACATTACGTAGGAGCAAGGGAATGAGGAGACGCGGAGTAGTTCAGAACACAATTTATTTTAATGATACAATCCACAGGGCTTCAAATGATTAAACACAAGGAAGACATTTATAGGAACATGGAAGACATATAACAGCGGACGTTAGACACAGGAAAACACAGGGCTTAAGTAATTGGGAGAAAACGAGGAAATGAATCAAACACACCTGAAACCAAGGAACAATCAAAAACGACAGAGAAAATAGGTCATGGGGAAGGCACATGGTGAGTAAAACACAAGACATGGGAACACAGGACTGACATTTACTCAACCCCCTCCCCTCTCGGAAGGCGCGTCCCGGTGCTCTGGAGTCCCCTCAGGAATCCCCTGGATGGAGCAGCACCCGTTCATGGCAGATTGTGCTGACCAAGGGGCCATGGCAGTCCAGTGGGCCAGGGTGGCACAGGGAGCTTGGGAGGTCATGGCGCAACAGGCAGTCCAGGGGCCCATGGCCAAAAAGGGAGCTTGGGGCAACATGGCAGCATAGGCAGTCTCGGGAGCCATGGCGACCAGCCTCCGTGGCCTTGGCCTCGACCCTCGGGTCGGCCTCTTCGACCAGACCTTTGTAGCCCTTCCAAAAAAAAAATTCCTTGGGGGAAATTAGGGCCCCGATCCAGAACAGACAATTTGAGAGTTGCATCATCTAATGTCATACTCACGGTGTGCCCTAGGAGGACTGGGATGGAGAAGCAAGCTGTGATTTCCATGCTGCGGGGTGGCTAACGAGAAACGGGGGGCACCGCTTACTTATTATTGCTCTCTTGTTGTGACATTACGCAGGAGTAAGGGAACGAGGAGACGCGGAGTAGTTCAGAACACAATTTATTTTAATGATACAATCCACAGGGCATTAAACGATGGAACACATGGAAGACATATAACTAGGAACATGGAAGACATATAACAGCGGACGTTAGACACAGGAAAACTCAGGGCTTAAGTAATCAGGAAAAAACAAGGAAATTAATCAAACACACCTGAAACCAAGGAACAATCAAAAATGACGCAGAACACGACGCAGAAACTAGATCATGGGGAGAAAAACACAAGACACGGCAACACAGGACTGACACTTGTTGATTTTGATTGCTTCTGTTCTCATTTGTAAATCTTTTTGGATAAAAGCGTCTGCTAAATGACTAAATGTAAATATATTAATATAAACTTTAATTTATGTAATTGATTATCATATATTAATTATAAATAGATTTTTTTTACATAGAATTCCTTAAATTAAAAAGTGTTTATGTGTGTAGGAGTGCAATTAATTCGATTTTATATGAATTCGATTTTATGTAATTTCATATTATACATATGAATTATTGATTTACTGAATATGATTAAATTGTAAGTGTGCAGACAAAAGAATGAAATGATTGTCCTGTTGAGCTGCATGATACTTCTCTCTTCCTGTCAGATGAAGGTCATATGTGATGGTCATTAGCTGGTGTCACATTCACAGTTCACAGTCTCTGTCTATGCTTGTTCTGTTAATCTCAATGTGTTCAGTAGGAACAGGAGCTTGTCCTTTATGACTGTTTTCCGAGAGTCTCCCTGTGCTCACCTTTGCTAAGCTGTCGGAATCAAAGCTCGCCTGCTACCACAGATGGCTGTACCATTGTCTCGCTCTGATTCATGATGTACTCTTTCAGACTGTAATGAACAAGGATGCATTCATATATTATTCATATTAAACATGTTCTCCAATCCCATAAGCTTTTGGAATTGTGACAGCTTCAGTTTTCCTAAATTTACTGTCTGGCTTGTGGGCGTACCAAAAAATGAGCAATTGCCAAATATTTCACACCTCAGAATAGAAAGGCCTAAAATAAACTGACAAGCTACTTCACACCACTTCTGCTCACTGTGAGAACACAAATTTATACAGCAGGGGCTATTCTACTGTTTTACATCAATTTAATTAGCCTGTGACTAGTGAGTATAACAAAAACTATTTAGTGACCGGATGACACCAGACATAGTAATTTCACATTCAGTACAGATGCTGACTTTCATTGTAAAGTTATGAAATGAGGAACAAACCAAGTCATCTTCCTGTGGCTGGCACATATTTAAACATTCACGTTACATGTATGTGTAGACGCCTACAGTTTTTTTTTCATTTGTGCTAAACCCTCTATCACATGCTTAAGGATCATTGTCATTCTTTCACTTAATTGTTTTGCAGGTGCTGACTGTTTAATGGGAGTCTATCTTTTCTTCCTGGGGATATTTGATGTGAAATTTCGGGGCGAATATAACCGGAATGCTCTTATCTGGATGGATAGCGTGGAATGCCGAACCATTGGCTTTCTTGCCATGCTGTCTTCTGAAGTATCTGTTCTCCTCCTCACCTACTTGACTCTGGAGAAATTCCTTGTCATTGTTTTCCCGTTTAGCCATCTGCGGCCCGGGAAGCTCCAGACAGTGTTGGTTCTGGCCTTCATCTGGATTCTGGGATTTGTCATAGCAGCTGTTCCCTTACTAAATGAAGACCTGTTCGGGAATTATTATGGGCGAAATGGAGTTTGTTTTCCTCTGCACTCTGATAGGCTGGAGAAACCAATAGCCAAAGGATACTCCACAGGGATATTTCTAGGTTTGAATCATTTCACAGATTTGATGTTTACTAATTTATTAAAGTGTTTTCATGTTTTAAGTAGTTTTAATTATTCATATATATATATATATATATATATATTACCAGTCAAAAGTTTGAAATAATTAAGATTTAGTTTTGTTGTTGAAGTCTCTTATGCTCACCAAGGCTGGATTTATTTTATCAAAATAATATTTTGAAACATTAAGAATTAAAAATAACTGTTTTAAAGTTGGATATGTTTTAAAATGCAATTCTTTAATTTAATGGCAAGATGTATTTTCAGTAGTTATTACTGCCAGTCTTCATTGTCACATGATCCTTTAGAACTCACTCTAATATGCTGACTTGATACTCAATAAGAATAAGAATAATAAGAAACATTTCTTATTATTATCAATGTTGCTGCCAGTCGTGGTGCTTAATATTTTTGTAGATTTACTGTGATGCATTACAGTTCAAAATTATTATTATTATTGTAATAAATTAATAGGCTACTTTATTCAGCAAGGATGCATTAAATAGTTAAAAAGTGTCATTTATAATATTATTTATAATATTACATTTAAAACATTTATAATATTACAAAAAATTCAAATAAGCCGTTCTTCTAAACTCTTAGATCATGAAACCGTAACTTTTCGGGGTACACAGAGATGTCTGGTCACCCTAAACTGTTTTAATTGAGTTTTCACATTCCAAATGATTTCTAAACTGTGTCAGTCCTCTTGCATATCCTGAAATATTTGTTTATTATGTATTTACAGGTCTTAATCTGGTGGCGTTCTTGGTGATCGTCGTTTCCTACTCCAGCATGTTCTGTTCCATTTATAAAACCGGCATCAATGCCACAGATGTGCGCAGTCGGCTACACAAAGATGTGGCCGTGGCCAACCGCTTTTTCTTTATTGTGTTCTCTGACGCCCTCTGCTGGATACCCATATTTTTGGTCAAAACACTCTCTTTGCTGAAAGTTGAGATTCCAGGTATGTTACCTGTATATCCTCAGCCCCTGAATATGTTTTTAATACATAGTTTCTATGTTTGTGTTGAAAAGTTTTTTTTACAGAAAATACTGTTAATGAATGCTGATGGTGAATAATGTTTAGTGCAGCTAAGACTCACTGGGATAAGACATTTTACACAAATCTTCAGCCCTGTGAAATTTTGATTGTATTTCAGCTGGCACAAAAAAAACCACTTAAAAATCTTGAAAGACAAATATCTTCAGTTATAATGTGTAGTTTATAATAAAGTGCACACAAATTAATTTGACTTATAAATTAAAATAACATATTTTAATACATATTTGTTCTTGGCATTTTAGACCATGAATTTAAAATAAAATAAATACAATTTTTAAAATTATTGTATGCACAAATGTAAAAATACTTTGTTTCTGAAAATGACCCAGCTACGTCTGGCCAAGTGTATTACAGAATTTAAGATTATCAGTACAATCAGTTCTTCTGCTTTTAACGTGAATGCCTTATGTTTATCTCTGCAGGGACAATAAACTCCTGGGTGGTGATTTTCATTCTTCCAATCAACAGTGCTCTTAACCCCATCCTCTACACCCTGACCACCAGCTTCTTCAGAGAGCAGGTGGAGCTTCTCCTTTGCCGCTGGCAGCGGAGCTCTGTATCAAAGAAAGACCGTAAGAGTCTCACCAGCTCCACCATCTTCATGGAGACCTTTCGCAATGCAGAATACCCTGCAAAGATTTCCTTACCACGACTTTCTTTAGCAGACATGGATAACCAATATGGGTGAAAGAGTCAGTGAGTAAATGGTATGCTACTGTAGGGCTGTCATAATCATTATCTATGTTCAGACAGGAGACTTTGCTGGAACAATTTAGGTGAAAGAGTTCCAGTATGGAGTGTTCTTTTTAGACACATGACTGTTGTCTCCATTAGGGGAAGCATTTTTGATCACTTTAGCTAGATGAGAGCCTCGGACCCCTCCAGCATCCATTTCTCCCCTAAACGCCATGTCTGGCTCACAGCCCCTGAGCTGGGCTGGTTGTTTGTCTCAAAAGCTTTTAAAGAAGAAAATCCATTACTACAAAACGCAATGCCCAAGACTGTCAGAGCACATCTTAGAGGGATCCAAGGAACTTTTAAAGCATTATTTACATGAAGGTCATTCAATTTTTTTTTCGATATGTGCTTTTGAGGTTGAATTTGATAAGTTATTTGTAATATACAGCAGATGTTTTTTTAATGCTTTCTCTGCTATATCACAGAAAAGACACATGAAAGATAATTCCTCAGAGTTGTTTTGGTCAACAAAGTAAATCTTCTAAACAGAAGCATGCAAGTAAGTTAACGTGGTGCATATCATTCAGCCATAAGATAATCAGTGTTTTTTGTTGTTGTTGTTTTTTTTTTTTTTTACAACGATGCGAAAGCATTTTATTTTTATACTCATTACTATATTATATTCATGTAGGCTATTTATAAGTTGCATTTTTTTCTACCCATCTCAAGTTATGTGAAAAAATATTAAAAGTCAACTGTAAATATTTTAATAGTTTGAATGCTCATGGAATTTGTCAAGAAATATATAACTGACAAACTGAAGGAGTTTATCTAGCAGTGACACTAGTAAGCCAAGGATATCATTGTACTTCAACCATTGTATGATACAGAGTTTTTAAACTCTTAATAAAAAAAAGCCTGCTGATTGTTTGTAATTTATCATAAAAGACAATAGACTCCCATGAATGAGTGATATTTCTCAAATTCTCATGCAGTTTTTCATAACGTATATCAAACACACACATAATAAAACATAAATATTTTCAAATACCATTTTCGTGATTGATAATAATAAGAACCATTATTACTAATTGAGAACCAATAGCCTAATTGATAATAACAGACACAAAACTGCATATTGAAAATGAATCATAATCATTTTTCACAATATTACAGTTTTGACTTTTTGATCAAATAAATGCAACCTTGTGAGCATAAGACTGAGGCTATTATTATGATTTTTTTTATGAATTGTTCCAAACTTTTAACTGGTGATGTATACATTTTTGCTTCTGTATTGCCGGTGCTGTGAACATTCTGATAATCAGTTTTGTACCATTTGTACTATACACAATTGTATTACATGTTTTCAAACTACATTGGGAGCGACTTGGGAAGAAACGCTAAAATGTGCAGTTTTAATGAAATTGTGCTCATTTAAAGGTAGACTCCATTCAAAATATTACATTATTTGATGCCTTTTGTCTGGGTTGTTGGCCACTGTGCACCTGTCAGTATCCAGCAGCATCCATCCAGGCGCTCCAGAACCTAATGGCTGGAAGGAAACAGACTGACTTGCGTCTCAGCCAATCAGCGATCTCCATTTCTCTCGTTTGGTAAACATCTGCGCTTTGATTGGTCGTCAAGGGCGGAGCTGCGCCATCCTCAGCGGCCGCCTTTTTCTGTCAGTCGATGCGAGGAGACGCGAGACCAATGAAGTGATAATAGCAGAATTGAACGACGGCGCTTGGAAAAAGATATTAACATATAAACACAAACACACAAGGTATGCTGTTTTTTGCTCGATGCTCTTACGGTGTGAAATCTAACCGTGTTTTCATTCCAGTGCGCTTTTATTTGTGAAACCACCTAAAATTGACGAAGAAGCCGTGAAGCCTAGAAGGCCAGACCACCAACACAGATTGTATTTGTCTGTTGATAACAACAACAATAACAACAGATTTGGCTTCAAATTGTCACTTGCATAATTACAAATATTTTGTGTTAGCTAAATGATTGGCCTTGGCGTTCTGGGTTCACGAAGCGAAATCAATGTAATGTACATGTAGCTGTAACGTTAATGGAGATAACGTCAGAGGTCTGCGGTGATTATGACAACAATGCAATAGTGGGTGGCTGTGCTCAAAACCGAGTGTGCTGCCTATCTAGACGGCATTTGTGGGCATCACTTCGTGTGCAGCTTTTGTCGAAGATACACTGAAATAACGCACGTGACGTAAATATTTAAAAATTGAGGTTTACTTTTTAAAATGTGGCAGTTCACGCGCTTTTGAGACACGTCTACTCATGACAGATCATCACGATCAAGCATCACTAATATTATATTTTACTTTCAGGAAATTGGATGATTTTGTATTCTGCATGGCAACACTGGCCTCCTCCTCATTTGTCTAAACAAGGTAAATCGTGACAGATTTTTTTTCCATTATCTTATTACTAATCATTAAGTATAAATATGTCAAATCTGTGGAGCACCCTGGAGTTTTATCAGTATTATTGTTTTCATTTTTTGCAATATGTGTGAGTGTGACATAGATACTGTAATGTAATTACTATCTTGACTAGTTATATTCCGTTATGTGCTTTAATACACTAAGGTGTAGTAAGTGTTTAAACTTCATTAATTAACAAAGACCTCCAAATCTGTTTTATTTACATGAAAAAGTCACACTGAACATCAAGTATTCAAAATATTAACAAAAATAAAGATTTTAAAAGATCAAACAAATAAAACTTAAAAATATGATGTTAAATAAATTATATATATTTTTAATTTTGAACTCTTTTGTCACTAATCTTATAAACAAATCTGTGACACACCATGTAAACGTATGCATATTAATATATAGCCTAATATTAATGGGAAATACTGTACTAAATTAGAAAAAAGCAAAGTAGAAGCATTTTAAAATGAGCTATTGTCAGACTTGGAGCTTCCTGTATGTCAGGTTACTCCTTCTTCAGTTGTTTTGATACTCATACACAGGTTCAGGTGAGGAGTCACCGGGCACAAACAGCTTTGCATCTGTGCTTTATTCATTACCTGTATTTCAGACAAAAGCAGGCAGCCGGCATTGCTCACTTCATTACTCTGAACCGATATATATGTTTACTTGAGGGTTTGTAAATATTTACATTCCGTTGCTGAAACTATTTGTGAATGCATTTAATTTTTCTTGATTTTTTTTTCTAATCATTCTAATAATCTGTAATATATGCTGATTCAATATGAAGAAAAGCTTGCACAGGTCTGTCAAATAGTTCCTTTAGGTGGCACTCAGCTGTGGGTTTGTTTGTCATTGTGTGGGCGCATTTATCGTAGATGGTTTGATGTTGTTTGAGTCTTGAGACTCATATCCTGCTTCACAATTAGTTAAGAGAAAAGGATGTATTTTAGCTAATGTTTGACTGTAAAAACATATTTGCATTGACTAGATGTGTTTAGGTTCTCATTACAAAGAAATTATTTCTGGATCAGAACTTGCAATAACTGAAGATTAGATATTTTTGGGTCTTAAGTGTGCTTTTTATCTTTGTTTTTCTGTGAACTTCACATTTCTTGTTGGATTAATGGATTGTTAAATGTTGTTGTTATTGAAAATTAGTGCTGTCAAATGATTAATTGCGATTAATCACATCCAAAATAAAAGTTTTTGTTTACATATATATGTATGTGTGCTTATTTGTTTTACATATTAAATGTATATTTATTTAGAATATAAACACACTCATGCATGTATATATTTCAGAATTTTTGTTTACATATGAAATATATTTAAATATAATCTAAATTATATGAATATAAATATATTAATGTAAATATTTTCAAAATATATACTGTTTGTATGTGTTCATATATGTAAAATTTTTTTATTTTGGATGCGATTAATTGCGAATAATCGTTTGACAGCACTATTCAAAATCTAAAAAACAGTTATGATCAATTTGCTCATGTAATTAATTGTGATTTTCTTCAGGAAATGCATAATTAATTGTTTTACATTCTGTCTGTAGTGCTTCAGAAGAACACACATTTCACAGTTACTCAGAGATTTGACTGAATGTGTGATGCGCAGCCCACAGACATTACGTAATCTTAGAGAGATGGTCTTGGTTATTGTGTATAGGTTAGAGTGTGCTTAGGATTTTATATAACAGCTTCTGGCAGGTCGTTTTTAGAAACAGAAGTGAGATGAGTGCATTTGAATCAAGCCAAAGTGACACATTTTTAGTCACGAGCTGTTCGGTGTTCAGCTGCTGTTTCAATATTGTGTACTCTCTCTTCTCACTCTGGCTGTCTGCTGTTTTTCATAGTACAAGTCATGAATTATTAACTGGGGGTAAGAGCTGCAAAAAAGGAACATAGCCATAGCAACACTGCATTGTTTTTTATCACTATCTCCATCCATCTTCACATCCCTCATCTTGAATAGTGCTATTACTCATTGTTATCTACTCAGAAGCCCAACAACAGAATCATAATAATCTTAATAACTTTTGTTCTTACTCTCAATTTCTTTAACGTTACAGTAAGGTTTCAATTATTAATAGTTTACATGAACAATGAACGATAATTATAGTGATTTCTCATTTCATAGTAATTTCAACATTTATAACATTTATTAAAATAAAGTTGTATCTCTTTACATTAATGTTATGTGAATTTAAAATGTGCAATTGTATTTTGCTTACATTAAAAATATTAATTAATGCTGAAAAAAGTTGCTCATTGTGAGTTTGTTAACAAATGAAATCTTATTTGTGAAGTGTAAAGTTGTAATGTGTTACCATAATCCTTTTAATGCGTTTACATACTTTAATATGGTTAAGCCATTACATTTGATATAAAATAATGTTTAAAAACAGCACATCAGCATTTCAATGAATTCTGAAGAACCTTGTGAGACCGAAAACTGAACTGAACTTAAGCCTCTTAAAATTAGTTATGATTGAAGTTATTTTAATAGCATATTTTTATTTTCTCAAAAACAAAATTCAATATGGGATAAACCTGTGAACTGTACCTCTACTGAACTCTAGAGGGCAGCCTCACACTTCATTTAACTCCGTTTTTGTCCCCTTTTTTCACAGTTTTTGCCCCTTTGGAGAAAACTGCATTCAACCTTTTTTCAAAGTTTTCACCATTAAATCTACACCACATAAAAATAATATAAAATTTAAACAAATCTTTAGATCTTCCACCAAGCTTTCATGCCATTTTCACAGTTTCTATATCACAGTTCCGCTTTGCTATCAGGGCACTTTAAATAAAGAGCTTTTGAAACATGACACTGCTAATGCATAAGGCATTGTATAAATTGTTGAGAGAGATCAAATCAATAGAAGAGCATTTCAAAGTACCCTTGAGATGAAGCGATGATAGACGAGTTACTGTCTGTAAAGGATCAGCCAAACAATGGGAAAACAAGACTTAACTAACTTGTCAAAATGTGTAAATATGGACATTTCACAATGTGAAGTCACTTGACAGTGTCTCAGAATGGCTTTCTTTGTGGACGACACGTCACTCTCCTGGCAGACCATTCCTAACTGCCATCTGAGGAATGTGATATCTGAAGATCACTAGCGAGTACATAAACACAAACCCTGCCTTGATGTGATGATCACACATGTGTGCTCTGCAGTCTGGAGTTCTAGGTTATCTCCAGTAATTAGGCTGCACCAATTAGGTGTGCTATTTTGGGGTGAGCCGGTGGTATTTGCAGTGTTCTTTGTATTTTTATCTGTGTTACATAAAGACGACACATTTTTTGAGGGATGGGATGACAAGTTATAATGCCTGCTTTAACTTAGTGCAAATTTATGTGTGTGTTTATTTCTGCATGTGTGTTTTAATGTTTTTTGGGAGTTGGTTGTAGCATTGACACAAGCGTTTAACTGTAAACACGAACATTTGGGTGTGTCCAGGTCACATGTCAGTTTGCATTCAGTTAGGTGTTTTGTCATTCAGCCTTCAAGGTGCTAATTTACTAGAGCCTTTGATCATTTGTAACTGAAAACTACATTTTCTGAAATAATGTGATTGTGCAAAACATGCTTCCTTAATGGTAGGGCAGTTGCTAGGGCATTTGGTTGCACATATACTCTTGGTAGTTGCTTGGTGATTGTGGCTGGGCCAGTCAAAATAGCCCACCTCTATGATATTCTAATGTCTATATAAATGTAAATTTATGAGATTTTTGTTCTCACATTTTTCGAAAATGTGTATTTGCATTTGTGTTTGTATTAGAGTTATGACTTGGAAATGATTAGCATGCTGTTCATACACAGTCGGTCTGTGTTTAAATCTTTTTCCATGTTTTTTTGGTTGGTGTAAAGAGCTTTCAGTTCTGCAACTCTGAGATGGCCGTGAAGGCCCTTGGAAAGAGACGTTGACCCTATTTGGATATGCATCAAAATGTTGTTTATTGAAGAAAATGGCTGTTTTGTGTTCTGTTGAGGGAGTGGTCAGTCTCTGTGTCTTTTCCCCTCTTTTTCATCAGCACTTTCAGCCAGGGCCACTCAGAGGGAGAGACTCTGAGACAAAGGTTGTTGTTCCATGCTGGCCTTCAAAAGGTTACTTTGTAAAACCAGCAGCGCCTGCAGGTCAGTGAATAGTGTGGCTGTTTGATAACTTAATGATATTAAAAGGTGGGCCAAATAAACACTCTTGACCAAGGAATGGTTGTCCATTCCCTCTTTTTTTTTAAACTGTTTACTGAAGACAAGGCTGTGTATTCGGCTGCTGATTTACATGTTTGTTTCGTGAGCACTCGGGATTCAAACCCAGGGGACACAGTGCCTTGACGATCGTTTCGAAAACACCTTGGGTGCAAAACATAAAACTAGTTAAGACAAACCAGAGGTGGGTTATTTTGATAGGTTGCTTTCTATCCCCACAAATGGCAGTGTATCTTAAACACTCAACCTGATTCACATTAAAATAAACACGGCCACACTTGCCCTGTCGCCCCTCCTTTACTTCCAAAATCTCCAACCTCTCTCTCACAAAAGAGGCGTGTCTATCTAGAGTAATCTAACACCTGCCCCATTCAGGCATGTCTGTAACTGGCTAAACAGCCTGGACCTGTGAGAGCAGACAGAGAGCATAAGTACTCATCCCTCTGATTTACTTCACACGTTAAAGCTCATGTAGCTGGTACAGAGGAAAGAGGAACAAAAACAAAAACACAAAAGAAGAGACAGGCAATATAAGGCAGAACTTCTTCAGAAGAGCTTCATCCATGCTGACCCGTAACAGGTGAAAGCAGTTCCTCTCTTGTCATACGAGTCGGATATGTCCTTGGAGGATGTCGACAGTGCCGGAGTTGTGGTGGATGATAAACCGGACCCTTATGAAACCCAGAGCCAGGATGGGATTGTTTTGGTCCAGATGGCTGGTCTCTCCATGCATATGTTTGCTCCAGCAGACTTTAAAGGGAAGTTCAGGAAGATCCAGCCGAGAAAAAGACCTACCATCTTCAAAGAAGGTATTTCTCAGGTTTTGCTTTGGTTTTCAGACACACTGCTGGCTTTAACGTCTTGATTTGTTACGACACGCGAGTCATCACTCATGTGTAATTTAATTAGATCTGTCTTTAATGTCCTGCCAAGTGGTAGACTCCCATCTTTACCTCACACACAGGACATCAAACTCGTGTTTCTTGTATTTATTCTTAGTCAACCAAATGATAGCCTGCAGTTTGTTTCAGTGGTAAAGCTGAAGCTTTGTGACACAACACTATGATGTCATGTTATGACTGTTGTAAGACATTCTGGTAGCCGTCAGCTAGAGATCATCGCACGGGCGGGGAATTTCATTGAAACTCGTGGCTGGTTGTGGTTGTATCGTACCTTTTAATTTTCTTTTCACATTATTAAAGCCAGATTTTGAGAAGCCATAAAATGTCACCCCCACCTTCATATGTTCATGTGGAGACAAAAAGTGGCTCCCATGAGTTGACAAGGACTATTGCCACACAGTTAGTGGACCTTAAGGGACTTTAGTTAGGACCCGTGTCTACGTGAGCGATGGTGGAATAGGGGGAAGGGTGGATGTGGATGATGATAGATAGAATCAGGATCAGGAAAGAGATCATTTTGTGTTTTAATTAGACCATCATCCGGAACCACAGCTGGGAGTGTCCATATGCAAAGCCAACATATTGGAGAAAAGACAGAAAAACTGAACAGAAAAAAAAAAAGATTGTTTAATGTAATGTTTAACTTTTATTTATACTGATTTTATTTATTTTTATTTAATGTGGCCAGATCTTTTTTTCATTTCCAGTTGATTTTGTTAGCATGTCCACATTGGTTGTTATAGTAAGGACATAGACCTGTGTAGATTCACTATTTTTGAGATGCTAGCAAAGAATGTTTTGCCAATGATTGTGTTTTTCATGAGAGCAGTATCCAAACATTAAACACTAAGGTAAAAAGTGTAACATATACCACCGTTTAAAAGTTTGGGGTTGGCATTTTTTTAAATAAAAATGTTTTTAATAAAGTCTAAAGGCCTTTCCACACTGAGCGCAAAAAAGCGAAATGAATTTCGGATGCGATGATGCGCTTGAATAAAACAACAGCTTCCTATGGATGCTTCTACATAAACATTTGCTCAGCGAAAATGCAAAAGGTTTTTTTTCATCCAGACTCCAGTCCGATGAATATTTTCAGTTTCGCAAAGCGAAAACACGGGCCATCCAATAAGATTTGAGCATTACATCACATGGCCAGAGCAACTGCTGTTACCCAAATGGTCGACGCGGTGGCACTCAGAAGACTGCATTAAGCACGAGCGTAAAAACACCGAACTAGGAGTTTTTCCGCAAGAAAGAAGAGTGAATGCTGAGTTTTTTTGTTTTGTTTTTAAGAACAGACTATTCTCACATGTTCTTTATACAGAATAACATTTCTATTAATTCTCCACTGAATTATGTGATCTGAAGAGCACTGTCCATTATCTTCCATGAGCGAGAGTGTTTATGAGTCAGAGCAAGTTCACTCTAGACCTGTCAATCATGCAATCATATCTCTTGCCCTGATATATAAAAAAGAGAAAAAAAGTTCTACATATGAAATATGAAAGCAATTTAGACCTATAATTATGAAGATGGGTTTTCTGTATATGTTTTTAAGAAGCTCATATTTTTTTAACAATAAACTATGTTTATGACACATGACAAGCAGGTATCGATCAGTCCATTATAAAGGTGGCTATCTATAGACCCCTTCAATGTTTGTAAACATCGAAAGCCTAGGTTGGGTGCGCGCGCAGCTTGGGGTCAGAAAAATGACGCGGCTAATAGACCGGCATATTGTGTCAAGGAGAAACAGACAAGCCTTATAGATAGATAAGATACTTTTTTATTATTATTTGTACCTTTCCATTTTTGTCTTAGGTGTCTGGCTTTGTTTTGTGTACACAAACAAGGAGGGCACAAAGTCAGGACTACTGGAGTCAAGTGATGCCTCTCCTACAAAAAAGAATTGCACACATTGATTACAACACGATCTACTGTTGTCATAGTGAAAGCGCTAATGTAAAGCTAGTCTGCTATCTGCTAAGTCTGTAGCATGCCACAGGTCACAATTTATGCCAGATATCAAACTTCACCTAACTATTAAATCAGTCTACAGTTTACAGAAAACATTTGATTACTTATCATGGCTTAACTCTACCGTTGTTGGCACAATGTTGGCGCTAGCCTGTGGCTAACTACTAGCAGCTGGCTACGTCTGTAGCATGACACAGGTCCATGACATTTACAACACTATTAACTTGCATAGCTTAACGACAGAAAACTGTTCATGCAATCCAGGCTTTCGAGTTTAAGCAAACAGAAAGGGATGATAAAGGATGACTTTAACGCTTTCCTGATATGAAGTGACTACCAACACGAGCCTCTTTGATCGTAGTATTGTCCCAGTCTGCCCGCTTAATAGCTTGCAGTCACAGATGTCGTCTATTTTTGAAACGGATGAGATCCTGCAGGAATCCTGAAAACTTGACTCCAGAACTGGTGCGATTTTCACAGTCCACGACGCAACAAGTAGGCATTTTGTCTAGGGCTGTGATGGTGGCCGTGACAACCGCGTCACCGGCGGTGGTCGGTTGCCACCGGCGGTAGTGCACGTGACGTCACACACACCGAGTGTATTTAAATTTCTCATTTAAGGCTACTTTCCTATTTAACTGTATTATTTATTTGATATTTATTTTAGTGTTTTGCAGGCTGAGTGTTCACTGACGTAAGTGCTAAAATAAACACGTATGTTTGTTAATAGATGATTGAGCCTCATTTATTTATTTTTGCGTTTCAGAATTATATATATATATATATCACAACATCGCGCCACCTGCGGTAGTTGATCCATTACCACCGCGGTGGTAAAAATCTGCCACCGTCACAGCCCTAAGTTTTGTCTTGACAAGAAATTCTCTGGTTAACACACAATTCAATGGGATGGAATTAACTTTCTGACCCCGACATGCGCACTGCGAACTTCGAATTTTCCTGTGACGTATACCGTGAAGGGGTCTATAGATCTATCTATCTATCTATGATAGATATAATTAACACGTATATTATGTATAGATTCTATACATATTATAAATATATCATTATTATTTATTCTGATTAAAGTTACAAAAGTGATTTAGTCAAGAGCAGTGAGAGATTTTCTAGCAGTGTGCTATGATTAATATGAATGGCAGACAGACCGAATATTGGAACGCTTCCCCTTTAAGACCGAAGACCGGATCAATAAAGCTCAGTTACTGTTACATATGCGTTTACTCTTTCTGCCGTTTACTCGCTCTTAAGACCTAAATCGCTGTGTTTATGAGGATACTTGCAAAGACGGGGATTCTGACGCATATAAGTGTGTTTATGTAATTGTTCAAAGTCGGCAAAAAAGAAAAAGGTGATTGTGATCAAAATACATTTTAGATCACAATCAGTTATTACAAGCACTCGGTGATGATTTAATGTGGATTTTGAGCAAAAACTTTAATAATTGTATACATTTTCAATGTAGCTTGATGCTAATTGTATAATTATTTCAGATGTATTCTTGTAAGCATTATGGATATTCTGTGTTTCTGATGAAGAAACACAAGTTATTATCTTAATTTAATGCCGTTATATTAAATATATTTATATTTATATAATATATTTATAATTTAAATAACTGTTTTCTATTTTCATGCATTTTAAAATGTAATTAATTGCATTAATTTCTGAATTAAATAATTCATTTCTGATAAAAACTCAATCTTAATGACCCCAAAGTTTTCAATGGTATGCAGTGGGTTAATGAAGTCTTCTTGTCTCAAAATGTGATGTAACTAACATCCATGAATTATGAATATGAATTATTTTTCCTGTTCTGACTACAAAAAATAAACAGATCTCAACAAGGCCTTAGAGCAATGAAGAAATACATAGTTTATTATGTCAACAGTTGAATATGAAGATTAAGGGATACATTTAAAACAAAGAAACATAGTGAGAGAGAATAGAGAGACTTTGACATACATATTTTAGTTGTTTCAAAGGTTTGATTTGTGGTATAATGTCTTGTGTTTTATCGGTGCTGTGTCCTCCACAAAACTATAAAAGGGAGTGTGTTAAGGGTTCTGCTGAGTGGACGGCAATGAATCTCATGATTGCTTTTTCAGAGCTGTACTGAACAGGTGTGTCAGATGCCTTTAAGACCAAGAACCCTCACAGAAGATTTACTTAGACCTTTTTAGAGGAGAAACCAGCAGAACACAAAGAAAGACATTTCTACAGTAGCCTGAATTATTATGTAGATTTCATGTACTCACCCTCTTGTTGTTCTAAAGCCAAAGATTTGTTATGAAGAAATAGCGTAACGGTGTTTCTCAGTTTTCTTTATTTAATTTTAGCATCTTGACCCATCACTGACTCTTATTGGAAAGATCCCAATTAGATCATGGGTTTTGGAAGGCGGTTTGCTCACCAGCACTGACACGGAGCTAGTATCCTGGTAACAGGATCCCAGTTGCTGGATATGAGTCAGTGATCCCTGTGCCAGAGTCTAACAGCTGGCAGAGGCCGCCTGACGCTCTGAATGCTTGGAATTCTGGGGGTTTCTTGTAAAGATTATCCAAGCACGGCTGCTGTGAAGCTCTCGTAGTAGAGAATAATATCATAAACCGTTTGCTAGGAATGCCATCAGTTGATGCCTAGTATGAGTTATGCAGCAAAACAAACACCTGAATCAGCATTTAATTGGTCTTCATTAATAACACAAACTATATTTTAAGCAGCTGTACCATTTAGCTTGTACCTGCATGGCCATACATTATTGTCCTGTGTGGCTTTTACAGCAACTCTTTGTTTGGCTTGGCAATTAAACATCACTGATTGCCAGACACGTTTTACAATGTCTGTTTAAATACCCATTCAACAGAATATTTTGTTCACACAATGAAAGTCATTGTGGTTCAGTTAGGAGTCTATGATTTCTGCAATGCGGACAATGCAAACAGAACCATGGAATCCAGTCCTAAAAATGAAATGTACAATATAATGAAGAATGTCATAGAATTTGGCAAAATGTGGATGAATAAATCAAAAGTAGGGCAGCACACTTACTCAAATTTGGTTATGAACCAGTGTCTGTAAATATTAAACTGCAAAAAAGAAGAAAACTGATTTAAATAATAATGAATTAAAAGAAAAAGGCTGTTTAAATATCAAGTTCCGTTTAACTTGACTTGACACTTACTATTGTAGAGTACAATGTGCTTCTCAAAGTAATAATAACAACAATAAGACAGCTTTTTCAAACAATATTTTTAAGGGAAATATATATTTTATATTCTTGTTTTAATTGAAACAGCAAACCTAAGTTGTGCAGCACAAAAAAATGAAGGAATAATTCAGATTTCCATTTTAAAATATTAATTGAATTATTCAAATTTAAGTTAAATTAAGTTATATGCATTCATTTGTTTACCACCATTTTTTGATAATACATTTGTATTAAATCATAAAACAGAAGAAAATGTAAAACAGACAGCAGAGAATTTCTGGAAAAAGTATTTCACATGGAACTTTTATTGTTAACATTTTAATAAACTATATTTATTATATTATTAAGAATTCAATTGAATATATATTATTTTTTGATTAATACAGAAAACAGGAAAAGTGTTATTGTGAATGCCGTTGACTTTCATTGTATGGGCAAAAACTGTTTAAACCATTCTTCAGAATATCAGAAGAAAAAAACAGACTGGTTTGAATGGCTGTAATCACATTACATTTAGAATTGTGTGATCGTTTATTCTGTCAGTTGGACCGTGAGAGCGTTTGTGTGCGGTGGAAGTGGTGGGTGTGACCCCAGCTGCTGTGGAGATGTGCCCGGGGCAGCTGAGAGAGCTCCACGGTAGCAGTTAAACAGTCAATTCAAGCCACCGTAAATAGCACATTTCCAAACTTTTTCAGCACAAACCCATAAATATTTTTTTACTGGAAAGATAAAGAGCATTAAGGAGAACATGTTTGATAACTTGCCAACCGCTGTTAACAAAAATGAAATCCAACTGCTTTCACATGGAAACTATTTACGTTCATCCTTCCACAGGTCTACATTCCGTCTGCTGTGAACATCTGAGAGATTAGCATCACATTCCTTTGCTGATGTATATCGATCATCAATGCAAAAAAATGCTTAGTTTGTTCCATTCTAAATGTATGTTTTGTAAATAAGATGTTATGCCATCACAGTCAGGAATCAATTACATTGTGAAATAATAAAATGTAAAACGGTAATTTTAAATGGTAATAATATTTAACAATATTACTGTTATTTTTGATCATTTAAGGCATGATTAAGATTTAAGGCATTTTGCATACTGGCCATACATTTGTTGTTACTACAAAGAATGGGACAAAATGATCAGACCAGCCTTGCAGGTTCGTATGAATCAGCTCTAGTCTCCTCTCTCTTTGCCTCCCTGATTTCATTTTTTAAATGAAAAGGCAAAAGGTGCAAATCAGTTAGATTAGGGCGTATAATTTGGACAGGCTGTCGTTTTGATTTGTTTAATATCTTGAAGCGAAGCTTTCAGTTGCCCTTTGTCCTATAGGGACATTACCCAGTGGTGACATCACTGTCTTGAGAATAAAAAAAAGCCTTACAGACAATGATGTCATAATTTGAAGTGGTGTGCCTTTCCGCATGAGTCAAGTCGGCAGTGAGGTACTGAATCAGATTTTGGCTTGTAAGTGTGTTTGAGAGCACAAGCCATGTGTGATCTAGTCTCAGCCTCAGAGATCACACCCACAGACCTTAGACGTTTTTAAACGTCTGATGTATATGGCACACAAAAGTGGAAACACTTCAGGAGTTTCAAAGTTGTCGTCGGATTGGTTGAATTATACAGGATTTCCGGGAGACACCGGATTTGTGTGTCGCGTTCTTTAACGTTCTGCCTGGAAACAAAGACGCCGTGACGCCAAAGCTTCTTGCGAAAGAAGAAAGCATTGTGTTTACAACTGTGACGACAAACGCTTATCAGGATTAAATAAATGCTGGATTTTCAAAAGTATGTTAAATATTTAAAGTTCGTGATATAGAATCTCTCAAATACATCCGAGAGTTATACACACTATTATTGTGGCGACATTTCCACGCACCGAAACATGACGCTGAACAAAACAAACTGTGATTAGTTGTTTGACATGTCGGTCAAACGGCCTCATGGGCGGGCCTTAGCCAATGAAAGCTACTATAGATTCTGAAGGTCTGGCTACACGAGACTATGTGTGATCTAGTGTTTGGCTGCACTGCTGCATGTGAGCCAGCAGATGGTGTGACAATGTAATCCCATTCCCACACACTGACATGTCATCTTCACATGTACAGTGAACACACAAGATCATGATTCGTGTGTGACAAGCTGTTGCCCTCCACCTGCTGCATTATAAAATGTAATTGTGCATATAATATTAAAGTACATATTTTTAAGGAATAGTTCACCCAGATATGAACATTTGCTGAAAATGTACTCACCCTCAGACCATCCAATATATAGGTAAGTTTCATTGTTCAGAACACATTAGGAGAAATTTTGCAATACATTACATGCATGCCTGCCAATTGATCCTCTGCAGTGAATGGGTGCCATCAGAATGAGAGTCCAAACATCACAATAATCCAAAAGTAATCCACACAAATTTAGTCCATCAATTAACATTTTGTTAAGTGAAAAGCTGTGTGTTTGTAAGAAAGAAATCCATCATTGTGATGCTTTTAACTTCAAATTAAAAAACAAAACATTTGAACTCTTTGGACTCTCCTTCTGACGGCACCCATTCACTGCAGATGATTGAATATTGAGCAAGTGATGTAATGCTATTTCTTCCGTCTCCATGAAGAAACAAATTCATCTACAGCTTGGATGGCCTGAGAGTATATTTTCAGCAGATTTTAATTTTTGGGTAAACTATTCCTTTAATATACAAATTTTTAAAAATAAAATGCCATTAAAAGTCACTGCAATCACTCACATCATTCTGCTGAAAACATTTATTTTTATTGCATTATCAGGATTGCAAACGAGAACATTGAGGTACAGTTGTTCTGTACCAATCTGGGCTGCGTTTCCAGTGGGTCTACGATGTACTTAGGCTTATGGTGCTTTTGGGAAATGCAGCCCTGGTCAGGGCAGTACTGCAGTAAACAAACAAACAAGCCCCTCCCCCTCCCTTTTTATTGATGTCCTTCTCAGAGTGACTGGACAATACCAACAGCAGCTCGCTCTCTCTCTGAGAGCCAATCCTCTTAATGCAGAGTGAGCGAGAGAGAAAGTGGCTGATGAGAGAGAGAGAGCGTGAGGCAGGGACGGGGCAGGAAATAGAGATGTAGAGAAGAGAGAGCAGTTGGTGCTCAGAGCTGACACAGGACACATAGCGAAAGACAGTGCTGCAGCGTATGGCACTGTAAAGCAGCCTCTCTGTCTCTTTACATCACTCCACCAACTCTCTCTGGCTGGATTCTCATCTCTGTGTCACTACAGAGACTGCCTGCTACCCAGCCATGGCAAGCCAGCAGGACTCAGGTTTTTTTGAGATCAGCATCAAGTCTCTGCTGAAATCCTGGGGCAGCAGTGAGTACAAACTCTGCACACACACACATGCACGCAGTATTAGTACAGGCATGCAGATGCCACCGCATTTTTGTGCCGAGTTGTTTACGATCTGCTGAATCTATGCGTTTCCTCAGTTGTATATTCTTTAGTGCTAGTGACGAGATATAAACCCCAACTGCAATGGTTCAGTTCACTCTGGGATGTTTACATCCTTCTGTTATTTCCGAAATTATTGGCTGTGGTAATCTAATATTCACACTCGTAGAAGCACTCACGATGTTACTTGTAAAGTGATGATGCTAAATGTGTGCGTGTGTCCGGTTTATTAGTGTTTGGCTGGAGAGGTTGTGTTATGTAATGACTGCAGACTAAAGGGGCCCGTGACGTGATCAGGAGGATTTGTGCTGTTGTTTTTCATCACGTGCTGCGTTTGAGCACGTCAATGCCTCTCAGTGTGTGAGTGTGTGCCATCATCTCAAGGCTATTCTATGTCATGGGTGATGCATATGCAGATGATGACGGCAACAGTGACATCTTGTTTCTGATGATGATGTATGAAAAGCACAATTTTATAAAGTCTGAGTGGAAAGCATGGTGTGTTTTGTAAAAGGGTTATTGTTTTACACGAGGGACAAATGGAGAACTTTGTGTTCCTGAATTATTTCTTAAACTATTCTATTTTAGATTAAAATGGCTGGAACAACTATAACAACTATTTTGATTCATCATTGATTATTCTGTTATTAAATTTATTTTATAGAGTAGCTGTTATGACCTTAGGTAAAACATTACTAAAAGAGTCTGACATTTCAGTTTGAATGTTAAATAGGAAGTGAATGGAGTTTGACATTGAATGTGCATGATAATGATAATGTGCTGGATCAAAAAGATTCATGCCACTGGGATGGAAAATGTTACATCATTGAGTTTAAAGTGTATAAAGCAGGTCTTAGCCTCACAAACGACCCTTTCAAATACATACAGTTTGACTTGTCATGTCACTGCTCTGTTGTGTGTGTGTGTGTGTTAGAAGGATCTAAAGGAGATGTGTTGCTGTCCAGTGGCTGTTTATTTGTTCCTGTGTGTTTTAGACATGCTGCTAGATCTCAGTGAAGTAGAACAGGTGGCCTGGTAACAGTCTGCTAACTCACTCAAGCAAATCCACTCAAATCTCTTTCCAGTCCCTCTGATCTCTTTTTCTGCATGCTCTCTTTCTCATTTTTTCTCTTTTATGCTCTGTTTCTCTATCAGTTTAATTTGCTAACACTTGGCATGCTTTCCAGATGCCCTTTTTTTTGGTTAGAGCCACCTTTTTATATAAGCTCAACCTGCTGTGAATTAGCTTGTGTACAAAGTGATTATTAAGATAAGATGGAGCAACAAATAATCATGTCGATATAAAAATGGAGAAGGGTATTGTATGTTTATATTGATAAAGTGCAGTTTGCTGTCTCTTTTTAACACACACTTAGACAGTCATTATCGAGAGTGGATCTCTAGTGCGATTACTGTATTATACTGTATTTCCGAGCAATTACTTGGACTGGATCATGTAGTCATTATACAGATAATGGTGTGACTGGACTTGCCTTGCACTGATTCTAATTATTGTGCACATACTTAGCTGTATGTGTTCCTTTAGTTTTTAAAATGGCAAAAGCTGTTATTTTAGTGTTAAGTTTTGAACTATTACTATTTCCATGATGGTGTCATTTTAATAACTAGGTAAACATTATTTAGACTTATAAATAATGAGTTTATGGGTCTTTTGACAGAAAGCTCCAGCTCAGAAGAGCCATTTAATTATTTTTAAACTAGTTCAACCATTGTTGCATCCCAATTCGCCTACTTATACTATGCCCTAAAAGTATATACTCTTTTTGTGAAGAAAAAGTACTTTTGAGTATGTTTCGTTTAGTTTGATTTCCTACCATACTGTAGAGAAATAAAGAGGCACATTGCAGTCTTTCATGCCGAGAACTCTGCTCATGTGTTTGCATAATGATGCACTTAAAAGTTAATAAACAAACGTATCATTATAAAAGTTCACAGTGTTGCTGCAGATAAAATATAATGTGGATAACATTAAATTAATATTTTTTTATCAGGTTAGACATTGATTATTTATCACTCAAGTCCTTTTCTCTACCTGTCCGTCGGTCACACATATCCGCCATGTTTGTAGTTTTTAACACTTGCGTGTTTGTAGTTCTAATCGAATCCCCGTCGTGTTGCCCCAATGTGTTGTGGGCAATATTAGCTGCTTGAGTGTGCATTGATCTGCACATCGAATTCTAACCGGAAGTAATAGACCATCCAGGAATATTTGGCATACCTTTTTAAACATACTATGATTTGGGACATACTAATTCTATTTTTGAATGCTATTTAGGATGGATAGTATGCGAATTGGGATGCAACATATATGTATTTTTGCGCATTTATGATGACATAATATCTATCCAATTATTGTCATAACAAACATTTTCACTAGAAATGATGTTATCATATTTGTTATTGTAGCGTCATCACTGGGTCTCACTGCAATTCACATCCAGTGAAATATGATGTCAGAATAGTTGTTATGGCACCATCACTGCACTCTCCAGTGAATCCAGTGCTATCCAGTGAAATGCAATGATGAAGTGGAATATGATATCAGAATAGCTCGTGACACCCTCAATCTATTTCATATATACCATTGGATTCACAGGTGCATGCAATGGTGGTTTCACAAAAAACATTCTCATATCATATTTCACTGGATATCATACAGGGTTTTATATTATCAGAATGGCTATTGTGACATCATCTCTGCGCACTCCAGTGAATCCAGTGGTATACGTAAACAACAGCCCTTCTGCTAAAGTTTATATCATGTCTATGATATCCAGTGAAATATAATATCAGAATCACTGAATTCACTGAAGTGTGCAGTGAAATCCAGTGAGGTGTCACAATAGCCATTAAGATTGCATATTCCACTGAGTGTGAATTCCAGTGAAATCCAGTGAGGAAGAAGATATCATAAATGCTTCACAATGTCATAACGGGTATTATGATGTCACAATACGAATTCATAAATGGCATTGTAATTATTTTATAGAATGTAACGCTTTAATAGATTTCATTGAAATTTTCAAATTCTATATGTATCCATGTTTTAAAGATGAATTTTGCGTACCCCCAGTCAAACGAAATGAATGTGTTAGAAGAGTGTGTGTCAGTGCTGAGTTTAAATATAGCACCACATAGTCCCTCCCACCCTCTCTCACTTTCTCGCTCAATCGTTCACTCTCTCTCTTGGCTTTGCTTGAATTCCAGCTTGACCTTCTCCTCAGTTAGGGCTTGCTTTTAGCAAAAGTCTACTAGGAACTACACAGGAAGGCTGTTTCCTTGAACTTGCGGTCTCCTTCTCCGTAACTCTGAGAGCAAATCCCTGCTATCCCAAGTTTGTGGCTGTTTGATAGGGCTGCCCAGCATGGTGCAGGTCCACAAAGACAGAGCTCTGGTGGAGGAAGAGGGCTAGTTTTGTTTTGGATTACTGGAACTGACACGGCCGCATCATGGAGCTTTCTCCCGTGCGGTGGAGTCGGGCCAGCGTCATCAGCTTCATCAAGGGCCTTGGTAGGTGCTACATAAGTGAAAGGTCTGCGGGTGCGTGGGTGTAGTTCATGTTCTCAGCGCTTGCTGTAAGGAGGTTGCATTCTGTGGATTCCTGATAGTGTGTTCAAAGCTCATGAAGCGAGCAAAATATTTCACAATTCCTTTCCAGCAGCTCCCCTCCTCATTCAGTTTGAACCTCTCAGGCTCGACAGCAAATTCGGAGGTGTCAACTGACGGCTGCTGTTTGTCCATAAATAACGTCGTTGATGTTAATGTTATGTACAGATGACTGTCAATCCAACCATATGCTGTGAATTCAAATTGATGATTAACTTATGTTCAATGTCTGTTTTGGTCTTGTTTGATAATGAGCATCCAACTGCTTCTAAATAATCTGGTATCCTTCTAGGTGGTTTGTCTTGTGTCATTTAGCACGAGTACTAATAATTCCATTGTTTTACCCTTGACCTGATCAGTGGTCTGGTCATGAACTCCTATTAACATGGTGTGAAGTTTAAACTCTGAGGTCTGCCAGAGGAATTTCAGTTCGCAAAATATCAGCCTGACATGCAGTGCATTTCTTTGTTGGATCTTACTGAAAGAATGTCCGAAATATATCTGAACACCAGAATATTACAGACCGCAACCTCATGCAGTAGCAATACTTTGACAAACATCCACTACACTACTCACATATTCTTCAGATAACTGAAAAGGTCTAATTAATGAAGAACTAAGAAGTGTAATTGTTACTGTGTGGAGGGATTGTCTTCTTTTGATGCTGCTTGAATGAGGGATTAAGCAGCAGTGCGTCACTGTTTTGACATGGATTGCTTTAGTTTTAGATTAACAAAAACTAGTTAATAAACATTCCTTTAACAATTTTAATCTCTAACTGTTCATAAAAGCACTTATGCAATCATTATTTTGAGGTAATTGCCTCATTTTAAGATACTGCACGTCTCTTTAAACTGCTCATATTGCTGTTAGGAATTAGGATTTTTTTCCTATTCGTTTTGTAGCTTGTGACTTGTGAGGTTGCAGGGGTCTATTCTAAGAGGAGCACATGCTTCAAGCCCCTGTAGCCACATGACGTGGGTTCCCCCGGCCTGCCTGCTGACCCCCTCCCCCCTTTAGGAGCAGTGACATGGTCATGCCAAAAATGAAAACACCAGCTGCTCAATCACTGGCCGATGTGAGATGGTGCTGTCAAGGCATAGACTCAGGCCTCAACCCTAACATTGACAGCACCACTTTCAGTATCTCATATCTGTCAAAATATCAGTCATGTTTTTTAATTTGATAATCTGACAAATTGACTCCATCTCAAAGCATTTGATTGGCCAGGCACTTTTGCTTCTGTGTGGGATCAGAAAACCATCCATGTCATATTCACTCGAGTCACTAGCACCACACAACATGTCAGCGCAACAATTAAGCTACTAATAAGATCCATAATAAACTAATTCAGTTTTAATTTTTTGTGCATTCCCAGCATCCCCCATAGGAAAGCGTCCCCTACCCCAAGTGTGCAGCGCTCCGGGCGAGAGGAGAGGTCCTGTTGCCACCATGCCGGTTACCGTGGACCCAGAGAGCAAACCGGGCGAGTATGTCCTCAAAAGCCTGTTCGCCAACTTCACTACCCTGTCTGAACGCAAAATACGCATCATCATGGCAGAACCACTGGTAAGAGACCCTTTCTTTGTTTGATGTCAGACATTTTTCAGGCAAGACAAAGTTTAACATCTCTTGGGATCTAATTTTTCAAAGCATTTACATGCGGATTGTCTGAGACACAAGACCTAAAATGCAAGTAAATAACGTCTAGCCCATATTAAAGCAGTCACCACCAAGGTTATTTTCGTAAATGAAAACTAAAACTAAGACAAAAACGATTGATGAATAAACAATTTTCGTAAACTCTAATAAAATAAAAATGTCTAAATATTAGAAAAACTAAAACGAAACAATAATAAGTAACAAAATTAATAATCGTTTACGTAATTATTACGTTCTCTCCCCTTGGCGGAAAATATATGAGCTGTGTGACAGTTTAGGGAAATACCTGTAAATGGCGCATCGGGCACATGGGCATTTATTTATTTTATTAAAACACAGCATTTTATTTATTTCTGTACCAGACCAGAACCGTTTGACATAAAGACAGCGAGTCACGACCCGAACCGCACCCGCATTAATCTACAACATCAGGCAGGCAAACTTATATATTTTATCATGTAACACAAGCAATCAAACCACCATTTGGCATTCTAAGTTGGTGCTTTGGAGAAAACCAGACACGTGATAATTAGCAGAAAAAAAATAGGAGAACGCACATCCTTTCTGTAAGCAATACAAAACTTGGCCTAGCATCTTGTGATCACTCTGCCAGGCTATCGAACAAATATGCATAGGCTATATCACATCATGCACACGCTAATAATTCTTCATAAATAAAGAAAATAACATATTCAAATATGAGCCTTTACTGTATAACGATTGACGTTATTATTGAATTTCATTAGTCCCAGTTATGATTTATGCGCGGCTGTTCACGGAAAAGTGAGCAAGACACGACAGTTACAATATCAAGATTAGGTTAAATAAGAATAAAAAGACATCTAATAAAATCAAATTAGGCTACATTTATTTTCATATTAAATATTTCAACACACCGCGCAACGTGTGTAGATTTACTCAGTAGAAAGGCTTGACTGCTTCCTTTGGTGTGGATATGTGTATACTTTTACCATCTAACCAATCTCAGCATGCGATCATTTTGTGTCGCTTGTCTCACTAAGGTTAAATTATGCCTACGTCTTTCTTTGGACTTCGCTCTGGAAGTCGAAACTGTTGATTCTGCTAAACTTTTATTAAAACTGAAGCTGAAACTAAACTATATAAAAACTAAATAAAAATGTGTTTACAAAATAAAAACTAAACTAAAACTAACAAATATATTAATGAAACGAATAAAAACTAAACTGAATTTTGTAGCAAATTTGAAAACTATATTAAAATAAAACGAATTAAAAAATGTAAAACTATAGTAACCTTGGTCACCACAAGTCAGAGTTTGGTTTGGGGCTTTCTTATGCCTCGTTTCAGCTGATTCTCTGGTATGTTGAGTAGTCTAGAAAAACAGGAAGTGTACAGTATGCTGTCTAAGTCAATTAGACCAAAGAGGAGATCTGTAGCAGCCATGGCATACAAGTTATTACTGACTGTGCTTTGGCTTTCATTAGTAATTGTTTAGTTGGCAGGCATCGAATGTTAATACTTCACAATATATCTTCAAACTGCACTAATAGCCGTGAGATACTGTGTCTGTTTTTGCTGCAGTGGCTCAGGTTGCCTGGTCTCTCTGTATTACTGTAATTCCATTATACTGGAGTGCAGATTTAAGTGGACAGGAATGGGTTTTGTCTACTTGGTATGTTCAAGCTAAAAAGCTCACGGACCAAACAGGAAGCAGTCAGAGCTCTCAGCAACACTCATTTAAGTAATATCTCTGTGCACAGACATGCTATTCCCAGACAGTGTGTGCTTTAAGTTAATGAATCAATTTCACATTCGAGAGTTTGTCAGCACAGTTGAGGTGCTGAGTTTTGTCAAGTGCATTTTCAAGTGAACAGCCAGTAATGTACAGTTCACAATTTATACATAACAGCAGTAACTTCACATCAGATTCAAAGTTCAACCATAATAGAATAATTTCCATTTAGAAACAGACCACAGCCATTGCCTAGACATCTATATTCAACCTGTTTGTAGAATCCCAGCTATCTTTTGACCATGTCCGCCCTTGTTAACCTGAAAGAGTGTGTGCGTGTGTCCACGAGTGTGTCTCTGTGTTATGGGGTTAATCACTTGATTTGACCTTCAGACCCAAACCCAGTTAAGTTGTTCACTTGGCTTCAAGGGCCATTTTCCCACACCTTCACATTAAAGCTGTGGCATCTTCAGATTAAGTTCAGAGGATTACAGTTGTTTTAGGGCTAATCAGCATGTGTCTTCGCTGACCTCTTTCAATCATTGATAATGCTCACGTGAGCTATAGGCACACCAAGACAAGCTTTTTTGCATTTGTTACACAGATTTTGGAGTGAAAACATGGAATAAAGTGATCAACAAAGCTGAGAGAACTATCGTTTTATTGGCAGCTGAAAGCCTAATTAAAAGTAGCCTCTAAAATTAACTCTTTCTCTTGCAGAATTTTTTTTAAAGTTGCCAGTCATCGGCGATATTTTTGATCATTTTCACATTTTCTTGGCCCCCAGAATATTTTGCTGTATGCATATCTGAACATGCAATATTGTCAAAAGAAATAGCAGAGCCTCTGCTTTTTATGAACACTTGAATGTTAACATGGTTCATTAAAAAAGCAACATATTGAACAAAAAGCTGAGAAGGATGTTTTGAATTATTTGATATGCTGTTTAAAGTTTTATAATCGCATTATTTTTATATGCATCTGCTTACATGTGCTGTCACTTGTTTTTGCTGCTTCTTCACTTGTGTTTTGATCTGGAGATTCTGTACTTATTCAGAAGATGTTAAATAGGCCCCCCTAACATAAAACTGTGAGAACACAGAAAGCCAAAGATTTTAGTTAATTTCGAGGGAGTGTTTTCTCACAAATTATGGAAAATTCCATCAGTGGCGGGGGGAAAAGTTAATAAACACTCAAGAACATGATGAATGAAGTCTGTAAAGGTTTGCGAGTGCAGATTCCGTTGGTTATATGTTATTTCAACTTTATACATTACAAAAAAATAAAATATTCCAGCTAGGAATCTGCAGCCAATTATGCATGACTCTTACGTTCTTTTTGATGTTCTGCAGGAAAAGCCCCTCACCAAGTCTCTACAAAGAGGAGAAGACCCACAGTTTGATCAGGTGAGATTAAAGTGCCCCTATTATGGGTAATGAAAGGTTCATATTTTGGTTTTGGGAGTCCCAACAACTGGTTGACATGCAGGCAAGGTCAAAAACACTTTTTTTACCTTACTTGCTCAATGACTCTCTCAAACGATTCGCTCAACGAATCATTTTTCCAAACCCCTCCTTTGTGTGACACTAATCTGCTGTGATTGTCTCATTTTCATTTCATCTCATCTGGAATGCCTGATAAAGCAGCGTTTGTGAGCGCAGTGCTACTTTGTGTACAGCGTTACCGGGGAAACCATTATTTTTACTGCTCCAAAAGCAACACCTAGTGGCAAAGAATGAATTTGCATTTTCATTTAGACCAACGCAAAAAGACCCAACAAGTGGGCAGGCAATATGCTAATGTTTCATGTTAACATCAACATGAAACAGCTTGGGATTAGTTTTAAAAACTACTTGTTTCAATGATTTAGAGTCAACTCTTTCTTTTGAGAGACAATAACTTTATACACGGTGCAGTTTCATATTTAAAACTTTGCAGGATGTTTTCATTCACTTAGATCTGTGTTACACACTGTACGAGGTAATTTTCAAAAATCCATAATAGGGGCACTTTAAATGACATTTTCCATATCCTTCCTGACATTTAAGACTTTTATCCTGCCAGATACACACTCACAATTAAACAATCAGGGCTGTTGATATATTTTTGTTTTCTTTCCACCAAAAATTGATAGCTCTAGAAATGATAAAGTAATGTTGAAAAATGATGTGCTCCCATACCATCCAAATTTCTTGCCCTCCTCTATTGGCAGATTTTTAGTCATAATCAGTCAGACTCTAAGAATAGCATTCCTATAGTTGGTGCAATGCTGTCCTGACTTTACCCCTCTGTACTGAATTCTTAAGCAGTCTGAACGTGTGTGTGCATGAACATCTCACTGTGATTGGGGGGGTTACCAGACCGTCTCTGCCCAGACACCCTTCCTTCCTCTATTTGGTTTAACTCAGTCTGTATTACCGCATCCACTCCCTGGAGCTCAATTCTGGCTGTTTTCTGATGACCCCAATTCCACCCATAATAGATCTTTAGATCTACACTTCAAATTTACAATGAAAATAGTAAACCATCCGGATACTTTTTGAATAATCATTTCAATATACTACGATTTATAGCACGCCAATTCTTATTTCAAATACTATAGGGTATAGATATTGTATACTATATATAATACAAATTGAGATTGAGCTTTACAGCCTAATACAGTACACATTCTTTTATATGGGCACATTCAAGCAATGTTGGCCATACCAACATTCATGTTACCCACTGTTTTTTAAATTAAGCGTTATGCATAACATGTACATTTTTTGCGTGCATAATTTACCCAGATAATTTCGTTTTTAAAATATGGATGCTGTGAAGATTCACATACTCATTTTTATAAAATAGATATACAGTATATACTGTACAGTAAGCCGTATGCTAATATTCCATTCCGTGCATATAGTTAATTCCCTTTGCATTTTGTGCTGTACAATTAGTGCTGTGACAGTTGATGAACAATTTCCTGAAGCTGCTTCCTATGTTTCCCCACAGCTGATCAGCACCATGAGCTCTCTTGCTGAGTATTGTCTTCCCTCCATCCTGCGGACGCTATTTGACTGGTATAAAAGACAGAACGGCTTGGAAGACGAGTCCCATGAGTACCGCCCACGTGCAAACACCAAGTCCAAAAAGTGAGTACACATCAAGATTTAAAGTTACACATTTTTTACTATTTTTAAAACTTTAAAATGGGCAAACTCTTTTTAGACAAAGTAAGACTCTTATGTAGGGTATGGTGAAATGTTTGGTCAGTTTGAGTATACTTGAGATAACTAGATAACTAGAGCAAACATTGTCAAGGATCTGCTCGTCAAGACTTTTACAAGTCTTTAAGTTAGTATAATCTGATTTGTGTGTTTATGTATGTGTGATCTAGTGTGAATGGAAGCGTGTGATTGATGCCTGTCGTCAGGAAGCCTTGCCATCATCTTATGAAATACAATCTCTACTGCTGTGCACTGCACTGCAGCATATCTGACATTAGGCCAGTAATAGCTAAAGGGATGTGATGATTGGCTGTTTTTCAATAGTTGCGCTAACAAGATTAGCATCGTCTGGTGGATCTTTTTCCTGTGGACATTTTTATGTAAGCCTAATTTCCTAATAATACAGGTTTTTTTAATAGGGTATTTTAAAAAAGTGGGTCACTTGAAACATTTTCTTAGCCTAAATTATTTGCTACTTATTACAGTTTTTTTTTAGTTGCTAACATCCTTTTGTCCAATCTGTAGTCACATTTTCAAAACTCTAAACACAATTAGCACAACATCCGTCTGTTGTGACCATACCATTAACACAATGTGTGTTGTTTTCACACAATATGCAGTCAATTACCATGTTTCTAAAATGCTTACATTTTCTTTTCATACAAACTAACCCCATACCAAAATCCTGGATCTTTCTTATCTTTTTTACAAATGAAGACCTAATGCTCCAAACCTTAAATATTGTATAAAGCTTCTACTTCTGCTACAACAGCAGCTCAAAAGTATTGAAAAATCTCTCTATATAAAATATTGTAACAACTAATAAGCATTTTTAAGTAACAGATCACTGGAATATTTAGAAAACAACTGATTTCAGTCTCAGTTGGAGGTGTTGAAGCTCTTTCTATTACATCAACAACAACATAAGTAAAAAAGACTTTTGAATTGGTTTTGTGGATACAGAACAACACAGAATTTGAAAAAAAAAAAATTAAGAAGAGGTAAGAGAAAGGAGTGAAAATGTGTGTTGACTGTTCATTTTTTATGTTTGTTTGTTTCTTGCTATTGTGAATTTATAGTATCTCACAATTCTGATAAAGTCTGAATTGCAAGATGTAAACTTGCAATTCCAATATAGAAGTCCGAATTGTGAGATAAAAAGATCACAAATATGGTTTATTTTTTTTATTCTGTCATGGAAACAAGCTTGCATAGTAACCAAAGGCCATGAATGTTGTATTTTTTGTTGATCTCTGGCATCAGCTACCATGGGGACCGTCCACATCCAACCCCCACCCACTTAAAAGCCATTTCAATCAAGATTCCAATTGAACTTTTACATAAGGGAGCCTATTTTTTCAATTGTGCATTCTATAAAGTAATGACTCATTCAATTTTAGATAGTATGTTGCCAAGAATGAACATATTCGACACTTAAAAATGTAAAATGGGTTTCAGTTGAAGGTTTACTGAAGGCTAAATTACAAAAAAAATATGGATTTGTATATTGTCTATTATATATGCAGGTAGAACTGAGACATGACAAGTAATGCAGTTTTTGTAATGCCATTAATTATTATCATTTTGACAGTCAATGCACTATGATGGACTGTATGTTTCTGTTGGATAGAAACTAGTGCTAATGTTTTTGACCGAATGACTAAATTTTTAATCAAGTTCGCTGTGTTTTGATGCGAGTTAGTATATGAAGAAAAAGGTATTCAGCAATTTGAAATGTAGAGTTTGTATTTATTTAACAAAATGTGGTTTTGGCCAGAAAATGTACTAATTGGCTAACTGTGTGATGTAGGTGTGTTGCTGTGTTAAGAGTTTAGAAAAAGTATTTTAAGTATTGGTAAACGCTTGTTAGCTATTGAAAAACTGTAGTGGTAAAGGCAAGGTAGAAATTCCTCAGCAGTGATATGCGATCTCATGTCCGCAGACCGTAATCAAATATCGCTATTGGCAGTTAGCTTTGGTTACATCAGTGCTTCAGAATCAAATACAGACCATAGAGGATTTCAGAAGCTCTCATGGCACAAATCCCGGAAGCATATTAATATGATTGACTTAAGCAAGCAGTGATTGTTTATCAAAATGTGATTTACTCAGTTTTTTGTTTCCTCTCTCTTTCAGTGACGAACAACAGAAAGATTATCTTGTGGAAAGGAGGGACTTAGCAATAGACTTCATGTTCTCATTGGTGCTTATTGAGATTTTAAAACAGGTATTTAATTTATTTCAATTTTGATTTAATCATTTACATTTTATTTGATTGTACTTATTAAATATAAAGTAATACATAAATATATTAATTAACGAGATGCATTATTTAATTATATTCTAATATTTTTCTGGCTTTCTTTGTAGATCCCTCTTCACCCTCTTCTGGACGGCCTCATTCAGGAAGTCATTAACCTGGCTTTCAAACACTTTAAGTACAAAGAGGGGTAACAATCCATTCAAGTTATTTCCTCCATCCACCACAATCCATAACTTTCCTGACTGTGTTTGCATGAGTAAATCTGCCTGATAAGCATTTTACATTATTTCAATTTTCCCTCAGTCAAGTGTACTCACTGTAAATGTAAGTGCTGTTAAGTCAGTAAAAATGATGGTCTTTCTCTGTCGTGCAGGTACCTTGGGCCCAACACAACCAACATGCACATAGTGGCTGATCTGTATGCAGAGGTTGTCGGTGTCGTGGCCCAGTCCAGGTAAATTATGAAGCAGCAAAATCAGAACATATTTAAAGTTTAATATACAGTTATGTGGAGTGAGATTTTGGACCAGTGAAACCATTTTCGTTTGATGTTGTGTAAAACCTGGATCCTGAAGTAAAACCATGTGCGTTTGCTTTAAAATTCCCACCCCACCTCGAAATGGATGGCTCCATGATTCCTCTTGAAGCCAGCGACCTGGTTTTAAGCTCAAAATGATGGCGGCATTCTTCTTCATGTGACAGAGTGTCTAGTGTTAGATGAAACACTAATGGGAGCCCATTACCCTGATAGACGGGACGTCTTGTCATGTTCACAGGGAGCTTTATCAGTGTCACACATACTTCATCAGTATGAGACCGCCAGTACTGAGAGTAATGGCCTCTTTCCATATTTAATAGTGTGAAAAATGTACTTGTGGCTGAACTAATAATAAGAAAGTCTTACAATTCTGGAGTCTACATGTGTTTGTTGAAGTCGAACGACTTATGTTGTTAGGTATGCATGGGTCTGTTCTTCTCCCCAGTGCAGTACATGATACATAGAATAATTCAGTCAAACAGTGTGAACAGTGCAAATACACATAGTTGCTTTATTTCTCTAAGTGGGGAAGTAGCCAGTTAGTTTGTAGCTCACCTAAAACAAACATTGAGTCTTGCAGAGAAAGATGCCTCCCTATTCCCCCTCCAGATGCCTTTCTAAATATAGGGCTGAAGATCTCTCCCTCTGTCAGAGTGAACTCACAAACACTCCCTAACATGTGTGTACAAGAAACATCCAAGTCCCGGCCAAACAGAATCTGCTGACTTTGGTGGAATCAATTTACATTTACATTTATGCATTTAGCAGACGCTTTTATCCAAAGCGACTTACTTTTGATTCAGGTTATACAGTTTTGTCAGTATGTGTGTTCCCTGGGAATTGAACCCACAACCTTTGCGCTGCTAATGCAATGCTCTACCACTGATCCACAGGATCACTTATTTAAAGTGTTATTTAAAGTGATTTAAACTCAGGCTTCCCATTGTAATTTGATTTAATTAATTTACTGATACGCCAAGTATTAATTTAGTTGCTGTTGATTGCAAATGTCATTCATGCTGAGATAAGTCCTTAAACGAAGACAATTAAAATAAAATTACAAAACAGAGTTGAAAAGTCAGTTTAGTGTTTGTTTTGAGTTTAGTAAATTGTGAATTGAGTTTTGGTCAATCTATCTAAAGTAGACGTGGGATCCTTTCAAGCAGGAAACATTTTCGTATGCAGTATTTTTAAATTGTGTACCCATGTAGACTGACATTTTTGCCCATGTGTCATTGTTTTTTGCTTCAGCATAAATTTGCATTTATTCATTCAGACTTACAAATGAGAAACATCATAAGCAATTTATCATAAGATATTTATGCAAATATAGATAAACAACCAACAGCTTGTGGTTAAGTCTCCACTGCAGAATGATGGGAATCAAACCAAAACTTTGCTGTTTTGCTATATTTTTATTAGTATATTTATTTAGCTGTATAATTGTGTATAAATATGAATACCATTCCCTTCCTCCCAGGTTTCCTGCAGTGAGGAAGAAGTTCATCTCAGAGTTGAAGGAGCTCAGGCAGAAAGAGCAGAGCCCGTATGTGGTCCAGAGCACCATCAGCCTCATTATGGGGGTCAAGTTCTTTCGTATTAAAATGTACCCAGTGGAAGATTTTGAAGCGTCTTTCCAGTTTATGCAGGTACACACAACAAATCAATTCTACAAATGTTCTATTTTAATCGACAAACAGTGTACACTGTGATAAATACAAATCTTTCTCTTGTACTCTTATATGTTTATAGGAGTGTGCTCAGTATTTCTTGGAGGTGAAAGATAAGGACATTAAACACTCTCTGGCTGGACTCTTCGTAGAGATACTCGTTCCTGTAGCCGCAGTAAGTACAGCCGTCTTTGCTGCAGTAAACACTGCCAAGCTAAGTATTTAAATGTATTTTTATTTATGCACTAAATTAGAATTTGTTTGAGTAAGAAAAAGTTAACAGAATTTTGATTTCAATTTTAATGAGTTTCCTTTTCAAACTGTAATTCATACTCAACATGATATTTCTCTTCAGACGGTAAAGAATGAAGTGAATGTGCCCTGTTTGAGGAACTTTGTGGAAACCCTCTACGATACAACGTTAGACCTGTCATCCAGGAAGAAACACTCTCTGGCAAGTCTGGCTATCTTTTCCGTAGTAGATTGAGATGTATCTGTAATTGGCTCATAGCTGACATGTTTTTGCTGTCTGTGATGTATCCAATTGTTCACCTCTAAAAGAAAGTCCCAATTTTCAAAACTTAGCATAAGAACTGTTGATTTTATACATGGCTAACCTGTGGGACACAATAGCTGTGTGATGTCATTATTGTTAAATGACATTGTTTCAGTTTATTTGTTTGCCGCTAAATATTTTGCAGTCCAGCTTAAAGATAACAACTCAAGTGGAAAATTATGACAGGAAAGTACTTTCTAAAATATGTTTGAGAGCAGTGCTTCTTAAAGTGTATGTCCCAACCCCAAAACACCCATATACACTTATATAAATAATGTGAAATATTAGAATAATTTACATTAAAGAAATTACTAAGAGTAAATGTGCTATCAGATATTTTCTTGGTAAATATTTTTATGAAAACATAGCAACATGGCTGCTGCAATTATTTTTACATTATTAAATTCATACCTGCTTTAAGCGGTCTAAGAATAAATACAAATCTTTGTTTTCAAATCAAAATCACTTTTTGATTATAGCTTCGACTTGTTTGAACTATAATATTATTGATTGGAATTGTGGTTACCATGATTAATAATGATTTCAGTAGGAATTTGTGTGTGTCTGAATTTGCTACAGATATAAAGAGGTGTAGGAGAGAGAGGGTTTGAATACTCTTTGTTCTAGAGTGATTCACTGACTTTGATCAGTCATCGAATTATATAATTCTTGTTAAGGACATAATATAATCATTGATCTGTTTTTGTCCTTCTCAGGCTCTGTATCCATTGGTAACGTGTCTGCTGTGTGTGAGCCAGAAGCAAATCTTTCTAAACAGATGGCACGTCTTCCTCAATAACTGCTTGTCCAACCTGAAAGTGAGTCTTTGTGATCCACAAAGCTTGTTTGATACAGTAGACCTAAGATGATGTCAGATTACAGATGAGCATATTGCAACAGATCACATGAAATGAATGCAGTTTTGTTGTGCAAGGCAGTTGTGTAAGCATCATGTGAGTGCATGTTCTTTTAATCACTGGAGACCATCAGTCAAGTGCACAGATATTTAAAGTGGCAGCAGTTAGAAGCAAATAGCTGTTAAAAATGTGTGAAATGCAGAGGAAGGGCAGCAAATTGCAGGAATGTTATGCTTGCTTGAAGGGGAGGCAGGTAGAGTCCTTTATCATTAGCTTTCTCATTGTATGTTCTGTGCTCAGCAATTCAGTCTTTATACCTGTGTGGGGGTGTGAGAGAAGCAGAGTGAAAGAATGAATGAAATGAGTCGGGGCACGAAAAAGGAAGTGCAAAATAACTATGAGCTGCAGCACTAAGAGACCTTCTGGCAATAATGTTTAACAATATGCTGAATCTTTCTTTCAAGCTTTTAGCTCTTAATCGGATTTCTGTTGTCTCTCAGTGTCTTTTAGGCAGTTGTCATGTTGTATTTGCAGCAGTGTGCTGTAGTTATGTGTTATGTAATGAAGGTTTTGACCTGTAGCAAAAAGATCCTGTTTGCTTCAGTGCCCACGTTTGGTCAAAGTCCAAGGAAATTTAACACCAAAGCCAAGAAACACAAAACGTGACAGAATAGACAGTTTAAAAGAATAAAAATGTTGGTAAAAATAATTTTAATCAGTTTATTTGCCTTGCCAGGAAAATATATAAACATCCTTACAATAAGATACATTTATTGATATACCTATAATATATTAAGCAATACAATTAAATGTGTTAAATATATATATTACGAATCCATTTATTATAATTTATATAAATATTTATTTCTTATATAATTTTTCTTTCTTTCTTTAAGCTGATCTGTTGTTAGAAGTTTTTTATTGTTGAACTAATGCAAATTATGGAATTAGTAGAAATTATACAGAAGTTTAAAAAGTGCACATATTTGGTGATCATAATGTATTAAATGCATCACAGGAATGTAACTGGAAATTACAGCGAAGTGCTCTTCTTTCAGAACAAAGACCATAAAATGGCCCGGGTGGCTCTTGAATCTCTCTATCGGCTGCTGTGGGTCTACATGATCCGAATCAAATGTGAAAGCAACACTGCAACACAAAGGTAGCGTACTGAAAATCAGAAACATACAAGCCACAATTTAAGATACACTATATTGCCAAAAGTATTGGGTCACCCCTTGTAATGAAAGTTCATCACCAAACACCATACACTTCAAAACTGTTGCAACAGAGGTGGAAATACTATTTTTAAGTACATTAATTATGTTTCCATATTTGTTGCCACAGTTTGGAAGTGCCTTATTCTCTTCTAAAGAAGGGGGTGTCCCAGTACTTTTGTCCATATAATGAATGTACAAGTCATTGGTGTTTGGTGATGAATTTTTGGCTCAAGGTCTGCATTTAAAGTCACACCAGAGGTGTTCAGCTGGGATTAGGACTTGTCTTTCTGCAGACCAGTCAAGTTCTTCCACACTGACTGAATCATCATTTCTCTTTGATCCTTGTCTTATACACAGAGACACTGTCTTATTAGAATAGAAAAGGGTCCTGTTCAAACTGTTGCTATAAAATTAGAAGCACACAATTCCCTAGAAAACCATTATATGCTTAAATATTAAGATTTGTACTCATGGAAATTACTAAAGTAGTCAAACCTTTCATTGAAAGGGGGTGACCCAATACTTTTGGCAATATAGTGTATATATTTCTAATATAAGACATAATGGATATTTCAAATGCATTACACTGACAATGATGATGAAGAGTAAGATTTGATGATGTTGATTTTGATGATTGACATCTGACATTTTTATCTTGTTATCCACTCCAGCCGCCTCACCTCAATCATATCAATGCTGTTCCCTAAGGGTTCACGGAGCGTCGTTCCTAGAGACATGCCGCTCAACATCTTTGTCAAGATAATTCAGTTCATTGCCCAGGTTTGGCACCCACACACTTTTGTACACCTGACAAGAATCTAAGAAAATATTAGCTACACATCTATGTTTTTGTGTCATGACTTTATCATATAACACACAATAATATAATCTTTGTTTCTCTCCTTTCTACAGGAAAGGCTGGATTTTGCAATGAAAGAAATAATATGTGATCTGCTGAGTGTTGGGAAATCAGCCAAAGCTTTCAGTTTAAATCCAGAGGTAATGTTTATTCTCAAACACCTCCCTCAAATGTTTGCTTCAAATGTTCTAATGTTTTTACATAAAGCTTAATTATAAATTCTACCTAAAATGTTCAAAAACAGAATTGTAGAACTAAAATAGTATGTGATTTGCTGAGTTTTGTAAAATTTCTGTATAGCAAAGTAAACTCATACAAATGCATTCATCCCAGTAGACTGAGTTGAGATCTTGTCATGAGAAAATGCACATTTGTAATATTTTCTGATATTTGTGTGGTGTATGTCCAGAGAATGAACATTGCTCTGAGAGCATTCCTCGTCATAGCCGATAACCTGCAACAGAAAGATGGTGAACCACCCATGCCGAACACAGGGGCCACTTTGCCTTCTGGGAACACTCTGAAGAAGAAAAAAACCTACCTCAGCAAAACTCTAACTGAGGAGGAAGCTAAACTTATAGGTCAGGCCACTTATATTGCAAACACCTGCTTGTGTGTGCTTGGGTTTGTTGTGCATCTTACAGTTTTTTACAGTCTGGATTGTTTATGCCGTTCCCTGCAGGTATGGCACTGTATTACTCCCAGGTCAGGAAGGCCATTGATAACATCCTGAGGCACTTGGATAAAGAGGTGGGCCGCTGCATGATGCTCACCAATGCCCAGATGCTTAACAAGGAACCTGAGGACATGATCACGTAAGCAGCTGTTTCTGGTCTGTCTCCACCTATTATTTACCTTTGTGTAACATGAGTGGAGAAAGTTCACAACCAGACAACATACTGTATGAGTCACATCCAGCCCACACACCCCGTTTAGACAGTTTGACATTCTCTTTTTTTCCTGTTTCCTTTTTTTTCTCTCTCATTGTTTACTTTTGCATAACTCATCCCGTCTCTCTGGGGTCAGGGGTGAGAGAAAACCGAAGATTGACTTGTTCCGGACGTGTGTTGCGGCCATTCCCCGTATTCTGCCAGATGGCCTGTCCAAAATTGAGCTCATCGATCTCTTGGCCAGGTGAGGTTCACCACGCACCCTTTGACTAAACAATGCACATGTAATAAAAAGCTATAATCGTCACTGATTGTTTTTCTTTTTGCATTTTGCAGGCTGACGGTCCACATGGATGATGAACTCAGACTCATTGCCCAGAATTCCCTGCAGAGTCTGCTGCTAGACTTCTCCGAATGGCGAGAAGACGTGCTGTTCGGGTACACTAACTTCCTGCTGCGTGAAGTGCAGGACACACAGCAGGGCTTGCAGGACTCGTCTATTAAACTGCTGCTGCATTTCCTGACGCAGTGGAGGCTGACGATACAGGCGCCTGGAAAACGCTCAGCGGAGGTATCAGAATTATGTGCCATTTGACGTTTTGCATGAAAATGTTCTCTTTGCTGGCTGTGCTTACTTAGCCAATGTAAACAGTTCTTTGGAGTTGTGGGCATTATCGTCTGTATGTGTATATATTTGTTGACCTCAGGTGGGAACTCACAGCAGCGGGAGCTCCAGACTGCCGCCCGAGCGCAGTCCTCACTCCACGGTGCTGCACGCTGTGGAGGGTCTGGCCCTGCTGCTGCTGTGCTCCTGCCAGACCAGCACCCGCAAACTGGCTGTGTCCGTCCTCCGAGAGATACGCTGTCTGTTTACAGCCATTGGACAAGCCGAGGTAAGATAATCTGCTGGAACTTTAGCAGTTTAGGCTGGAAAATCAAAACACAAAATCAAGTAATTGAACCAAACAACAAATTAAAGCAGAATTACACAGAAAAATGCAGAATAAAATATTATAGAAAAAGACAGAATATAATAAAAACAAATTAGAATAAAAAATACTTTTGTAGAAAAGGCTAATATAGTAAAGAAATAAAGATAGAAAAATAGAAAAAAGACACAACAGAATAAAAGCGAAAGGGACTACAAATACTAAGTAGTACAATAGAAAAAAGATAGGATAGAATAGAAAAATAACAGAATACAACTAAATAGAAAAGACCATTGACAAACAGAAATAGAACAAATAAAACCGAACAGAAAAAAAATTGCATAGAAGAATAAGACAAACAGAATAGATTCGGTCAGATTAGAAATATTGTAAATAAATAAAAAAGTACATAGAATTTAAAAAACAGAAAAGATATAATCTGATAAAATAGAAAACGAAAACTGGAAAAAAGAGCATAGAATAGAAAAAAGACTATAGAATAGAATACCCATGGAAAAGAAAATGACAATAGAATAGAGAAATGCAATAGAGTAGAAATGAACAGAAATATAACAAGTAATATAGAACAGAAAAAATATTTAATATAAAAACAATAGTTTGAATGGGAAAAGAGAATTCAATAGAATATAAAATAAATTATTTTTATAGTTAAAATTCTTTAAAACATACAGATAATAACCAAACATTAGGTTGGCACTAAAGCTTATTGACAATATATTGAATCGCATTTGATGTCATGTGACCAGTTTAAATCATCCTAAATATGCATACACATGCAGTGGATTGATTTTAGATATAATACTAATCAGCACTAGACCTGTTAGTGTAGCATAAACATTATTCAACAAGAGCCTCATAACTGTCATTTGATTCTGCTCTCAGGATGATGAAAAATCTATGATCGAGGTTATGGACCAACTGGCCCCCAGCGTGCTGGAGAGTTTCGTCCATGTGGCCGTCTCTGACTCTGTAAGCATTTCCCATTAGCCCAGCGGATGTGGTTCTGTATGTATATCCATATGTTTATGTGTTGTTCTCATTATTGACCTCTACTTGCATAAAACTGATTTGTGCCACAAGGATTTAATAGAACGTGGTCAACAAATGTTTCTGTCTGTAGAGTCATAATACTCATGCATGCTTGTTCAAGTTCAGCTATTCAAATCTGTGTTCTGTGAAGGCCACCCTGCCCATGAGTCATCACGTGGACCTGCAGTGGCTGGTGGAGTGGAACGCACGCCTGGTAAACAGCCACTATGATGTAAAGAGCCCGTCTCACGTGTGGATCTTCGCTCAGTCTGTGAAGGACCCCTGGGTACTCTGCCTCTATAGCTTCCTTAGGCCGGATCACCTCCCTAAGCACTGCTCCACGGCGCTCAGCTACGCCTGGCCCTACGCATTCACACGTCTACAGCTGCTTATGCCACTTGTTGACCCAAAGTGAGTATTTACATTATCTTTACTATTAAAACTTGCCGTTTAGATGATTTTTAGCACGAGGACTTAAAAAAAGTGAGTTTAAAGAATAGACGGTAGAAATGATTTTTGAGCCCCTTTCTCTGCATCCCCCCCTCTCTCACAGCAGTCCCATTTACGCCAAAAAGACCAGCACGCCTGGTCCAGCCGATGGCTATGTGACGCTGTGGAGGAATTACTTGATATTGTGCCTCGGTGTTGCCAAACCCAGTATCATGAGTCCAGGTCACCTGAGAGCCTCTACACCTGAAATCATGGCTACCACACCTGATGGCAGTGTCACATATGACAACAAGGTAGAGTTAACCCGTAGCAGTCAAGATTCTGAAAATTAAAGAACTGTGATGTCATGAGAACATGTATGTGTTTATGATCAGGTGATAGGCACACCATCAGTGGCGTGGCTCCTGAAACAGCTGGTTCCTCTCATGAGATCGGAGAGTTTAGAGATCACAGAGTCTCTTGTCCTCGGCTTTGGACGAACAAATTCCCTTGTGTTCAGGTAATGTTTTTAATAAAGAAGCTTCTTTCTCAACCAAGTGTGCTATTTAGAATATTTGCTTTCAAAACCAGATTTTCATAGGGTTATTTCTTCAACCAGGGCAGTTTTACATCAACTATATCAAAGAACTCAGGAAACTGCTCTGGTCTTTTGCCACACACAGTGAAAAAGCTATGACAAATATGTGTTTGAGAACAGCAAATGAAAAGAGCAGCAAGTAATGTGTGTCAAACAAAATAGCAGAGATGACAGTCATTCCCTTCTGACGTGTGCCGTTACAGATTCCACAAGACTCTACTAGTAGTTAATTGAAGCAAAGGCAGTGTTGTTATTTTTAACTAAATCTAAATCTATTAAAAATGCAGGTGAAATAAAATATAAATATTAGATGAAAAGCTATTAGAATCATAGAATAATAATAATAACAATATTCAAACTATTAGAATGTTAGAATTCAATGAAATAAGAAATGTTGCCTTGTCAACTACCTAAAAATCTCATAAACTACTAAAATGACTAAAACCGGAAAAATGAAAGCTAAAATTAATATTGTAAACAAAATAAAAACTAATTTACTAAAACTTAAATTAAAATGACAGAAAGTATAAAAATAAAAGCTCATTCAAAATATTAATAAATACTATAGTATTGTATAAAAATACTAGAATAACACTGAGCACAAACTATTTAATGTAACTTAAATATTTTTCAACCCTAGACATATCGATTTAAATTGTGACAAATTTGTCAGAATTTATAGCAGCACACTGTATAATAAAGCCATATTCACATCAGGCTTTGGAGTCAAAAACATATTTATGGAAATATTTATGTTGCTTTCATTCTGCGGATTTCTCATGACACATGTGTGTTTGATTAGGGAGCTGGTGGAAGAACTCCATCCTCTAATGAAAGAAGCTCTGGAGAGAAGACCTGAGGTAAGAGCTCTGTCCTGATGCAGCTCTTTGGAAACTTTTGAAACCCCAAAAACAACTTAGCCATCCATAATGCAGTGTCAGTGCTCATGCACATTTTTAGATGTAAATCGACTCTCTTTGTTATTCTTTCTTTCTGTCTCTGTAGAATAAGAAGCGGAGAGAGCGGAGAGATCTGCTCCGGCTGCAGCTGCTGCGTATCTTTGAGCTTCTTGCTGACTCAGGAGTCATCAGTGACAGGTGAACTTGTCCACTCTCCCCACCAGGCCAGATTTGTGGGCTTAAGTAGTCAAATCCTGGGTTCACCTTTCTAAACTTTCACAACAAAGCAGGTCTTTGACAAAGGGAAAGTCTTGTAAAAATTCCTTGTGCATCTGTTTTACTCTGTTTTTTTCTTCTCTGCAGTACCAATGGAGCGTTGGAACGAGATTCCCTGGCTCTAGGAGCCCTTTTCCTTGAGTATGTTGATCTGACCCGGATGCTCTTAGAAGCAGAGAATGACAAAGAGCTGGACATTTTGAAAGATATTAGAGCTCATTTCAGTGGAATGGTGGCAAACCTCATCCAGTGTGTTCCAGGTAAGACATGGAGCCATTATTTTGAATATCTCTTATCTCTTTTAGGATTTAAAAATTAGCATTAGCATCTCAAAATATCTTTCCCAGTTTACAATAAATACTGGGAATACTCCCAAATGTACTCCATAATACCAAAGACCATAATGAGATTGGTTCAGATATTTTAGCTGATATAATAGAGCCATTGATACATGGGTCTTGGCGTCTAAGGTTATCCAAACATGCCGCCTTTTCAACAGCTCAATATGCTCTAACACTGAATGAGTCACTTATTAAAGGCCCAGGAGCAGAGCTATGAATAGAACTGTTCTGGCTCTGATTAATACGTGCTGACTGACCAAGAAAACCCTCAGACCAGCAAAGCACAACATCCCCTCTGACACACAAGCAGCCTACATAAGCCCACCAGAAGCCCTGCGTCACAGCTAGCTCTCAAATCAAAAGATGGTTGTGAGGTAGGGCTGTTTAGTGTGGTAACATACTTGGTATTTTTTGTGAATAAATATGACAAACTCAAAAGTGACAGTAAAGACATTTGTAATGTAAACAAAAGAGCGAAAATGCTCTTTTGAACTTTCTATTCATCAATGAAAGAAAAAGTATCACAGTTTTCACAAAAGTGTTACATATATATTACAATTATTTAAAATAAATTGAGTACCAAATCAGCATATTAAGATGATTTCTGAAGGATTATGTGACATAAATAAAACTTTTAATATATTAAAAATATTTTAAATTGTAATAATATTTCACAATTTTCATTAAATGAATGTAGATCTGGTTAGCATGAGAAACTTCTTTTAAAAGCATTACTATTCTTACCAACCCAAACTTTTAAATGTAGTGTACTTACCCTTGAATAATACCAGTTCATTTTAGATTTTAAGTTGCCTGACCAAACATGTTTTACACTGTACCTTGCTGAGAGATTTAAAATCCTCAAGTCTCATTGGTGTTTTTCTCTTTAGTCCACAACAGGCGGTTCTTGTTCCCCCAGCAGAGCTTGAGGCATCACCTCTTCATTCTCTTCAGCCAGTGGGCTGGACCCTTCAGTGTCATGTTCACACCTCTGGACCGCTATAGTGATCGCAACCACCAGATCACACGCTACCAGTACTGCGCTTTGAAGGTAAACCTAGATAAAAATATCTGCTCATTGACTTCTTAGTGAATAACCGTAAAGACATTTTATCAAACAAGACTTTATTCCCTAGTGCTTGGCATATCTCGTAATTTAAGAAGGAAGTTTCGAATTTGTTCAGTGCCATTTATCTCTTTGGCTCAAGTGAGTTGAAGGAAGAAAAGATACAGTCATTTTAGCAGTACTAAATCAAGTGGAAAACGTCTGAAATCCAATCTGGAAAGTACCTGTATGCTCAATTAACAACTGGCGGGAGCGGAAAATTCCCCAAGCTCTTTGTCCAAAAAAGCATGCACTTGGCAGGTACCAGATGCTTTGACCTTTTTTTTAGTAGAAGGCGTGAAAAGCCTATTCCGTGTGTCACAATGGATCAGGGCTGTTAGACAGAAGTACCTTGTGTGTTAAGTTTAAAAACAGTGTGTAATTTCAGTCTCATGATGACGATTTATTTTAAAATCTTATTCCTGTCGGAACTGTGAGGTTCCATTGAGCTCTGTTATGAGATTTTCTTTGATGTGAATCTTTGTTTCTGTGTGTACATGGTTTGTTGTCAGGCTATGTCAGCGGTATTATGCTGTGGCCCTGTGTTCGATAACGTGGGCCTTTCTACAGACGGATACCTGTACAAGTGGCTGGATAATATCTTAGCCTGTCATGATCTCCGGGTAAGCGTTCACTCACTCTTTTTATTGTTGAAACGGTTTCTGTCGCTGTAGTTTTTGTTTTTACCTGTTGATGCTGAACAGGCTTCCTGTTTAAATTTTATAGCTGCTTTTTATCAGGTCTAATACCTGTCATTAAAACTTAACCAACACGCCTGTCAGGACTGGCCTGTGAACACATTTTGTTTTATTTGCTTTTTTTGCTTTATTGACTTTATTGATTTTGTGTTGTCATTTTATGAGTTTTGAGTTTTAACTAGCACATTGGAATAACTTTAATTCTGCTTCGATTATGGGAAAAGCACACCTTTAAACACTCACGTTTATAATCACTGCCCTGGGCTGCAGGTGCATCGGCTGGGCTGTGAGGTTGTTATCTTGCTCCTGGAACTGAACCCAGATCAGGTGAATCTTTTTAACTGGGCTGTGGATCGCTGCTTCACTGGATCATATCAGCTCGCTTCAGGGTGCTTCAAAGCTATTGCTACTGTGTGCGGTAGCAGGTAAATAGAGCCTTTGCTTTTGCCATGGTCACTTTTAATGACATTTTCAGGAAGCAGATCATATTTTTTTTTAAATCGATGTTTCGTTCGTACTTTTCAGGAATTATCCGTGTGACATTGTGACCCTCTTGAATCTGGTGTTGTTTAAGTCATCTGACACAAGCAGAGAGATTTACGAGATATCCATGCAGCTCATGCAGGTACCTGATGCTTTTTTCGATTAGTTGTTCAGATTTTCACTTGCCTTTCTTGTTTTTTTGTGTTGCTGAAAGATTTATTTATTTATTTATGTATGTTTTTATATAAATGTCAGAAAGTAATGTTTATACATGTTTTCCCTCCAAAAATGAATAATTAAATACATTACTAGCTCCAAAATATTTTTTCCTATTTTTTTTCTGTCATTCAGGTTCTGGAGTCCAAGTTGTCCGTTTACTCAAAGAGGATTGTGGGGCAGAAATCGGGAAGTATTCTGTATGGTACACATGGTCCTTTACCGCCACTATACAGCGTCTCTCTCTTCCAGCTCTCAAATCAGCTGGCCTGCATGTATCCTGAACTCACCCTGCCACTCTTCTCAGGTAGGGTGTGCATGTCTGTGTCTGTGACACACTTACTCATGCTTTACAAGGAATAGCTCTTAGCCACATGTTTGGATACGTCACCAAACTGTTGCTCCACCAAAAGCAAATAAACACCTACATGCAAAAGAATGTGCCTGGTCGAGTGCACTCTGTTATTGTTCTGCAGCTTAACTTTTGACCTTGCACTAAACCTGCCCACTCATTTTTTTTTTTCGCAATCATTTCACACATGCAGAGGTCAGCCAGAGGTTCCCCTCCACTCATCCTAACGGCAGACAGATCATGCTGACCTACCTGTTGCCGTGGCTGAACAACATAGAGCTGGTTGATACAGGACTGCTTCCCCCGACCTCCAGCCCGTGCACTCCAGAGGAAGAGGCTTGTGAGCAGTCTGACAACCTGGGAATCACCCACAGGCTCAAAGGCAACGGTTGGGGCTCTCTGCAGGCCACCTCACTGGTCCTAAACAACCTCATGTTCATGACAGCAAAGGTTAGAGGCACTACAATTGTGTAAATAACCAGTTGTGGTAGTGACTCAACCCATCCAAATGAAAAAGGCTCAAATTACTGTAGATATCTTTAATATCTCCGTAGAATCCACCACACTGTAAAGAGCATAAGGAAGAGAGGAACAATTGTGATTAGTTCTGACGTTTATGCAAGAATTATCGCCTAACATTAAACAATGCTAAAAAACAGTGCAATGAAAGTGTTGAAAAAGGTCTCTTTCAATATTTTACAATCAACTAAAATGTAATTTTTGTTGGTTTTCCATCAGTATGGAGATGAAGTCCCAGGTCCTGAGATGGAGAATGCCTGGAATGCTCTTGTGGCCAATGACAAGTGGAGTAATAACCTGAGAATAACACTGCAGTTCCTCATAAGCTTGTGTGGAGTCAGCAGTGACACTACACTGCTGCCTTACGTAAGGAAAACACACATATGGACACTCTTTTAATTTTTTTAGATCTTTATAATGGACTAAATTTGTTTCAAACTGTTTTTAGATTAAGAAAGTTGTGATATTTCTGTGTCGGAACAACACAATTCAGACCATGGAGGAGCTTCTCTTTGAGCTTCAGCAAACAGACCCCATAAACCCAGTGGTCCTACATTGTGACAACCCACCGTTTTACCGCTTTGTTGCCAGCAACAAGACCTCTGTTGTGGCCTCAGGTGAGGCACATTGCCCTGGGGGGGTTTAGCAGCTTTTTTATTTTCAATGCCGTGTCAGAAGAAATGTATTTCTTAATAAATGTAAGTTTTTTCAGAAGAGAATATCTATAATCTGTAAATTGTTCTAAGCAGTATTCAAATAATACATAATTCAGTTTTCAAATGAACATATAGGCACTTATAAATGTAGTACTAGCTCAATTGAGCAGTGACAGTTCTATGACTTTGGTCCATCCCATTGCAGAACCCTGGGTTGTGCTGTATTGAATGCTTTGAATTTTATAACCCGATGTATGGTTCTGACCTAATAATGGTTAAATATTCAGTTTTTTTGTTTGTTTGCAAAGGCACAACATCTAGCAGCAATACGGTAGTGGCTGGGCAAGAAAACTTCCAGGAGACAGATGAGGCAAAGATGAAGAATGAAGAGAGGTACATCTTTCTTCATGTAACTTTGATTTCCTTAAAAAAATGAAGAACCTGAAATTTGTTTTTTTTAATAAGCTAAATTCTACACCATACATGGGCTGTACGTTCTCATCCATCATATATATACTGTCTAGGTTGGCAGCTACTAAACAGCCAATTAATACATGTTAAGTCAATATGCATGTGCATTCTATGTTCCCTAACATATATTTTGTGCACACATTTTCTTAGGTTGAGCAATGTAGCCCGGGCTCATAACCGCCTGGAATCACGCTACAGCAACAGCTCAGGAGGTTCTTACGATGAGGAGAAGAGTAAGTTCTTCATTCTTCTATGGATGTAGATATGGACAACTTTACGGTTCACAGAGCCGGGTGTGCAACTCCAGACTTTATAGCATACAGTCAGTAATACCCCAGATTAAAAGAACAGAGCAACAGGTGGTTCACAGCTGACAATCCACACACTGACACATATGATTTAGGATACATTTAAATGTATTGTTTTACAGCTTTACATTTCTAACAACTGACAACTGTACATGTGACTCACCATTTGGTGCTTATTGTATATACCAATAATACATGCTCACTAGAGCATTTCATCTCCGTTTAAAGGAATTCGGTACTGGAATTAAGGTCACGACGCATGCCTTTTTCTGTGTATTCTCTCATGCTTGTGCATGTTAACTTGTTGTGCATGTGTATTTGTGAGTTTTGGGTGTGGGAGCTGCCAGCTTTTGTCCTGCCTACATATCTGTCATAATAGCTGATGGACGAGTGGCAAGATGGCAGCTCTAACAAAGATGAATGATAAGTTAATTGCATGATGCACTCTGAATCGACTCATCACACCAGATGGTTATATGAAGTGACAGACTGAAATGAATAACAATTTATAAAAATGTATTCATTTATTCTTGGTTTTTAATGCATTAATCATTTTTTATTGTTTATTTAGAATGATTAATTTAGTAGATTAATATAAAGATAAAATAACATATAATACTTTATTATAGTAGACATTTCAAGAAAATGTTTAGAGGTATTTCCTGATTTATTTTGGTTATAGAAACTCAGATTCAGATGATTCGTCTGATTTGATGTTAAATTGTATGTAACACTACAGACACATTTCAGAATGCTTCTAATTATAGTCAGTCACAGAATTCTGTGTATTTTTTACCATCGTGTCCTACATAACCGTGCCCGTTTCACATCTCTTGTATCCCTCTGGTCTATTTCTACTTTCTGAAGTTAATATTTAGTGGCAATTTATTCAATTATGATATTTGGTATGGTATTTTGGTTACCCTGTTCACATTGGTGTCCTGATAACTGTTTTACTTTAATGCCCAGCTGAGCTTTGACTCTTATTGTGTGTGTTAACAGATGACCCTCTGCCTCCGTATGCTGCCTGGTTGATCAGTGTATTAGAGAGTAACCGACCTCAGCCTCTTCCCATGCCTGTGAACGGAGGCTGTTGGGCCCCGCTAGTGGACTATTTACCCGAGACCATCACACCACGGGGACCTCTTCACAGGTACCACCCGACCCTTCCTTCTGCTTTTGACTTCCTTTGCATTTTAATGAAGTCAGACTGAATGAGAACAAAGATTTATGAAAGGTCTTAAATGTCCAACCTTCATACTCTCAAAATATTTACACAGACATTCATGGATTTACACCATAAACTCATCCTTACAGAGTTGCTTTTGTTCATGTGCAGCGAATAGATTTTATTAAGGCAATCCCATAAAACCCACTTGTATTAGTTTGCTCTAGCTTTTTACAGCAGTTGCCCACAACTCTGTTTTGTCTACAAGAAAGGAACTGTTGTTTCGTTACATGACAAAAGTTCTTACCAGCGTCCTTCTGACGTTCAATGATTTTTAAGGAGGGAGGTACAGACGGTCAGACATGCATCAAAGGGTGGTGCAAGAACATATTTGGGATTTTTATAAACTATGTGAAGTTAATCAGATCTGTGCAGACTCACACTTACACCCAAACAGTCAGATATACTTCAAAACACATAAGTTATTAAAAATATGAGCAGAATTGCATAACAGGAATACCTGCTACAAATAAACTCGCCTATTTGTTGTTTTTTGTCTGGATATGCGCAAGGCAAATGAAGAGCCATCTGTCTGTATCAGTCTGTAATTTAATGGATCTTGAATTGAATTAGGTGATTCACAGTCACAGCTGGGCTGTATGCCTTCATTTTAGACCTTTTTGCCATTTTGATAGATAAAATAGCAAAGAGAGGATGGAAAATAATGGACAGAAGAGATGCAAGCCAGATTCAAAATTGCATCATCCACATGAGCACTAGGCCACAGTTCCGTATCGTATTATATATGTACATCTTTCAGTGGATGCTACAACCAATCAGGCTAAGTATGTAACACTATTCTTGTTTCATGTGTAACAGGTGTAACATAGCTGTGATCTTCATGACGGAGATGGTGGTGGACCACAGCATCAGAGAAGACTGGGCACTACACCTGCCACTGCTTCTTCATGCTCTCTTCCTAGGTAAGCACTCTTTTATTTTCTCTTTCTCACCCCATCTTTATATCTAACTTTTTTTTCAGTGTTATTAAAATGTGGAGAAGCCCCTGATATAGACTGTACATTTTTTTAGCTAAAAGATATGTCGGAGTTTATGTTTGGATGTCTCTCTGTGAGAACGCACTCACATCTTTGGTTTGGTCTACAGTATATAGTGCCCGCATTCTCCACCATAATTCACCCCAGTAGTCTGTCTGAATAACACAGCACAACAATGCCAGAAATGTCAAAAATGTCTGTGATGGAAAACGAGGAGAAGGATAGAAAGAGGGGGCTGGCAAAATGCTATCAACCCATGGCTTATCGCTCTCAGACTCTTGATGTCGTCAGCACCACCAGCCCACAATATGTTTCTCTTTATATCTTTTGACTAGAGGCGCACCTGTGATATTTAGTTTTTCAGCCAAAAATATAGAGCACAACAGTGACTGTTCACTTTTTCAATGCTCTTTGTAAGCTCAGTAATGGATCACAACACTACAAACTTTGATTTGAAGTGAAAAAATATTTGAAACTTGTATTTAATAAATAATATGAAAACAACATTAAACATTAATGTATTGTATTCAGACATTTATAGATGCATTGTGGGAGAGGACAGTTGCTTTGTTATGATTATTTGATTCCTATGGGAATGACAAAGCCATCAGTGGAATTCTCTGTAGGGCTGTGCTTAGTGTAGTTCCTGATCAGGAATTTAGCCTTCGCAGAAAGTTTGTTTGAAAGGCGAGCTGACCAATCGTAATGAAGAATCTACCATTTTTGTCTGACAAACAAAGCAGTCAGGAGAGCATATCGATGTTGTGAACTTGAAAAATGGTGTATTGATGTGTTTGCGCGGTTGAAACGATGCCTTCTGATGTTCATTCATGTTTATTTCATGCTATAACTAGTAAAGAGGAAGAGATGATCGGTTCATGTGCCGCTTGAACTGAGGCGCTACAGAGATCTGTTACGACACATTAAATAGCCACAAAATGGTATATATATATATATATATATATTTAAATTTCTTAAAAAATAACACAATTTGAAAGCTGAGACATTCCCAGCAGGCACAGGACATCAAAATAACATCAGGTTAACGTTGGACATGATGTCGGACAGATGTTGCATTTTGGTTGAGAATAAAAACCAGGTTAACATCAGTATTTGATGCCAACTTGACATTTATTTAATGTTAGATTTTGGTTACACAACATAAAAACAACAAATATCAATGTCTGACGTCGGTATTGGACATCAAATTAACATTTACAATTAGACGTTGAATTTATATAGAATTTTGGTCACCCGACATCGCAACCGAAGTTTAACCAAATATCAACATCTTATGACGTTGTGTGCCTGCTGTAAATTTGTTCATACCAGAGTAATCTGCTCTTGTCAGTTTCCTCTTTGCTCCTTGATGTTTTTATCACTGCGTGAGAACATGATCTGTTGTGTGAGAGCAGCATGGCTTGTCGGATGTAGTAACCGTAACTAAGGGGAGCAGGTCTTTGCGAAGGTTCAGTTGAGCATCATATTTAATTAACTTCAAACCACAAATAACAATGTATAATTTCTGTGGCATTTCATGGCAAGTCTGAAAATTTGTACAGTTTAAACATTTGCAAAAAATGTCCTGAACACTCTATTACAAATATGCATTGTCACACAGATCCTTATTTTGTGTTCTGTGCTTCTCCTTTAAATGTTTTCTGCATGATGTGTTATCCGCGTAATGCAACCGTTCAACAGTGGGAACATCCTTTGAAAGTAATTTAGTTCAGGTTGAGAATGTTGTTCATTCCTGTCCACTTCATTGACTTCTTTTCTGTTCAGCTCAAATCAGTTCAGTTCATTTACCTGTGCGTCTCTGTCCTCCCAGGTTTGGATCATTACCGGCCAGAGGTATTTGAGCACAGCAAGAGGTTACTCCTGCATCTCCTCATCGCCCTCTCCTGCAACAACAACTTCCAGGTCATCGCCTCTGTCCTGTTACTAACCAGAGAGATCGGCGACAACAAGACCCTCACCGTTAAATCCAGCTACCAGCCTGAATACCTCTACACAGGTACAATCAGTTCTCTACCCACAATCCAACATGGCACAAAATACACCAACATCTGACAGAAATAAACATAGACTGTTTATTTATAACATTGAACAAAACTAATTCAAATTTCTTGCTAGAAGTTTTGTTTTATTTCCCATAAGAACCAAAATCACAGTAGAGTTTCAAATTGTGCTCAGATATGCCAAGATACTAAAGTCTGCTGGAAAAACATCCAAGACAAAGTGAACACTCAAATCAATCATAATATATGGAGAGCAACCTGTAAAAATGCCCACAATTCCCGCAATACCCACAATTCAGTTTTAAGTACAACAACTGTACAAGAACATTACATTCATGCCAAGATAAATGCACAAAAACAGAGACTTTGCTTTAAACTCATCTGTCCTCATTTTGTCACATTACCTGCAACAAAGAGTACAAGATTCACCTACATTTTCAACACAGCTTAAATTTACAAATGAGGAAGTAGGTAACTATTATGAAGCTAAAGCCCAAGGGTGATGATTTAACTCTCTTTGGCACAGAATTCAAAGTATTTTTGGCAGCTGTTTGTCTTTATAACTCTAGAAGAGACAGAGGTAATTAGGCCAGACACCCTACCAAGTCCCAGTTTGCATTATGACTGAGGTTTTTTCTGGCATTTAATCTTTTATCCTGAATGTCACTGATGTTTTGGTTTCCTTGTTTACTGATACCTGAATAGACACACGTTTGAAAAGTCACTGCTGACAATTAAAGCTTGGAATACAAATCACATTTTTTGATATTTTGGCTCCTATTTTGATCGTACAGACATGCAGCGAAGACTACTGGCGAATTTGAAATGGAGAAAAGCCTGCTTTTTAAACAAGGCCACAGACACAATAATAAGAAAAGAAAACTGTTTGTGTTTACAGATTTATGTCCTGTTTTATAACCTGCATGCATTGTGTAACTAAACCACACTCTCGTCTGAACAGGGGGGTTCGACTTTCTGCGGGAGTGGCAGGCATCACCAGTGGCAGATTCTGGACTAAGCTCGTCCTCCACCTCCTCTAGTGTGAGCCTGGGAGGAAGCATCGGAAACCTGCCACACATCACAGCTGACCTGGAGGAGCTGGATGAGTCCTCCACAGAATCGGATGAGAAAACCAACAAGCTCATTGAGTTCCTCACCACCAGGTCTGTGGCAAGGATACACATTTTTAGCAGTTGTTCGATATATGTGGGTGAAAATAGATTGAAACTCAAATGTGAGTGTTTTTTCAGGCACATAAGACACTAATCTAGAATGCAGAAATATGATTATCAGGACGACGAGACAAAATGGATGGTACATCAACTATCAAATATTCATAATCTCACACATCCCCTAGTGGCCAAAGATAAAAAATATTTTGTATTTTTAAATAAAATTCTAAATAAATTATTCCATTATTCTTTTAATATTTGAATTACTTAAATTATATTAAAAATATATTAATTTATTCTAAATGTATTTTATTTGTTTCACATTTGAAATTCACACAAAGGCAATTTTGATAAATATCTCGAAACACGTATTGTTTCCATTTTTTACCCGGCAAAACTACTGGCCATTTCCCAGAGTCATTAAATTTAGTGAGTAGTAGTTCATGTATTTGTGATTTTGGTGGTGGTGGTGGTACAGTGCATGGAGTACTGTCCTGTCCTTACTCAGGGCTTTTGGACCGCTTTGGTGCCATGAAGACATCACGCCAAAGAACCCCAACTCTAAGAGTACCGAGCAGCTCGCCAACTTCCTGCGGCATGTGGTTTCTGTGTTCAAGGAGTCCAAATCAGGTAATTAATTACCAAACATTTTAGTGCATTTATGTGCCATATTTACAGATTGAAATATCCCCTATACATTATATCGGAACAGTGATTGTTTGATAAGCGACTGATAAGTGTCATGTGTCAGATTTCCATCTAGAGCATCAGCTGAGCGACGTTGCGCTGCAGACAGCCCTCTGCAGCTCCTCCCGCCATTATGCCGGGCGCTCATTCCAGATCTTCCGTGCCTTGAGACAACCCCTCTCTGCCCATGCTGTGTCCGACCTGCTCTCACGGCTGGTGGAGGTTGTGGGAGAACATGGGGATGAAGTACAGGTGTGCATGAGTATTGAAAAACATCCATGCAATAAACGCTGCAATTAGTTCTCTGAAATACTTCAGTTCGATTGGTTAAATGCATTTGATGGTCAAATAGTTCTTAGTTTCAATCTGATTGCTATAATTTTGATCTTTTTGCCTTCCAGGGTTACGTAATGGAGATTTTACTCACTCTGGAGTCTGTTGTGGATAATTTAGCTGAATGTCTGAACAACAGTGAACTTATGGCAGCTTTGACGAGGTGAGAATTGCATGCTGTAGCCTATATATTATGTTTTCCTACCATTTCAACCTAAAATGTTTTATAGCCACAGTACAGTACTTTAACCAAAACTTTTTAATGGTATCATTGATAACAATATAACAGGATGGAAAAATTATTAAATTATTCATTTGTTTTTCTTAACATATCTGCAATATCTCTTCCATGTGCAGAGATTCCTCTCCAGACTTCCTGGTGAGCGGGAAGCTCAACCCAAACCGTAAGAGCACAGGGCAGCTGAACCTGCACAAAGAGGGTGGCACTAACGAGCGGAACAGGCACCAGCGCAGTTACTCGGTCCCCAAGAAGTTCGGTGAAAGTGGGGAAAACTCATCCTCCAACCCTCCTCGCAGCGCCACGCTAGACCGCATCCAAGCCTGTACCCAACAGGGTCTTGCCCGATCGGCCCGCAGTACATCCTCCAACTCTACCTGCGCCGACAAAAGTGTCATCACCGACCCCTCCCACTCCAGTCACCCCTCCAACCTACTCGCCACCATCTTCTGGGTAGCAGTGTCGCTCATGGAGTCGGACTTTGAATTCGAATACCAGATGTCATTGAGGCTGGTTCACAAACTGCTGGCACGGGTTCCGTTGGATCTGCAGGAGAACAGGGAGAGACTAGAGAAGCTCCAGACCCAGCTGAGGTGGAGTGGCTTTTCCGGGCTGCAGCAGCTGCTCCTGAAGGGATTCACTTCTCCGGCCACAAATGATCTTACGCTTCAGCTGTTTTGTCAGCTTACACCTGTTTCACGAGTGCCAGTAGTGGACACATCGCAGGCTATAGGTGGGTAGAATGGTAGTGGCACAATTTTAAAACCTGTTCACACAGGTCTAATATTACTAAACAACTCAAAACCAGCGACAAAACAGTACTTGCTTTCTACTCCTGTCCCTTTGAAGATTTCTCTGTGTATAAACTGCGTGCTTAAACTAGGCTTGTCAGGTTTTGTTGGTAGCTTTAGTGTCTGTAAGCTTTTTTTATGTTAATGGTTTCTTTGTTGCTCAACCAACTGGTCTACTTGCCTGTAGCTATTTGCATACTGAAGCAAGACTGAAGAGTTGATTCTAGTGTCCTGTCAACGGAAAACAAGATGTTGATACACTATTTTATTACACTAAACCAAAGCCTAAAATACATGCTTACTTTTGTTTTAAAATCTTGTTGTTTAACATGTTTACTCTCATCTATAAGAGTGAGGGCTGCTCAACCTGATATGCTTTTACATTGTTTTACTTTGAAATGTCTGGGGTATTTAGCTACTTTCCATTCACTTTTCATGTTTTATTATCTGCCTGCTCAGGTTTTCCTCTGAACGTGCTTTGTCTGCTGCCTCACTTGGTGCAACACTTCGGTAGCCCAACGCAGTTTTGTAAAGAAAGCGCTGAGAGGATCGCACAGGTCTGACCCGCCTCCTTTTCTTTAAACTCTCCTATTACGAAACACACTCTGCACTTCATTGACATTTACACCTGAATGTGAAGACAAACTTGACTCGTTCTCAACAACTAATCCTGCATTATATCCAACTTCAAAAGTGTTTGGTTACACTTTACTTGAAGGGGTGTACATAAGACTGACATGACACCTTCATAATCATGACATGACCCATGTCATGAATATGAAGGTTGTTTTTTTTATGCATGTTCATGACAACTGTCATTAAGTGTCATTCGCTCAATTATGTAATTTTTAATGCAAAGATGACACTGTTTGAGATGTCTTTGTTATGGGCTAGTGGTAGGGGTAGGGTTAGGTCAAATAATGTCATCTTTGCATTAAAAATGACATATCTGAGCAAATGACACTTAATGACAGTTGTCATAAACATGCATACAACCTCCTTCATATTCATGACATGAATTCATGCTATGTCAGTCTAATGCACACCGCTTCAAGTAAAGTGTTACCAAGTGTTTTTTAGACTTATTAGGCATTTAACAAGACAGCTGACTCACAGCATGCATCCTAAGTATTTACAATAAAATCTCCGCTAGTGTCCATATTTCTGCAGCCTTATTTAGATCAACAAAATGCTGATCAGTAGTAGAACACATATCTAACTGTATATAGTGACACAACTGACCACAATAAATAATTAATATAACACCATATAAGTATAAAATTATCTAATGTGCTCCCAAATGTTTAAATACTTACAATATGTAGTTTATGACTGTTAATATCACAGTTTTTGGTGTGTTTTCTAGGTGTGTCTGGTGGAGAAAGACAAGAACACTAAACTTTCTCACCTAGCTCATGTAATGACTCTATATAAGACTCGTTCTTACACCAGAGACCCCTTCTCGTGGGTTAATGTGGTCTGCCGCTACCTGCATGAGGCCTTTTCAGACATCACACTCAGTCTGGTGACATATATGGCTGAGGTGAGCTGTCCTGAGGCTTAAATGTCCAAATATAAGCTACACAATGATAGATATGCTGCAGCTGATATTATATGCGAAGAGCACCCTTTTAATACCAGCTCTCTTCATAGTTGCTAGATAAAGGATTACCCAGCATGCAACAGCCTCTACTGCAGATCATCTACAGTCTGCTGAGCCACATGGATTTGGTTGGAATTCAGGTCAAACCTTTCAATGTAGAGGTGCTAAAGACCATCGAGAAATTTGTACAGGTGAGATCTTTCTGTTGAACAACTTGATTTAGGATTCATCTGGTCATTTGTAAGAATTTTTCATACCAATATGTGTGTGTCCTCTAGACGGTTCACTGGAAGGAAGCTCTGAACATTTTGAAGCTGGTTGTTTCCCGTTCTGCCAGTCTATCCCTGCCGTCCTACAACCATGGTGACTTAGCCCACCTGGAGGTTAGCCGTATGATGTGGGATGGCTCATCTAAAGCCCTGCCAGGAAAGACACTGGAATTCCATTTTGACATATCTGAGGTACTTTACACAGTGCACACAATACATTTTGTTGTTCAATTGTTCACATGCATGTTTTTTTTGTTTGCTGTAGGTAAAAACAAGATTAATTCTTTTGAAAATATCAGTTTTCAGTTAGATTATACACCACAGGTTCTCGGAATCATTCACCTCTTCAGGTGTGGCTGTGTTGTTGTTTTTGAACATGCATTGGTTATCAGATCCCATGAAGGGCGCTGCCTCTTTTTCTTTGTTTTCGGTACATTTTAGACCAAAGGGAAGTCACTCAGTTTTCTCAGCTCGCTTTCAGATGGAGAAATGGGGATAATAATCAACGGAAGTTTGGGGAGATTTGTTTTGACTGCATTTGTGATGAACAACCGCTCTGAATAAAGTGTGGTTGAGATCCTGCATCTCTGAGGGTTTCAACTGCAACCTTATTAATAAAAGGATGTGATGTCCTTATAGAGCATGGTAAAAAGTGACTACTTTTTGGGTGATGTTTGACACTGAATAAGTTAATGAATGTAAAACCTAAAACAATCTTAGGTTGATCTGAAGTTAATAGTAACTGTAGAAATATATCCATTTGCATTCAGCGGGTGCATGAACCACCAGAAGTGTTGCTTTCTCCAGGTAGAACAAAGACAACCTTGCAGCCAACTTTGTGTATGATTGCCCCCTTGTGGCTGCATGCACTACTACAGCAAACCCTCTGTTCCTATAATTGAGTCCTTGCCTCTGGTCCGCCCTGATGAAAGTAGTGATATCCTGTCCAGATGTAGCATGTGCACAATGATAAGGAGTTCAGCAATTAGGCTGTTTTTCCACACATGCTTGTTTATCTACACAGGAAGGCTATGACTCATGGGTAGTGTGAATCTGTGAGTGTCTACAAACTGCTCAGAGCCTGTTGTTTTGCTGGAGTGCTCATGTTTGTGTAGGAGGTTACGTGTCTATGTTCAATCTATATTGTAAAACCTGTTTGTTTTTAAATGAGTTACATATGTATTGTGTCCAGACGCCGGTTATTGGCCGCAGATATGATGACCTGCAGGGATCAGGAGTGAGAGATGGGAAAGCCCGCGCGATCGCAGTGACCCGTAGCACGTCCTCTACCTCTTCAGGGTCCAATTCAAACACCGTCCTGGTGCCAGTCAGCTGGAAACGACCACAATCATCACAGGTGACAAACATTTCTTGCTGTTCATATTAGTCTAGGTACAAAGAAGGATAACTTCATTTCATTCTCTTAGCTGCTTTAGCTTCCTCTTTGTTCCTGATTACATTAAATCAGAGTCTGCTTTTTCAACTGGTATTTTCCTTGTGTTTAATAGAAGCGAACAAGAGAGAAGCTAGTGAATGTTCTATCACTCTGCGGACAGGAAGTTGGCCTCACCAAGAACCCATCTGTAAGTCCTCACTGTCACTGTTGATTTATATTACACTTATTTATTTGGTCTCATAGACTGCGGGAATAATAGATTAAATCTGTGATTATTTTATATTAATAAAAGCCCTAATTATTGTGCATCCAATTCCATGACAAATAAAGTACAAGTCTAAGTTCTACAAGGCATCTTAGTCATTGAACCGTAGCATGATGCTTTCTTTGCATACCCAGACTCCATGCTGACTCCACTGTCATGTGTTTGTTTGCCTCAGGTGATCTTCTCATCCTGTGGAGATCTGGACCTCATGGAGCATCAGCCCAGTCAGGTTTCCTCTGAGGATGGGACCCGGGAGGACACCCTGGATGATACAACATCAGAGCAGCAGTTCAGAGTCTTCAGGGACTTTGACTTCCTGGATGTAGAGCTGGAAGATGGAGAGGCGAGTAGAAAATCTGATTGTTTTTGTCTCACACACATTTGGAATGTTTCTATTACAAATCTGTTTCATTCAATAAAGAAACTGATACTTCTATTCAGCATGGATGTGTTAACATGATCTAAAGTGACAGTCACAACAGGATTTATATTTCAAATAGATGCTGTTCTTTTGAACTTTCTCATATATATGTATACTACTGAAGAACTGTTAAAATTTTAAGTGGAATCAGAACTGAAGCTAGAATAATTTAATTAAATAAAAAAATCCTGTCCCTCCTAACAAAAAACTATTTATTTATCTTTCAGCTTTCTTTCTTTCAATATTCTTTCAGTTATTTCATTCATGATCTCTCTGGATAATGAGATAATACTTTAGCTGACCAGAGACCGCCTGACTAATGCGCCCATTGCGTTTCCTCTGGTCTTTCTCACTGTGTGTCTAACACTCTCTCTCTTTCTCTCCTGTGCTGCCATAGGAGCTGCAGGTAAGAACAGCTGTGTTAGCATGTGACAGAGGATGGCTGAGATCATGTTTCCATACCTGTGTCATTCATGTAGGCTGTCATCTGTCATAGGCTGCTGTGACTTAAGAGATTAGTTGTTTTTTATGTTTAATATATAGATGTCATACATACTGTAGAACTGCTTGTTAGCAGCATCTCATTGCAACATTTTTGTTTCACAGTAAATCATTCCTCACTACTTCAGTTAGATAACTATTATAATTCAACTCAGATTGTTTTAAATACTATTGTCAGGTCTAGGATCTAGCAGCATTATTTTTGTCTTGTGTTTTGCTTTGGCTCTCCAAGCCTACAAAGGAAGTTAGGACTTTCCTTTTTTTTTCAAAGTCAGAAACATTTTCAGATATTTGGTTTATTGTATTTACGATTCATGTCTACCGGAGCCGAAGAGCCAGAATAGTTCACACAAACACTTCAATAGTGCACATTTCTAGGTTAACATCATATTGAGCGGCCATGTAAAGTTGCTACTAGATGAAAAGCCATATTTGAGGTTGATGAATGATGAATGAGCGTTTGGATCAGGGGCACGCTAGATCTGACTGAGGCTAAGGAGGAAACATTCTGAAATGTTTTCAGAAAACCCCTGAATGTTTTATGACCATGCCCTGACGCATCATCATCACTGAGTTTTCATGAGGAATAAAATGATGACCAGCAGTTTACTCTCAGGAACCGCCTCAACTAGGAAGCTGTGCATCTATCTGATCTATATACACTAATAAACTATCTATCTATCTATCTGGCCAAACTACCTGTTCTATCTGTTTTAGCGTGATCTTTGTTTTCTAATACTGGGCGTTTTCTGATTTCAGACCATGAACCTCTCCCCCTCAGAGGACACCAATCATACAGACTCTCTGTCCACTTCCTACGACACTACATCAGCTGACCCAAATTCTCTTAATGCTGCTACACCTTGCTTGGGAACATCACTACCAGATGACCACATCATGCCGCCCGTATGTTTAAAATTACATTAAGCTCATTAAAACGTATTCTGCAAGGGTGCAAATAGATCCAAAATATATAACCTAGATCTACTTCATCATGTAGTTTAATGTAGTTTATTATCGGCATGTTTGTGACTAATTTAGATTTGCTAATGTGACACCTCACATTGAGTTAGGGTCACATAATATTTAATATTAATTTGAATGGGTTTTTATGTATATAATATAAATTAAAATAAACTACTTTTACAATAATGTGTTATAATGAGTGTATATTGAACAAAGATACACTGAAGACCACTTGACTCTTTCTCTTGCCTCTCTTAACGCTTTTACTGTAAAGAATTTCTCATCTTTTGAGTTGACCTCTAGGATGGAGTCTGCAACAATAAGAACAAACACATTCACAGGAAAGTAGCTCACCAGTGATCTTATCTTCACAGGTTTTACCAGAAGACGAGGATTCAAATGTCCGAGAGGACGACCTGCCATTCGGTGTGAATGAGCTGCCATTGAGGTTTGACTGTGGCTCTAGCACTAATCTGGACCTTCCTGCAGAACAAAACCGAGCTGGAATCAACCAGAACCCAAACTCCCTGCCCAGGTGAACATATCAGTAGAGTTTTATATCATTAGACTGGTAACTGGCATGGTTATTGAAGGGTAACCACCTTTATTCCGGTTTCAATAGCTACCATTTTGGGGAGGACCGAGATGATCTGGATGAGCTGGGCTTTCCTCCTCCACCCTCCCCCTTTTTCTCTGCCATCCTGGCAGCATTTCAGCCCATGGTGTGTGACGATGCCGAAGAAGCCTGGCGGAGTCACATTAACCAGCTGTTGTGCGATACGGATGGGTCTTGCGCTGTCTACACCTTCCACATCTTCTCCACAATGTTTCAGGTAAAGTCACCCTTTATATGTACACAGTCCTGTTTGAAAATGTTCATTCATATTAGCTATTTAAAAGTCCAAAAGTAGGTTTTAGCGTTGTTAAAATGTATGATTCTCTACAGAACATCCAGAATAAGTTCTGCTCCCTGACCAGTGATTCTGCCGTTTACCTTGGAGATGGCCTGAGGGGAATTGGGTCAAAATTTGTGCAGTCATCTGAGATGTTGGCCTTATGCTCAGATTGCCCCACGCTGTATGTAGACGCAGAAACAGTAAGTGGATATTCAAAGTTGATTACATACAGCCATGCTTCAGGGACCTAAACTAAATAATAGTTATGAACAAGCAGTCAGAAAGTATTTTTATGCTAGGTTTTGTCTGTCCTCTTGTAGGTTGTTTCTTATGGGCTTCTAGAGAAAATGAAGTTCAGTGTTCTTGAGCTGCAGGAGTATCTGGACACATATAACACCCGGGAGGAAGCTGTCGTCTCAGTAAGTCATTCTAGCCTGCTAAACTTCTCATACAGAAGCAGTGGAAGCTGCTATATAGAGCTGCTATAGAATTAAGACCTCCATTCATGCGACTTACTAGAGGTGTGCCAATACTTCTTTAAGTGATCAGACTCACAGGATGGAGAGTACAAGAGGCAAAACATTCAATCATCTTGCACTGAAAGAGGTATCATGCTCATATCATCTGCTCTCCTCTTTCAACAGTGGTTGCAGAACTGTAAGGCCACATTTCCAAGGTATCCTGATGATGGTGTGATCACCTGTCAGCCTGGAGACTCTGAGGAGAAGGTGAAAATAACTGTATATGCCCTTAAAATAAGCTCTTCCATCTTGCCACTGTTTACGTGAATGAACATTCATAATATGTACACAATAGTTCCTGTTAAATCTGTACATATTACGTTATATAATGAATCGTATACACAACACTACCAATCAAAAGTTTAGGGTTGGTAAAATTTTAGTAAGATATTTTTGAAAAAAGTATCTTATTCTCAACAAGGCTGTATTTATTTGATCAAATACAGTAAAAATATTAATATTGTGAAATATTGTTTTTTTTTTTACATATATATACATATTTTAAAATGGCGTTTATTCCTGTGATGGCAAAGACAAATTTTTAGCTGCCAGTTCTCAAGTACTCAGTGTACTCAGTTTTTTGAGGGGGAAGTCGTGGCCTAATGGTTAGAGAGTCGGACTCGTAATCCATAGGTTGCGGGTTTGAGTCTCGGGCCATCAGGAATTGTTGGTGGGGGGGTGAATGTACAGCGCTCTCTCCACCTTCAATACCACGACCGAGGTACCCTTGAGCAAGGCACTGAACCCCCAACTGCTCCCGGGCGCCGCAACATAAACGACTGTCCACTGCTCCGGGTGTGTGTTCACTGCTGTGTGTGCACTTTGAATTCAGAGCACGAATTCTGAGTATGGGTCACCATACTTGGCCGTATGTCACGTTACTTTCACTTCAAATGATTCTTCAGAAATTGTTGAAACTAAAGCATTTATTTAAAATACAAATCATTTCAAACTTGTTTTTACTGTCACTTTTGATCAGTTTAATGCATCCTTGCTGAATAGAATTATTCATTTCCTGCTGACCCCAACCATTTGAGTGTATTTATCAAAGCAATATTTAATGTAATATTTTCTCACTCTTCTTTTTGTCACTGTGCGCCTCCTTATCTTCCTCTGCATGATTTATATGGCTTGGGTTCTGGGATTGAATGCGACTGGCACTAATCCTCTAATTATGTGGATGGGATTTCTGAGCATAGTGGCTCAGTCTCACAAAGTGCATGCTGGGTATTAATGCTGTCTGTTTCTCCCTTCTCAACTCTTTCCTGTTTTATGACATGCTCTACAGCAAATGGAAACTCTGGCTGTAAGTTTAAAACTAAAAACCGTTCTCTTGTTCATCTGTTAGAGCGAGTGATCTGTGTTTGCAGCTTTATAGTTCACATTCAGTTCAGCTTTCCTGCAAGCGAGCGCCTTTACTTGCATGATCTTACACACTTATTCTGAATAACCACACTTTTAAGACTACAGATTTTTTTTTATTGTTTAATGCATATAGACATACTCATTGATGGATGTTAGAGTTGTGTATTTAATCTCAGTGGCTGTGATTATATATGATTCCTATATTATATCACGTGACTAATGTATCCGTATCATCCACAGCAATTGGAGTTGTGTCAGCGACTGTACAAACTTCACTTCCAGCTCCTTCTGATGTTTCAGTCCTATTGTAAACTCATCGGACAAGTGAACACCATCAGCTCTGTGCCAGAGGTACACAGTACACCCATTACCCCGCTGATACACCTTATCTCTTTTTGCTTTATTTAATTACAATTAGAATTGATTCTAATGTAATGTGAGCATTATATAAATTAGCCTGAAAGAGGTCTAAACAAACATTGTGAATTTTGGTGACAGTTTGGACATTTTTACCGTTAAAACGGTAACCAAAGACACGTTCTGTTGTTCTGCGTCTGTGCTGAAAGATGTCCAATATCAATATCGTCATAGCCAGCAAAACCTAAGAAAATATGTAGTGCATCTTTGAAAATGTACTAATTGAGCAAAAAAAAATATCACTTTGGCTGACTATAAAATGTCACAGGTTGGCTTTTTTTGATTGAAAACACTCAGTCCTGATAATGTGCTTTTAATCTGTAGCTGTGGAACATGTCGCGTGAACTGAGCGATCTGAAGAATTGCCTGCGGCTAGCGGAAGCCTCATTAGCTGGTGATCTAGAGGACGGGCAAAGGCACGGCTCCCAGTCCATCTTCCCCAGCTCAGAGGCAGCTGTACAGGCTATCCTGGAGTGCTTGAACAACAGCGAGTTCTCTATGGCCATCCGCTACACTCAAGAGTGCAGGTGAGATATGACACCACTAGAGGGAGACAAAACTCTATTGTGTAGTATAGATTTTTATATATTATTTATCAATTTTTGTAAGTTAAATTTTGATTCGCTCTTCATTTATTTTATTTTATTTTTAGTATTGTTACTACTATTGTTTTAGACTGTTAGTGTTAATGTACAACTATTTAAACATTTTACATTATTTATTTTATTGCTAGAGTATTAAGTGACATTTTTGTGTTGAATGAAGGCGGGTTGTAAATGTTTACATTTTTGTAATATACCATGTATCAGAAACAAATTAATCTGTGGCCATTTTAATTTTATTGTAGTTATTAGTAATGGAAATCTATTTATTCATTTTTAAATTAATTTAGTTTTTGTTTTTAAGTTAATGTTTTCAATTATTTTAACCAGTAACACTGGTGTTTAACAGCATATTATTTTTCGTTGTGGTGTTGAACTTGATATTGAGAAGCATGAAATTGCACTGGAATTGAAATCTACTAAACTTTCTTCTGCTTTTTAGACGAATGTGGCCTAATGACATTTTTGGGGGCAGCTCAGAGGATGAGATCCAGACTCTCCTCAACATCTACTTCCGCCACCAAACTCTGGGCCAAACTGGTACTTTTGCCCTGGTTGGCTCAAACAAGGATATGTCAGAGGTCTGCACAAAGATCACCGAGCTCAACGGAGAGATCCGGGACATGATCCGCCGCGCTCAGGGGTACCAGGTGATCTCATCCAGCCTCCTCGACTCCAGCGTGTCCGGCGTGAGTCTCTGACAGGAAGCCTGCAGCACCCCAGACCAGCCCTGGCCTGGACTGCCCCACCACTGGATTCCACCATAGTCACCCAACCTCTCCTGCGCCAGCCCTCATCCCACGACCCTCCGCTCCTGCCACCCGCTCCAGGCCAGATCCAGTGTGACATTTGGGAGTGCTGCCACCCTTTTGTAGGTGTAACTCAGAAACTTGTGCCCTTCTTAGGGAAACTTGCACGAGCATCCTTGACTGTACTAAATAGGAAGGGGCTCCTGAGAGTGAGCGTGTCCTCAAGTCCTCAAATGTGCAGCAATAATGGAGAAACGGAGCTGCTCCTGCGAGATGCCTTGGATTGAGCCACTCAAACACATATTTTAATTATTGCACTATGTCGACATTTTCATGTCGTAAACCATGAAAAAAAATCCTGTTTGCTACTGAGAGCAATACTGCATTTTTGGAAAGGAAGTACCCAAGTTAGAACTACCATTGGGTTTGTTTGTTAATGTGGGAAATGTGCAATGATGGATCATTGAAACGGATGCCTTTCTACTGTAACTGTTCGAGAATGTCTTTAAAAGCGATTAGGACATGCTGCAAAACTGAAAAAGGAATGACACAGGATACTGTCTGTAGGTCTTCGTCACGATACCTGTAACTGTTTAAAGCGGAGAGCTTGTGTCTTTGTGAACGTGTTCCTCACCGGCATACCACTAAATATCAGCCTCCGCACACAGAGACGCACAAACACGCTGACATTCAGCGATTTGTTCATACAACTGAAGCTGATTCTACTGCAAGTGCTGGTATGAGATTGTCTGTTTCTATCAACGTCCTGCGCTCCATCGTACACAGGCTCACATTTAGGGTAAATTTGCATTTAAGAAATCAGTGTTGGACATAGTTTTTGAAACTGTTCTTTGTCAGTTGCCAAGCATGCTTTATTGTATTTATTAAAAGTTGTATTTTATTAAAATGTTATTTGTATAAATTTGAAAAGGGAGGCATCACATAGGGTTTGTCACTAGTGCATGCCTAGAGAGATTGCACATTGTAAAGCCTCTTTGGGAAAAATGTCATTAGTTTTTTCTCCCTCACGGTGTAAATATTTAAAGCTTTTGTGAAGTAAATTGTGCTTTCTTGTTGAGACTCTACAGTTTGTGGTTTCAGTTATTCTGGCATCTGCACAGTCCAAGAAAAAGAGTGGTTTTGCACTGGATGCAAGTTACTGCAACAAATACATGTTTTTTCATGCAAAAGCACAGTGAAATTATTCAGAGTTTTATTCATGCCCAGGATCTTGAGCAATATATGATCAAAGATATTTGAAGATCTGCGTTTGTTGACAAGTGTTGTTTTGGATTCGGTTGACTTTAATTGTATGAAAAAAAAATTATGTTTTAGCATTTAAAATATCACTTGTAGATGCAGAAGATTATATAGGTTTGGGATGAAGTAAACTTTTTTTGTTTCTTCCAAAAGCATAGTACACTTTAAAGATGAAAAAATCCAAACCTGTGCAAGTCTGTTGTAGAACAAAATATGTCATTTAAAAAAATAATAAAAATATAATTATTGGGTGAACTACCCAATTACGAAGCAGAAATACTGCACTGACACTGGTATTATGCTGCAATATTTTATTGGTTTATAAATTTATTGGAATACAAAAAATACAATACATCCCACCCGAGATGTTGCTTGAGCCACCAATGCAATTCTAAAACCGTTATGGACCTGAACAATCAGACGATGTACTTGAAACTGTAGATGGTGTCACAGGAAAGGCCTTTGCCCTTGCAGCGGCCGCACAGATCCTGGCGGTGAGGACGGCGCGTGTCAATGTGCCTCTGCTTCCGTTCACAGCAGCAGCGAGTCTTGCAGCAAACCTGGTGAAACGGAACATGGTCAGATTTGACCAACAGCTTCAAATGCACTTTGAAGACTCATACCTGGCACTGAATGGACTCCACTCTATATGGATTCAGTCCAGCCTGGCACTTCCTGCAGAGCTGCTTGAAGTACACCTGTGGAAACGCCATTTGATTAGGTTTAAGTCTTAAGATTCAAAGTTTGAAAGTCAAAAGCATTTTACCTTGGAGGTTCCCGAGATGCACCACACGAACGCGCTTTCCCATCGAATATTGCACTTACTGCAGTGATAAAATCCGTATTTCTGCTCCAGAAACTAAACCAGAATAAATGGTTCGAATTATCGTCATATTTATTTACATAAAAGAAACGCACAACACATGGTATCTGCCGAATTTCCATTTGCATGCAGTTAAAAATAAAACTACCAATAAAAAAAACTGCCTTAAGTTTACCTCATTGAGTATTCATGATACGGAGGAGTTAAATGACAAAGAAAATAATAAATTAATTCACAACACTATTCACTTTTGCACATTTCAAGCGGGGAACAAAAAATCATAGACTAAATTAGTCTAGCAATCCTCATGAGTTGTATTCACCCAATCAGCATTGAGCGTCAACGATTACTTGCATATTTATAAAAGGTAACGTTAAGATTTAATTTGGGGATTAACCAAGTGAAAAAAACAGCATAAACTATGATTCATCGCCACCCTAAAATTCACCATAATTTGAAAATACCACTGTAATTTGGGCGAAGTTACGGTTGCCATGGTAATGTCCCCACAACACACCTGAAAATGTGACCGTTTGTTTCGCTGAATCACAGACTTCCCCTGCAGGGTTTCGTTGTGCGTCGGTTCATCCGGTTTACACTTCTCGTCGTCGTCAGTCTCCTCGCTCTCATCCCCTCCATCGTCCTTACTTTCACCGGTAGTCGTGGATAAGGAGAAAATCCTGCGGTCGAAGACAGGAGAGTAGATGGCGACGGGGCGGGAGAAGCGCACGGAGTTGACCGGTGTGCTGGGCAGGATGATGGACGGCGTCCTCGGCGAGTCCCATTGATCACCGCGATAAAACAGCGTTTTGTGCCCGAGTGAGCATTGAACAGTGGCATCTACCTTTGGGTTGACCTGCACACCAAACTCTCTAGTGTTGGCCTTGCGGAGGCGCGGCGTTAGGTTCGGGTTTACCTGAGATAATATCGCTTTTAACTGCGCACGCTTATAAAAGTCGAAATAATCGGGGACGTCTGGCGCAACATAAAAACTGTTTCCCTTTTTGTTCCAGTTCTGGTGCTTAAATTTCCCGTTGCCGGGATAAAAGGGCAAATAGCCAGGGTTGCCTCCACAGTTATAAGGTGCCATGAAAAACTCCTCCATTGTGGCGTGATTACGAGCAGAGGCACTGCCGACTATTTATTTTCTTCCCAAAAACAAGCCTTAATTGGCACGACATAATTAGCATTGATCACTTGCTGGCGTGGCTGCGGATGTGACGCATTAGCATCAGGTAAACATCGATCTCTGCATTTTTATATACATTTGGCGTTACAGTTGAAACTACAATCGAGTATTTGACATGACAACTCAATCCTGATTGTATTTTTAAAATAACAATTTTACAGTGACTTTATTTCGAGATTATCACTGTAATGTTCTTATAATAACAGAAATCATGGAATATTTAATAATAAATTATTTATCACACCAAAGGACAAGGTGATACATGTCAATATTTATAAAATAATTTAAACTTGCATTATATAAATCAATATACTATGAAAATATATGTATTTATAAGTTTTTTATTTTTGTAAATAAATAAGGTGATTAAAATAGTGAAATCTTTCATTTCCGTTATTTCATTAAATATATTATGTTATATTTTAACCTAAAATCTTGATTAATTGCATGTTAATTGACAAAACCAGATTATTGAATAACGTTAGTCTCTTCTTTTACAGACCCCTTTTCTTAGTGGTTGAATAGCAGTAATAATTTATCCGGTATGTTGCTAGGCATTCAGGTAAGTGGAGGGTAATAAAAGGTGGATTTTAAAAGCCCGTTTGCTTCTGTTATGCAGTTTATGATTGGCAAACAGCGAGAACTAAACTAAAGGGTTACTAAAGGCCTTACATTTTAGGTTCACTAATATACTAAGCAGCAGTGGCGTTCCGTCCATATAAGCTCATAAGCGTTCATGTCACGGGCTAATTAATATAAACACGATTATAAGTTGATACCTTATCATTTGAGATGTGACTTAAAGCTTAATAAAGTGTTGGGAATAAGTACATAATATTATTTATGAAAAACAGCTGTAATTTTCTGTAAATCTACGTCAGTGACGGGAGCTTCCGGGCGAGCGGATTCTCCGCAGCTTTGGCGCCTCCGCTCTGTTGCTATGACTCGTCAGGATCGTTGCTATGACTCGTCAGGATCGTTGCGTGTTCTCAGTGTTTAGCTGGCCTGCGCGTGATTTCATGCGCGAGGTAAGCCTTTTCCGCCCAAGCGGAAAAATGCGCTGTTTGCTGCCAGATCTCGATTGCAGAAAATTACATTGTGTTTGATGCAAAACTAACTCGGGGGTCTTAATTTTAGCACTCAGCATACCCGGATAAAAAAGTCACCGCTCGCCACTGCTGAGCAGTTCAATCTAGGTTGCATAACCAGGATAAAATGTGTCTTTTTATGATGAGGAGGTTCATGAATTAACAAACTTTGGATTTCCACCACTTCCACATACATAGGGCTGCCTGAAGCATTTTAGACACAAATACAAGTGCCAGGCTGCTGCATGAGCCTAGGAGACAACACAGGTCAGAAGACAAATGTCCATACACTCCTCCATATTTAAGTAAGTTCAGTGTTCAGTGAGTGTGTTGTTTTTGTTCCAACTGAAAGCACACTGGATTTGTTTGCCCTCTTTTCTTCTGTTCTCTCTTTCTGTCCAACTATATCTATTTATAATGGATCTATATAGAATAAAATAATTTTGGCTATAACCTTTCAGAACGTTTATGTCACTGGAACACAATATTACCATTCACTGTGATATTGTGCCTCACCACGCAACATAAATTCACACAAAACTGACCTTTAACGGGTGACTGACAAACAAGCCTTGAGGGGAAGCACATGACTCACACCATTGATTTATCCTCAGCTGGATGGCACAAGGTAGGAGATGTGTTTTAAAATAATATTTTGTGATATTTAGGTGTTATAAAATAATATCTTGTAAAATGTAGGCCTCTAAAATAATGTTTTTGATTACATAGAGCAGCAGATAGCTCCTTTAAACTAGCATGAATAAAACAATATGTTTTATTCCTGCTAAAGTAAATTATTTTATTCATTGAATTACAGTATATACATTGGCGGTCAATGTGACTGTAATATTGATGTTTTGTCTGAGTCAGACAGGCCAATAGCCCAGATAATGTGACCATGGCCGCTTCAGAAGGCCAAATGGCTGGTTTAAAGCTAATAAAACAATCCCAGGGAACATATTATTGGCATTAACATATTACAGTGGCAGTTTTTCCTTCTGGTTCCATTCAGGACATGCAGGTGCACATTATCATTAGCCGTCCAGATAGAGAGAATTTCCATAAATGCAGTCTGATATATGACGCACATAATTCAATTAAATGCATGTCTGTTTCCTAGAACATATTACATTCACTTATACTGTAAAATGTTTATTTTATTACTTAATCAGGGTCTAGCTGTTAAAAATACACCTGTTTGTAGCACTTATGCAGCATGCTGTTTAAACTGTGCAAAGTCATGCTAAACTAAATTGAACTGACCAATTCAAAATGACTAGGAAGCATTTTTAAAATACGTTTTATACACATTTTCATTACATTTTACAAGCCTGGACTTTTAACATTAATTTAATGTACTCTAGATGTATTTCATTCATGAATTGAAAGTCATTGGATAACCAATTTGGATTACTGGATAACTAGGTGATCAGTATTCCTGTAATATGTGGTTCAGTACAACATATTCAGTTGTACTTTAGAGCTACTGAAGAAATCATATTTTTTTTTCGTATTTGTTATACTGTATAATCATATTTGCCCTATCATACACTAACAGGAGGAAATGTGTTATTATGAAGACCAGAATTGCGCAGCGCTTGGATACCTATTTACTCGTCAAGTGCCTGGGTAATAATTGATAGATTTCCTGAGAGGACAAAAAAACGGGCCCAGCTGGGGCCAGGAGGGTTATACCACAGTTGCAAACAGCTCGGAGTGAGGTAAGAGACACAACTCACTTGTTTAACATTTGGAAAACTGTCCAGTTCTCTGACACCATGAAAGTGACATGGATTGTTTTGGCGTTCGTATTGTTCAGTCATCTACAGTGGACAGCAGCTGTTCCAGGCACAGGGCTGCACACATGGGATAGATTTAGCAAACTTCCATATCCCGGTGACAAAGCCTTCCTCTATGACACTTTCCCTGACAAGTTCATGTGGGCTGTCGGCACCGCTGCCTATTCAGTTGAAGGAGCCTGGGAGAAAGACGGGAAGGGTAAGTCTATCTGGGATACTTTCACTCGCGGTGGGACCCGGGTGTCCAGAGGCGACGTGGGGAGTGACAGTTATCACAACATCCCGGGAGACCTCCGAGCCCTGCAGCAACTTGGAGTCAGTCATTACCGGTTTTCTCTGTCCTGGCCACGCATCTTCTCCAACGGCACCAAAGAAAGCTACAACGAAAAAGGTGTGGAGTATTATAAAAGTCTAATTCGAGGATTGAAGGAAATGAAAGTGCAGCCCATTGTGACTTTATATCATTGGGACCTGCCAGAGAGTTTACAGACCTTATTTGGAGGCTGGAGCAATTCGGTTATGGTGGAACTATTCAGAGAATATGCAGATTTTTGTTTTAAAACATTTGGATCGGATGTGAAATTTTGGATTACCATTGATAATCCTTTTATTGTGGCCTGGCATGGGTATGGAACTGGGGTTGTGGCACCTGGTATCAAAAATGACTCCGATTTGCCTTTCAGAGTTGGACATAATCTTCTAAAGGTAATTAGAGCCATTTATGTGTTTATTTATATATTTAATAAACAAAGATAATTTGCACACATCTCACACAAACGCACATACCAACACAGTCTCATCCCAACGCGTCATATATTGAAGCTTGTTCAGGACCGTTTTGGCGTCGCTTTTTGACTATCAAGGTACCCCTTTAGTGTCACTTTTCGACGTGAAGGGTCCTCCGTTGTTTTAAATAGTAGACACTTAGGCCTCGGGTCCACCAAAGCATTTTTAGCCAGCTGAAAACGCCAGGCGCTCCGCTGAAAATGCTCAGCTTTGAGCGCAGTGTTTTTTTTCCATTGAGATGCTGTGGTTACTACGATTTGAAACATGGCAGATGCGTCGCAAAATAAATGTTTCTCCAAGCATTATTTTTCACAACATTATTAGGGTAGAGACAAGCAATATTAACTTCTCCATTGTTGTTCGGCCGTAGTACAGTCGGTAGCCCTGCCCCTCCTCCACTCTGATTGGTTGGCTGACTAGAAAGTGATAGTGATGAGCGCAGCGTTTATCCAAAGTTGAACATTCTTAAAAACACGTCCCATTGAGAAAAAATACGCCAGCCTCGGGAAAAAAACGCTTCGGTGGACATGTGGCCTTAGCGTCAATATGCCGACGCGATACTGGGAATTTTATCGTCATAATTAAATGATATATTGGGTAATAATATTGCCATCATTGCATATATGTAGGGGTGTGATTTTTCAATGTAAACAGTCAATTGTTTTTATTTATATTACATTATTTACACATTTATGATCACATAACCCAAGCCCTGCCCCTAAACCTACCATCTGTCAATAAAACACAAGATATAGCAGGCAGATTCAACTACCGTCATAATTTGTTTTTAAAATTATTAATATTTCAAGTCTTCGAGGCAAAACGATTGATTTGTGAGAGCGGGATCATTTTCAGTGATTCAAATGTTGTGTTTTACTCTCTTCTTCGCCTAAAGACTTTGTATGGCTCCAGAAGACTTGGAATGCAACACGACTTGTTTGTAATGTATTTATACTGCTTGTTTATGGTCAGTTTTTGCAATAAATACGTGTGACTTGCCTGTGTGTGTTTTATATTGTTCAGAGGTGGGTAGGTTTATGGTAAAGGTGGGTGGGGTTAGGTGCACCAATGAAAGTAAACATTTATATAAAATTATTTATATAAAAAAAAATTGCATGCAAACCATTAAATTAAGACAAACAACTGAAAACAATGGAGGACCCTTCACGGCCGAAAAGTGACGCTAAAGGGGTACCTTGAGCATCAAAAAGCGACACCAAAACGGTCCTGATCAAGCTTCAATATGTGTTGGGAGTGAGAGTGGGTTGCACATACAGGTACATCAAAAAAAAAAATGAATATCATGAAAAAAAACTACATTTTTTATCACTCATTTCAGAGAGTGAAACCCATATATTATATAGCTTCATTTCACATAGAGTGAAATATTTCAAGCCTTTATTTCTTTATATTTTGATGATTATGGCTTACAGATAATGAAAACCCACTATTCAGTGTCTCAGAAAATTAGAATATTACATAAGATCAATAAAAAAAGTATATTTTAATCAGAAATGTCAGGCTTCTGAAAAGTATGTTCATTTCTATGCACTCAATACTTGGTTGGGCCTCCTTTTTCATGAATTACTGCATCAATGCGGCGTGGCATGGAGGCATTCAGCCTGTGGCACTGCTCAGGTGTAATGGAAGCCCAGGTTGCTTTGATAGTGGCCTTCAGGTCATCTGCATTGTTGGGTCTGGTGTCTCTCGTCTTCCTCTTGAAAATACCCCATATATACTCTATAGGCTTCAGGTGAGGCGAGTTTTCTGGCCAATCAAGAACAGTAACACCATGGTCATTGAACCAGCTTTTGGTACCTTTGGCAGTGTGGGCAGGTGCCAAGTCCTGCTGGAAAATGAAATCAGCATCTCCATAAAGCTTGTCGGCAGAAAGAAGCATGAAGTGCTCTAAAATGTCCTGATAGATAGCTGCGTTGACTGTGGACTTCAGAAAACATAGTGGACCAACACCAGCAGATGAGATGGCAGCCCAAATCATCACTGACTTCAAGCAACATGGATTCTGTGCCTCTCCACTCTTCTTCCAGACTCTGGGACCTTGATTTCCAAATGAAATGCTAAATTTACTTTAATCTGAAAAGAGGACTTTGGATCACTGAGCAACAGTCCAGTTCTTTTTCTCCTAAGCCCAGGTAAAATGCTTCTGACGATGTTTCTGTTTCAGAGGTGGCTTGGAAGCCCTTTTCCTGAAGATGTCTGAGCGTGGTGACTCTTGATGCACTGACTCCAGCTTTAGTTCACTCCTTTTGATGCTCTTCCAAGTGTTTGAATCGACTTTGCTTGACAGTATTCTCAAGCTTGCGGTCATCCCTGTTGCGTGTGCTCATTTTCCTACCCAATTTCTTCCTTCCAGTCAACTTTGCATTTAATATGCTTTGATACAGCACTCATTGAACAGCCACCCCTTTCAGTAATGACCCTCTGTGACTTACCCTGTGTCAATGAACGTCTTCTGGACCATTTCCAAGTCAGCAGTGTTCCCCAATATTGTGCTTTCAAAGAACAGATACCCACAATTTATATTGTATGGATGGTCATTTATTGAAACTCAAATGTAAATATTCTAATGTTTAGAGATACTGATTTTTGACTTTCATTAGCTGTAAGCTCTAATCATCAAAAGTTTTACTTTACATGTAATGAATCTAAAATATTTGAAAGTTTTACTTTTTGAAATAAGTTACAAGAAAAAATTAACTTTTTCACCATATTCAAATTTTTTGAGATGTACCTGTAGTCTTTCGGTATCTTAACAAAACGATATTCAAATAATTAAAAATATAATAATTTATTTGTTAACAATTTATATATATATATATAATTTTCATGTGAGAATTTTTGTAATTACTGTTAAAACTAAGGCAATTAAAACATTCAAAGGTAACATATATAATGTTATAAATGTATATACAAGTATTTTATAGACACATACATTTTCATTTTTTATTATATATGTTAATAAGCAAAAAATAATGTTTATAAAAACTAAAATACATTAAACAGCTCGTTCAAAGCTAGAATGATTGTTGGGTTTTTTGTTAGCATTTTTATTTGTTGTTTGATTATGTTTTTTCAATGTATGTAATTCAAATTGCAGTACAGTAAATGTTTTTCAAATATAAAGTATTAACAAAAAAAATCTTACCTGTGTTGTCTCCTAGGCTCATGCAGCAGCCTGGCACTTGTATGACAATCGATATCGTTCCATTCAGGGTGGGCGAGTGTCCATGGCTCTGGCCTCCCACTGGATCAAACCTAGCAGAACCAGGCAGGAGAACAAGAAAGCCTGCCTGTGCTCGCTGGACTTTGTGCTCGGCTGGTTCGCCCGACCATTGTTTGTGGATGGAGACTATCCACCCTGCATGAAACGCAATTTGACCCACAGACTGCCGTCATTCACGGAGGCAGAGAGCTTATACGTTAATGGAACGGCAGACTTCTTTGCCCTGTCTCACGGACCTGCTCTTAGTTTTCAGCTGATCAATGACAGTCTGCGCTTTGGCCAGACAGAAGACCTGGGTCTGAGGATGCTGCTGTACTGGGTCGGTGCCGAGTACAACAATCCTCCCATCTTTGTGGTGGAGAGCGGCTGGTATGGAAGTGGCACCACGAAAACAAAGGATGCTAAGCATATGTACTATCTGAAGCGCTTTATTATGGAGACTCTAAAAGGTACATGGATGAACTGAGGGTGTTTGATTAAATGACAAGGATATAATTATAATAATAGATAAAATATTAGTTAGTATATGGCCATTTTGAGATTATTTTATGTATATCTTTTAATGGTTAAAGAAGCATTAACAATGTAGACTATTTAAGACGTATTTAGCATTAACATTTTACAGTTAGTAATTGATTGTAAACAATAGCTTTCTTCTCTTTACAGCAATCCGCTTTGACAGAGTAAATGTGATTGGTTACACAGCCTGGTCTCTGCTGGACGGGTATGAGTGGTACCGTGAATATGGAATACGACGAGGGCTATTCTATGTGGATTTCAACACTCCGGATCTGAAAAGAGAGCCAAAGACATCTGCCACTTTCTATAGCAAACTCATAGAGAAGAATGGCTTCCCTCAGCTGCCTGAGAACCGGCCTGCACAGGGCGTCTTTCCCTGTGACTTTGCCTGGGGAGTTGCAGCCAACTCAATACAGGTACAAATTTTAAAGGGAACCTACTATGCAAAATAATAAATGTGTGTTGGCAGTGTGTGGACACAATCAAATTATTAAAATCTACCCACTCCTTATTTTATAATCCCCAATAAACCAAATCAGTCTCACTAGGCATGCCGTTTTGATTATCTAAGCAATATGACGTCACATCGCCCATGGCCGATGACTGACAGTCCGCGAGTACACCTCTCACATGTTTGTAAATATTTTATTTTATCTTTTCATGTGACAACACTGAAGAAATTACACTTTGCTACAATGTAAAGTAGTGAGTGTACAGCTTGTATAGATGGTTTCATCGGGTGCACGTGCCCGGCCTGAAGTTAACTTCCGGTCTGTGTTTGCTTATCGGGCTGGTTAGTGGCACCGGCTACAGTTAAAGTGATGAGTAATGAAGTTGGGCTCAGGTTGTTGAGCTGTGGGATGTGTTTCACATACATACATTTATTTGTGGCGACCCGCCACTATATCAAAAACGATTTTCCAAAAGGCTTTGTTGAATAAACATGAGCACGTAATGCACATTTAAAAATAAAAACTAGGTGTGGGTGTTTTTATATCACTGTATTTCTGACGGAACACTGTCTTTAGAAAATGTTCAATGTCATTTTCATTTCATCTTGCATGTAATGCCTGATAAAGCAGCATTTGTAAACTTAGCTTACAGCCATTACAGGAGATACCTATAACATTAGTTCTCCCACTTTAAAGCGTCTCCTGCTGGCAGAGAATGAATTTGAATCTTTAATAAGTTCGTCCAAGTAGTTATCGCTGCACCTCAGTCCGTCTGATTTACAAAGCAAACATATTTTGCTTGTTATCAAAAATAATCTACTCTAGAGGGACTTAGCTGTTGTTAGTGATTCTATTTGGATGTCTACCGGAAGTTAAGTTAGGGCCACAAATGCGCGCATGCGTAGTAACGTTTGTTTATGTTGTTGTCATTGAAACTGTCTATTACAGTGTAAATTTGCTATCCCCTCAAAATAACTCAACACACAGCCATTAATGTCTAAACTACTGGCCACAAAAGTGAGTACACCCCTAAGTGAAAATATCTAAATTGGGCCCAATTAGCACTTTTTCTCTCCCCGGTGTCATGTGACACGTTAGTGTTACAAGATCTCAGGTGTGAATGGGGAGCAGGTGTGTTCAATTTGGTGTTATCGATCTCACTCTCTCATACTGGTCACTGGAAGTTCAACATGGCAACTCTCTGAGGATCTGAAAAAAAAGAATTGTTGCTCTACATAAAGATGGCATAGTCTATAAGAAGATTGCCAAGACCCTGAAACTGAGCTGCAGCATGGTGGCCAAGACCATACAGCGTTTTAATAGGACAAATTCCACTCAGAACAGGCCTCGCCATGGTCGACCAAAGAAGTTGAGTGCACATGCTCAGCGTCATATCCAGAGGTTTTGTTTGGGAAATAAACGTATGAGTGCTGCCAGCATTGCTGCAGAGGTTGAAGGGTGGGGTCAGCCTGTCAGTGCTCAGACCTTACGCCGCACACTGCATCAAATTGGTCTGCATGGCTGTCGTCCCAGAAGGAAGCCTCTTCTAAAGATGATGCACAGAAAGCCCGCAAACAGTTTGCTTAAGACAAGTAGACTAAGGACATGGATTACTGGAACCATGTCCTGTGGTCTGATGAGACCAAGATAAACTTATTTGGTTCAGATGGTGTCAAGTGTGTGTGGCGGCAACCAGGTGAGGAGTACAAAGACAAGTGTGTCTTGCCTACAGTCAAGCATGGGGGTGGGAGTGTCGTGGTCTGGGGCTGCATGAGTGCTGCCGGCACTGGGGAGCTACAGTTCATTGAGGGAACCATGTATGCCAACATGTACTGTGACATACTGAAGCAGAGCATGATCCCCTCCCTTCGGAGACTGGACCGCAGGGCAGTATTCCAACATGATAACAACCACTGCCTTGCTAAAGCTGAGGGTAAAGGTGATGGACTGGCCAAGCATGTCTCCAGACCTAAACCCTATTGAGCATCTGTTGGGCATCCTCAAACGGAAGGGGGAGGAGCGCAAGGTCTCTAACATCCACCAGCTCCGTTATATTGTCATGGAGAGGAGTGTAAGAGGACTCCAGTGGCAACCTGTAAAGCTCTGGTGAACTCCATGCCCAAGAGGGTTAAAGCATTGCTGGAAAATAATGGTGGCCACACAAAATATTGACACTTTAGGCCCAATTTGGACATTTACACTTAGGGATGTACTCACTTTTGTGGCCAGCGTTGTAGACATGTATTGCTGTGCGTTGAGTTATTTTGAGGGGACAGTTAATTTACACTGTTATACAAGTTGTACACTCACTACTTTACATTGTAGCAAAGTGTCATTTCTTCAGTGTTTTCACATGAAAATATATAATAAAATATTTACAAAAATGTAAGGGTGCACTCACTTCTGTGAGATACTGTGTATATATATATATGTTATGTGTATTGAAATATTTATGGTTGAATGTTGATTGTTCTTTTTTATTTAACTGATAGTTAACCTCGTATTACATCTAGCTGCACACATTTCATCAAAATTAAAGGAAATTACTTTAGCTTGAACACTTCCCCCCAGCAAATCAAACTTACTTGATTGTTCTTGTTTGTCCCATTCAAAGGTCACTTTGGTTGAACCTGGATTCTGTGTAGATCTTATGATGTGTTTAACTGTAGTCTTTGATCTTTGTTCAAATGTCAAACATTGATAAACATCAATTAGATATATAAAAAAAAATTTTTATAAAAAATGCTTCTTAATTCTGCTTTGTGATTCTGTTTTGAAGGTTGATACTATACCTACCCAGTTTGCTGACCCTAGTGTTTACATTTGGAACATTTCTGGAAACGGAGAGCTAAAAAAGGTCCCGGATGTGCGGGTGCCCCTTATGCACAGGAAACACCACTGTGCAGATTACGGCAGCATCCTCCAGCAGGTGTCTGACGTGCACCGTATGCAAGTCTCACACTTCCACTTCTCCCTCAACTGGTCCTCCATCACCCCAACAGGCCGGGTGTCTGATGCTAACGAAACACTTCTAAAATACTACCATTGCTTTGTCAGTGAGCTGCAAAAGGTTAATGTTACCCCTGTTGTGACCCTTTGGCACCACACAGGGAAACTGTCTAGCCTGCCGGCACCCATGGATGCTGGTGGAGGCTGGCAAAGCGCAGAGACAGTTCAGGCCTTTGCAGACTACGCCAGGCTGTGTTTCCAACAACTAGGAGCTCATGTCAAACTGTGGATCACGCTGAATGAACCTAACGATGAGGATCTTGAATACACTTTGGGCCACCAGCTGCTCCGTGCACATGCGTTAGCTTGGCACATCTACGACACCGAATTTCGCACAGCCCAAGGTGGTAAGGCATCACTGGTTCTTCATATGGACTGGGTCGAACCTGCGTTTTCTTTCAACAGAGAGGACGTTGAGCCTGCAAACCGAGTCCTGGACTTTCAAGTCGGCTGGTTTGCAGAACCCATCTTCGGAAGTGGGGATTACCCAGTGGTGATGCGTACTTGGCTCCAACAGCGAAACAATATCGATCTCTTCAACTACCACTTACCCGCATTTAGCGATGAAGATCGGCTGTTGGTTAAAGGAACCTACGATTTCTTCGCCATCAGCCATTTTACTACCTCGATGGTGTACGATGGAGTGGAAGACAAATACACCTTCAAAGACAAGCTGCAGGTACAGCTGATATCTGACGTGACCTGGATCATGTCTCCAAGACGCAACTCTCCTGTGGTCCCCTGGGGTCTTCGCAAGGCACTGAACTGGGTTAACTCTCGATACAAAGGTGTTCCCATTTATGTGATGGCCAATGGTGTTCAAGAGGACACTGCTAGGTTTAAGGATAGCTTGCGCATCTACTACCTTTACAATTACATTAATGAGGCCTTGAAAGGTAAGAAATATTTTTGAAAGGTGTAAAAACATATTTGCATATGTGCTTTGTGTTAAGTGCAATATTTGATACATCAGGCTGATATGGTCATAAAGTAGGATGAAATTCTGACTGATTGTAATGTAAATCAAAGACATCTTTATAAGAGTATAGCAGACTACTTCTAAAAGTGTATTTAAATATTAGCTGTCAGCCTATATCTCCCGATAGTATGTCTTAATAAGGTAAAAATTAAATGGTTAGTTTTATGATCAAAGCACTGTAGTTTTTATTATGGGGGCAAAACATATAATGTGATGTAATACAATTATGATTGAAAGATACACAAAAACCTTCCTTAAAAACCTTATGTATAACATTTGATACTCACATTTTAACATGATTTTTTTACAATTTTCACCATGACCTGAAGAGATATTATTTAAGAATTTAACAAAAAGGCCTTTTACTTTCTAAAACAAACTATAAACTATCAATCAGATGACAGAAGGCATGTGGTAGATTGTGTACAACCGGTTTTCAGCAAGTTGTTGTTTTTTATTTACTTTAGAGGCCTTAGAAATTGGCAGATCAAATATGATACTGTAGGCTTTAACATTTACCAATAAGGTTATCCTAATATGACTATTTTTGGAATAATGAAAATGTTATTCATATTATTGCAAATATTAAGATTAAAAACTCATTATATACTGATATTAAATGTAACCCATAGGTATAATTAAACTTATTGTAAGTGTAATTAAATTACTGTTTGTTTCAATATTATATGTTGTTCATTTATAAAATATAAATCAACATAATCTATATTGTCATAGACTGAATTTTAGTGTTGTTTCTCAGTACAATAATGCACTTGGATAAGCTCTGATGACTCAATGCCATTTCTATTTAGAGGCACAAAGCTCACGTTGTACATGCACATCCACACACAGCAGATTAATTATTAAGCAGAAAATTAGGGAAACAGTTTGCTGATCTCAGGAAAACTAGCAAGCGGCGCTTTATCTGAGATTTGGGAAAAATATATTTGTTTACTATTCCCTGGCAAGGCCTTATTTACCTTGTCATCTGAATTCACTTTATAGTTACGTCATGAGTTTATGAGTTCTGTTGTTTTCTGAACTTCTGACTTGTTCTTTTAGCGTATATTCTGGATGGAGTCAATCTGAAGGGATATTTTGCATATGCGTTCAGCGACCAGCGGGACTCAGGCTATGGTATGTATGGTCATGTGCAAGAGGAGGTCATCTCAAAATCATCACTGGCCCATTACAAAAACATTATCCACCACAATGGCTTCCCTGCCCCAGGCACACCTCAACAACATTGTCCCCATGCTCCAGTGCACGGCTCTAGACGTTATGTCCTCACCAAGCAGCCTGTTGTTGGCTTTCTCTCTCTGGTGAGCTCTTGCATGCTGATCACAGTGTGCCTTGTGATCTACTATGCAGTAAAAAGGCACAAAATAGCCACCAAAAAATGAACGGAAATGGTTACGGTGGACTCTTTTTAATTTATTTGTTTTGACGGTTAGTTTGACAACCCACAAACTATGCTTTTGAATCTCTTAAATTGTACTACTTCTCTAATTTCTTAATGAATACTACACAAACCAGGAAGACCTGGATAATAATTTAACTGCAGCTTTACCATGTAAAAACACTATTTATTTGTAAAAAAGCATTTTGCATTATGTGTTCAACGGTTTGGTTTTTGCACACGAGTTGTAAATTAAAAGTTGGGAGGAAAATATTTTATTTTGTGCTATTTTGTCTATTTTGAAGATTTTACTATGGTTAGCTTAGGTAAGTGATGTTACATATATATATATATATACACACACACTGACCAAAATTATAAACGTAACACTTTTGTTTTTGCCCCCATTTTTCATGAGCTGAACTCAAAGATCTTTCTATGAACACAAAAGGCCTATTTCTCTCAAATATTGTTAACAAATCTGTCTAAATCTGTGTTAGTGAGCACTTCTCCTTTGCGAGATAATCCATCCACCTCACTGGGGTGGCATATCAAGATGCTGATTAGACAGCATGATTATTGCACAGGTGTGACTTAGGCTGGCCACAATAAAAGGCCACTCTAAAATGTGCAGTTTTATCATACAGCACAATGCCACAGATGTAGCAAGTTTTGAGGGAGCGTGCAATAGCCATGCTGACTGCAGGAATGTCCACCAGAACTGTTGCCCGTGAATTGAATGTTCATTTCTCTACCATAAGCCATCTCCAAAGGCGTTTCAGAGAATTTGGCAGTACATCCAACCGGCCGCACAACCGCAGACCACGTGTAACCACACCAGCCCAGGACCTCCACATCTTCACCTCCAAGATCGTCTGAGACCAGTCAACCGGACAGCTGCTGCAACAATCGGTTTGCATAACCAAAGAATTTCTGCACAAGCTGTCAGAAACCGTCTCAGGCAAGATCATTTGCATCCTCGTCGTCCACATCGGGGTCTCGATCTGACTGCAGTTCGTCGTCGTAACCGACTTGAGTGGGCAAATGCTCACATTCGATGGCGTCTGGCACTTTGGAGAGGTGTTCTCTTCACAGATGAATCCCGGTTTTCACTGTACAGGGCAGATGGCAGACAGCGTGTATGGCGTCGTGTGGGTGAGCGGTTTGCTGACATCAACGGTGTGAATCGAGTGACCCATGGTGGCGGTGGGGTTATGGTATAGGCAGGCATATGTTATGGAAAACGAACACGGGTGCATTTTATTGATGGCATTTTGAATGCACAGAGATACCGTGACGAGATCCCGAGGCCCATTGTTGTGCCATTCATCCACGACCATCACCTCATGTTGCAAGGATCTGTACACAATTCCTGGAAGCTGAAAACATCCCAGTTCTTGCATGGCCAGCATACTCACCGGACATGTCACCCATTGAGCATGTTTGGGATCAGCATATACGACAGCGTGTTCCAGTTCCTGCCAATATCCAGAAACTTTGCACAGCCATTGAAGAGAAGTGAACCAACATTTCACAGGCCAGTAAAACTGCACATTTTAGAGTGGCCTTTTATTGTGGCCAGCCTAAGGCACACCTGTGCAATAACCATGCTGTCTAATCAGCATCTTGATATGCCACACCTGTGAGGTGGATGGATTATCTCAGCAAAGGATAAGTGCTCACTAACACAGATTAAGACAGATTTGTGAACAATATTTGAGAGAAAAAGGCCTTTTGTGCACATTGAAAAAGTCTTAGATCTTTGAGTTCAGCTCATGAAAAATGGGAGCAAAAACAAGTGTTCCGTTTATAATTTTGGTCAGTGTATATATATTTACATTTAGTCATTTAGCAGACGCTTTTATCCAAAGCGACTTACAATTGGGAGTACATAAAGCGATTAATCTTGATCAGGCATATATATAGTCATGGCCAAAAATATCGGCACCCTTGGTAAATATGATCAAAGAAGACTGTGAAAATGTATCTGCATTGTTAATCCTTTGTATCTTTTATTTAGAAGAATTACAAAAAATCTAACCTTTCATTGGAAATATAATTTTGAAAAAAAATTATCTAATACACAATGGCCACAACTAATGGCACCCTTTTATTCAATGCTTTTGGAAACATTTGCCAGTTCAACGGTTCTAAATGTTCTCCTATAATGCCTGATGAGGTCAGAGAACACCTGACAAGAGATCAGAGGGCATTCCTTCATCCAGAATCACTCCAGACCCTTCAGATTCACAGCTCCATGTTAATGCTTCTTCTCTTTTTCAAGAGAATTTTTCCATTTTTATTGAAACCCACCCAAACAACATGTGGTGATGTAGGTGCTGTTTTTAAGGTTTTCTGACCCCAAGACTCAACTATTTTCTTCAATTCTCCAGCTGTGGTCCTTGAAGAGTCTTTGGTTACTCAAACTCTCCTCCTCACCGTGCATTAGGATGATATAGACACACGTCCTCTTCCAGGCAGATTCATAACATTTAATGCAGATTAATTTTCACAGCCTTTGATCATATTTACCAAGGGTGCCGATAGTTTTGCCCATGACTGTATACACACACACACACATTGAATATTTAAAGTTGTAGCCTACTTAATTTTATAGAAATAATTTTGATAGCTTTTACTGCCCATAATTTATATATAGACTTCTAATTTTCTGTAAATGTTAGAAAGTAATGTAAATCTATTTTGCTATCAGGCGTGGATGAGTCTATACACAAGTGAACGAGCGCTGCTGCGCACATGCACGCTAAACCGACAGTGCAATAGACTAGGACTGCAATCATTTTAAGTAAAAATACATTTTCAAAACAATATTTGTTGTCGGACATTAAATATGACCTGTCAAATTTGTATGTAAAACCTATATATGTGTATTTTGATGATAGCAGTAACTGCAGAGCTCAAATTAGTTCACATATATTCCTCTTACCAGTTAAAATGCTAGTCGGTTTTCCGTTATTTTCATTTTAGTTTTTTTTTTTACTTTTAATTCAGTTTGATACTTTTAAGAGTAATTTTTTTTATTTTCTACTAATAACCATAAAAAGATACAGAGGTCATAAAACCAGAGAGAAAGGCTGCATGGCTAGAAGCTGCTGATCGACTGAATGCGCAAGCTGTTAACATGTTTTCATATATCTTAAAACAATGTCATTAAATCCTGGAAACAATACATTAAATACAGTTGGTTGTAGCCTATATTTTTATTTATCGGATTTATTGTTTAAGTTGCATTTTCTGTAAACTTTTGTTTTGAACTGATAATAAAGTCAAGTAATTGTATGTGAGAGTCAGTGCATTCCTATTGGTCAGTATTAGAGGAACTCACCCCAACAGTTAGCCTGCTCCAGGTCACGTTAATTTCCCAGCATAAGTTGCCAGAGTGACTGAGCTATGGTAAGTTTGCTTTATGGAACCAAATCAACTGACAACAAGTCAGACTTACTGTAATACGCCTAGCTTTTGTTGTTTTATGAAATCCCCACTTTTGTGTTTGTTTAGGTTTTTGCACCAGTAACGTTGTTTAATTTAATGCAAGTCAAATATCTGCCGGTTCCTGCCTCCTTCCCCAATCTATGAACTTCTTAAATCACCTTTTGACTATAGAATACAAAATTAGTTACACATACTTTTTTCTACAAAACATAACTATCCATTATTTCTTAGTTTTCGAATCAATTACATACAGTATCATTTGTTTCAAAATAAGTGCAACTGTAATAAGCTGTACCAAATCAGATGATTGCTCAAATGACATCGTGTGTAAACTGAGGGGGAAGGCAAATTTCACTTAAACTGCAATTTATTTGTATAAAGTTTGCAATAAACATACTGTAGTTTCAAGTAGCTCTAAGTAAAAGGAATTAGCTTTTTTATGATTGAACTTACTGGATTTTTGACTTCCATGAGCTGTATCTCAAAATACTAGGATTTCCCAAAAATAAGTCAATACTTTGTGCCATTTGTGCTTAATTCCCACTACTCCAATTTGCAAATAGAATAAACCAACAGCAATCATTTGGATTTATTTTTATTCACAAACTCAGACGCAGGAGTAAGTCACTTCCAGGTACTTGTAGTTGCCGAAACATGGATCAGAGAAAACTGAATTTGAAGCAACTAAACTGCAAGACTTCTTTTCATTGCACCTACAAAGAAAGAAACCCTTATTGCATTCTCACTTTTTGTAAATGTCATAGTTTAAGTGACTCTAGTCTCAATGGATGAGGTTTCTGCTGTACCTGGAACTTATACTGTCAGTCTGAGGAGAGTAACAGTTTGGTGAAGTTCCTAATGCATGAGGGCAGGTTGTAAGATCCCGCCGTCCATAATTGGCATGATGAATAGAAATCAACGCTTTTTCTCTGAAACAGAAAAACTGATGTTTATAATTCCACAAGTGAAGTCTAACTATCACATGCAAAATGAACTGAAGATGTATAAGTGATACACCACCTGTCAAAATGATTGATGACAGGTGGGCGGGGCTTCCGGTATAGGGGCGGGACTTCCGGTATAAGGCGGGACTCCGTGTAGGCGGGACTTCCGCATAAGGCGGACTTCCGTGTAGGCGGGACTCCGTGTAGGCGGACTTCCTGTATAGGTGGGACTTCCTGTATAAGGCGGACTTCCGGTGTAGGCGAACTTCCGTGTATGGACTCCGCATAATCAATCATGTTATCATGACAGTAGGTTTTGATGTTTTGACAGGTGGTTTTGATGGTTTTGATGTTACGGCTGACAGTAGGTTTTGATGATCTTTGACAGGTGGGTCTTGATGCGGCTCTTGACAGGTTATATTCTTGATGCATTCTTGATGTTTTGACAGCAGGCTCTTGATGACGTTTTTGACGATCTTGACAGCTGGTTTTGATGTTCTGACGCTAGGCCCTTGATTGCCTTGATGATCTTTGATGATTTTGACAGGTGGTTTTGATGGTTTTGATGTTTTTGACAGCAGGTTTTGATGATTTTGACAGGAGGTTTTGTTTTTGAAGGCTGTATAATAAATGACAGAAGGTTTTGATGTTTTTGATGATTTTGACAGGTGGTTTTGATGGTTTTGATGTTTTTGACAGCAGGTTTTGATGATTTTGACAGGAGGTTTTGGTTTTTGAAGGCTGTATAATAAATGACAGAAGGTTTTGATGTTTTTGATGATTTTGACAGGTGGTTTTGATGGTTTTGATGTTTTTGACAGCAGGTTTTGATGATTTTGACAGAAGGTTTTTGTTTTTGAAGGCTGTATTTTAAATCATGTTATACACACAGAAGGTTTTGTCCTTTGAAGACGCTGTTATCAGGAAATTCCCTCCACCCACAGCGTATATAAATGGGTCAGTGTGTTCTACATCAATCAGAAAAGAAAACATGAGCTACATGAGCATGGACTGTTTATCGTCCCTAAATCCCCAGAGGCGGGGTGAGCAGCAGAACGACGGACAGTCTGATGGCCAGTCTGACTATGGCACCGAGAAAACCTTTCGGTCACGTCCGTTTGACAAACTTTCTCCATGAACTTTCGGAATGGACTAAAGGTGAATTTATGATGAGCAGTAACCGTGTATTCGGTACAAATTTCATAAATCAACTCGAGTTGTTATACTCTACACCACCGACAACGCAGGCGAGTTTCAGCCGGGAAGCGCGTGTGTTGTATTTCCTGAAAAGACTGGTCATTATTTTACAAATTTGTCTGGAAGGATCTGAACAGCGGCGGCGAAGAGCCTTTGTACATTTCAGAGTGGGACGGGTAGACCCAAATGTCCGGTACCGTGTGGTAGGTGACCACGCTAAAAGAACCCAGATGATTCTGTCTACATATTCTGCTGTAAAGACAAGACAAAGCTCAACAAAAATCGGTCAGGGGTCGTCCTGCCTAACGAGCATAACGATCTGTATGAAATGCAATTTTTGTTCAAGTGGCGCGATCTGGATCTGCTGGCGGTATTTTTCAATAATAAACAAGATGTTCAAATGGTGCGAGCTGCATGGCGGCTACAACAAAATTAAAGTGCAGCTGTTCCACCCTGAGAGATGCGTGCGCAGCAGTACATCTGCGCTATTCCGCCCCCATTTACTACGGACATCCGGAAGCTCGCCGGTCAGACCCTCCCAGGCGTCGTTTATAAACCATGGCTGCAGTGCTACGACGTCCCCGCCCCTTTACTACATTTGCCATAAAGTCAGTGACCAGACCCTCTCAAGCAGCATTTATAAACCATGGCTGAAGACGGCGCTTCATTACCCGCTCATGTGTGTAGCTGCGGCATCTCCTTCGGCAGCATTCTCGAGCCTCCTGACGACAACGCAAGCGACCATTGCCTGACTTTCCCCCTTGGACCATCGGACCTCCACAAAGATTGGGAATCGGACCTCCAAAACGACTGGGGTCCGGCTAACATCGTCAACCCCTCCGAAGACTGGCTGGATAAATTGGGCTCAGACCTCGGATCACACAACCTGACTTACCTACCCATCGCTAAAGCCGGTCTCGACACTAAAGCCGGTCTCGGCCTACAGACGGATGTTTCAGCGGCGTCTTCAAAATCATAAAAGCAGCGACCGTGGTGCTGCTGGAACATCTCATCGGCGATAAGCTGAAGGAAGACTGCGAGGGGTGTGCGATTGACCATCCTAGCCAGCTGCAACATTCCTGTCTGTTTGACCCTCCCAACTTCTACTTCGACACACACTTTGACGAGCTGTCAGGCAAGCTGTTTAAGCCCTTTTTCATTCCATCATCGGTATTCTCCTAAACCGCTGTGGGTTAAAATCTCACCCCATCGTATCCAAGGGACAGTCGGGACTATTCTGCACGAATTAAAAGACGAACCATTCATAGTTGCCAAGCTAGAAGAAATCAGGCTGAAACTTCTGGACAAACCCTGCAAGGAAATAGTCTCTGACGTCGTTGATCTCTGGCAAGGTCTTTCAATTGTGAATGGCGGCGACCAAGTCAGCTCCAGCATGGGTGTAGCCTCTAGCCTAAGGAGCTGTATGGAATTCATGTTTAAAGAGCATTACAGGCGGCAGATGACTGAGCTGCTGTATAAGATTATTGCGGACGCAGCCCGACATATTCCAGTTGACCACAACACTACGCGTCAGGCAAATCTCAAGAAAAATATGGTGTTAATAAGAGGACTGGCTAATTCATGGGACGATTTGGCGGATAAATGTGTTGATGGTACCGACCCCCCTGATGTAATGATAAAAGAGGTTCTAGATATGATGATTGAATCACAATGTACGATCGAAATCACCGATGTGTTGTGTACTTCTACCTATGTGGCAGATGTATGTACTGAGTTGATCTTGAATGAAAGCGATGATGATGAAATTCAAAAACATGCCGATATTCATGAGACCGTTGACAAAATTGTCGTAATGTATGTTGATTACATCCTAGACAAAAACATGATGGCCTGCCGCGACTTTCTTTTCTGGTTAGACTATCATTGATGTCATTATTACTAACTATTTGCTACATTATTCTTTTTACTAACCATTCTTAGTTAGTGTGTTGTATTATATCCATTTTTAATTTACGTGTATCATTTTACTTAGATTGTATTAATACCATTTACTTAGATTTTGCATGCATCCTGTAACGTTTTTAATAAAAGATTGATTCAAACTACTTGTACGCGTTATTCTTTTGCATCGGTTGAAACGACAGCATGTCGGAGCTCATGAAAAAGGCTTATTATACACCGTCCAACCCGGCTCTCTAGGGGTAAAAACGATTAAAAGACGCCGTCTTAAAAGATAGCGGCGTCCGTCTAAGCGATAAAGAGGTTTCAGAATGGTTGGCTGGTGAGGATGCTTACACATTACACAAAACAGCACCTATAAAATACAAACGAAATAGAGTGGTTGTGTACGGGATCGATACACCGTTCCAGGCCGATCTTGTCGACATGAGTGCCTACGCCAAGGATAATGACGGTCATAAATACCTACTGACATGCATAGATGTATTAGCAAGTTCTCATGGGTTCGAGTTTTGAAGAATAAGAGCGGCATTGAGGTTACTAAAGCGCTCCAGTCTATACTCAAAGAGGGTCGTGCCTCAGAAATTGCAGACGGATCAGGGAAAGGAATTTTTAACAAACATTTTCAAGATGTGATGAAAAAGCACGACATTAACCACTTCGCTACCGCCACGGATTTGAAAGCCAGTGTCGTGGAACGATTTAATAGAACATTAAAAAGCCGCATGTGGAGATTTTTATCGGCTACAAATTCCGCCGATACATAGATGTTTTACAAGACATTATTCAAGGGTACAACACCAGTTATCACCGAAGTATCAGAATGAGACCCGTGGGCGTCGACAAAGTAAATGAGGGTCAAGTGTTTCAAAACTTGTACGGCGATATAAAGAAGCAGAAGAAGACCGTATTTAATTTCAAAGTCGGCGACGTCGTCCAGGATTTCTAAAGTGAGAGGCCCGTCGCCAAAGGTTATGAGCAGAACTACACGGAAGAATTTTTCACCGTATCCTCGTGTATTCCACGTCAACCCCCGGTCTACAGACTCAAGGATTATGATGGCGATGTCATCGAGGGTGTTTTTTATGAAGAAGAGCTGCAAAAAATAATTGTGAGTAAAAACAAATCTTTTAAGGTGGAAAAGATTTTAGGTCAGAAAAAACAAGGGAAATCTACGCTTGTTTTAGTGAAATGGCTAGGATGGCCTTCAAAATTTAATAGTTATATAGATAAAAAAACTCTGCTGGACTTGCAATCTCCTTAAAACGCACCGTCGTTAACGGATGAGACCATACAAGCGAAGGACCGTCATGGAGGATCACGGGTTCTACGTCACGTTGCCGTGCAATGCGTCGTCGTCGGTTTATCCTGAAAATCGTATATCCAGCTATACAACCAGGTTGGCTAAAGCTATAAACTTGAAAGGACAATGGGAAGTCGGACTCAAATCGAATATCCTAGAAGTTGGTACAACTTTAATGACGAAGATGGGCATTTCATCCTACATACTCCGGAACCCCGGATAGCAATCCCTCAAATATTGGTTTTCTATAATTACAAAATTATACATAAGCGGAGGGTACTACGCAAACATTCGCGATCCTCCGGCTATAAATCAACTCATCACACCAGCGGCCGTATTGAATCATGACGAATTAAAAACAAGGTGTATCTGAACGCGAAACCCAACATTTCAATGAGTTTCCGGGGAAGACTCGCCACTATTTTAGGAATGACGCTAAAACCTCTCGGAGGTTTAAACTATCATAAAGAACCCGATTTTACCGCAAACGTCATCATGTACGCTCCTCATCAATGCGATATCAACGCAGGGTTCTACACAATGTATGTTTACACCGACATCATCCAATACCAAGCGGTCGGAGATTCTTACGTTCCCCTTTGAGATGCGTACATATAACGGGTAAAGGCAACGACGTGGTCATTGCTAGATACGACAACCCCCATTACGCATCGATCAGCAAGGATCACATCACCAGCATCGTCATAGAGTTGAAGGACGATCAAAACCACGAAGTACCATTTTCTTATGGGAAAGTCATCGTAAAACTACACTTTAAACCAAAAAATATTTCTATTCTTTAAAAATGGTTTATTATAGACCCGGAGAGCCCAATACCGCGGACTATGTGAGCTATTACCAAAATCAGGCCGGCTGCGGTTTACCGGGTTATTCGGGATCGGGAGTTATGTACGGTGCGGGGTTAGGAGGTCTATTCAGAGGGCTGTTCAGGATGGCCGTACCGTTGTTAAAAGAGGATTTAGCTGCGAAACCACACCTAAAATCGGCAGCTAAAATATAGTATCCGACGTCGTCTCAAACGTTTTGACGCCGCATAGCGATAAAGCTCAAGACGGGTCCGGTCTGATGGTCATGGCACGTAAGAGAATGTCTAAACCGCCGGGTATGAGGAGGTGTGGTCAACGGGCTGCGCCGAAGAAGAAGAAAACAGTGCGTGGATCAAACAAGCGCTCACTCGTACGCAGAAAGCGTAAGAGGTCTGTCAGTCGAAACGTGTCGATCAAGAGAGCCACAAAATCCATATTCTAACATGGCGCTACTGCATCGCATGTCGGAGAATGCATCAAGTCCGAGCTGGACTTATTTTCGGTCCCGCTGACACAGACCGTTATTGAGAAAACGGCTATTTAGAAGTATCCCCATTATCGGCCATATCGGGCTCTGCACCATTGGAATTTTTTATCGCAGGCAACGGCGATGATTATGTGGATCTCAATAACACGATGCTCTATCTACGGGTGAAAATCACGAGACCTAACGGGAAGAGATTGCACACCCTGCGAAGGTGGGTCTAATCAACTACCCCGAGCCACTATATTTTCACAAGTCGACGTGACCCTCGGCGATCGCCTGATTTCTCAGAGTTCGAGCACTTACCCTTATCGCTGTATCATCGAGAGTCTGATCAACTACGGTAAAGATACGTTGGAATCTGTCTTCAGCGCTGGATTGTTCCATAAAGACACGGCGGGTCACATGGATGTTCAAGACCCCGCAGGCCATAACGCAGGGTTGTTGAAGAGATCGGGTTACACCAGCGAAAGCAAGGAGGTGGAACTACTTGCCCCCATACACAGCGATATATTCTTCCAAGAGAAACTTATGATAAACGGGGTTGATATCAAGATACGACTTATTCAAGCAAAAGATGAATTCTGTCTGATGAGGGCGATGTGGCTTACAAATTAAATATAGTGTCCGCATCCCTATTTGTCAAGAAAGTTACTGTATCCCCACCGGTGAGACTGGCTCACGCTCAGACATTACTCTCGACAACGGCCAAGTACCCTGTCGATAGGGTCAGTCTAAAATCGTTCTCCATACCGGCCGGCTCTCGTGTTTCGAATCAGGAAAATCTGTTTTAGGAACGCTACCAAAGTCTATCGTCATTGCCATGGTCGACAACGACGCATTCACCGGTTCCTACACAAAAATCCATTCGCGTTCAAACATTACGATCTGAATTCTTAGCCGTCACGTCGACGGTCAACAATATCCCTCCAAGCCTCTACAACCTAATTTCAAGCTGGTTCGGTTCGGCAGTACGAGAATATTATCAGTTGGTGATGACGACCGAGACACCTTAAAGACCAACCGCTTTGTATTGGCAGGAATGATTTCCTGAACGGATACACACTTTACGCATTTAACCTCACGCCGGACGAAGAGTGCGGTCAGCACATTTCCCTCATCAAGTCCGGGAATATCAGAGTCGAAGCTCGTTTCAGAAAACCACCGAATACCATTAATTTAATTGTTTACGCAGTATTTGACAGCATCATTGAATTGTCACACTCCATAAAGTATTTTGTGTTTCCGGGTACATTTGGCGTCCTAGCATCGCTACTTGATTGACGTCCCGAGGATTTTTAAACAGAATCATATAATTGGTGTTTAAGCTGATGGTTCGCTGGATTTACCCTGTACAAATAAATTTTGCACTATATAAATAGCGCTAAGATTGCGGTGATGGACGTACTGCGTAAACACCCTTTGAAGCTCAATTTGCGCTGGCTTGCTGCATCAAATCATCCATGATGAGAAGATTTGGTTTAGTGACGGGTAGCAAATCATCATCATTCAGACTCTCTGGTATTCCTTGCACAAATTTAATGTCGTACAATTTAAGCACATCATCGTACAAAGGCTGCCAACAATCATACAACCAAACAATGTTTTCAATTTTCTTGGAAATTAAATTCAAACCTTTTTCCAACAAAAGTTTCACAAAATAAGACTTTCCAGAATTGGACGGTCCGCTTATAACACAACTAAATGGATGTTGTAGTCTGAAATCAAAATCGGAAACATCCATCAACCCTCTGTGCATCATCATCTGATCAGTAGCCATAAGGAAGCGTGGTGAAATCGGGCAAAGTCTGCGCTTATTATACACCACCTTAAACCTTTTAACGACTGATTTGTTGTGCAACGTGAGAGTCTTTTATCCCTCACAATGTTTTCTGTGTGAGCCAGGATGTATTTGGTACTATCATGCGACGTCACATAACTGTCAACCAGACCAATCAGGGTTTCCAGGCGGATGGCTTGGGAATTTTAGCATTCAGCGTTATCCCCTTAGCTTTCATACACACTTTCCCTTTGGACGCCTGGAAACCGTGACGATTTAGGGCGCTAGCGCAAAACTCTGTAATAAAATCCCCATCGCTCATTTCGCTCGTCAGCTCGCCCAAATGATCACCCAGAGGCGGCTCCCAGTTGCCGCCCCTAGACACAAACACGACGCTGTCTGTGTCCGAGTAAAGAAGACGGTCACCGAGTCTGTCCATCAATTCGCACAATTCCAGTCGGGCGGTGCTGTGGTGAACGCACCAATAAACACGTTAACGCGCGACCCTTACAAACATCCTCTTTGTTGGGTTTATGCTGGACGAGAGCCACGTGCCTGAGACGAATGAGAAATACGACAAGGTGTCGGTATTACCGAAAACGATTCTGGTGAAATCTTCGGCTCGCTCACCAGAGTCGCTTTGAGGTAAGTTTGGTCTTAAAGAGAACCTACCCCACAAGCTGTTCAAAATAAGTTTGGTGATCGCTCTCTGGGCAGCGTTGTGCTTGATCTTTTCGGGTCGAGTTGAATCCCCTCTTTTCAAAATATTCGCGAATGTAAGTTTCTCTCTCAGCGTCCGTGACAACATTCGACGGGTAACCCGGACGCTTGTTGTTTCAACCGCAAAAACGTTTTGACGATTCGACAAACAACGTGTCGACTGTTGTGGAAAATGCCAAACCTCGTCAATCTTGGCTACCACATAACCCTTCTCGATGGCTTTTAAAAGCTCAATGGATACCCAGGAGCCGGAGAGTGATCTTTCCTCATCCGTGTGGGTACAGCTCGTGGTCTGGTTTTGATCGTGAGCGCAGGTTCGCATAACGGAAACATGAGTTTTCCTTGGCATCTGTAAGGGAGAACAGGATGCAGTAATTTGCGGGAGGGTACACGGTCGCTTTGATAAGCCCGTAATAATTTTCAATCGGTTCAAAATTGTTGAAAATGATTTCTGGATGTTCAATCGGGTAGCTTTTCCTAGCCTGGCAGAAGGGGTGAGACTCATGGGGTTCAAAGCGCAGCAGTGCCCGTGGAAGATGCACCCCGCGATTCTAAGCCGTGCCGCACACCGCCCTGCTGGTAGTAGCCGCTAAAAGTACTTACCGATCGATACCGCCGTGGTTTACGTGGTGAACGCCCACCGAGTCTTTTGACATACCGAGTCGAGTCGCTTGAGTAGGACTTATTCTGATCGATGCACGCTTTGTTGCGCGTGAGAGCGAGCGTGTTTCTGCCGAGATAATGTGTTTTAAAGACCCCATCGAGCAGCCGGCGAGCGCGCGAAGCCAAAAGGGTCAAGTCCGCGCATTGCATGAATGCCTCCCGGTATTTAATGCAACCTTCGCGTAATAAGACGACGTCGTTAACGCCAGACGCGACAGTTCTTTCCTGAAGTCAAACCACTTGCCCTCAACTGTGCTGTACCACGCATCAAACTTTTCACGGTCTTTATCCGACATGTTATCGTAGTTGTAGAACTTTTGTCGGGTATGGTCCGAAATAGTTCTCGTTTTCCACCCTGTTGAAAAGATGGGGAAGTAGCCTTTTTTCAGTCGTCCGTTAAGTCTAACGCGCTACGGGCATTTTGGCAAGGGCCATTGGAAAAATGAGTAACTATCTATGTATCACACAAACGATTCGTCATGAAAATTATTTTACATCCTTGCATTATGACCTCAATAGCAATCCCGGCTTTGCAAAAATACTCGAGAATCAGAAAGGCGTCGAATCTGGAGGCGTAATGAGCTATGAAGCAGTAGCCATTATATCGGGGTGTCTGAAGCGGTTGATTAGCTTAGCGATGCAGTCGGTACCCTCAGCCGTAAATTTCTTCCCTTTGAATGTGATTGCGCAAACAAAATTAGCCACGTGTCTACCGTGTAACGCGCTTCAAAATCGAGAAGATGTATTTCTCGCATGGCTCCTTAGGCTCTAGGGGCTGTATGAAGCATTGGTGTGATCCCTGGCCCGTCAGACGTTCTCGACAATGGACGCATTTGTCCGGGGCACATATGTGTTTTGTTTTCTTGTCACCCGCAACGCTAGTAACGCCAGCATAGTTTGCAGTATTTGATAATATCACAGGAGGGGGATTCTTGACCGGGAGGGTTCTTTTATGCATTTGAAGCAATAGCTCGATTTACAGTAACGCAAACAATCGGGCAATGTATGGTTCTTTTAGGGAACCTGTGACATTCGCGCCAAAACAGACATTGCAGGCTTGCTTACATCGATGGTCTCTGCGGTTGGTGTAACTTTTGTAACAAAATTGACAGACGATATGGCGAACCTAAGAACCCGGTCAGATTCATTATCATGTAGTAATGATCATCATGTAGATAGAGGAACACCGTTTTAGGGTGGAGTTCGTCACAATTTTTGTACGCTTTCTAAGACCATGGCATTCGATCTGTGAAATACAACGATTTTAATGCCTAGTGCTCGCTCAAACGGCTATGTCGCTAAGAGCGATTCGGTCTTGAATTGAGAAGCCGACGCTGTTTTGGATGGTGACAGCCAGTTTTTCTAACTCACTCTCGGATAGTTGGGGTTAAGAAAACGAGCGAGACAAATAGAGAAACACAATTGATTTGACAAATTTATGGGACAGAACAAATTGTCTTTTTTTTTGGATTACCTGATCAACGGCCAGATCTGTAAGTTTCACGCCGCCGACCACCTCCTTGTCTGTTCATGGCTACGGCAGCGTCGATCTCGACAGCGTCGTCCGATAATAACTGCTCGTTGCTCTGTAAAACTCTTTCAAATTGATCCATAAGCGAATCCACGCCATAATCATTACCGGGTGTGAGAACACCGCTGATAGGTGTTTGTAGAGTGGGTGCCGACATGGTCATATTGATCACGGGGCATCGTGACCGATTTCTCTAGCGAAGGCGACGATCTCGCTCAACATGCCGTGTAAGGAAGTGTGATAAGAGGCCAAATCTGTAGAGTTAATCTCTCAGATTCATGCTCCTTCTCAACGACACACTGTTGAACCGAGGTCGCGGTAAAACGTGATATCCGTTAACGAACCCACCTTCTCGAATCAGCGTATCAATTTCCGTCACGGCTTAATCGACTCTGTTTATTAGGCTCAGTCTCGCGAAAGCGTCAACATTACCTGATGTGGGTCTCGTGTTGCTGGTCGATGGCTGTGAAGTATCATCACCGTCATGGTGCTCTGTGTCATCGCAGTCAGGATCGGTGTCGGTACATGCTGGGAGTTGATTATTTAAAACACCACCATATTGTACAACAGGATTGTTGTCTACGCTAGCACATGATCGCATAAAATTAATATTTGGATTTACAGCTAATTCAAAAGATCCAAATTAGCGTCTACGTTCAGCACTGGATCGCAAAATTAATATTTGGATTTTCAGCTAATTCAAAATGATCCAAATTAGTGGGGGATTGCGAAGATTCTAGATTAAACAAATACTGTTCTAAAGAACCGGAAGCATTAAAAGCTCGTCCGCAGCAAACTTAGCATTTCAATCTCGTCCGTGACAGTTCTGTGTCGTCATGCAAAAGCTTTTTGACCCATCCATTTTAGATTTCAGACCAAAACATGAAATATTACAAAATCATAGAGTATAGAAAGTATGCAAAATCATAGAGTATATGGAATATAAAATCAAAGCATAGATGGAATATAAAAATCAAAGCATAGATGGAATATAAAAATCAATACATGATAGGTGAAGAAAAACAACTACAACCATAAAAGTTTAATGGAATACATCTATATTGAATTTACTCCTCTGTACCATCAATGATGACGAGAATAAGATGATGAAACATGAGTACCAATTGTGATGGATTTCAGTTACCCTACGATCGCTTCTATTAAATTCCTGATCCAGGGTTGATCTCATGGTCTGGATACGGCGAAATGTTTGATCGACCGCATTTTGAATGAAGCGATCCTGTGTGTCCAATCGGCTACGTGTCTCGAGGTGAGAGGCGCACCTCGCAATGTGTCTAATGCGGACGGGTTTCGTTGCTTCACGCAACTCACTACGCAGCGCAGTCAAATTGCTGTTTATATCATCCTGATCACGCAGCTCAATGTATTTGTTGTTTATATCAATCTGTGCGTCGTGGAACTCTTGACCTAATGTCTCTATTGAATTATTGCGCCTAGTATCGGTGAGTGGCTCGTCACCCGAGTGAGACAACGCCGCACTTCTTCAACTTCAATGTCTTCTTCCGCGGTGAGTTAAAAGGATATGATGTTTGACCCGCCTTTGTGCTTGTCCAAGTGATGCGTTGAGGCGATATTCCAACTCGTCATGTGGTCAGGGCTATAACCCGAACATGCTGTGTAGAAATATAACACAAAAATCTTAATGGTATGATTCAATTTGAGTTTAAATAATGTAGATAGTCTTACCAAAGAAATACGCTGTCAAGACTCGTCCGCAGGACTGCTCGGCGCGCCGGACAAAGAGTTTTCCTGTCAGGACTGGTTTCAGGACTGATCGCCGGGGTAAAACGAACCGGTTTTCTCTCAGGACAGGCCGGTGAGGTAGAACGACCCGTTTTTCTAGTCTTCTTTCTCAAAGGTTCGCCGCTTGGTCCGGCGGTCTGGTCTAAAGCCGAGCCGGTAGGAACTATTTGATCCACAGAGTGCGTTGGAGTGTGGTCAGGTACGTCACGTCTATCTGCTACGACGACGGTGTGGCACTGACTTTATGGCAAATGTAGTAAAGGGCGGGACGTCCGTAGCACTGCAGCCATGGTTTATAAACGACGCCTGGGAGGGTCTGACCGCGAGCTTCGGATGTCCGTAGTAAATGAGGGCGGAATAGCGCGTATGTACTGCTGCGCACGCATCTCTCAGGGTGGAACAGCTGCACTTTAATTTTGTTGTAGCCGTCATGCAGCTCGCACCATTTGAACATCTTGTTTATTATTGAAAAATACCGCCAGCAGATCCAGATCGCGCCACTTGAACACAAAATTGCATTTCATACAGATCGTTATGCTCGTTAGGCAGGGACCCTGACCGATTTTTGTTGAGCTTTGTCTTGTTTTACAGCAGAATATGTAGACAGAATCATCTGGGTTCTTTTAGCGTGGTCACCTACCACGCTGCGGTACCGACATTTGGGTCTACCGTCCCACTCTGAAATGTACAAAGCCCGCCGCTGTTCAGATCCTTCCAGACAAATTTGTAAAATAATGACCAGTCTTTTTCAGGAAATACAACACACGCGCGTCTTCCCCGGCTGAAACTCGCCATGCGTTGTCGGTGGTGTAGAGTATAACAACTCGAGTTGATTTATGAAATTTGTACCCGAATACACGGTTACTGCTCATCATAAATTCACCTTTAGTCCATTCCGAAAGTTCATGGAGAAAGTTTGTCAAACGGACGTGACCGAAAGGTTTTCTCGGTGCCATAGTCAGACTGGCCATCAGACTGTCCGTCGTTCTGCTGCTCACCCCCGCCTCTGGGGATTTAGGGGACGATAAACAGTCCATGCTCATGTAGCTCATGTTTTCTCTTTCTGATTGATGTAGAACACACTGACCCATTTATATACGCTGTGGGTGGGAGGGGAATTTCCTGATAACAGCGTCTTCAAAGGACAAAACCTTCTGTGTGTATAACATGATTTAAAATACAGCCTTCAAAACAAAACCTTCTGTCAAAATCATCAAAACCTGCTGTCAAAACATCAAAACCATCAAAACCACCTGTCAAAATCATCAAAACATCAAAACCTTCTGTCATTTATTATACAGCCTTCAAAACAAAAACCTCCTGTCAAAATCATCAAAACATCAAAACCTGCTGTCAAAACATCAAAACCATCAAAACCAACTGTCAAAATCATCAAAACATCAAAACCTGCTGTCAAAACATCAAAACCATCAAAACCTGCTGTCAAAACATCAAAACCATCAAAACCACCTGTCAAAATCATCAAAACCTACTGTCAATAACATCAAAACCATCAAAACCACCTGTCAAAACATCAAAACCTACTGTCATGATAACATGATTGATTATACCGAAGTCCGCCTACACCGGAAGTTCCGCCTACACCGGAAGTCCCGCCTTATACAGGAAGTCCCGCCTACACAGGAAGTCCCGCCTACACAGGAAGTCCCGCCTACACAGGAAGTCCCGCCTTATACCGGAAGTCCCGCCTACACCGGAAGTCCCGCCTTATACCGGAAGTCCCGCCCCTATACCGGAAGCCCCGCCCACCTGTCATCAATCATTTTGACAGGTGGTGTAGTATACTTACTACTTGTATATAAATAAAATGTTTCAGTCCTTGCATTAATGTTCAATTTTTTGGGGGGAAATTGTGAAGTTTTAAAGACTTCAGTGAAAATTAAAAAGTGTGCTGGTTAGTCACAGTTTGGTTATTCGTGATAGTCAACAGACTGCCACTCCCAAAGATCGATTTATTAAAAGAAACCAAGCTTTTGGAACCGCACCATCTCTCATTAGAGAGAAGAAAGTCTACTTCATATCAGCCAACTCGTTATTGTAGTAATGGTCTCCAAACAGACATTAAACCATAAACAAATTAATCTTAAATTGAACCCTACCAGTCTGTTAATACTCTACCAGCACTCCAGTGAGTTTTATAGACATGTAGGTGGAACATGAATTATGGTCAACAGAATATCAAAGGGACTGTTAAGCACCCAAAGAATAAAACATGAAGAACTGAATTCTTACCACAAGAAATGACACTTTTGGCACCCTCACAAGTTATGCTTTGCTCTAGAATTATTTAGGTGGAAAACAGGTCAATAGCAAAAGGATTTACCAAGATTAAAATCAACCTCAAAATTAAGGTTGGAAATAGTCTGCATCTATCCATTGACTTACTCAGTGGGAGACACTTATAAGACAATTTCAGGTATTTATAAGTCCCATAACAAGGATCAGAGAAAACCGAGTTCTCTGCAGGAACGGAGCAGCTTTTTCTTCCATTACACCTGATTCATAGACAGACAAATCACAAGTACATAAAGATACGACAGGATTACAGTGGTTCCTGCTCTAGTCAAGTAACAGAATCTGCTATCAGTTAATCCTACCGAATGGTCATCTTTTGGAGGGACGTTCCATCGACGCACTGAACATTTGAGAGCTGCCCAGATGGTCTTCCAGCAGAGCAAGTTTTGCGATCAGTCCGTCCATAGTTAGCACCAAGTACGTCTATGAAACCCTTGTCTTACACGCATAAGAGGAACATGAGAATCATTGTAAAAGGTTTAAACACGCAGTGTGTGAGCGATTACTCACCACATTTAAGGGACGCAGATCCTCCTTCACAGATCACTAGTTTTTTTGCTTTATTCTTATCGGTTGCAGAGAGGACACATGCTGTTTAGGAAAGAAGAAATAGCAAAATGACTAGAAATAAAGCAATTTTGTTCTTTAGAGTTATACTTATACCGCCTTGTGCATTAATGAGACATCTTACCATGCTGACACAGCAACAGCAGCACTGTAAACCAAACAAACACTGTATTGAAAACACTGAATCTAACAAATAGAATCGAAGAAAAGCCAATACAGACACGTGATCCCGCTAAAGTTTTGCACCAGCATGGTAGATTGAAACAAATAAAACTTGGTGTTCCTACGAATAACTATATACATGAATGGTGCATGTGTATTTATAACAAACACAGCCCTGTGACGAGGAGTAAATGATAATGAGCGACACCAGGGACGATAGTCGAAAGCCGTTTCATAAACGACCATTTAGTTCACGCAATCTCACTAATTTGGTCCAGGTTCAACGAGTCAGGATAATTTGACGTGCCCGCTTATTCTTAAGCAGCCCTCGACGTCAATCATCGATCAAATCAAATATATCATTGATATATATATTTACCGTGGCAAACGGTGAAATATTTGTGCTGTTTAATGCATGCGCTGTTGTGTTTTCCTCCGTGTGTAACTTATATTCTTCATTTGTAGTAACCTATCTTGCCCTTTTGAAGTTATTTTTACACACAGAGATTGTATTAAGCTTTACTAATAATCATGTTTGATATTTCCATTCCATTAGTGCTTTATTTTGTCAAGGTTTTGCTCATTTCATCCTTGTCCATGTGTAATTCTGTACTTTGATTAGATACCCACATAGCAATAACAGCAGGCAAGAATTGTTTTAATGGCTTTTATTATGAAAAACAAAGTTAATTAGTATATTTTATTATTTTAGGCTACAGTGGCTCAGAACATACAGTTGTCAAGTCCATCTTCCATGAACTTCTTGTAGATGGCCATGAATTTAGCTACAAAGGCCTCCAGGTGGTAGATTGCTTTGTTGCCCAGCTGTAGTCTGTGCTCGTAGTATGCGGCCATCTGAGCCACATCAGCCTTCAAGTGTCCATCACAGTTACTAAGCAACTCTGTCACCAGACCCTGGAATACCATGCAAAGAAACAGTGTTAATGCAGTGATTGTTCACCAGTTTTTAACTTCTATTTCACAGTATTTATTTATGCTGTAAATAAGCAGCAGTACCTTCATGATGACTTCTGGTGGGATGCAGTGAGTCAGAAGTTCATACAATCGTGCCCGAACCTCCAAAAGTCTGGAAAAAATATAATTTAGTTTACATTTACATGTATAATTAATAAATGTATAATTCTGGTAGCGCTTTTCTGGGTACTCAAAGCGCTTTACATAGAAGGGAGAATCTCCTCAACCACCACCAATGTGCAGCATCCACCTGGATGACGTGACGGCAGCCATATTGCGCCAGAACGCCAACCACACACCAGCTTTGGTATGCCACTTAAAAGCATACCAGGTTATTGAAACCCAAATTGTTCAAATCTATCAATGTAAAAGACAACAGGGGATTTTAATTCTGCGCTTGTATTCAGGCATTTTCTGACCTTTGAGGGCTCTGCTGGCTGACTATAGCATTAGCGGTCTCTCTGAGGTAAACCTCCCAGTCGGTCTCAGAGATGTCCTGGTCTGGAGAGAATGGATACCTGCAGGAAATCAATTTGGGAACAGATTACCTCAACTGTATGTGAGGCATCACTTCAGGTGAGTTATGTTCATTCAGAGGCTTAATTTATGATGATAACGCTTTTTTCATTTGTGTAACGCTGGGAAACTGAACACAGATGATTTATTTCATTCTCTGAGATCTCTCTTCTTGTTGACTTACTGTTGAACTCTGCAGGCCTCACACATCAGCAGAGCTTTACGGAGGTTACGGCCAGACTTCTCAGCGATTTTTTTGGCCAGTTCAGGAGGAAGCAGCAGCCCCTCCTTCCTGCACACACCTGACAGAACACCGCACACCTGAGAGGACAAAGATGGATTGTTTTCATATTTCCAGTAAAACACATTTGAATGTAAAATTTATGATTTGAATTTAAGCATTTCTTTTGCTCAAAAAGGCTGCACTTTTTTAATAAAACATACAGAAAAAAAACGGTAGTATTGTGAATTATTAGTCTAATTTAAAAGAACTGTCTTCTATTTTGATACATTTTAAAATGTAATTTATTCCTGTAAGGCCAAAACTGAATTCAATTGTCATTACTCCAGTTTCACATGATCCATCAGAAATCATTCTAATATGCTGATTTGCTGCTCAAGACATTTCTCAGTATTATCAATGTTGAAAACAAAAAGTACATTTTTTTGTGGATTTTTTCTACCATTATACATTTCTTTAAAGTCACTTTTTAAACTAATTAAAATGATTCCTTGCTGAACGAGAGTACTAATATCTAATTATATATTTTTTTATTAATAAAGAACTCCTCACCTCATCCACACTTGGCAGGGGGACTCTCACGGCCAGACACCTGCTCCTGATGGGGGCAATCACTTTTGAGGTGGAGTTACAGCACAGAATCAGTCGACAAGTGGACATGTACTTCTCCATCGTACGGCGCAAGGCATGCTGAGCATCTTTAGTGAGACGGTCCACCTCTGTCAGCAGCACAACTGTGAAACCATGAGAAATGTTATCATTGCCAATTCAGTTAAACCTTCATTAATATAAACCTATCAAATCCAGACACCGCTCTTAGCTATTTAACATTCAGATTAATCATAACCCAACGAAAGAAAAAAGCCGAACCTTTGAACTCCCTTTGAGCATTGGACTGAATCTGCTGAGACTGGGCAACAGTTTTGATGAGCTCCTGAATGACCACACGGTCACTGTTCCCAGCATCACTGAGGAACACAGATCAGGCATGAGGTTCTGCTAGAAAATGCTCCCAACAGAGCCGAGTCAATCTTTTCATTACCTTGGATTCACTTCTAGATGGTAGTTGCTGGCAATTGTGTTAATTTCAAGCTTCTTTTTAGATGGAGTCTACAATAGACAAACGCGGATAGTTAATACTGTAATATTAGGCTATATCATTATAAAACAGTTTATATTTATTTTTTTAAATACCGTGATGGACTGGTGTTCAATTCGGAGTTTCTCGACCCCGGGACCGTACAGCTCTCTGAGCAAACACATGATCCGCGTTTTCTTACCAGCACCAGACGGTCCATAAACCATCAAGTGGGGGAAATCACCACACTGGACCTGTACAATTGACAAGTGAGAGATTATGATTTTATCTAAATATATTATTCAGTAACGTTACTAATTAAATACAGTATGGCTAATATGTGAAGCACATGAAACTGCTAATTATATTACAGCTAACGTTAACTGTTGAGTTAACGTTACTGCAACTGTAAACAAACAATTTGAAGTATTTTCTTCCAGAGGAAAGCGCGATGATGTAGAATATAATTCATATTTAACGTTAGTTATTGAAATTGACTTGAGTCTGACCAAACACAAACACCAGTTCGCTTTCTGGATAACGTTAGTTTCCGCATCTTTACCAGATTTTTGAGCTGATTTGCTTGCTCCTTGTGGTAGTCGAGTTTAGACAAGGACGATGGTCGGTATTTATCAACCCATAAACTCATTTTCACTCCTGAATGATAAGAATATCGCGCCTCTGTAAAAAAAATATTATTGTGAGCTGCCTGCTCCCGCGAAACGTAAACCCGCGTAGCGCGCTGTCAGAACGGCGTTTACAGAGAGCGAAGAGGGACACGTGCTTTCGCGTTTCGTAAAACTCATCACATTGCCACGCTCCTTACAGTTCGGCGCAAACATGTTGGACTCAGTCTTTTTCAGGTTGTACTCCCACCATCCCTGCACTCTGTTGGGTGCTGGCATTCAGATCTGTGTTAGGGATTCCTTACTCTCTTATGCAGATTCTCTCATGCAACCCACAGTGATTTAAGGTCCTACGTCTTCACCGACATCCTAACTCTATGCTGCATTTATAGGCAAAACAGCTGCATGTCCACACTAGAGTCCACACTGATGTTCATATCAAACTGATCTGGGTCTGATTTTTGTTTACTTCAGAAGCTCTATTAAATAGTATTAAGAGGTGAGCGAGAGAGGAAAGATGGCAATGAGAAATACAGAATTGTAAAGTGTTTGCTGATAAATTATACCTGCATTCTTATATGGTATCTCAGGAATGCTTTTCAAATAACATAAATATTTTTGCATTTTAGTTGAGGAAAGTCGAAGCACAGCATGCATGTATGAGTGTTTAATGAGGCTGGTACTGCGGTAGTTTATGATTTGTTGTATATTGCTTAACATGCTGTAATATTTGTCCAAAATAATATTTAATAAGATAACCACTGCAGCAGTTTTTTTATTACAAATATGAATGGTTGTTTTACCCATAGTGTAAATTGGCACGGGCTGTTAAAAAGAGGATAGCCTAGGTAAGTGTGAAAGGCCTCACTGAACAACAACAAAAACTAATTATTTATTTATTTTTACTATCATTTTTTATATATTTTTTTGGACATATACCTTATTTTTAATTGTATATGTGTATAGGTATAGTTATAAAGTTATAGTACCGTCTGATGCAATCTCAGTGACAGCACACTAAATTTAAGACCTGTCATGCCTTGTACTATTATACCATAATTCATACATTTAGAGTTAATTTGTTGTAATCTAGTATGCTATTAATGAGCAGTATATGTATTTCATACAAGCTGTTGATAAATCTCGTTCTATCCAAGTAATCTTCATGTCATCTTTCTCCTTTTCACTTCCCTCCCCTTGATATAAACAGTATTCTCAGAGAACAACCTGATGTCATTTCCATTTCAGAGAGATCGAGGAACCATCCCAGAGGAAGCACTTCACTACCTGTCTGGATTGCTGAAGACTCCGGTAACACCACAGAACAGATTTATTTATTTATTTACATTTCTCATTGTAGACATATTTTGTCAAAAGACGTGTGTCATGCTTTTCTTTTCTTTTCTTTTTCTTCAGAGAAAAATATATTAATGATTGCACAATGTCTGGAGGAATCTCAGACATTTCACAATTAAATGAAACATAGCTCCTGATCAACGAAGAGCAATGAGAGGTTTAAATGGTACCTTCTTCACGATTTTGAGTTTTGAAAGCTGGTTTGGTAGCAACGTTTTTATTATTTCAGGTCATTTCCTGTTGATATGGCATCACAGTAGTTCTCTTACTGATTTTGAGGGAGAAAAGTCCACTCAACATGTAACCTTCACACAACAGCACTAACATTCCCCTTCAAGTACAGGTGCAAAGCATTCCTCCGTTTTCATCAAGTCACAAACAGATCAAAAACTCCATGTATGTGAAGTGTCTGGTGAAGGTGTGCGGTCTGGCTGAATTTCACAACAGAACATGAAATTGTCTGTGCGTTACTGTTGCCGCTCAGATGGCAAGGAGTAATCCCCAGAGCAGAGCCATACTGCTGAAGTTCTTCATGAACTATCTGACTACGAGGATATTCACAGGTTTATAAAGCAATGGCCGACTAAACAGAAGATGGCTGAGGGACACAGAAGCTTAACTCTCCAGCAGTTACAGCATTACAGAGACTAAGAATGGGGAGTTCCTCTCATTTTTTATTTGTATTGTTTATTTTTTGCATTTGCATTTACTTGTTTGTATTTATTTATTATTCTATCCTTTTCTGGGAAAAGAGGACTGAATGAGGCAGATGACATAAAGTACACCACTAGATGGCAGTAACACATGTAGATGCAGTAGCTGGCGGCAAAATGTTCAGTTTTCTTTATTGAGGCCTAATACCTGAAGAAATCTATACATACTACTGTACACTACTGTTCAAATAGGAATTAATACTTTTATTTGACAGTAAGGACATTTCATATTTTACAGAAGATTTCTATTTCAAATAAATAAAAGCAGTCATGTTAAGCGTAAGAGACTTCTTTCAAAGACTTTTGAAATATCTTACCAACCCCAAACTGTAGAACAGTGCTGTAAGAGATCAGATTATAAAGGAAGTATGGATTGTTTGTGTTGGACAGGTAGAGCGGTTCAGGAGATTGTAAGGCATTACAGTCTTCATCAGTTTAGTTGGTGTGAGCAGATGCCATGCAGTCCTGCATATCTACTTTCCCCAGCATGCATTGCAACATATTGTTATGAATTCTGAGAATGCACTTCTTGCTTTTTGCATCTCTGTCAGTCTGTATCCTGTCACTGAGGCTCAGAGACACTTTGAAGCCCCTACGTGTTTATTTATATCTCTGGCTTGTGAGTTCGTGACTTGGGGATAAACAAGCAGTTAGGCTTTGTTATGCCTCTTAAATGAAAGCATGACAACTATATGACTAGAGTTTTTGCATGTTCACAGGAAAATATAAGTCATTTTTCTCTATTAGAAAGTTGTGGATGGTTGATAGGGGGTTTTATTCTTAGGGTTAATTAACTAATATTTAAATTAAAATTGCACACTGATTTGCACCAAAGTTTAATTGTAGTAGAGTCAGAGGTTTGTTAAAACTCAAGTAGAAAATAATCATATATATTTCATGATATGTAAATATAACCTACACTTGTGTGTTTTTTTCTTTCCATAGTGAGATTAATAATATATTGCATTCTTGGCTTATAAAATGCTGCAAAGCTTTATCTGCTCTCAGCGGTGCCAAGGTGTTTTTTAAAAGTGGGTCAGTCTGTCATTCATCCTTTCTTGTTCTGTTTTTACTTTCTTTAACTTTGCAATCCACATTGTCATGGTCAGGGCCAGTGTCTCTCTGTGGTAATGTAATGCGGGTTGTCTCATGATCAGAGTAAAATAAGTACTCTGCTGTTGATCAGAAGGTTGTTATGACTAATTGTTTCCACTGTAGTGAAATGTTTTAGAGTTATTAAAAAACTATTACCTCCTTGAGAATCTTAGAATGGACTCTAATACGTGTGTTTTGTTCCTCAACTCTATTTTGAGTAGTGTAATTCCTAACCAAAGTAATCCCAGAGGCAGTCCTGGACATTTGAGCATCTTTGCACTGTTAAAATATTCTGTTACAATTTTATAACCGATACATTCTCCCCACAATCCCCACAATCCTGGTGCTGATGGTACATTTACATTTACTCATTTAGCAGACGCTTTTATCCAAAGCGACTTACAATTGAGGAATGCAATAAGCGATACATTATAAAGAGGCAAACAGACACAGGAAGTGCTTGTAATGCAAAGTTCTAGGCATTGTTCAGAGCAAGTTCTAGCCAGACAGTGAGATGTTAAGGGAAAGAGAAAAGTTAAGGAAAGAGAGTGAAGTGTTTTTTATTTTTAATGGAGTGCTTTGAGGTAACCCTCAAAAGTAATTATTGTGAGGAGTGAAAGTGAGAGGCTTTGATAGGGGGAGGGGGGGCACATTTAACACAGACTGGACACTTCCACTAAATGAACAAATAGTTTGTCCTGTAGCACTCATGTCTGTCCCAGGCTGCTCAGTGTTGGTTCCCACATAGGGGCCTCTTTGAGCAAGTTCTGGGTCTTAAAAAAAATCCCCCAATCTTTCCCCCAGTAATGGCGACAATTAGAAAAAAAGAACCCTCATTTAGTCCATGGCGACGAAACCACTTCCTGTTCGTTTACAACCCCAGATCTCCAGATTCCCAAACACACAGCTCCAGTGTGTGTGTGTGTGTGAGGGGCTATTTTTACCCATGTGAGGCTGGGGGAGTGCAGAGAACGCATAGAGTGATGGAATGTCTTCAGCCATGAAATGCAGCGTGTCACACGGAGACATGCACTGACAGACAGACAGAGACACACTCTGCAGCACAAGTATACACTGCAGTGCTTTCAGCATTCATTAAATGTTCATGTTGCTGCAAAGCTCACTCAATCATAGAAGAGAACTCTGTCCACAAATCATTGGCTAGATTTTAATTATAGAAAGAAACTAAATTCGCCAACTCGCATCTGATTTAAAATGACCCTTTTAAAAATAAAAAAACACAAATTATGAGAAATAATGAGAAGAAAAAGGATGCTGATAATGATCAGAGATGTTTTTTATATATTGTCTAATCTGTGACATGTTACATAGCAAATAGAGAGAATTAATGAAAAACTAATCTTTTTTTTTGTCCTTGGAGTTTTTGAATGCTTAAAGGGATAGTTCACCCAAAAGTTAACCTGAAAGACCTTTGTTCATCTTCGGAACACAAATTAATGTTTCTTCTGTGTTCTGACGTAGAATCTGGATGCGTTGTGCCTTGTTTACAAGAAGAAGATGACGCATGCTGTACATAAATCTATCTCTTCATAAACCTGTCTGAAGATTTCAACAGAGAGGCCATTTTTTCCCCAGCCTATACTTTTTTGAACCAGAATATACAGACGATGAACAGATGAGAGATGGATGTTCTATGTCCGAACACCGGCTCCTGTGTCAGCAGCACCACACGCATGCGTCGACGATACTCTCGTGAATGATCTTCAAAGACTGACACGGAAAAGACGAAATGGTTAAATAAAGTAATTATTTGTGTTTTCTTTGCGCACAAAAAGTATTCTCGTAGCTTCAGAAACTTGTGGTTGAACCACTGGTGTCCCATGGGCTATTTTAACAATGTCCTTACTACCTTCTGGGCCTTGAATGTGTCAGTTGCGTTGCTATCTATATGGAGCATCAGAAAGCTCTCGGATTTCATCAAAAATATCTTCATTTGTTTTCTGAAGATGTACAAAGGGATGTGGAATTTTCTTGTGTGAACTATCCCTTTTAAACTATTGTTTTTCACATTCCAAAGTTACAATTCTATGTTGTAAGACCATGGCATACTTTGAAGCATATTTGAGTAATTAAATATCATATTTATTAAATATTGTAAATATACTGTAGGCAGTCCTACATTCATCTCTTTACTGTATTTATTGAGTAACGCTTTGCTGTCTGTATAACATCAGAAACTCCCAGCAATAGTAAAATAATGTGAATATATCACAAAATAGATAACTGATATATAATACATTTCTTAGCACTACATGATGATTCTATAGGTGGAAACTCCTAGTGTGAAAAGCATCATATAAACATAATTACTGACACCAGCTCAGCATACATCAGCAGTCATGACAGCAGTAGTGGAATGTGTTGCCATATGTGTAGACAACACCCCCAATTAATTTAGTATTGCATTAATTAAGGATAATTGTTCTGGAGAAAACCTGCGGTTACTTTTCCATGGTAAAATCCTCTGTTTTGTTATTGGTTGACAGAATGTGCCATCTGGCCCCCAGCTGAAACCGCTGAGATTAGCACGTATAGATGCCAATAGTGCTCGCTCACCCTGCGTATTTATCATACAGACAGAAATCTAGTTTTATTGTTACATAGGATTCTTTTTGTGTGAAAATACACTATTGTACAAAATGTTGGGGGAAATTAATACTTTTATTCTGCAAAGACACTTTAAACGGATCAAAAATAACAGTAAAGACATTTATAATGTTACATATGTGAAATAAATGCTGTTCTTTTGAACTTTCTATTCATGAAAGAATCCTGATTTTTTTTAAAATATCAAATATAATCTGTTTCAACATTTATGAAAATAAGTAATGTTTCTTAAGCGCCAAATTAGTATACTAGAATTATTTCTGAAGGATCATGTGACACTGAAAATTAATCTGTGCCATCACAAGAATAAATTAGATTTTAAAATACATTCAAACAGAAACACATTTTTTAAGATTATTATGATTTTTCACAATATTACTGTTTTTACTGTGTTTTTGTTTAAATAAATACAGTCTTGGTGTAATAGCCCTAAACTTCCAAACATTAATATATATTTTGTTCTAACTGTGCTAATTTATTAAAATATAGATATTTAAAGAAAGATGTATAGGGCTTGACGTTTTTGGGTGACTCTCCGCTGCAACATTAGCTATATTTCCATCCACCTATTTTCATGTGCATTTTGGAATAGTGCATAAAAAAACACTGGATGGAAAAATCAAGATGCAAATAAATAAAATAAAAATGTGTAGGATAAACTTTTTATCCGATAAGAAAAATTGCCCATAAACTATGATTGAAACACATTTACCAAATAAACTTTGACACCATGCGTGTCAAAATAGTCATGTGACTTTGCATAATGAGATGGGTTAACGTGACTAACCAGGGGACCGATCTTGTGCACAGCATCTGAAATGTTGTTTTGGTCGTTCTGAAATGCCTGAGCAAGGTCTGTCATCAAAGTATTTCTGTATAATTGTCTTACATGACTGCGTACCGTGTTTGCTCTGAGATGCAAGTCATTTATCATATATGAAAATTATTGTATTCAGTGGCTTCTCCGACTTTTCTTAATGATATTTAGTGCCAGTTTATCAGGAAGTGAAGCATTTTTTCCCTTTGACTTGTTGGATGGAAACGGTGCTTAATAATTTTAATTAAGTATTTTATGCGGTTTTGTGCATAAGTAAAATTTGCATCTTTGGATGGAGACATAGTTACTGCCTCATGTGAGTGAACTACGGTCCGTGAGGAGGGTCCTGTGACGGCGTGACCGTGTCTTTGGGGTTGCTGCAGTGGTGACCTTACAGACCCAGTGCAGTGTTAAGACATGCACACTGGGTCTGATCCAAGCCGGACATTCCTCCAGAGTCAAGTGGGAACTTTGGAGACAGTCAACCATTGTTTGATGGGTGAGGGTTTTTGAGAGGGTGGACAAGGGGGACTCGAGGGCCGAGAGGGAAGAGCATGTTTTTAACTCCAGTTCAACCCAGCACACACACACCCTACAGAAATAGCTGCTGTTCATGCTTATGTCAGTTGCCTTTAGTCTGTTGCGAGTTCTGAAGACAAAAGTGGCATTCTCTATGAGGGTGTAAATACGGACCCTCTGTTTGGGGCAACGTGACGTGTTTGTTCCAGAAAGCTGTTGCACAACAACAAGATATATCTGAGAAAAAGCCACAAATTTCAGACTTGAAGGATTAGTCTGAAAGGAGAGGAAGTGAGGTCAAGATCATTTCCATTGAGCATGAGCAGGCAAAGGGGAATCTTCAGTCTGTCGGTGTGCTACCGAGGCGGTTCTACATCTCGGTTCTTATTCACTGCTGCTGATGTACCATCCAGGACAGCGGTGCAGAATCATCTCTCACCTGGAAGCTCAAACAGGACAGAATGAACCTGGAAGAGCCTGCCGTTTTGTTTCTTTTTGAGTAAAAGGGAGTGAATCTTATCTGAGAAAGGTAGATGGGATAACGTACTTTCCTGCATTTAGTTATTGCTTTTTGTGTTGTTAGTTCCAATTCATTGTAAGAATCTATTAAACTGCCAAAAAAACACCCGGTTTTCCATAAAATGTATCCAAATGCAATCTTAAAGAAGATAGTATGTGTTTGTTTTTAAAGAATACATCTAACTAAATTGAGAGAGATTTATGCTTTAAAATAGAAAACAACAACAACGATTTGCCTATAGGGTAAAAAACATTAATTAATACAATTTGGGATCTGATATTTGTTTTGTTTTGTTTTTGAAAGAAGTCTCTAATATTCACCTAGGCAACAAGTATTTGATCAAAAATATCATAAAAACAGATAAACTTTGAAATATTATTGCAATTTACAATAACCATTGTTTATTTAATTTTATTAAAAAAATGTAGTTTCCTGTGATGGTTAATTTTCAGCACCACAACAGTTCTGCAGTGAAAACTGAGATGCGTATTTTTGTCTTCTTTTTTTTCAGTATCTTTGATGAATAGAAAGCTATTCAAAAGAACAGCATTTATTGAAATATGTTTTTTGTAATGTTATGCATGTCTTTACTCTCACTTTTGGTCTTTTGATGTAATGCATCCTTGCTAAATGAAATATTTATGTATTTATTGCAGTGTGGTTGCTCTTGTTTCTAAGAGTGCTTCTGATGTTTAATTTCATGAGATTGCTTGAGTCTGTTACAACAAAGGGCTTTCTTGTAGTCATACAACATTTTAAAGCCAGTGTTTAAAAGCCGTAGGTGTTTCTATCTCTCTTGAAACTAAAACAGTGCTAGACATACCTTCTTAAGGGCCTCGATTAATTAAATCAAGTGTGTACATAATACTGATGGAATGAGTTTTACAGAGCAAGTGGCCATGCTGAAGTCCAAATGCATTTGTTTTATCAATCCAGCAGTGAGGCTATATGGAGAAAAACAGCCCCGATGACATGATTCAAACATGTTTACATCACCTGTGTCCTTGAATGACTCTTTCCCAATGTTAGTCTCGTTGTTTGACTTTCATTAGCTGGTGCTAGATAAGATTTAAGTTTGTGTGTGTGTGTGTGTGTGTGTGTGTGTGTGTGTGTGTGTGTGTGTGTGTGTGTGTGTGTGTGTGTGTGTGTGTGTGTGTGTGTGTGTGTGTGTGAGTGTGAATGACAAATGTTAGGTGGAGTAAGTATGCACATCCTCTGTCTTTGCCTCCGCATTAGACAATGTAACTTTGATTAATTAACTGTAGTATGTCTGAGATCTCTTTGCCTACTTCCTCCTAAAAATAGCAGTTTATTGTGTCACAGAGAGGAAATTTTCAGATCTAGTTTTAGTGTCACTTAATAGGACAGATCAGAACTGACTAGCGTAGTAGGAGAGAGATAGGGGACAGGAAACAGGAAAGGTCCCAACAGCGCTACAATGCAGTGCACTGCCCACAAAGCTATAGATGCCAACTTAATTTAATTATTCAATTTAATGTAATATGTTTAATTTATAATTCAATTTCAATAATCTAATTTCAAATAAGGGCCACATTGAATTAAATGTGTGAATTAAGAAATGCTTTCACAATTAACGATTAATGATGTTTTGTAGTTTTATTGTCATGTAACCGATGTTGGTTATTTGTCTCTATTTTGATTATTCTTTTTTGAACTTTCTAAGGAAAAACTTTATGGATTCAGAAGCAAAAAAAATTTACATAATATAATGATCCTGATATAATTATAGATTTTGTTTTACTTTCCCTTTAATTATTTTATAACTGTATTTCCTATACCATGCTTTACTTTATAAAGTGTCCTATGCATGTTTTGCTGTTGTTTTTGTTTCCTCTCTTATCTTTCTGTCCATCACTCTCTAATAGATTGACCTATTTTAGAAAAAGCCAGAGATCATGCATATAGCCTGACTTCCTCTTTGTGATCCCGTGTGACATTTCTTAATCTTGTGACTCTAGTATAGTGAGTCAGACCAGTTTCCTGTCTATGAGAGCTCATCAGGGAATTAATGTTGACGTTTACTCCAAACGCACCAAATCATTTCATTTCCTGTCCTGGCCTCGCCTCAGGTCTGTGATGAGATTCTGATTGTGTGGTGTCAGTGTTGTCAAACATAGCTGGGGATTAAGGGCAGATGAAGTACATTTCAGGAAACATGAACACTGTGATTGTCCTCAGATTGTTACAGCCCTCACGGTCATCTGTCGAGGGCCGACCTGTCGTGTTCAACAGGACACGCACCTCTCAACCTGTTTCTCCCTCCGTTTTATTGATTTCTTTATCTTGTCAGACTGAACACACTCACAGTCAGTAAGAGTTTGAAAAGCAGTTCTATAATGCACAAAGGGGTTAATTATTTTACATATTGTGCAAATAAAGATTTAAATAAATCTGTGCACAAAGCATTAGGGTTACAAATTGTGAAACCAAACCCGTGCATGCCTCATTTACAGGCCGAGTTGAGTAATATCTGTTAATTCCAGGCTCTGTGAGGGGTTGCGTATGATATTTGGGCTAGCGGTAAAACTGCAGCGGGGGACATCCATTGCCTGGAACTCAATGTATTTTGAGTCAGATAGAGGTTTCAGAAATGGCCCCCACTTAACCCTTAATCTGAGTTTACCATCACACTTTGAGTCACTAAACACTGAGACATTATACCCTTTTGTAATGTAGTGATGTTGTTTTTGTTTTTAATCACTCTTTAGCATCTCAATTATTTTACCTAGAAAGCAATGATTGAATGAAGATGACTTATAGCAAGCACTTGACTGTATTTTTTGTGTTGAGATTGCAGATGTTGCAGCTTATTGCAGTCTATATGTATATGTCTTTGTATTTTGTTTTGTTTAATGCCTATGTCAAATTTTAAGGTCGTGGGACCTTACCAGGCTTCTCGGACTGAGTTTATTTTTTCTCTGCTACTGCTGATAAAATGCAGCTGTCCAAATGTGTCTCTGAGTGGTGAGCGAGCTGCAGAGGGCTGGACGCATCCAGCCTTGCACGCCGTCCAGCCATCTGCAGGCAAAACAGATAACGGGTCTGTCCTCCTCCAACCCTTGGGTCAAGAAAACAGCCGTTTGTGACCAGGTCATGTGCGTTCCTGGACCAGCACGCTTGCACAGCTACATTGTTCCTCTTGGGTCATGTAAACAGGAGGGAAATTAGATAATTCTGCTAGAAGGAAACCTGCAAGTTACCCAGGCTTATGTAGGTAACTGTGCTTGGTTCACTTTCCCCGTTGAAAAAAACAGCATATATGCTGGTTAGGTATGTTTTGAAGCATGGCAGCTGGTTTGCACTGGTTTAAGCCGGTCCTTAGTTGGTCATGAGCTGGTTTAAGCTGGTCATGTGCTGGTCCTAAGCTCATAAGCAACAAGCTTCTGCTCAGGACCAGCTTAAACCAGCTCAAACCATCTGCCATGATTCAAAACATATACCTAACCCGTATATGCAGTTTTTTTCAGCAGGGTTTCCTGGGATGAAACTATCTAAAACAACAGGGATACTTAACCCAAGCCTTTTTTCTGAAGATATTTTAAAGAATGTCTCAGTGGGGTCCACGACAACATTGGACTTAATTGAATTTGTCCAGTGAGTACCTGAAAGTTTTTATTTGTTTGTCACATTTCACATCAAGCATTTTTCTAAATAATACAGAAAAAGTATCAAACCACACAACATGCTGTAAAGGATTACATCAGTGGACATTTGCTTCCATTTTTGCATTCTAAAGTCTGGTAGAGTTTGATCCTCTTTCAAGTTCACATACTTGTGTTGAGTGTGTTTAGGGTCTAAAGATGGTATCCAACATAGGAAGTCACTTCTGCCTTTGTCCTGGATGGTTTCAGAGGACTGTGATTCTGTCTGAGCATGATCGTGCAGCAGAACCTGATTTTACCAAGCGCGACATGTTCCTGGGTCAACATCTTTGTTGAACCTGGAACAACATTGTTATCATCCAATCAGATTTGAAGAACAAGTTTATAATTTTTGAGAAGTTTAGGCCTGCAATCAGTGTTTGTTGCTTGTACATCAGTGTCATTCATCCATAAATTCCTCTGATTTTAGGGATTACTCATGGGTAAGGTTGGGTTTAGGTGTAGGGAAATGGTCAAGATTACATTTTTAGATTAAAATGTTGTTCCAGGGTCAATAAAATATGTCTAACTCAGCAAAATCAGGACGTGTGATCATGCACATAGCTCAAGTGAACTTTTGTTCTGTGTGGGAGCTCTAGAAAAATGTGATCTTTCCCCTATTCTTTTGAAAATAAACATTTGTTCAGTTGAAACCGTACAGTCTCAGCTAACACTTTCATGTATTGTTGAAGTTATTCTTGGTCAGACATGCAGGGCCAGCATTTCCTCTGAGTCCTTTCTTTTTTTAGATTATCACATGCAAGCCCGATATGTGGGTCGTATCAGAAACCTATTATTTCTTCAGCTAGTCAAATGGCCTTCATTCTATCCCAACTAGATCAGTTCATAGACACCCCTGAGACTAGCTAAGAATGAAGGTCAGAAACAAACCAAAAATAAACGTCCGCTTCCCTAAAAGTGTCAATATTTTTAGAGTTAGAGTTAACCCCTTGATTAAAAAAGAACTGTAGCCTGTATGAAAATTTGTCTTATGTGGCCTGTGTTTATTTAAGTCGCTGGGGTATATTTTTATATTTATGACATTAAGTAAATATAATGTTCCATGAAGATATTTTGTAAATGGCCTACAGTAAATATGTCAAAATGTAATTTTTTATTATTGCTAAGAACTTCATTTAGACAACTTTAAAGGCGATTTTCTCAGTATTTAGATTTTTTTTGCACCCTCAGATTCTAGATTTTCTAATAGTTGTATCTCGGCCAAATGTCCTATCCTAACAAACCATACATCAATGGAAAGCTTATTTATTCAGTTTTCAGATGAAGTGTAAATCTCCATTTTGAAAAATTGACCCCTATGACTGTTTTTGTGGTCCAGGGTCCCATTTGTGTTGTGAATTTCTTGGTTTTATGATTTTTATTTATTTATGTATTTATTTATTTTGCAATAATGCATTTTCATCTTTGATACAACCATGATACTTAACTTGAGTGAATGATTCCCATATTTATGTATCATGGTATTTACGTACCTCAGGGTTTGTGCAGTGAAAAGGTGATTTTTATATTATAAAAATATATATATAAATACTATATTATTTTATATTCATAAAAATAATCATACATTTTGTATAATAAAATAAATAAACATTTTATAAAAAAATTAAAGGTAACACTTTACTTAAAGCCTTGTATGCATAATGCATTAAAGGTAGTTTTATTGCATTAATTATGCCATGTAATGCATCTTATAATGCATTAAATTCTCATGAATAATTGTAACCACAGTTAATACATTATAACACTTATCAATTCATTGTTACACTGCATTTTACATTTAGTTATAATTATTTACGACAAGATATAATGTATTACAATGCACATTATGAATAATTATAATGCATTATAGGCATTGATAACCCTTTGTAATGCATTATACATAAAGGTTTTAAGTAAAATTTTACCAAATAGAATAGTATAATATATTTTTGCTATTTGCTTCTGGACTAAGGCGGTCTGTCCACTTTGTGCAGTCATATTGTATCTGAAATCAAAGACTAAAATAGAGTGTCCATTGATTGCTGAGTGAGCTCTCTGTCTATTGCTCTCTTGTGTAATTGGAGCCTTCAATCAATAAGAAAGCATGAGACCAGCATTCGCTGGATTTCCGAACTGAAACAACCTCATCAGCTCTCAGGACAAGTAACCTCCCCAGAAACTCACACATCCAGTTTAGCCTTCCTGTGATACTTGTTCTGCTTCTGTTTAAAGACATGTTCTCTTTTATGGACTGTAAGCCAGTGTAAAGACAGCTATCGATGTTGATGTTAGTTGATGATGCTTGTTGAGTCCTCAAAGGACTGTTTCTCACAAGATAAAAGCATTTTATTCATATCTGTTTGAAATGAACTGCATTGCTGATGGCCTTTTGAACTTTGATAGTACGTTTGTCATGCATTCACTTTTTGAAGGGATTATTGTAGCCACGTTCATGTTTTCAGTAACTCTTTTGAGGTCAAAGATCAGAGGTGAAGTTTATCTGCGGTTACTGTCTGTATATTGCCAGTGACTCATTTAGCTGTTTTCTTCTTCTCTAGGGTGATGATGATGAATTCAGACTCAGCAGGTAGGCAGACCTTTATTCCCATTCCCGCTTGCAATCCTGTTTCTGGTCTCATTCCAGTTTCCATTCCACTGATTCTGTTTCTGTTCCTCTTCCTGTTCTTATTCGTATTCCTGGTTTCCTGCTCCGTTTAGATTTGAGCTCCTAATCCTATTCAATATTTCTGCTTCAGTTTGTTTGTGCAGTTCCCATTTCAGTTTCCATTCATGTTTTATTTTTTCTGTTCCAATCATTTTTATTGTTTCTACTCCTATTTCAGTTTCCATTCCATTTCCACTTGTTTTTCACCTCACTTGTACCATGTTTGATTATCTTCCGATTTCCTGTTTCCACTAAACCCTTTTTCTTTGTCATTTCCATTTAAAATGTTTCAGTTTCCTGTACTGTTGGCATTCCTGTTTCCATTAAGAAAATGTTCCCTTTCTGTTTCAGTTGCAGTTCCCATTCACACACACATAGAAGTAGCCTACTTACTCATGTAATGTCCCTTCACAAGCATCCATTTCCATGACTGACAGTAAAATTAGATTTCTGGGAATGACTTCTCAGGTCTTTCCAGTATGTCAAAGCTCAGCTTTCTAAAAATAATGACTGGCTGTTTTCACTTTATGCCACACACGCTGGTCAAAACACACGTTCACAAAAGAATCAACCACACCACAGAAACCACACAGAGAGGCCTTAAATGAACAGACGATTAGGGGTAGAAATGAGAGAAAAGACAATGTTTTAGATGGCTATTTCTCCCTGGCTGTATCTCCCTCATTAAGGCTCACATCCATTAGTTTGTGGTCAAATTATTGTAAAACCAATTTATGCTGATGTTTTTGTCTAGAATTAAAGCAACAATTCTTTTTGTAGGTGGGTTTGACAGTGTTGTGATTGACAGTGTCAGGCATCAGACTCCACAGACAGTAGCCTGAGTGAGAAAGTGTCCCAGCGAGAGCCATTATCAGGAGTCCCGTCGCATGAATGTTATTGAGCAGCCATGGGTTAGTGTGTGTATGTGTGTAATGGGCCCCTGGAGGCACCCTGAGGTCAGAGGTCATGCCACACAAGGCCTTGAAATGCCCTCTCACATAACCTCACTGGCGACAGGCGCTTTGTGTGTTTGAAAGTGTGTTGAATGCCCCAGTGCTGCATATATCTGACCGTCAGTATGTAAGTGGTGTGTGTTTGCGGGAACGTGTGTGTCTATAGGTCATATGTCATTGATATGTTTGTGTTTATTGTGCGATGGGTGATCTGTTAGCTCTTACACTCTTACTCTCAACTTTGCTGCTCTTTGTGATAACGTTTGTGTTTAACATTTCTGAGACATTTAGAAACACAATAGCATTTCTGAACCCATAGGTCACTTCATGCATTTTCTCATGATCGGATATCTATCTGATTTGTTAAAACATTTCCATTTACATTTTGCCACATAAATGTGTCTTCGCATCGGATATTTTGTCTGCTTAATATGCAAATTTAACGGAGTTCACGCTTTAAAGTCAATTTAGACTGCATTATAATGTGCTGTATTATGATTGGATATTCATTTTGAATATCAGAGACTCAACAGGAGAGAGTACAGCATCAGCACTGGAAAGATGGGTTAGTCTCACTATTTTTTAATGAAGATGATTGTGCTGAGTGTAAGATGACTTTCAGGTAATTCTAAATGTAAATGGGCTTTCTGAAGAGATCATTTCAAATTTGATGCCTGGATGTTTGTTGCATTAGCACTGTCGTAACTGACTATAACATGGGAGGCAACAAAGCATATATGGTTTCAACAACTAACATTTCCATTTACACTTTGCAACATAAATGTCAGACCACCTCCTGAAGTGGTATAAATCCGTTACATCCTAATTCGCGAGGGCATTTAAATGGTCTTTTCAGGATCGGATAGCTATCACGTCAATGAAAGCAATAGATAATGCTGCATTTTATTCATTATCAGCTAATTCTCAATATCAGAGGCTCTCCGATCTGTGAAAGAGTACAGCATCAGCACTGGAAAGATGGGTTAGTCTCACTACCTTTAATGAAGATGATTGTGCGTTGACCATCTGCGACTTACTTTCAGTTTCATTCACGGCAGTTTGCGCATAGGCTTTCTGAAGAGATACTCAGATACTCATCCGCGGTGATGTTTGTTGCATTAGCGCTGTCGTAACTGACTATAACATGCCATATAGCCTATACAACTAAAAATGATTTTCATTTTTTTATTTTGGGAGGAGTAAAACTAGCATATATGGTGTCAACAACCAGATGCATTTACACTTGTCCAGTTCCAGTTCCTCCGGGCTAAAGAGGAGGGAGACCTTCCAGCATGTCATCAGCGTTCAGTTCAAAAACCAGCATCTCTGATGGTATGGGGTGCATAATTGCACACAGTATGGGCAGCTTGCATGTTTTGGAGGGCACTATGAATGCTGAAAGGTATATGAAAATGTTTTAGAGCAACAAATGCTCCCCTCAAGACAATGTGTATTTCAGCAGGACAATGCAAAACCACATACTGCAGCTATTACAACAGCATGGCTTGTAGTAGAAGAGTCTGGGTGCTGAATTGGCTTGCCTGCAGTCCAGATCTTTTACCTGTAGAGAACATTTGGCACATCATTAAATGAAAACTATTCAAAGACGACCACCAACTCTTCAGCAGCTGGAAATCTATATCAAGCAAGAATGGGACCAAATTCGAATGCCAAAACTCTAGACACTCTTAACCTCAATGCCCAGACGTCTTCAAACGTTTTGAAAAGAAGAGGAAATGCTACACCATGGTAAACATGCCCCCGTCCCAACTATTTTGAGACCTGTAGCAGGCATCAAATTTGAAATGAGCTAATTTTGTGCATAAAATTTTAAATGTATCAGTTTAAACACTTATGTTATATATGTTCTATTGTAAATAAAATATTGGCTCATATGATTTGAAAATCTTTTAGTTTTCATTTTATTCAAATTAAAAAAATATCCCAACATTTCCAGAATTCAGGTCGTAGTACAGCTGCTGTATGTGTGTGTTGCATAGAAGGTCATTCCGCCCCAGATCCTGTCTGGTCCTGAGTCTCAGAGACCAGCAGAGGTAGAGAACGTGTTCTTCACTCCCTCCTCTGAGTTAAATTTAGATCCTGCCTGCTGTAGTGTGGAGCAGATGCACCGCCTGTGTGTTTGTAGAAGAATCTGTGGGACATGAGAGAAATATTGATGTAAAGAGGTGGAAAGAAAAAGAGAAGAGTGAACATTTATTATGCTATTAATTACTTTAGGTTGATGGTTAGTGGATGGCAGGTATTCTGACTGGTCTGTACTGTTCCTGCATTGATCTAGAAGAACCAGCTGCTAAAAGCTTTATGTCTCTATTGAATACTCTATTCTGTGCTGCAATAAAGATATTCAGATTTACATTAATTTTACCATGCAAGGATTGTTGTTAGGCTTGACACAGAGCAGAATGCCTAACGAGGTCAAATCCTTGCAGTAAATGGCCTTGAGTTCCTCACAGCGGCAACAGTTTGCAAAAAATAAATACAAAATAAAGGCCAAGGAGAGTTTGTTTGCTGTTTAAGTTAATAAGGCAAAAAACTGTACTTAATATTCTGGCTATATGTTTAGAATATGTCCATATGTATTCTAATAGTAATTATTTATTACAATATTTAAAATATATCTAAAAAAGAAGTTTGGAATAACTCATTTGTTTGTGTTTTGTGTGTGTGTGTGTGTGTGTGTGTGTGTGTGTGTGTGTGTGTGTGTGTGTGTGTGTGTGTGTGTGTGTGTGTAAACATGAGCTTTTAAGCTGAAAAGCTGCATTTATTTGATGAAAAATGCAATATTATTAAAAACAGTAATATTGTGAACTAATATAACTGTTTTCGATTTTAGAAATCATTCATTTGTTTTATTAAAATGGCTTAAGAATCAGTCTTTTCATGCAGAGTTCATAAACATCTTCATAAAATGTATAGGATGAACTGGGATTAACAGAATATAAATCATGTAAGCTGCATGTTGTTGCCTCTTTGACTTGTGTCTTCTCTTCTTGTTCTGATAGAAATCTGTGTTGACATGGTCAATAGGTCAATTGCTATTATGGATGTGACACACACCATATATGTGATATATAATTTCTTCTTTTTGCTGTCCATGTGCTTGTCTAAATTAGCAAAACCCTTTCTCTCAGGTTCACCTGTACCACAGCTGCAGAAAAACTGAAATCTGTGTTCAAAGCCAGCTGAAGGATTTAACCCCCAACACATCTCACCCTGAGATTTAATATTCTGCAATGCTGTATTATCTTTAGAGATGCTTAAGTGCTTACGGACCACATTGATCTCCAAATTTCATTTTCATCTGGACTAATCCAATTTATTCACTGTGATATTCATATGACCTAAAAACACACACCATATTGTGTCCCTTGTATAATAATAGTTGTGCGCACATTCAATTCTGTCATTTCTTTCTTATTGAATGAGTGTTTTCGAGTTCACGTCTCACAGGAGAGGGAAATGTTTTTTCCAACTGTCCACTAGCTTGTTTTCCATTGCCTTAGGACATAATGTTTTACCAAGCAGATTGTGTGTGCGTGTGAGTGTGCATGCTCTTTGGTGGGTGGGTTTTTGGTGGTGTGCATCTGTTCATGCATGCTTGCAGATTAATATGTATTACATTCTGCCTCTTTGTCAAATATCTCTTATTAAAATCCGACCAATCAAATCTCAAATGGCATTTTACAGTTAAATACTGTTACTATGCTGGACTCTTCTTTATTATTAGTGACATTTGTGCTCACTTTCACTGCACACATATGTAGCGTCCCCCAGGATAATACTTCTCTGTTTGCGCTTTCTTTTAGTAGATCACATGTATGTACGTGTATGTGTCTGCATATGTGGAGCTTGAAAGCGACAATGCATGCATCACTGTTGGGCCTGCCTAGTGTGTGTGTGTGTGTGTGTCAGCATACAGCAGCGGGTACAGTAGAACTGCATCTACGTAATTCATGCCCAGCACATAAGACGCCCTATATATGTGTATGTGTATATTTTGCATTTTTTTTAGATAATAATGTATGCTCTAGTTTTACACTTATAGTATTTGTATGTTTCCGTATCTATCACATGAGTAAACAACCTTATTTCCTAGTCATATGGGAACCTTGACAGGTTTGTTTGTGTGTGTGTGTGTGTGTGTGTGTGTGTGTGTGTGCATGTTTATGTGGTTTATGAGGACACAAATTTGTGTAATGACATAGGTATTGTGATTTATGAGGACATTTCCATCGTCCCCATAATTCAAAAGGCTTATAAATAATACAGAATGGGTTTTTTTGAGAAATAAAAAATGTGCAAAGTTTCCTGTAAGGGGTAGGTTTAGGTGTAGGGTGATAGAAAATACGGTTTGTATAGTATAAAAACCATTACGCCTATGGAGAGTCCCCGTTAACCATAAAAACCAACATTTGTGTGTGTGTGTGTGTGTGTGTGTGTGTGTGTGTGTGTGTGTGTGTGTGTGTGTGTGTGTGTGTGTGTGTGTGTGTGTGTGTGTTTGTTTGATCAGTTTGGAGCTTCTCCTTTTTGTTTCCATTGAAGAAAAATTATATTCTTATAAATGAAGGTTCCAAAAGGGTGTTGCAGTTTATAAACACACAAAATGCCAGCAAGAACCATGTTTGGTTCGGATCGGAAATGCATGTGTTGCAAATGCACAGGAAAAGCTGTGATGCCCCAAAATGATTGTTCCAAAACGACAAACCAGCAAAGTATATAATTTTAAAACACTTTTCAATTACAGAGCTTTTCTTTTTTAATTAAATATCTTTATATTGTTTTGCTAAGCAAAAAATAAGTGCTGCTAAAAGCATTTCAACACAGCTTTCGCATTCACATGGAATCCCTCTGATATTCTGCAGTCATGACCAGAGAAATTAATGCTCTTACTAATTTTCTCAATAAATGTCACTGTTCTTAGAGGGAAATCTCTTTGTCATAGATTATATACACGGCCATGTAGAAAGTGCAGCAGTCTGCAAAAGTAAAACATCTGTCATTCACATCCGTTGTTCATTCTGTGTGTATTTATTTGTAGTCAGCTATGGGTTTAGTATTTGCATAAACAACACAAAACATTAATATTAATTTAATCGGAAAGTTTTAATGTAAAAGCTTTTGAGGATGTGTGAGCTTTTTTAAACCAAAAATCTCTGTAAACACTGAGGTGTATCCAATTTGGGAAGAATACACACACTCAAACAGATAAAGTCATTCATTAGTGTCAGGAATTACGTGTATCACGCGTGAGATGACATTGCCTGTTACTACAGTACCTGATAGAACACAGAGTGACATTTCCAAACTCTCTGGCACTTCAGGCATGTGTCCTCTTGGAAAACCCACTGAGGCTAATCTGAGCACAGTCAGGGGACATTCAACCATATGCATGATTTGTCATATTAATATGCATAAATATGAATAGAAAAGTGCCACAATGTGTATGCTGCCGCATACGTGCGGTAATGCTTGCACAAGTCCAAATAGACTCATCTTGTGTGGTATTTAGATCTGATTAAAAAATAACGCTCAATAAAAAGAGTTGTGTGGGACGGCATATTTTGCAGGCAGTAAAAAAGCAAGCTCTTGGCTCAGCAGTTAACAGCGCATCGCGTTTAAAACCACACGGTGCTGTTACAGTAAGATGCTATAAGAGATTCTCTAGCGTTAAACTGTTGGATGTTTGTAATAACTGGAGAGAGTTTTGAGAGTCTCAGAGATTCCACTCCAGTAGGATGTCAATTTAGTTTGTTTCTAAATGAAGGTCGCTTAATTAGCCTGCTGTGCAAGTGTTGAGCACATTTAATTGGACTGCTAATTCAGCACTCTGAGCTTTGGCAGACAGCCTACTCTGTTCCTACAACAAACCGCACACACAACCCTCAACCCTCCCATGGAATTGCTGGCATCGGGGTGTGTTTTCCAGTCGACTGTGGCACTCACTCTTGCCCACTTGGGTGGCACTGAGACCCCCCACTCCTGGATGGTCACTCCTTAGAGCACGTCAGTAAACAGATCTGGCAGCATTTGTTCTGAATGTTTTAGTTTCATGTGTTATATTGTTTATAGTAATAATAACTATTATTATAATTGTTATTCTTATTATTATGTTTATTATTTTACCAATATCATACCTTGAATTACCCTTTTTATACTTTTGTTTTTGTTTTTACTTGATGTTTTTATAATAATTTGTATTATTTATTTTATAATAAATATAACATTTTCTAATCATATATATAATTTATACAATATTATAAATGTTACTAAAATGTGTAATATTTATTATAATACAACAATATTCAAATATTGAATATGAACATGTATGTAGTAATTTTAGTAAATGTTTAAAAAAGAAATTAAGAGTGAGCTTTTTTATCCAATATTTAAGAATATGTTACTATAGTTTTCTATAATAATTAGTGCTGTCAAACAATTAATCGCATTCAAAATAAAAGTTTTTATTTACATAATATATGTATATGTACTGTGTATATTTATGTATCTATAAATGCACACACATACAGTATAAAATATTTAAGTTTCTACATTTGTATATTCATATTCTTAGATTTTATATTATATTATGTTTAATACATATAACCATAACCTATTTTTCTTAAATATATATATGCATGCGTTTGTATTTATATATACATAATAAATATAAATAAATATTTAATCCGAGCAGTTGAGTCCTTAGTCATCTTCAAGAATCGGCTAAAAACACATCTCTTCCATCTTTATTTTTCATTTCTTATTCTATTCTAAAAACAACACACTAGCTTTTCTAATCTTTTTGTATTCTTTCTATTTGTTTTTTTATTTTTATTATGCAATTAATAAAAGCAAAAAAAGGCCTCTTACTCTAGCTTGCTCTGTTCTTTTTCTGTTCTGTCTGTTTTATTTGTATTTATTATATATACTGCGTTAAGCTAACCGAGACTTTGGAGCTTTTGATAAAAGCGTCTGCTGAATGACTAAATGTAAAATATGAACAGTATACACACATATATTATGTAAACAAAAACTTTTATTTTGGATGAGATTAATCTTAATCATTTGAAAGCACTGATAATACTTAATAGTATATTGAATAAATCTGCAAAACAAAATCTTTTTTTTCATTAGTATTAATCCTAATAGTGTCGAATATTTCTTGATAAGCTATGGGTTATTATTTTGTTATTTTGCTATTTGGTTAATAAAGTGGCTAATAATACTGTACAATTTCTGTAATGATTTGTACTTTCTGCTCCACGCAAAGGCACCGAGTTTATGTCTTGCCAGAAATCTTCAAGAGTTTACACTTACAGAACACACTCTCTTCGATCTGCCTTTGTCCCTTGCTGAGTGTTTTGTAGTTGATGCTGTGTTTGTGGTTGTGTTCTGTACTAGACTGTCTGTCTATTTATAGTTCAGACATCAGTAAACCCTCTTTAGAAATGCAGACCTAGCTTAAATGTCCTCTGTACCTCATAGTGTAGTAAATGCTTAAAAGGACGCTGTAATATTCTCTAATGGATTATGTGTACATTGTGTGTGTGTGTGTGTGTGTGTGTGTGCGTGTGTGTGTGTGCATGGGCCTAAATGAGCCCTTTGTAATGCACTGTACTGGGCAACATTTATTTTCATTTGTGTAAGAAGATGCTTTGGGATGACCTGAATATGGAAAACCACAGACAGAGGAAAAAAGATGTCTAAATAATACCCATACATACATAGATATATCTGCATCTGTGAAATCCACCAATGACAGTTCAAAAGGCCAGAGAGGGCTGATTTTGAGAAGGAGCGGGGTTGTGATCCAGCAGGATATTTTGTCTCTCTGAGCCTCAGGAGAAAACAGTTGCTCTGGGTGGCCAACACAAACACTGGGTTCTTCTGGATAGTAGAAACTCTCACATACACATAAACACAGTTCCTCTGAGTCCATTATCCATTGTTTGGCCCCAGCCCATCCCCTCAGCCCCAGTAATCCTCACCTCTATGATAATAATCTCTTGCCATTATTAAGTACTTTAGGAAATGATTAAAACAACTCCAGGGATGGAAACATTGTATTGGTGTGTTTATGTTGTGGAAGAGAGATCCAAAGATGGGACACCCTGGGCAGGGCAGGACTCGACGAGGCTCCAGACAGCCTCTGACCCATTTCACAGGCTTTTTGGCTCTCTGTTGAAGTCACACATGCTGAAATGCTGCTGATGAGACTGATGCCATTAGACTTGTTGCTGATGTGTCTTTTCAGAAGAAAACCCTAAAAGAAGCTGATCATTCATTTTCGAGGTTGCATTTCTGGAAAATGCGGATGTAGCTTAACAAATTTGTTAATAATGGTTGTTTGCTGTACAATGTGTTGATATAAATAGCCATTGTTTTTTCTTATTTCATATGCAAAAAGAGGATGTTTACATAGAAGTCCCAAAAGGCACAGCAACAAAACATGGCTTGTTCATTCAGGGTCAGAGAGAGGGTGGAAATATTTAGGCAGATTTATTTATTTATATATAAAAAACACACAAACCATTAGAAGTCAAAGCCCTCATGAATTTTTTTTACATTTAAACAATTAGAATTTAATGTCAGAATTGTACTTTTTAATTTACAGCCTCGAACACCTCAAACCAGACACATTTTCTTTTTGTTGCAAAACTGGCCAAGTTTTTCTTGATTTTCATCACCTCTCAGAAACTCGGATGAATCAGGCCCCAGATTAAAACCCTCCCCACAGGAAAAGCATTCCACAAACCACAAATAAGGTCAATGAAAACAGCACCATCTGGCAGACAGCTTCTTCCTAATCTTGATGTTCCTCATTTTTTAAACTGTGGTGAAGGAAATGATTCCAGAGCAACAGGGGGTCTACAAAAGTTCGGAAACAGCAGGAAACGTCAGTTGTATATTGGACATGTTTGGAATTAGGGGAAAGTCAGAGGACGAATTTTCGTCCAAGAGACATCTAAAAGTAGTGATTCATGGTTGCAGAAGACTAGAGAGGAAGAAAATAGTGTTGTATTTACTGGAAACTTGAAGGGGATTTCCTTTTAGATCATATTTTGACAGAGATGATCCTTGATGTGCGGAGAAGCCTCTTTTCTGAAAGTTAGATCAGTGACTGTGTCCATCTGACCTTGCGGCCCTGCATTCCTCGGTCGTCACTGAATGACCACAACCCTGTAATTATTTACCCAAACTAAAATCACACACATGCACAGCTTTCTCCTCAGCAGCGTCAAAAGATACATTTTAATATAAATATACGTTTTCAAGAAACAGTCATTTCGATAGGAATCCACATGATTTGGAATTTCATGGAGAGCAAAAGATTGAGTTTGAAAGATGCAGGTTTAAGTTGGTCACACGGATTCGCCATGCTGACCAATAGAAAGATATTTGGTTTAAAGTGACCTCTGTGTGAATTGTGCTTTATACATCACTACACCATTTACTGTACATTTTGCCCCCTGAAATCTGTGAACCTTATATGGGGTAAATGTATTTATTTAATTTTATTTGTAATGTATTAGTTTCAAGTATGATTGAATTTATGTCATGTAAATTTTTTACACAACATTAAAGTTATATAATGTGACTCTAAAGTATGAGTATTTAAAAAAGGAGGGAAATCCTTAGCCTTATCCAGAAACTGAGAGTTGTGCCATTCTTAAGTCTCTGTTTCCCATTGATTCTGTGAACGTCTGTCTGTCCTAATTCTATCCCATTACACGCCCGCTCTCAATGGCATGTTTGCTCACAAAAACAGGTCTCCTGTTGTGATTGGCTGCTCTCTTTAAGGCATTTGAGGGTTGATTTGTCCTGATTTTGGTGGGAAAAGTGAAGGACATATTTCTAGAACATTTTGCGATGCGTTCTTGCAATCGGGACAATTTTAAGAAAGTAGTACAAGATGCCAAAGGCCAGTGACTCCCTCTGACGCCCACGGGTCTCTGATATGAATATTCATTAGGGTCTCCTGAGGGGCCCCGGTGACTCAATATGAATTCACTCTTTCACACAGATGAGCAGTTATCTGTGTGATAACCACGCTAACATGGAGTGACGTTTGGGGCCATGCACAGGTCACACATTCATACAACTTTGCGCTTCAGTTTTATATAGTGGCAGATAAGTTATTTTATCACTTTTATTATATTTTTTACATTTATATTTACATTTATGCATTTAGCAGACGCTTTTATCCAAAGTGCATTCAGGTTATACATTTTTATGTGTGTTCCCTGGGAATGGAACCCACAACCTTTTGCGCTGCTGATGCAATGCTCTACCACTGAGCCACACAGGAACATTTTATTTCAATGTTTGTACTTATTCTTGGTTGCATAGTGAGGTCATAATAGCTTTGTTGTTTATGATTAATACAGGCTTTTATTACATTTCTTCACAGCCCTGTCCTTTGAAAATGTGTAAAACATAAATCACCTCTCTAGGGTGTATATAGAAATGTTAACACTTCCTCTTGAAGTGCAAGACCTCAGTGGTGCTGAGACCCTTTCAGCGCCAGACTGGCTCCAGCGCCACTGTTTACCGGGTAGAATTACTTCAGCGTTTTATTTTGAGGTTTGAGTTGTGGTAACAATCTTTTCCTCTCAGTTTGGGTGCTGAGGAGGTTCAGGCTCTGTTGCAATGCCGTATCCGGTTTAACTGTGGCCCAGCTAGCATGGAAGTGTTGATCAGACTGACTGCTTTAACCCTGTGTTCATGGCTTTCCCTTTCTCTCCACACCTCACGCCAGTCATGTCACCAATGTAACCTGCTGACATAAATCTCCACCGTTAAACTTCCCTCTGAAACACCCCCCTCTGAGAGGGAGCCGAGCCAGTGTAAGGCCTGACACTCACAGACACTGGAATGTGTGTGTGTGTGTGTGTGTGTGTGTGTGTGTGTGTGTGTGTGTGTGTGTGTGTGTGTGTAAGAGGGAGAATGTATATGTTTATGTGCACACAAAAGAAAGACAGTACTTCATTTGTAACTGGATAGTTGACATGTGTGTGTCATCAAGTAATCCTGAAAACAGTGTATCACGGTTTTCACAAAAATATTCAGACCAACTGTTTTCAAAAAAAAATGTATAATAAGAAAAGTTTCTTGAGCACCAAATCAGCATATCAGAATAATTTCTGAAGGATCATGTGCCACTGAAAACTGTATAGTAATGGCTGCTAAAAATACAGCTTTGTCATCACAGGAATAAATTACATTTGAAAATATATTAAAATAAAAAAATTGTAAATTGTAATAATATTTCACAATATTTTACTGTTCTTTTGATTAAATAAATTTAGCCTTGGTGGGCATAAGAGACTGAATTGTTGTTTTAAAAAGTCTATAATAAGCTGTTTTCCACTGTGACAACATGCCCCACTAAAGGTCAACGTGTTTTCTGGCCATTAATAGTGGAAAGGTTCGATTTTCTTTCTTTCTTTCTTTCTTTCTTTCTTTCTTTCTTTCTTTCTTTCTTTCTTTCTTTCTTTCTTTCTTTCTTTCTTTCGCTGCTAAGTTATGTTTTTTTATACAAATTGAAACACTAGGATATATATATATACTGTATATGTGACCCTGGACCACAAAACCAGTCTTAAATATATATGTATATGTGTGTATAAATATATATATATATATATATATATATATATCCAGTATCAGTATTTCCTCTATGAACTTGGAACAGACTGAGAGAGAGAGAGAGAGAGAGAGAGAGAGAGAGAGAGAGAGTCGTGTTGTAGTGAAGGGACCGTGCGCCTCTGCATTGCATTAGTGCTGGAAAGTTCACACAGCGGTTCTCGCTGTCATATTGCGCTGTTTAGAGACGCGGGGAAACATCAGAGAGCATGAGACCCATCCGAGTGGATTCTGCGTCCGATGCATCCTCGTGTTGGAGCGGACTATAAACAGGCTTCGCTGTTCTCTTGCTGCAAGGTGACGCAGCGCCGCGTATCAGGTGGAGTGACGACAACTGCGGCACCGGAGCGCGCGGCGGATAACGGATAACGGTCTTCTCCGAGGAAACCCGGGCGCGGCGCTGATATGTGTCACCGTTCACGATGACAACGAGGCGAAAGTCCAGCAAACTGCAGCTTCGGCGGTCAATCAGCGAGCAGCTGCGTGACTCCACGTCGAAAGCCTGGGATGTACTGTGGAGAAACATACGGGAGAAGCGACTGGAAGGTCAGTGGCAGGACACGAATCAACTTTTACAAATAAACAACAACGCATCGTCCATTTAATCATATACCTACTGCCATAAGGGCCTGGGGAAGGTCACGTTTTTAGGTCATGGTCATTATGTGCCCTCTTTACTGGGATGGATTTTAATAAGCTCGCATGTGATGAATGCTCGCGCTGTCTATAAATAAATAAAATCAACATTGGCATTGCGCTCCACCGGTCTGTTGTGCGCGTAATGTCATTAACTGATATCTGCTGGCTCTCAACTCGATTAAATGCGCTGCACTCCTGCACAGAAACTAACCTGGACACTCGATCCGTCTCTGGTCTCTTCTATTTTAAATGTTCTTCACACACTTATGATTATTTCTAGTGTATGTCAGGATTTTTAAATGTTTCTGTTTGTTCTCCTCCTAACGTGATAGAATACTAGTTGAAGACGTCTGTAGTATAATATAGTTCTCATCCATGTTAACATTTGTGTATACAGCAATAAAGCATATACATGCTCAAAAACTAACTCTTTCTTAGTTTAAACCTATTATTGTCCTCCACAGTCTTTTATCAGCTTTATCGTGTAGAGAAATTCAATCTTTAAGATTGTCTTTTTACCTGAGCTTTTGCAAATCAAACAGTGTTAGGAGAATGATGCAATTTGTTCAGGGTGATGAGAAACAGGTTAGAGTTTGTGAAAAAGATTATGATTGTAAATCACATGACATGAGTAATTTCTGTCAAAAAAAGTTGTTTAATTTACAGCAGTCATGGGTACCTTTTTTGGAAATTGCATTTAAAATCCACTTGGGTCAGACGTCTGAGCAGGATGTTAATATACAGTATTTTACTGGCCTATTTTGAGCTTGAGAATCTTTCTTTAAATGCCTTTGGGAATATTGTAATTCAAAAAATTGAGTCCATTATAACCTGAATGGCAAGGCTCTGCTCACTCCTTTGTGGCTTTAAGTGAGGAAATGACAGGAAAGGTTAATTTAAAAGCAATCTGGACTCACTGAGCGCTGTACAGACTCTCTCTCCTTCACTAACCTCATTCTTCTCTTTTCAACCTGAGGGGTTATTTCTGCTCCAACACTCAGACCTTTTATCCTTTGGGTAAACATTGCATGTAAAGATGAATATATTAAAATCACCGTGTTTTGTAGTTGTGGATTTTAGTGGATATAGAATTGGTGGACTCTCGTTACTGATAAAACATGTGGGGTTATTGTAAGCTGTCCCCCTGATTTAGACCATGAGCAACTCCCCTCTGTTTGACCCGTGCTGGATTTAGCTCATATGTGAATGTCCGTAATGACACGGGTTTGTTTTCATGGATCAAGTTCATGTTTAGGTAATTTTGGCACAGCCCTTATGTGGGTGTCTTGAATTCTGTAGCCTGAAGGAAGTCCTCAGCTGAACTGAGTGAATTATGAAGGTCTTTGTCAAAGCTAATTGCATTCCATGAACACCAGATGGCAGTCATTGTCAGATTCTCCTCCGCATGCTTCAGCATCTTCCAGGCTTGTCCATGCATGCTTCAAATATTCAAGTTTGTTTCAGTAGAAATGCTTGCCTAGGTCTGGAACTGTTTGTTTCAGCTCCACATGATACGGTGTTTTCTGTGGAGCTCATGGGAACAAGGTCTTTTCTGAGGCCAGAATTGCAGATATTGATTCGGTATCTCTGAATTTTAAAAAATTACATTTACATTGAACAAATATATATATATGAAAGACAGTTTTTTGGGGCTAATTAATGGGATACACCTAATTATTTCAACTTAAACTGTAAATGATTTTTGTCTATGATTTATGAACAACAATTACAGTACATAATGAGTTTTAACTTTTAAGCTTGTGTTGTTTTTCAGCTGATCTGTGCATGTTCAGAAATAATCCTATCCTGCATAATTTCGATCTTACAGTTTTGTATTTTAATTTTAATATATATTTTTTTTACAGTTTAATTATTTTTCATTATCATTATTTTTAAATAGGCTACAAAATATATTTAAATTATTACAGTTGTCATAATATAATTCAGTCCTTTTGATTGGTGTCCAAAGTATTGTTTTATTTTTTATTTTTATTGATGCACCAAGATTTTCCTTACAACCAAGACCCATTAAATGTGAGCGGTCCTGGTTAGCCAAACATCTTGATCTTAACTTCAACCTTGCTTTTGAGAACAGTTATCATGCTTACTATCATAATCTGCAGTGTTTCTTTCTGTTTGCTGTACATATTATTCTAGACGATTTGAAATATTTAGCAGATGTCTTTGAGATCTCTGGGTGTTATTGCTGTTCTTTCTGACAGCTGTAATATCTCGCTCTTTCCCACTGCAATTCTCTTTTAAGATTTATTTTCAAGCTTATGTTATGTCAGATGGTGTTTTCTCCAGGTGCACCATTCTTTTCTCTTTTCTTTGGCTGATACACACACACACACACACACACACACACACACACACACACACACACACACTGTACTTAAGAAACACACTCTAAAATCACATCGAAGCAGGTTTTTGGCTGACGTACAGTTGGCTGCACGGTGCTTTCTACCCTCCCAATCCTATTGGCTCCTCTCGTGGTCACACGACCATAAAGTGGGTGGTGCACTCAGATCAGAACTGACCTCATGCCTAGGTGTGTTTGGGTCTGTATACTGGCCAGTCTTCGGTGAGTAAATGACAAAAGGAGCACGCTTTATAGTGTTTTTCAGTGCAGATTCAACTGTGTGCGTGAAAGTTAAGGGAGGGATAAGTAATATGTTTGAGGAAGCGCTTCTGAGTGCCTTTGTACCCGTGGACAGTGGAGAGATGGACGCAATGTTAACTGACCTCTTAGATGAATCCATGGACAGTGAGTGTTTGGGAAGCATGACTCCAGAGACTCAAGATATATACCTCAGACTGGACAGTCACCGCAGGCGTTCTGGACTACGTCTGGCCCGTATCATAGCTAGGCAACAGCTGCTGAAGAAGATATCCCAAGGTATGAGAGGTGCTTTGTGTAACAATAAATACTCAGTTTTTCTTTTGCATTATTATTTGCATTATTTCTGTCTATATCAGCAGTGCATTGTAACTTTTGTCTCAGGTGTTCATATTTAAATCTGATTGACTTTGGATTGCAAACTTTGATATATCTACAAATCTGAGCACAGTTTAAGACATTGTTGAGATTTCTGAAACTCACATGTTAGATTATTAGGGTCTTTTTGTTAGGAATAAAATCAGTGTCAGGAAAATGTTCCATTTGCTCTCTGTTTAGTGTCATTGCTGTCTAGTAAAATAAAAATATATTAAAGTGATTCCATATGACATTATACATTCCGTGTTTGTGAACTTTATAATACCCTAAAGCCAAACATAATGCAGAGAGTTATTAAGTTATTCCAACAGATTGGTTTATTTTTTGGTCTTGTTTACTTGAATATGAAGCGCTTTGCTCTCAGCTTTGACATGTTAAGCCGATCTTCTGTTTTCAATGGTAATACTGGCTACAAGACATTGTTTTCTTGTTTTTTTCTAGATGTAAAGAGTCTTTGTGTTTCTGGCACTAGAGAACAGCCTGTCCAAATCCAAAGTATTATTTTCAAATCAACAGCAGTATTAATGAATAACCCCTTTATGCTTCAACCATATGATAGCGCAACACATGACAAGTGTATGTCTGTGTGTGCACTGTGCAGTATTTGTTTCAAAAGGTTAACACCAGTGTAGTGTTTTGCTTTCTTGGAGATCTAGCTAGGTGGTTCGTTTTGGTTTGTCTGCTCATTATTACTGAGAAGCATATATATGATTTGTTAAATGTGTTTGTAATAATACTACTGATGTTTAGCTTGTTTTGACAGTGACATGCTTTAGAGGTCAATAGAACTGCAGTGTGTAGATTTTGTTTTGGTTGGAATCTGCTCGCGTACACACACACTTTCTCTCGCTCACGCGGCTGGAGGAATGTTTGGACTGCATGCCGGTTATTCGGTCATTCGGCTCGTGGAGGTCTGGACGGCTGTGGAGCTCTGGTGAAATCACAGGCTTGTCCAGTCATGACTGTGGCTTGTGGATACATATCATGCTGAAGGATATATTCACCTGAATCTGTGGAGACGAGATCATTAATTTAAAATGATTTATATCCCACACTTAATAAGGTAATTTGATCCCCAGTGCACTGGGAGATTTTGACAGTTCTTTAATAAAATTCATCTTTTTAGAGGTAAATTCTCTCTGACTGTGTCTCACATCTTAACCTGACCTTCTTTTTACTGACTAATTGTTAGCAGCTGTACTGTGAGCGGGTCCAAGAATACCCCATTCCATCAAAAACTGGGCCTGGCGCCTGTCATCCGCAGCACTTTGATAAAGCAGGTCTGCCACTGTGAAATGGTTTGAGCTAAATGTGGACTGAAGGCAGTGCCATAAAAATATGAGCATCTTAATTTGAGCCCATTTAATTATATGCCTTGCGCTTTCTTCAGTCCATCATAAATATGATGAATCTATTATACAAGCTCTTGAGTTGAATACGATTCACAAGCTCTTGATAGTTTTTTTCAACTAGTTCTCACTTTGATTTAATTTCACGTCACAAGCTCTCTATTTGATTTGATTTCAATTCACATGCTGTCTTGTTTGATTCTGGTTCTCGATGACTCTCTATTCTTATTCACAAGCTCTCAATTTGAATTGATTCAACTTGATTCTGATTTACATGTTATAGATTAGTTATAATGTTAAATTTGCTCTCTCTGCTTGTGCTGTAAATTATACAGGGCAGTGTTTCAGACTGATTGAACCCAGTCTTTTTAAACTATTCATTAAAAGAACCAGCTCAAAAGAGTCGTTCATTTTAATTCATCAAAAAGAACTAGCACATACGTGTCATCTCTCGATCAATATTGTCTTTTGTATTCTACGGAGATCTGGAACAACAATGAGTAAACCATGGCAGAACTGTCATTTTTCAGTGAATTGTTCATTTAATTTGTGGTTCACAGCTGTGACAGTTATGTTCAAGCCTGCCAAGTACTTTCATATTATTTTTGTATCGGAAAGAAAAATACGTTTCACCTAAAACAGTCTTCACCCACGTACAGCATACCAGATTCCTGACGTAGGTTGTGTCTTTATAAGGAAATCCACCAAATACGTAATGAAATATTAGACCTATCTATTACACAATACATTTTTGCCTAATTTCTTAGACACAGTAGAAAATAAAGGCAAATATTTTTTTGAATGATATAGATATGTTTGAAATGGTTGATGAGTATCCGTATCTAACTCTCATTTAGTATTCAGGGCGAATTCCTGGATGCTGAATATGTACGTTTGTCATATCATGAGCTGCTGTGGCATGTGTGCGGTTGCTCAACAGCACTAGTCAGAGCGGTAGTGTTGAGCTTCAGTGGGCCGGTGATTCAGTTCAGCCAGCAGTCATCTCCTGTCCATACGGCTAAACATTTATCAAAACAATGACACACTAGAGGCGGGAACTATCTATGATATTTTTGGAATACGGTGGTTCGAGAAGTGGTACTTTGAACTAGATTTGAATGGAATTTCCTGAAAGTATTGCAATAAAAGTAGCAAGGCAGCATATTGTAATAAAATGACTCAAAGAAGGAGAAGAAAGTAAGAGGAGAATGGACCCAGGCCATTATGACATCGTCGTATTATACAGCGTCATCACTGGCAAATACATTTTAAATGCTGAACATTCTATGAACATTCTTCATGTGTAAGATTTAAAAAAAAAACTATATATATGTGTATATATGTTAGGGATTTAAATGCAGTGCACACTTTGCAAGCTCTAGAAAGATGGTAAATTAAGACAGAACTTCTGTAGATTCAGAAAATTGAGTAATTGTGTGAAAAGCATCATTAATATGACTAATCATAATCAAGCCCTACAGTGGTTCCGCACTGTACAAATGTACGAAAGGGGAGCAGTATCTTTTCAAAAGGTACACCTTTTACCTGTAAAAGGGGAATATTAGTACCTCAGGTGCACATATGCCTATTAGTATCTTAATGGTACCTACCCTGTTGAACCAGTGCAGGGCCAGCTTAAAACAGCTCATGACCAACTAAGGACCAGCTTAAACCAGCTCAAATCAGCTGCCATGCTTCAAAACATACATAACCAGCATATGCTGTTTTTTTCAACAAGGTATTAGTACCTTTGGAAAGGGTATTGCCCCAGAGACAGCTTCTGCACCTTATTGTATGTACTATTTGTGTGGATCTTAAGTGATATATGCATTTATGGTATTTGTTTTAAAAAGATAGGGTGATACTAAGCTGTCCGGTTTTGATTTAGTTTGAGACTTCAGTGGGTTTGTTTTGTGTGTTTGTGTGTGCAGTCACTTTTTATGTTTGCACACTTAAGTTTTTGTTGTCACCTTCATGCAAATCTTCAGGAATACATTTTTGTTGTAACTTTGCATTGTTGCATTGTTTGGTGTGTAGATTTTTTGCTTTTGCTTTTTGTATTTTCCCTTGCTCTTGGCTGCCCTCTGTTGCTCAAAAGAGGTATGGTCATACATGTGAATCACAGAGAATATTATTTATTAGTGTTTATTAAGGCTAGGATCAGCATTAGTATTACCCAAACTGTTTGAACTAACACATGAGTATTATAATTTGACACATCACTTGTTCTTAGTATTGGTTCAACAGATACGACTGATGCATGTAATCATTTATCTTATTTAATTGGACAGGTGATTTTCACTAACATTAAGATTACTAGTTACTAGATTACTAGTTACTAGATACCAGAGTGTCATAGAGACACGAAAGCCTTACAATTTTGAGGTTGCATGTTTTGCATTGCTAGCAGATTTTCACAAAAGGATAAAATCTATCAGCCTAAATTTGAGCAGTTGTCCAATGAAAAGTAGCCTGATGTTTAATGAATTGTTATTCTTTCAGTTCAGACTGCTAATTCTCTCATGCCATATGATTCCTGCATTCCTCTGTCTACCACTGCTGTCTTTCTTCCCATCACACACACACACACACAGCCTCACACGTGCAGCCTCGTCGTGTTCCCAGAAGGGAATGTGTGAGGACTCTGGGGAGTGTGCCCAGAGCCACTTAGCCCACACTTGACCCTCTGGTATCTCTCTCTTTCACACACAGCAGTCTCTCTTTCTCCTTCGTTGTTATTCTTTTGTGAACCATTCTTCTCTAGTGTTGTTCTTCCTTCTATCGTTTCACCGGTCGACTGCACAAGAAAGAGAGAAAAAGACAAAAACAGACTATAAAACAGTTCCTTACAGTGGGGGTTCTCAAACTTTTTGATGCCAAGGATCCTCAAATATCATCATGCCCTCATGAAGGAATCTCTCAAATGTAAATGCAGCTATTGCCTATATTTTAATGTATTTCATGTGAATGTTTGGTCCCAATAAATTGAAACAATGTAAATTTATGCTTCTGTATATGATTGGATCGGCACATGTAGGGAAGTTTCGGAAATGTATTACATTTGGATTTTATTGTATCACTATAATAATTATATATTGTTTTATATGTAGATAAAGAGAGATTTGTCCTAGCACTCAACCAAATTTTGTTATTATCTGGGAACAGGCATTCCGACAGGTTGCATCTCCAGCTGCTTGTGTGTGTGTGTGTGTGTGTGTGTGTGTGTGTGTGTGTGTGTGTGTGTGTGTGTGCGCGTATGATCGATGGTGCCCTGAAGGTAGCAGCACATGCTCATTTTCTCACATGCTCACGGGTGAGGAGGGGGACGGGGGGCTGAAGACTGTACATACTCCAGCTGTTTAGAGTCTGAAGGGGAGGGCGGAAGAGGACTGGCACATAAGCGTTACAGTCAGGAGGTGAAGTGTAGAAGAGATACTTACAGCTGAACTCAGTAGCGAAGAGGAGCGGTAACGGTGCAGAACAGGCTTTTCTAAAATACGGATGCTGAATGTTTGACGGAAAACTCCACTATGGTTTTAAGATATTACCCATAACACACAGTCGTCTGCCGATGCCTAGAGGTACCAGAATCTGCATCTTTAAATTACTCTGAAGGCTCTTTTTAACTTTATGATATGCAGCATGCCATTTGGTCATTTTAAAAAGCTTAGAATTAAAGTTATACAAAATAAATATATATTTAATTAAACATATGCTTTTTAACATATAACTTAATGTTTAAGTCGCTGTTTGTTTTATTATTTTTGGATGAAATCATGCTCTCGTGTGTTATTTATGTTTAATGCTTTATGCATTGACTTTGTCTTTGATGTTTCTCCTGAAATCACTTGGTTTTCTGATACTTAAGCAAAAGTATCTATTTGCTCACCATCTGAACTTATTGCTGCCTAGAGAAAAAATTTGATGTTTAAGTACTTTGTGATTTTTCTTTCTTATGTCTGAGTTTGTGTATGGAGTACATGGTCCAAACTTTAAGAGTCATGTTCACTTAAACAAGAAACTTCCTTATGATCCCAGTGGATGGATGTCAAATCACTTTAGCATGTGTGGGAAAATGGCACTGGTCCATAAGTATTGTGTGTGTGTGTGTGTGTATGTGTGTATTAAATCTGCATGCTCTGATGAGCAATACAGGAACTGTCTGGAGAAAACCCATGGGAGAGATGTGTGTGTTGTGGTAGAAGCTGAGATGAAGAGTAGACAAAGGCTGAATGTTTGTGGGAGGGTGTGCATTACAAAGCACAAAACGGATCATAGTTTTACTGCCTTGGTGGTCTGAGAGTTAAGTTCACACTGTTTAAAACACACACTCATAGACAAAGCATATGCAAACACAACTAGCTGCTCATTGACATAACTGATAGTTTCTATAGAGCAGTAGCTTTATTTTTATTTTTGGAGGAATACATTACATTATGGAAGTAAAATGTGTTGTAATTCTCCTTGCCTGAACTAAATGGCACTAGAGTTATTGGTTTAACTGTCTGGTGTGGATTATGATTGAACATTTGAATTCAATCATTAAGTGTTCGTTAGTGTGAGAGTAATGCAAGTGCATAGGCAGTGTGGACCGATGTCTGTGCTGTACAGGTGTGGGTGTTTCGGAGCTCTTAAGAACACGGCAGGACTGCTCTGCTGATACATGGCCTAATGGGATTACTGTCAAACATGTGTGATTCAGAATGAGATACAGATTTGAATGTGCTGTAGTACTTGCATTAATAATACCATAACAAAACTGAACAGTATCGCAAAGATTGAGATTGCACATACATACTCTGCAATCCCTAATGTTGTGTGTTTGAGCATTCAGATTATAGAGCAAGACACTACAAGCAAATCATGTCATCCTGCATTTAACATTTCAATTACACTACATGACTTAAGGCTCTTTAAATGGGGGTTTTCCTCATGCACTAAGCAGAATATATATATATATATATATATATATATATATAACTTAGAAAAGGTAATTGAGAAATACTTCAAAGGTCTGTTCATACAGAGAACACACAAAGGCACATACAGTGCCTTGCGAAAGTATTCATACCCCTTAATTCTTTTCACCTTTTATGTTGCTGCCTTATGTTAAACTGCTTTAAATAACTTTTTTTCCACATCAATCTACACTATAATGGTAAAAAAAAAAAAAAAGGTTTTTAACATCTTTGCCAATTTATTAAACATAAAACACTTGAATGATTCCATTGCATAAGTACTCATACCCTTATCTGGGACAGTTGGAATTTAGCGCAGGAGCATTCATATTAGGGCTGTGCAATTAATCGCATGCAATTATCATGCGCATCTTGTCAGTAAAGCCAGTTCCGCGATTGGCACTAAATCTCCATCACCTGCTTTCAAATGGAGCGGCAGTAAATACACAGACCTGTTGTTCACTGACAAACTACACAATTTTGCATTCATAATCGAATGCGATTCATCTGCGATTATGAACGCGATATTGCCTAGCTTGTCAGTGAACTACGGCTCGGTTACTTTAAAAAGAAAATGCACAGAAATGTTCTCATTCTTGGCTCTGAGTCTCTTTTTGACTTTTAAAGCAGGAAGAACCAGAACTAAAGTAGTAATTGGGAGCAGAGGAAAAAACTGAAAGAATGTAAAAACCTGAGAGAGTCATTTGTGGGCTGAGGTGACTTTTAAGGACACAAGACCTGTGTTCTTATATAATCAGAGGTCTTGCCTGTTCAATCAAAACAAGAATGCCTTTGATTATGCCCCGCGCCCGTGGCATTCAGGCTCTGCGTGGCATCCGTGCCTGCTGCTCTCTCTCATGGCGCACTGCCTGTTGTCACGTCGAGGTGATCAGGAATGCCTGGGTCATGAGAGGCTGTGTGTCCTGACTGCTGGGATTAGATGCCATAGCAGCGTAACGCTATGCAGAGGTGATCGCTCTGTGTTTGTTTGTGTGATTTTTTTCATCAGGTTGTTTGTGTTGAGTGTGTGCCTTTGGCTGACTCGTGTTCTGCATGCTGCTTTGCTTTAGGTTATGTTGAGGTTTATTGTTTAGCGGACCTTTTGTGTTGGTTTGGTCCTTTGGTTGTTGGCTGGGGACATTAGATATTAGCGGAATGTGTTAATTAAACTCATGACTTCACAGCAGTTCTTTATTCCCATGCCTTGGATTCAGGCCTACCCAGAATCCCCTCTGAGCTTTAGAAGCTCCCAGAGTCTCTTTAATGTTCTGCAAAACAAGCCCAGTGGTTGGCCTTCATTTGAGGGCTTCATTAGATGTTGTTTTACTACTGAGCTGAGAACAGTTTTATATATATATATATATTGAAGGCGAGCAGGAAGTTGAGGTTAACCAATTGTAAATATCAAAAATTTTATTGTTAATGTTTAAAATCAAAATAAAATGTGTTTTTTACATCTACAATTGGACATACACTAACATGCATACGTTTTTGAAAGAAGTCTCTTATGCTCACTTAAGCTGTACTTATTTGATCAAAAATAGTTAAAAACAGTTGAATGTTGAGAAATATTACAATTTAAAATAACTGTTTTCTATATTGATATATTTTAAAATGTAATTTATTCCTATAATAATGTAATTAAAGCTGAATTTGTATCAGCCGTTGCTCCTTTAGAGTCAAATGATCCTTCAGAAATCATTCTAATGTGCTTATTTGAAACATTTCTTATTATCAATGTTGAAAACAGTTGGCTACTTAATATTTTTGAGTTGTTTTGTAACAATGTAAAGGTCTTTACTTTCATTATTTTTATAGAATAAAAGCATTAATTTCTTTCTAAATGTAACCTCAAACTTTTAACCAGTATATTTTAGTGTAAAACTGATTTTTCTAAGTCAGTTTTAGACATGCAAGATATTATATATATATATATATATTATATTATTTATTTATTTTTGACATTTTTTCAATACTGTTTATTGACTGATTAATTTTTCTAAATATTACAAGAGACATACTTTCATCAGCATATGACATAATCACAATTAACATTTTTTTTTCAAATCACACTTCAGTAGATGTTTAAGACCATCACAAATGCTCATAAAAACTCATGTAATGTCATGTTTTATGCACGCTAATGCCCATAATTACACAGCATTACACTTGAAATTCCTCCGTCGCTTGCCTGAACCTGATAATTGACTCGTTGTGCGATCCGAAAGCCCAAAGCTTTATTTTACTCTGTCAATGAAACAAACAAACAAACCATTAAAACAGATCAAACATAAACAGCGGTGACACGGAGGGCTTTTCCTTCCTGTGACAGCATGCTTGGCTGCCCCCACCGAGCGCTGTTTCTTGATAGCAGTGTTTGCTCTGTAAAAAGGCCCCGTCGTGTCTTTCTCTAATTGCTTCCATGTGTGTGTGTGTGTGTGGTTCTGAACGCTAAACATGCAGAACTAGTATTGAACACAGTTTTTTGGGTTGTAACATACAATGAATTTGTATGTGTGACTTTCATTAGAGATGCATTAATTGGTAAATATGCTATTTTTATACACTTATGTTGTTGAATAGTAGCTGATGTGTTATTTATGTGGGCATTCATATGTTAATCTGCTCAAGGTTGTGACATAACTGTATGGATTCTGAATGAGCTGTTTTACAAATGAGCTATGCGTTGTGAAAGTTGGCATATGTTTACATACATAGTACTGTTCAAAGAGCAAGAACAGTCTTATTTTCCATAATGTGTCCCTTTAGTGCATACTTTAGAGGAGCAGAGGAAATGACATTTATATGACACATGAGTGTACTGTGAAGGGAATTAGTCTCTCTCAGACTTGGTGTTTGTTTGTCAGTGGTATTAATGTAAATCAGTAATTCATACCCCTCAGGGGAGAGCTGATCACTGGGGATTGTGCTGCTAACCAAAGTGTGAGGAATTCCTGTCCTGCTGCCAGGAACGGGCCAAACTGAGGAATGACAATGTCAGATCGGAAACAAAAATAAAAATAAAAACTGAAAAATATTTAGGCATCAACATATTGTTCTTCTACAAATGTATTTGATGACACATCCACATGTTTCAAAACAGATTTTGTGCCTAGTTTTTGTAGCGTAACAGCTTCTGTCAGTTGTTGTTGGCATTATCTGCCAGCTTTACTCAATGACACACATAGACAGCATCTTTTATCATCTCCGCTGAATGAAGGAACACATAGAGAGAGAGAATTATGGGATTTCCAGTTCCTCTTATTGACCGCTTTAAACGGTGTGAGTTAATTCCTCTCTCTTCCAAGAATTTCTTGTCTCTCTCCACTATTATCTACAGTATAAAGATGTTTTGAAGAAAATGTGAGTGGTGTTTGCTTATTGCCTCTGTGTTGCTATGGGTATTTGCCAGGTTGTTTCTATATGAATGCAAAGGTGTGCTGTGCTTTTAAGGGTTGTTGTGATGCATTAGGGCTATAATAGTAGGGCTGGGTAAAAAAAAAAATTCTCGATTTTAATCGATTCTCATATTTACAAAATGAACTAAATCAATTAGTCTAGCCTGTTTTCAGATAATGAACGGAACATTGTAGCGCACCTTCCATCCAATAAATCGCAATAAGCTTTGTGCTTTGTTACTTTTGATATGAAACAAAGTCTCCGATTTCAAATTCTGCACATTTTATTACAGTATTAATATAATAATGTTTGGCGCTGTTTAATGTGAAGTAGTAGATTGCTGTAGCACCTCTGTTTCTAGAAAAGTGAAGCACGCGTGAACTGATCATCTCCTCTGCTTTAATACCAGTTTCAGCATGATATAAACATGAATAAACATCCAAAGGTATGTTAAAAGAAAAAGTGCAACTTACCGAAATCCGTATCCTGTATAGCCCAATCAGTGTTTCAACAGCGAAAAGATGTCAATATAACAGCTTGTAAACAATATGTCATGTCCATCCTTGTAAACAAAAGGCTTTGTGCTATATGTTACTTATAACACTTGATATGAAACAAAGTACTGCAACACCCCTTCTGTACAAGAGAAAAGGCACTTTTATTACAATTAATATAATAATGTTTTATACACACAATTGGTGTTTGGTGATGAATTTTTGGTTCACGGTCTGCATTTAAAGTCACACCAGAGGTGTTCAGCTGGGATTAGGACTTGGCTTTCTGCAGACCAGTCAAGTTCTTCCACACTGACTGAATCATAATTTCTCTTTGATCCTTGTCTTATACACAGAGACACTCATGTTAGAATAGAAAAGGGCACTTCCAAACTGTGCATAAAATTGGAAACATCAATTCATGTACTTAAAAGACTACACACAATTGGTGTTTGGTGATGAATACTTTTGGCAATATAGTGTATATCCATAACAATCGATTTTGAATTGAATTAAATCAAATTGAAAGCTTGTGAATCAGATTCTAACTGAATTGTGAAATTTGTGTAAAATGTCCAGCCCTAGTTGTTAGGGTGTTTTGGGGTTTGTTCAAAAAAGTACAAAGAGAGTGAGACTTGAGGAACAGGATGAAGGCAGGCGTAAAGACTGGGAGGATGAGCACATCAGTCAGAGGGAGGATGTTCTAGACTAGAGCAAGCGAGAGAGGGCAGGCTGCTATCTGAGGCAGCTGTGGACACAACTGGACCGTATGCTAGTTGAACCAGATTTTTGGAGACCTTGGAGAAAAAGGGATGCTCAGATCTGAGGGACACACATGTTTCTTCTTCATGATGAAGTGATGAGAACGATCAGAAAGTGTAAGAACCACTGTTCGATTTTTCTTCAAATTAGTTTGAGAGCACTGTATGTAGATGTAGCAAACGTTAAATGTTAAGTGTTGTGTTCAGAAGGAAATTTCTGCAGACTGTGAGTGGTTTCTGTTCAGCAAATGTGTAATTTAACATAAGTATGTGGAGAATCCTGTAAGAAAGGGATATAATTGTCAGATTGTGGTGAGGTCATTTCCTGACCCGTCCGCTTTTACGATGGCTTATTTCGAGAGACGTATTTTTTTTTCATCTCTTGTGAATCTTTCTCAATGAAATGTGGTGTAAAAGGACCCAGAAAAAGCAGAAAAAGCGACAAAAACCCACACATAAGGAATCCCATCCTTTATTTTCTTTACTTGTCTCAGCTTCAGTGTCTTTAAATAACAGATACACACACACACACACACACACACACACACACACACAATTTTATTGTCATTAAATACATTGTATTGCATATGTGCATTAATTACATTGCAATACATCTACTACATATTATATTAATAATAATCACAATTAATATCACTATTAATAATAATAATCACTGTATTCGCTATGTATTTGCTGTTTTATGATTTATTGAGACCAATTGCTAGCTATAATTTGTATGAATAAATCTGTTGATAAATAACTGTTGAAGAATCATGTCGTTGTTTGTTTTCAGAAGTCGAGGCAAAGGAGGCATGTGACTGGCTGAGAGCGGCGGGGTTCCCACAGTATACCCAACTTTATGAGGGTAAGAAATGGGATTCATATCATATAAACATAAACACAGACGTCAAAGAATCACTCGTTGATTCGTTGGCCTCAACAAATATATGCTTTGTGGCTGCAGCTGTGAGGTTAAGTGACGGTAAAAATCAGGAATGCGGTAGGACGAGAGAGAGAAGAGAGTTGACTGTTGCTTTGAGCTTGAGAGCACACCTATCCTATCCCACCTCAGCTGGGCCGACCGAAGCCAAGCAGTGATCAGCTGAATTATTCTTGATTCTCCGTTTCAGACATATGGAATAAAACATGCATTTACACAGCTGTGTGCTCCATTTGTCAGCACATTTTTTCCCTCCCTTTCTTTATCTTTTCTAGTCATTTTAGGGCCGCAGCGAGCTATTTACAGGCAAGAGTTTCTATCCAAAGGGAGGAAGAGGTCATGGGAAAAAGTCTTCATTATCACTGCCGGGAAAATACAGGCCTTTGCCTCAGTCTTCCGCCCAGGCCAGCAGAGGGGTCAAGAGGATACTATTCTCTCTGCTGCTCTCTCTCTCTGTTCCCCTGACTCCTCCTTATGATACTTTACGTCAATGAGTGATAAAATGTCAACAATTCTATATTTAATTCTGTGTAAATTCAGAGCTTGGCTCTCATGAGAAAATCATAAAATGGAAGAAGCTCTGTTTGGCCTTGTGAGGTCATTATGACATAAATAGAGAACTCCCAGATTCCAATGGGAAAACACCTTAGTTAACATCTTTATCAGTTTTTACTTCTTTTTGCTTATTATTTGCATTTCTTTGAGTCGAATCGAGGGAGTTATGCGATAACCTCTGGTTCAGTTTCAGAGCCAGTCTGCTGTGTATAATGTAATCAGTGAAGGAGCGAATCTCTGCCAGAGATTGCGTTTGATTTATAAGAATTACGCCACAGCTGCTGTGGGTCTGTGTGATCCTCTGCAGAACCTCCGCAGATGTCTGGATAGATGAACTGAGAGAGATTTATCCAGTTATCTCTTTGTTTTGTATTAATCCCATGCCACTTTAATTTGTGTTTTTTCTTTGCTTTATATGTCTTTGTATGAAAATATCAATAAATAACATGCACTTGATCGATATGTGAACTTTCGTGATCACTCACTCTGAATATATTGTTACATGAATCTTTTTGAACTGGATAGAGGAGTGATCTGTTTTCTGTCTCTGTCTACAGATTCCCAGTTTCCCATTGAAATATCTTCCGTCAAGAGGGACCATGACTTTCTCGACAAAGACCTTGTGGAGCCTCTTTGCCGGTAAATTTCCACATTTTTAGATTAGGATTGAAAATCAAAGGCCTTACTGTCAATCACTTGTACTCTGAAGGCCATGTAGTTCTGTATATTTATATTGCACAATGCTGAACAATATGAAAAATTTAAGGACAACATGACATTTCTTTCTTATTTACTTTTGTATTTATTTCGCTGGTCTTATTGTGCATATGTCACATTGATGCAATAGCTCTCTATGGCTCTAAAGTAACTCTTCTTTCTAGTGCTGTCAAAAGATTAATCGCGATTAATGGCATTCAGAATTTTTTTTTTTTACATAATCTATATGTGTGTACTGTGTATATTTATAATGTATAAATAAATACACACACATACAATATTTATTTTAAAAATATTTACATGTATTTACATACATATATATATATATATATGTGTGTTTATTTATATTCATGTAATTTATATTATATATAAATATATTTGATATAAAAACATAACATATTTTTTTTAAACATATACATGCATGTGTGTGTGTATTTATATATACATAATAAATATACACAGCACACACACATATATTATGTAAACAAAAACTTTTATTTTGGATGCGATTAATCGTGATTAATCTTTTGACAGCACTACTTTTTTCACAATGCCACGTCAATTTGTTGTCATTTTTGAGAGAAAAAGTATTTATTTATTTATTTCATTCTATTTATTTTATTTTATTGCTGTCAAATTTAGCGTGTTTACACAAGCTATTCATTTTTCAGTTTAACGCGTTAAAATGATTTAATGCCGTTTACGCAGGGGCGTGGCTAGGGTTGGCCAACCCATTTATAGCTGCTACTTCTGTCTATTTTTTCTTGACAAGGAATGCATTTATTCAGTCTCAGAATGTCTTTACGACTACATCAAACTGGAGACATTTCAGTCATGCGCTTCCACATCATATCAGCGCTAGGTGCGAGACAAGCGAGTGCGAAACGGTCCTGTGCTCGTAGTGTGTGCTCTTGCACACACAAATACACCAGCGTGCACTGTAGCCTTTATCATTTCATAACAAAGCGCAAAATAAACTACGAGCATGCAATGTCGTGGTCAGTTGAGGCATGAAGTTACCAAAAAGGCGATTAAAGCTGCATGCATGTAATATGTTATGAGTCACATTTAAGAACATGTCTATGAAATGGTTTTCAAAACTGTCCTGGAGCAGTCCAGCACTGTCTCGCTCATCTACCTGATCCAACTCATCAGCTCATTAGAAGAGACTGAAATGGGTCTGAACTGAAATGGATCAGATTCTGAAAAGGAAGAGTTGAGAGAAAATATGATGCATGTCAGTATCACGCATCACGTTCAGCAGCAACAGCTCTTAAATAAATGGCAGCCAAAACAACCTAACAACAACCAGCTGCTGTCATGTTTGTTCATCAAAGAAAAAAGGAGGAAATCAATAACTTTCCTAGCTTCACGTATTCATCTGTATTTATTTCAGAATTTAGTGTTTGATGACTTTTTTCAATTTCTTTATATTTCTGCTGGGGGGCACAGGTAGCTAAATATGACATTATAATGGGTTTATGTGAAGATTGTTTAAAGTTCACTTAAATTAGAGGTTATTTAAGTCTAATAAATGTTCAAATTGATAGCTCTTCATTATAATGTAATGTTGAATGGCAAAAGTCAATGTTTAAATATTAGGGGTACATTTTTTATAGGGAAATCAGTATTAATTGGTATCAGTGATAATGTCCTTAAGTCATCAAAAAGATGACATTAAACAAATATAAAAAAATATACTGTCTTTATGTTGTTTGTACATTAATTTGAAGATTGAATCTGAAAGTATTGCAATATAAAAGTATATTTAAAAACCTTTACTGTTATGTGGGATTAATCGCGATTAATTTCAGAAAAATGTGTGATTAATTAGTAAAAAAAAATTAATCAATTGACAGCACTATTTTATTTATTTTTGAACTACGTATCTGTTCCATTTTTTTCTCATGAGCTTTTTGTCACAACAGAATGTGAACAAATGAGAGCGAGGCTATTTGTGTAGGGTCGTTGTATTATTTAGTGTCATTTTTGCTTGTTTATTTATTCAATTTATTATAAATTTCAATTTTTCATTAATACTACTATTGTTTGTTGTCAGGCAGTATTCATCTTTATTTCTAAAACCCATAAAAACTGTGTGCATGCCTTTCTCCAAAAATCGTTTCATGAAAAAATTTGTAATTTAGTAAAACAAAAATATATATATAGTATAAGACTAGTACACAACCAGAACAAACCCTATTCCCCCCCATCCTGCATGTACAAGTACGAGAAAACTCAGTGGCGCTGGCCCAGTGGCGACCCCACCTCTGTAGCTGTCTGACCCATGTCCTCCGTAAAGTCTGTCCCATTCCCTGTCGCTTTGATCCCTAATGCAGCCCCCGTGGAGTCCGCTCTGATGTCCCTCTCAAAGGCCTGAGGGGGTTTGGGGCTGCCTGTTTTGGCTACTAACAGATGGTTGTGTGTGTTTGTATGAAACGAGGCCCGGGGTTTGAGGCGCTGAGGGTTTCTAGCAGGTTGTCTCCTTGTCTAAAACCTCTAATGACAGCGTTAGTGAGATCTGACAGCTTTACTGTCAGAGAATACACACACTGCTCTTAAGGACGCTGTCTTCTGGCATGATAGTGGCATTTCATTATCACACCACAGACATGATATTTACACACATTTATGTGGCCATCTGGGCCCGGGATGTTTAATTAGAGAATCTTGATTGAAAAATTGTGTCGGTCGGCAGACATCTGATTAACCACGCTGATGTCACGACGGAACATTTTAACGTGTCAAAAACAACAGGTCTGGTTTTATGAGTGAAATAATAGCTTGTTCGTGTCTGGAATGGATATAAAGTGAGGGGTCTGCAGTCTCTTGTAGAGTAAAGAGTGTGTGTGTGTGTGTGTGTGTAAAAAGGGGTGGAGAAAAACTCTTCAGGGGTGAAGATCAGTCAGATGAAGGGCGCTGTAGGGTTAGATCAAAGAGGAGGTGGATGAGAAGGTGGATTGCCCACTCTCTCACTCTCTTTATCCCTCTGTTTTTCCTTCTGCAGTCCCACCAGAGTCTCATTCATTCATGGCCATGTCTTGAAAGAGATTAGAACCTGCGTCTGCCAAGCTGTCTGGTCACTCTTTCCATCAGCCAATCAGGACACAGATAGTTTGAGTTTCTTGAAACCTATACCTGCATGTAGAGAGGCAAACAGAGGTTAGACGAGTGCAGGATCTACAGTGGATTCTCTCTCTCTCTCTCTCTGGCTGTATGGTTTCTTTGTGGTGGAGATGAGAGTGACGGATGCACCAGTGACCGTGTCTTCTCTCTTCCAGTCGACTCAACACTCTGAACAAGTGTGCCTCCATGAAACTGGACGTGAGCCTCCCCAAGAAGAAAGTAAGTGGCCAGTGTTTTTTGTTCTTCAAAACATTCAATTCTGAATGGGATTTGAGCGAATCATTTGAAAACTGTTATGAAATACATTGTGTGTGTGTGTGTGTGTATATATGTTCCAGGTTTTTGTGTTGAATAGAAAATTCAAAAGAACAGCATTTTTCGAAATGGAAACCTTTTGTAACATTACTTTTATTTAGCAAGTAAAGACATTTCTAAAGTATTCACTAATTAAACAATTGTTTAGTTTTACTGACCCCAAAGCTTTTTAAAAGTAATGTATATGAATGATGATTTTAAGTTGTGAAGATTTTAAACAGAAAACGATGTCATTACTTACTGTATTTTAAAAACATAATTCCCCCACATTTCAATATTGAGAATTTTGGAGAAAATGTCCTTCATTGTCATTAAAATGATGTCACAAAACAAACATTCTAATGGTGTCTTTATGCAAAATAAATGTTTAAATTCTGAAAAAAGTGTTCACAAGATTCACATTTATTTTAAATTCAAAATGAAATTAAATATCTGATCTATTAAATAATCTAAACAATAATAATGTTTTTATTATTATTACAATGGCTCCGATTTATAGTGCATTTATAGTTTTAAGTATATCTGTGAAATAAAAATCTGTCTTTAGAGTAAACCTGTGTCTGGGTTTTTAAATTAATTATTTTGCATATGAACTGCTTATAATAAAGCAGATTATATAAAAAGAGCAGTCATTGGAATTGAGTTGGCTTTCAGTATAGAAGTGTGTTTAATCTTCAGTCGAGACTATTGACTCGGGGTTTACTCAGGGGTCGTATTTCAGCATAATTATGATTGTAAGCTGTGGATCTCATTCAGTAGGTCATTTCTGACGCGTTTGCTTTTTCTGACGTCTCAGGCATGTGAAAGGTGTGTTTGGGTGTTACTGTCTTTAACATAACAGATGGTGATTTGATACCTATTATGTTCAAGTCCTCTTGTCTGGATGATATTTGAGAATTCCCCAAACCAGCTAGTATATCTTAGGGGATGTTTTTGAAATAATCTCCTGACATTCTTCAAATGCCATGAGCCTCTTTTGACATCATCACTGTTACTCAATTTAAACATATGAGGTCTGTGTTATTTTAAATAGGAAATGGGTTGTGAAGGTATATACAATGTCAAGAGGGTGTCAGAGCCCTTTACAGCTCTTTCCTGTGCTTGGGCTTTACCTACTATAAAACATACTGTTAACATCTGTACAAAGAAGCCTTAATAGCCCATGGTTTCCATCATCACATTAATCACACACACAATGTGATGCACAATGCTGATTTTCATTAATATATATATTAGAGAAAGGTAGATTATTCAAAAATGTGATTTTAATATTAACTGGGAAAAAGTTTTCCTCAGTGTTGCTGTGTGTTGCATACTGGCCCTAGTCAAAATATCATTCGCCCATTTTATCGTTTAAGAGAAGTATAAGTCAGTTTTTAGTTATACTACAAAATAAGGACTATATTCTATATGCATTTAGTTTAGGAGCTGAAACTAACCCCAAATCATGTCCAACTAATTGTAATCCTGTGCATTTTTGGTGCATGCAGAGTGAGGACTCTGATGAGGAGGACCTGTTGGCCATCAGTAATAGATGGACGTTTGAGTGGAACAGTCGGCGCTGGTCACGTCTGCAAGATATTGATTACCTCCTGGGTAGAGCGGAGGAACGGAGCCCCTCTGAGGTGTGTGAGGGACTGCGGACCACCGTGAGCAGCGAGAGCATTCTGACAGACCTCAGCGAGCCGGAGATCTGCTCCCTGCACAGCGAAGACTCCTTAGCCGCCATGCCTGGCTCTGCCTCGCTCACCCCACTGAACTTGCCCAGGGAGCTGCCTCATTACGGTTCACTTCCTGCCAAGAACAGGCGACGTGGACGCACACGTGCCAAAGACTTCCTGAGGAGGATGGAAACGCTGGGTCGGACGTGGGGGCCATCGATGGGTCGTTCAGAGCGGCGTTCTTTGGTTATCAGCAGCCCAGTTCTGCAAAGCGAGCCAGAGGCCTTAAAGACTCTACGCTGTGTTCAGATTTTAAACGGCGGGCCTCTATATGCTGAAAACATGCCACCTGGTAACAACTGCCTAAATTCGCTGGCCAGCAGTGAGGCTAGCAGCCAATCAGAAACCAGCGGTAGTGCTGAAAGCACAACGAACGTGAAGGGACATGTCTCAAAGTTGTATCCTCCTGGTAAACGTTCAGGCGTCTACCTAGAGGACATCGATGTTCTCGCCGGCGCTCCCCAAAGGAGGAGACCGGTCGAGCAGAGCCGCAAAAATGAGTTTCGCTCCTATGACGAGTTATTGGTGCACATCCCAAAAGATCACAAACCTGGTACCTTCCCTAAAGCGCTATCAATCGAGAGTCTGACGCCAGCCAGTAAGGAACATGGAAACTGGAAGCTTCTGGATTCAGAGCCGCAGCCCTTCAAGTGCAGGAAAGTTGGCGGAAGGGAACTCAGGCCCGTGACACGCTGCTGTCCACGAGGTAGTAGGATCAGTGTTTATGATAACGTACCGGGCTCACACCTGTACGCGAGCACGGGGGACTTACTGGACCTTGAAAAGGAGGATATATTCCCACATTTGGATGACATTCTGCAGCATGTGAATGGGCTGCAGCAGATCGTGGACCACTGGTCCAAAAATATCTTGCCGGAGAGTGAAGGGAAGGGGGATGGCGGAAGGGGGCGGGACCAGAGGATTTTTGATGGCCAGTCTTCCAGTCAGAAAACACTGGACTTTGAAGGGACTTCTGTAATTGAAGGGTTGACCACTCCGAACGACTTCAACAAAGATGGGGTTTCATTAAATGAAACGGACACCTCCAGCACCAGAGACAGGAGGGACTCGGGGGTGGGGGCTTCTCTGACACGACCACGGTGAGACTTCAGGATGAATATACTGAGAGGCGCTTATTAGTGAGACTAAAATAATCACATATATGTCTTTCTGCTAACTTAAATTTTTATTTAGACTTTAGAGAGCATTAAATGAGCTTTTCATAATTAGATTATCATGAATATGTATGTGTTGTTGTATTTCTAGCCTTAGATGGCCTAGCTTCAGGATGTCAAACCTCCTCAGCCAATCAGGAATCTCGCTACAGATATCCAGCCAATCAGTGGGCCAGCTTAGCTTGCTGCAGAAGTTCTCTTTATTGCGTCTCACTGCTATCATGGAGAAATACTCCATGTCCAACAAGCATGGGTGGACTTGGTGAGTTACCTAATATGCTGATAACATTTATTATCAATGTTGAAAACAGTAGTAAAAGCTGTGATACATTTGTTAGGATTATTTGATGAACAGAAAGTTTGAAAGAACAGCATTTATTAAATATTTTGCAATATTATATATTTTATAAATGTCTTTCTCGTCCTTTGTGATCAATTTAATGCATCGTTGCCTTATAAAAATATTAAAATCTTACTGCCCTATAGACTTTTGAATGGTATATACATACATGTTGAAGATGAATAAGATGAATCAGTCATGGAAAGTCCCTGTGGGATCTGATTGGGGGATTTCTTGTCAGTTGTTTGCACTTATTGAATGATACATTGATAAAACTCTCTTGAGATAAAAGTCTTGAGTTAAAACTTCTTTCTTAAAACAATGTGCACTCTTGCATTCAGAATTGTTCTTGCATTATATACAGTATAATCAAGATTCTTATAGCAGATCCTACATACAGTACAGTTTCTTTATGACCATAAACTGATCTCCTCTTCTTAATACTGTGTATGTTCTCTTAGGTCAGTGCCAAAATTTATGAAGAGAATGAAGGGACCAGACTACAAGGATAAGACGGTATTCGGTGTTCCTCTGATTGTCCATGTCCAGCGGTATGGACACCCTTTGCCCATTAGCTTACAACTCGCCCTGCGCTTTTTAAGGAGCCAGTGTTTGGACCAGGTACACAGTTTAGTTCACATTTGCAAGACTGATTATAAGGTTCATTCTAAATTAGGTCAGAGTCAAAGTTATTCCAAACTCATTAGAAAACTTGATGTCCAGCCACTGCTCCGTTTCTACAGACAGATAAGCCACGCAAACCCTAATAGTGTATGTTTTTATGTTTTTCTTCCTGTGTGTTGATGTCTTAGTAATTCAATGTCAAATGTATTTGCTTCATTTTGTTTTAATGGTACTTGAATATTGCTAACATTAAGGATTATGTTTGAGACAAATGTTTGGGTTGCGGTTATGAATGAGACCTCAAATTGTGTGGCTTGTTGAGTAGAGCAGTGCGGTTTCTTTTCTAAGTGACTAGACACGCAATTTTGGTCTGGCAGATGAAAAAATGACTGAAAAATCCCATAACTTTAAATAGAAAGTGGTACTCGAGCCATAGACCAGATTATCATAAAGACTTTGAGGTGGGATATTTTGACTTGGTATCTAGGGAACGAGAAGGGCATGATAGAAATAGGATTGATGATGGATTCACAACACTTGGTTCAGTAAAGCTGCGGGCACATTAACACAATGTCTTGTACAAAAAAGGTCTATTGTTGATTAGTGTAGTGATGCATGAAGTGCCCCGCACACAGAGGTCACTTTAGAATCAAACTGCTTTATATTGGTCAGCATGCGTGAGCTACTTGAACACAAGTGAAATCTTCATGGGAAACAATCGCAATTTTATGTACAAAAGATAAAAATCTTATTTTATTTTCTCCTTGTTTCAGGTGGGACTTTTCCGTAAATCCGGGGTAAAGTCTCGTATTCAGGCTCTGCGCCAAATGTGTGAAACTTCCCCGGAAAATGTGAACTACGAGGATCAATCAGCGTATGACGTGGCAGACATGGTCAAACAGTTCTTCAGAGACTTGCCTGAGCCTCTCCTCACGAGCAAAATGGGCGAGACCTTCCTCCACATATACCAGTGTAAGAGCATTTTCTGGACAAATACTTCTTACAGTACATTCAGATAGCTAACACACCCTCTGTCTACCCAGATGTCCCTAAAGAACAGCGCTTACAGGCCGTGCAGGCAGCTATCATGTTAATGGCCGATGAAAACCGTGAGGTCCTGCAGACGCTGTTGTGCTTCCTAAATGATGTCACTTCCTCTGTTGAGGAGAACCAGATGACCCCAATGAACCTGGCGGTGTGCCTCGCTCCTTCTCTCTTCCACCTCAACATCATGAAGAATGATAATTTGTCGCCTAGGTAATGGAGTTCCGTTTTTGCACATTCCAAACATGTGTGCTCTACTTAGAAAGGCTGAAACGAGAGTTTCATTATTGTATAGGAGCTATAGGATGGTATGTGTGCTTTGTCATTAGGTCTCCAAAGCCTTGAGGTGTCGTGAGAAGGCGTGAAGTGTTTTATTATCTCAACATACAGACAACTCCTCCATCATTGTGTTCATTAGGGAACATTACTCAACACTGAGCAGACACCTAGCCTGAGGGCCAGAGACAGGAGGAGGTGTGGAAAAAAGTGAGGGGTAGTTTAAAAGAGATGGGCAGTTTAGCTTAAACGTACCCAGACTGGCCTGAGGGGGGTGGGAGCATAGTGAAACGTATTAGATGTTTTGGATCTTCATATAAATGTGTAGAATGTGCTGTGATAGATGGTTTTCATTGGTTTATACTTTTGCAGCTACTAAAATGTGTAAAATATTATGGATCATATGGAAGCCCATGCATATGTTTTTTATTGCATTTAGGTCAATTCAGAGGAAGTATGCCACTGGGCGGCCAGACCAAAAGGACCTGAATGAGAACCTTGCGGCCACTCAGGGGCTTGCGCACATGATTGCTGAGTGCAATCACCTATTTGAGGTACAAGACACATGTTTGACATGAGATGTGTGTGCATTCAGAAAATGTTGTTGTTTACATAAGATTCTGTGCAAAACAAGTACAAAAGTTTCAGCTGATTATTGCAATCACTTAAGACTTCTACAAAACATTTCAATTTCATGCTGTTCTTTTGAAGAAAAATGTGTCTGTATAACACTATATATACACTGTATAACCAATAGTAATAAATGTTACCAAATAAGCATTTTAGAATGATTTCTAAAAGATCATGTGACACTGAAGTAATCTGGAGTAATGATGCTGTAAATTCAGCTTTGCCATGAATGGAATACATTTAATTAAAACAATATTTGAATAGGAAACAGTTTAAATATTTCACAGTATTACTGTTTTACTTTTCTTTTTAATCAAATAAAGGCAGCCTTGATTAGCATGAGACTTAAAAAAAAGAAAAATCTCACTGACCTCAAACATTTGAATAGTAGAGTAAATATTCTGCTGGATCATAATTTTTTTTTTTAAATGTCAGTGTTAGAGGACAAGAGGAGACTTAAGTTGAATTTTTTTTTGTGGTATGTGCAGATTCCTCAGGAGATGGTCTCTCAGTCCAGGAACTCATTCATGGAAGCTGAGCTGCTGGCGCCCTCTTTAGACGAGCTCTGTAAAAAACTGCCACAACAGGACGAGGAAGACGAAGAAGAGGAGGAAAGCATGTGCCGCTCTTATCTGGAGAGCTTGATACAGAATCTGATGAAAGAGACCAAAGACAAGACCAAGGGCTGGGTGACCAGATCAAATATGGACAATACAGAGATATCATTCAAAAAGGTAATGATAAAGTTATTCATCCATTCTTCATGCTACATGGAATATATGGTCTAAATATTAACTTTTATTATAATACCCAGTATTAGTTATTTAGAAGTATTTTAAATGTATTATTTATATAATATTATGTTTATTATAGTCTTTGTTTCTTTTCATTTATTTATTAAATCCAATTTTCAAAATTCTTGATTTTACATTCATTGAATTGTTCATGAAAGTATAAGCAAATGAGTTTGCACAAATAATGCGAATATAAAAAAATATAAATGGAGACACTGTTTGGGAAGTGCATGGTCACATTTATCGACTACCTAAGTTCGAATCCAGCTTGTGTCATTTCCCATCCCCAGTTTCCTGTCTGCTTTGACTGTCCTATCCAATAATATACTAAAAGCCTATCAAATATATAAAAGTCTGCTGTCTCTCACAGGTTGGAGACGGGACCCCGTTGAGATGCTGGCGTGTGTCTGTAGAGGTGGAGGCTCCTCCATCTGTGGTGCTAAACCGGATACTGCGAGAGTGCCACCTGTGGGACAGTAACCTGCTGCAGTGGAAGGTTCTGGAAACTCTGGACAAGCAGACGGAGGTGTACCAGTACGAGCTGAACAACATGGCCCCTCACCCCAACAGAGACTTTGTGGTGCTCAGGCGAGTACAACAACATGATCTGATTGTGTGTACTGTTTGATCTGTGTACCCTGGGTAGCCCATGTTTGATGCCATTAGCAAATATCCAAGTTAACTGATTACACCATTTAAGGCTGTAACAAAAACGTGCTTCATTTGAGCATCTGTAGCAAGGGCTTTCAGTTCTTGTGATTCTCTGAACACCAAGGTCATAAAAAGGTCCCGCATACCCCTGCTGAACAGCTGGGCATTCATGGAGTATTACTGAAAGACACTAAGCACCCTTCTCTGTTAGTTCAAGATAACATGCTTTCAGCTAAGCAAATTAGACCACCCAGGTCATGCCCAAAATATCACTATAAGACTACAGTTTAACATCACTTGACAAATACGCAGCTGTGTGGTGCAAACAGTAATCTGATCGAAAGAAACTTTCGGCTGGAATATTGCATGTTATTTGATAATTAATCAAATCTGCACTTGGCAGACTGACACATACATCTCTTGCGTCTGTGTTTGCTGTGATTTATATTGGTGGTATTTTTTTCTGTTTAGGACGTGGAGGACAGATATGCCAAAAGGTGTGTGTGTGCTGGTGTCGGTGTCAATCGATCATGAGGAAAGCCCGCAGCTGGCTGGAGTGAGAGGAATAATTCTGGAATCACAGTATCTGCTAGAACCGTGTGGCTCTGGGAAGTCCAGACTCACACATATATGCAGAGCTGATCTGAAGTAAGTGCATTAAAGGCAACTCTTAAAGAATACACTACTGTTCAAATGTTTGGGATCAGTAAGATTGATTTTATTTTAATGAAATAATAGTTTTACTCAGCAAGAATACATTAAATAGTTATTTATTTAACATTAATTATTTTGAACTTACATTTTTTTTATCAGTTTCCACAAAAATCAGGATATTAGTATGATTTCTGAAGGATCGTGTGACACTAAAGACTGGAGTAATGGCTGCTGAAAATTCAACTATGCTATCACAGTAATAAATAACTTTTTAATTTATATTAAAATTAAAATAATTATTTTGAAGTATATAGATTTTACTGTATTTTTGACAGACAGACAGATAGATCAAAATGACGTGTAACCCCTTGAAATGTTCAATAATAATTTTTTGACATTTTTATGGAAAAGTGTGTGTTCAATTGTGACCGGTGGGATAATGTGAATACTGAAATTAAATTATTTCTGCAGTCTTCAAAATTCTTATATATCTCAGCCCAGTTATTAACCCATTTAAAACTGTTTCATCACATTTTATGGTTGTTATACATAAACCCCTTATACAACACTGTATAATTATAAAAAACAAAAATAGTTACTATCCAACCAGTAATAATTGGGACCATCAACATGTTTACTCATTATATGTCCACACTCAACAAACCTGAATAATTGTGAATTCATATATTAATACTAGACACCTTAAAGATAATGTGTACCAAAAATATTTGTCATATCTTTGTTAACATACTTCACTAGCCTTTTATTTTGGAGCTTTGATGCAGCCATCATCATCTCATGGTGCAAACAGGAAATAAACTGCACTGGTCATGTGACAATTTGCACTGACCATGTGAAACTGCACATATTTAATTGAAAAAACACCATTCATTAATGCGTGTAGAGCTTTACAAATGAAAACCTTTGGTATGGTCACTATTGTGGAAATATATTTTAAAGTATTTTAGTAGAAGGCTACAAAAAACTAAATGTTAAAAAAGGGTTCTGAATACTTTCTGAATGCACAGTATATAATTGTACATACTATGTATTATTATTGTTTACAGTTCTTTAGTAGGCCGGATATGGCTGTGATAGTCTTTAAAACATTTGATGTTTTGTTAAAACACAGTTATTCCTCTGGTTAATTAAAAATTCATTTTTGTCGAGTGCTACCTCAAAGCATGTGTGATGAATGCAGTACATAACTCTTAATGCTTCACTAAATGCTGTATATTTGCCTGCTGTTCCAGAGGAAAGTCTCCAGAGTGGTACAACAATGCTTTCGGCCATCTCTGTGCTAGCGAGGCCGCCCGCATCCGCAACTCCTTCCAGTCTCTGGATCCCGAGGGCCCAGAGACCAAAATCTGAACGTAGCTAAATGGAGTCAGGCACGAGGGAACTGGGATGTAGTTCAACGTCAGGACAGATGGTCACAGAAAAAGAACTTTGGCGAGGAAAAGGAGGGATTCAAGAGAGAGCATACGAGCAAATTTAATGTTTTTAGCCCCTAAACTACAACAAACTGCCATGTCCTGTTGGTTTAATAGACTGTGGATCATTGGGATTCTTTTTAGAGTGTTTTACCCCTTATAGGGCATTTGATTTAAGTCAGTTTATTTCATATCAATTTATGCAGCTGTTCAAAACTGCCACTTTTGAAATGGCTTTTGTTGTGTGTTTTGGGGCATATGATGAGAGATGAGAAAAAATGGACAGAGAAAGTGACAGAGACCGACTCCACCGTAGCTATGGAGCCAAGCCTGTATAAAAGTCATAATGCTGCTTCCTGTTGTCCAGTCTTTACCGCTGCAGACAGCTTTAACTAGCGCTTTAGTTTTCAGTTTTTAGAGCTTCGCTTACAACAGACAGATGTGAATGACAAGCCACCTCACGCAAATCTAAAAACAGCAGGTCTGGTTTCGTTTTACCGAGCATGTCAAGCTAAAGTACTGCATTCCCAAACCAAATATAGGTACGTTATTGTCTACATTAGTTCAATCTCTGTATGTTTTGTGTGTTTTATCCTCATTTGAATGAAGCTAGTGTTACAGTGACTGTATTTTTTAACTAAGGTTGTACCCTGGTGACATATTGATGTGAAGTATTTACAAGCCCATATTATTTCTAAATTCTGTTTTAAGAAATCTTTTGTTTATCATTACAATATTCCTTCATTTCACTGTCCCACGTAAGCAATAATGCATTCTCATGATAAATGGTACAGTATTGTTCTCTTCTAACAATGCAAAATGAATTAGTGAAGATTAAAAATCCAAAAATATTGTACAAAAATATAGAACATGCCAATGATTGTTGCAAATATGCATTACTATTATTGTCATTGTTATATGTTGCTGTGTCACTCTACAATGTCTAGGACATTAATTCATTTCACTGCTTCTGAGAAGTATGTCAGTTCTATTCACACAGTTGTACATTTGTGTGTGTTTGTGTATAAATGTGTATAATTCAAGTTGTATATTTTGTACATAAATGAGGCTTATTTGCAGGTATATATGCTTTTATGCTGTGTTTTCCCCCCTCATATCAATATTTTGCTTGAAATGTCATTGCAAGCTGGTTTAACCAGCTGGCTTGTTCAGTGTGGTTTAGATGAGAACAGTGTATTTGGGTTTGACTTGAGCTCAGTGGCCAGAGGAAGGTGATATGTCGTGGCTCCAAACTGTTTTTGAGCAGTAAACAGGGTGATTCAAGTTCCAACCATTTGGGAATGTGGAAAATAAAAACTCCAATGCAGTACTGCTTTACTGTTTTCAGCATTTGTTGTGTTTGGGATGTGTTTTTGTCATGTTTGGTTCGTTTTGAGTCTGAACCAAAAACTGAAGTCGGTACCAAGTTCGGGAGCAAATATAACACTGCATATAAACATCGTATACTGGAAAATATTATTATTTATATTTGACCACCAGATGGCAGTATGGATTCGCCGCAGGAGCGTGAGATGTTGACGTCGCCTGAGGAGTACAGGTGCGTTTACTAACAAACAACAAACTTGGATAGCAATTTAGAGGTGATAGAACTGTTCATTTGCTTCTAAACAACATGGCCAGTAATTAACAGTGATCGTGTTTTCTCCTGGGTCTGCAAAACCCTAGAGAAGCCCAAGGGAATTATTGATCCTCGCCATTTGAATAACACGTCTTTATACGCAGAAGTATGCGAGGTAGAGGACACTCACTGCGGGCCATACATCATCGTTAGGGAGCAAAAGCAGGCATGTCTTCATTTCAAAGGTCAGATTTTATAAACATATTGTCGACCATGAGCAATATTGTGCTTTTCATTTATGAAGGGTTATCTCAGATGGTGATGTGTTTTTATCCATTTATTTTCTACAACAATTAGCTCATCTGCACTTAATTTAATTGGACAGTTTCTAAACACATTTTGTGTGTGTATTTTTTTTTATCTACAACACACAATATATACAAAAATCAGTATGTTAAAATCGTAGAATGCACAATTTTCATGATTTGTATGTCATAGTTCAAAAAGCTATTTGGGTTAAGTTATTTTTCTTTCTTTCTTTAAATATATTATTAAACAAGAATGCATTCAATTGACCAAAAGTGACAGTAAAGACCATTTCCATTTTGTTTCATTTCAAATAAATTAAGAATTTATTCAAATAATCCTTAAAAAATGTCTCGGTTTACACAGAAATATTAAAAAGCAAAACTTTTTTCAACATTGATAATAATAATAAATGTTTCTTGAGGACCAAATCAGCATATTAGAATGATGTTTAAAAAAGCACATGACACCAAAGATTGGAGTAATAATGCTGAAACTTCAGCTTTGCCACCACAGGAATACATTTAAAAAATACTAAAAACAGTTCAAAATATTTCACAATCTTACAGATCACAAATTTTGAATGCTAATTTGTTTCAAAGGACAGAATTTTCTATTATTGTGCATGAATTTTGATTTAGTACATTGTAAAATGTCCATTTAATTAGAGCCTATTTGTGCAAGTCTGACTTGTCATTATTAATTACTGTAATATCATAGATATATCAGCCACCATGACCCACACTGCTCTCTATATGTCTGAATTGGCATTAGCCAATTAAAAAAAAACATATTAATCGACTACTGCTCTGCAGGCATGACACAGCGGGTTTGTTCATCTGAAAACATAGACATGGATACGGTGACCATATCATCATTTTTTGACACCCTACGCGGGTTTTGTTCGTGTTTTTTTTTTTTTTTTTTTACATCTGACTAAATCGTTCACTTTATTCCAAAGATAAAATGCAGAAACACATTCCAATTCCAAAATTCCAAAGGTGATCGCCGCCCTAAAAAAAAAAACATTTCTATAGCTCTGACAAATCCAAGCACAGCAATAAGGTCATTAATAAATAAAATATCAAATAGATTAATTATTGATGATTTTGTCTGAGTGTGTGTGAGAGAGAGAGAGAGAGAGAGAGACTATGGGTGTTTTTGCACGTTGGTCAGATAAGGTCTAGTCTGGATTATCAACCAAGCAAAACCTTTGCAAAACATTTCATTAAAATATATATAGCTTAAATCAGACGGATTGATTAGACATAAGTCTCCTGGGAACACAGATTTTTAGAAATGACACCAATTAGAAATGTGCAGCAACAACCTTCAGCTAATTACTGTCCAGCTTTCTGTCATATGCCCCTGCAAGCAAATCAAAGGATTAAAAACATTCAGTATCACTTTAATTGAAGTAAAGGAAACGGCCTTATAAAGTATGACCCCACTCTCCCCTCCGGTTCATTTCCAGCCTCTCGTGCTTTTAGAGTTGACAGTGTCAATTTGGTGACTGGATATGATCATTATGTCTATGTACATGGAGACAGAGAAAGACACAATCAAAGACACCTACATAGAGGAAAAAACAACTACATTTACGTACAGCCCCAGAGAGACAGACAGACAAAAAAGAGAGAAATACAGTTGCCTTGGCTACCATTTTGTTCATGTCACTGACTTCCTCGCTATCTCCTGGCCCCTCTAGCACTCTCCTCTGTCGTCTTTTCTTCTTTTCTTTTGTTTCTCCTTCTATTTCCCACACAATGCACAGGCTATCTGGATGTCAGGACTGTAAGGGAGCTCAATATCCTCAGCATGCACAGAATATATTTTTTTCTTTGTCAGTCTATTGTTATCTTTGTCCCTTTCTATCCTGAACCACACATCTCTCTTGTTATTTAGTTGTCCTTATTTACAGTTATTTATTGTTTTATACAGCTTTTACAATATGTTTTGTTTTTCAGTTGCTAATTTGTAAAGGGATATGTAATTCCAAACTTGTATGCATATTTTTCTTCTGTGGAACACAAAATAAAATATTTTGATAACCAAATATTCTGATAGACTTCCACTGTAATTTTTGTCCATGCCATGGAAGTCAATGGGAACCTAAATATCTTCTTTTGTGTTCCACTGAATAAGGAAAGTGAGTCAATGATGTCAGAATTTTCAGTTTTTATTTGGTCTGTCGCTTTAATTTAATATAAAGTCAGGTCTGAAAAAGTCTGTTCAATCTGTATTGTTTTTTTCTCCATAACCAGCTAAAAGAAGCAATAGTGTGCAACAGTACTTATGCACTATGTCAGCGGCATTGGTTCTAGAAGTGTTACTCATTTATTTTTCCCATTAGGATTTTTATAAAGTCTTCATTAAAGCATTATAAACCTTGAACCAAGTCAGCCAGCTATGAGGTGAATCACAACATTGCAAACTTAGATTTAAAGTCCTCAAATTTCTGTTAGTTATTACTAGTTGTTTCTACTTAACTGTATTATCAAGTTGTATCAGTCGGATCACATTGTGTTGCTGCGCATTGCTGTAATTGAAAATTAATAGTATAGTGAACCACTGAGATTCAGTTGTGGGCGGGGTTATGTCGTCCTATCACAGTCTGCAGTTATGACTGGATAGTACATGGTTTTGATTGTATTGAATTCAGGATTCATCTCATCTGCTGCCCTATGACTCCTTGTCCTATCTCCTTTTCTCCATCTGATGGCTTCTCTTCAACAGACAACACACGCATTCAGCTTGTGTGCGTATGTGTGAACACACTTTTTTCTCTCCCATAAAAACAGTCACTTCGTCTCTCGCACTGTAGCTGTATGCTGTCAATGACGCAAGTAGCATATTAAATAATTTTCTAGGAAATGTACTGCTATTTGCTGATTGTAATACAAGCTTTAGAGCTGACATGTGCAGTTCTGGGAGACTTGTTTTAAAATCGTTTTAAAAAGCTTTGCTACATCCAGTTATTCCTGGGAAACAGTATGGAGATTGAATCTCATTGTTATTCCAAATGTATGTCATGCAAAGATTTCAGTTTTGGAATAATAGGACATGTCTTCTTGGAAATCACCGTGTTTTTCTGGAAACGGTCCATCCTTTTTAAGTATTTTTCATCTTATGCCTGGTTTTTCTGATGACTGCCTTTCACTCGGGCACACGCGCACATCCTGTGTGAATCACATCCACTCCAGGATGTGACCAATTACTAGAGCTCTCATCAGCAGAACATTTTACACTGCCGGACGAGCCTCATCTGTGAGTTTCTGTGATAGCAGGTACTTCACTTCACAGGGTTCAAATACATTCTGTGTGGATGTATGTCACATTTAGTCTCTGTGTGTGGGGATGTGTGCAGCTGTCATGACTGCTCAGAGAAGATGTGCTTGTAATGTTCCTCATAAAAAAAATCTGTGGCATACAGTGACGGAATCCAAAGGGTGTTGAATGTGTCTTGTTTACATATACTATCGTGTTAAAGGGATAGTTCACCCAAAAAATGAAAATGTGATGTTTATCTGCTTACCCCAAGGGCATTCAAGATGTAGGTGACTTTGTTTCTTCAGTAGAACACAAAGATTTTTAACTCGAACCGTTGCAGTCTGTCAGTCATATAATGTCAGTCAATGGTACTCACGGCTTTGAGGAAAAAAAACATACACAGACAAAACCTAATTAAACCCTGCGGCTCGTGACGATACATTGAGGTGACATTGAGACACGAAAAGATTGGTCAGTGCAAGAGACTGAACAGTATTTATATATATTTTTTTACCTCTTGATACGCTGCAAGGTCCAACTGTCCTGTGCTTGTTCACACAACAGCTGGCGCATGACACTTCTTCTTGCTTTACGGCGGATTGTGGACTTATAAGTGCATTACCACCACCTATCTCTCAAATGGACTATTAACACTAGCTACTATCTCAATTAGGAGTGGCAATGGTCCATTTGAGAGGCAATGGTCAATAGATGGCGATACAAATACTGTTCAGTTTCTTGCACAGACCGATCGTTTAGTTTCTTTAGACCTCAATGTATCGTCACGAGCCGCAGGGTTTAATTTGGTTTTGTCTGTGTATGTTTTTTGACTCTCAAAGCCGTGAGTCCCATTTACTGTCATTATATGACTGACAGACTGCAACGGTTTGAGTTAAAATCTTAGTTTGTGATCTACTGAAGAAACAAAGTCACCTACATCTTGGATGCCCTCAGGGTAAGCAGATAAACATCAAATTTTCATTTTTGGGTGAACTATCCCTTTAACTTTGTGCTTCTAACACTGCAGTAGTGTAACTGGTGCATTTTTGTTAGTAAGGTCTGAACCCTTTGCAACCATTTCTATTTAATGACATTTAACAAAATACATTAGAATTGATCATCCCATGTCGTTCTTACCCCAGGGCGTTTCTAGCCTTCATCATTACTGGTCCCCATATTTTGATACTCCTTTTTTTATGTTATGTTATGAATATAGGGATATTGATTGTTTTTACCTGTGGTATAGATTGTCACAAGCTGCATGCACAACGAAGACCTGTTTCATCGCTGACAAACAAATGACAGAAGAGATTTTATGTCCTAAAATGTATTGTAGGTAAATATTAACCTCATCCGCTCCAAACAATTTAGTGCATGGGAATGAATCAAACTGAATCACAAACAATTTCAGACATTTTTGCAAACCCATTTGAGTGATTAGATCACAAGAGTGATTCATTCTCGAATCTGGCATCGTCCAGTTTTTAACAGCTGATAGAAACCACAAGACATGATTGCTGAAATATTATCAGGAAAATAAATGCTCATGTTGTTACACTGTAATCTCCATTGACATATAAGGATGTATCAGTAATATTTTACTAGGCTCATGGCCCGGTAAAAAGGGTCTAGTGATTACCCTTTCCTAATATGGGTTCTTTCCACTGGTGAGTTTTTGAAGAATATTGTGGCTGTTTCATATAATAAAAGTAAATGAGGACTGTAGCTGTCCAAAAAAAAAGCATTCTACAAGTATTCTGTAAGTCATATGATAGCTTTATGTGAGGAACATATGTGACCCTGGACCACAAAACCAGTCTTAAGTCGCTGGGATATATTTGTAGCAATAGCCAAAAAATATTGTATGAGCCCATTGTATGGGTCAAATTATCGATTTTTCTTTTATGCCAAAAATCATTAGATATTAAGTAAAGATCATGTTCCATGAAGATATTTTGTAAATTTCTCACCGTATATTTATCAAAACTTTTTTATTAGTAATATGCATTGATAAGAACTTCATTTGGACAGCTGTAAAGGTGATTTTCTCAATATTTAGATTTCTTTGCACCCTCAGATTCCAGATTTTCAAATAGTTGTATCTCGGCCAAATATTTTCCTAACAAAGCATACATCAATAGAAAGCATATTTATTCAGCTTTCAGATGATGTATAAATCTCATTTTCAAAAATGGACACTTAAGGCTGGTTATGTTGTCCTGGTCACATATAAACATTTAGTCTTGAATTGATCCTTTCAGTCCTCCATCCCAGTAAAGAGAGAAATATGGAATGAAAGTGTTCATGATGAAAATCACACAACAGAAAGCAGATGTGTGTGTGGTAGACGTCACTTTAATCTAACATGCCTGTTCATTTCTTCTGCCAGTGTTGAGCATCTCACACATAGGGACAGGGTGAAACTGTGATGTGACAGCGCTCTGTCCTCTCCCTCTCTCTACTCTTTCTTGCATTGTCTGTCCTCCCCCCTCTCTTTCTCGCCCCTGTCAGCCTGCGTCTCTCTCTCTTTCTCCTCTAGGAAAAGAACATCTCCTTGGTCACTGTGCAGTTTCTCATCTGTTTTCTCTCAGTTTGCAGAGCTGAGGTATGTGATGCTGACAGGCTGTTATCATTGAAGAAAGCAGGTTCTATTTCTTCTAGTTCCTTGTGAACTTCTCTCCACCAAACCTGCAGATTTCATCTTCTTGTCGTAATGCAGCATACAAAAATATATGATGTGCGTCTGTGTCTTCACAAGCCAATTCATTTCCTATACACATACGGAATGAAACTGTACAACAGCAGCTGGGACTCTGCTGTTCACGTGGTGTATAACACCCCCACACACACATTAGTTTAATGCCCAATGGGACATTGCTGACCCATGATAACCAACAGCTGTTCATGATACCAAAACAAACGTATGTGATAGATAAGTAAACAACATTTTGTTGCCTTTGTTGTAATATGTCAGCACTCATTTTGTAACAAAGAAAAAATAGACATGCACATAAAATGATTTTCCTGACAAATATGCACATATTAAATGTTAAAATTACTTCATTAAGAGGTTTGATTTGGATCTTCATTAAGAATTTGCTTGCGAGATGCTGTTTACCTTTGCTTAGTGGTTTGTTTGGTTTTTATTTGTTTATGTTTGCTTTTATAGATTCTTAATTCTCTGGAAATAAATTTGGCCAGTCTAAAAGCCCTTGATGCCTATATTTATCGTTTTACAATCTCTGGGTATATGCATGATTTACTGAACTAGAATGTGTTGAACTCTGGACCAAATTAAAAACAAGCACCAAAAGATGCCCTGATGATTAATTCTAATTAATTGCACCGCAGCTATATTATCAGTGCATTTGCATTGCCATATGCAAGGAAAACAATATAATTGAGACTGAGGATGGGATTTTGACTGAGAATTTTTAGTTTGTCACGAAACAATCTTGAAGAACCATTTTTTTTCTTATGATCATTTAAAAAATTCTAAACAAACTTTGTACCCCACAAAGAATCTGTTCCAGGGTTCTTCATGGACCCATAGATGCCAATAACTTTCTGGTACTTTGAAACGGTAAGAGTGTTTCTCTCGTGTGTGAATGTGTAATTCATGGGCTTTAGCAGCTCTTGTGTTTTCCCCTGTTGTTGTGCTCTGAGTCCAGCTGAGAACAGACCCGTCTGTCAAACCCACGCGCTCTATGGGAACAGGGAGATGTGGGCGAGTGGTGAACGGTGCAGCTATTTTAAACGTAAAAGCTCCCTCCTCCTTTCTGAACGCTTCTTTCATCCCTGATATGGACATACAGGGGCTTTTCCTCTCCTGTGACAGAAGATGTGGAGCAGAGTAGTGCTGTATGTTTATGCGTTTGACATTCTCTCAGCCAATCAGTGCATTTGTACTGAGAGGCCAAGTCTCAAACTTTTCCTCAACAGGAAAGCAGTTCTGCTTCAATCTTTGGATAGTTTTCTCCCTAAAATGAAAATTCTGTCATCATTTACTCACCCTCTTGTTGTTCTCTGTCTTCCGTGGTACACAAAACGCAAAAAAACTTATTCACTTTACTTGCAATTAACTATAATAAAAGTGGTAACCAAGGTTGGCATGCTACAAAACACACACACAAAAACATGACTAATCTTTTATTAATTTGCTCCGCCTTTGAAATGACTTTCCTTTACAGCTGACATCACAAATCACTCTCACATTTCAACACTTTCTCTTTGAACAGCTGTCTCCATTCTGTACGTAACACCAACTATTCACAATCCAATCACTTGCCAATGAATAAAGGCCAGCCCTTTGTTTCAGAAATGTTTCAGAAGGGGTTGTAAACAATGCTTCATTTGAGCTTTAAGTTACTTTTCTGGCTTAAACAACCCCTCCAAATGATAGCATTTGTTCTGGAGTGTCCCTGTTTGGAATCATTATATTTGCTACTGTGTTTATTAAATAAATTATGTAATGCTTCTCCAAATAAATGTTCTAATTAAAATCATATTGGTTAGTTGTATTGTCTTGCACTGTCTTTAGAGTGCATTTTTCCTAGAAGCAGGAGTTTAGCAGGTTTCCAGTCTGGTGACTGGATGTAAAGCTGTGAATGCAGACTCAGCCTCCTGTCAGCCATTGTATTGACTGAAGACTGTTCCTCACTATCCAGCTGCCGGTCCCTTCTGTTCCCCTGCTCCTCTGAGCAGAGCCCATCCCCCTCTCCACCCTCCTCCATATATTCATCTCCCCACCACTAAAAAGGGAATTGTATCTCTCTTTACATTTCTATCCTACTTGCATGGGCTGAGATTGCTGGTAAAGAGAGATAGAAAAGGGATTTATGGAAATTAGGAAATTACTGTAAGATTAGCAAGAGCAAGTCAAATAAAACTTCACATCAAACCTTCAAAGCATCTTACAATATACCCATGGATGTTCTATACATCAGCAAATCAGGTTCTTAAAGTGTTATTGTAGAATTCTAAATGAGAAGCTGAATGGGAAGTGTGAGCTCTAGCGAGGAATATCTCTTAGTTTTACTTTCTTTGGATTTGTCTCCTATAGCAGACCCTTATATAAGAATGTTCTATGTCAGCATAGCTTGTTGTTAAATATCTGTTCTATTTTGAGAGAACGGGATGCAAGCGAATGGGTGAGTGAGAGAGGAAGAGACAGAGAGTGAAATGAGAAATAAAGAAAGAAGAAAAGAGAAGAAAGGGACTGGGGATGGGGGAGAGGGCTTAGTAAAAGCTCACTTTCATTCAGCCTGACTTTAAACCGCTATCCAGGCTCATACCAAAATGAGGCAGGACTCATGTCCTTCTGAGTGAAGGAGAGCTCACGTCCCCATTCACAGCTTTCTGCTGCAGTGCTCAAATTAAAACATCACAATAGCAAGGTTCTCTTCAATGGCAGGCATAGCGATAAAACAAAACAAAAAACTGTTAATCATGTGTTGTCTTCATATTATGTGTGTTAAGGTCGGTGCTGGTTCCTTGAGCAGGGTGGCTGATATAATGCAATTTTAACAAATTGCACTTGTTTTACAGTCAAGTTGAAGATCTCGGTAACAATAAAGATAAAATGACCAGCTGCACAGATGATTGGACTTGTAAAACATCTATTCACAAAAATGTATTCATATTTGTATATTTTATTTTATATTTTTAATATATATTTCTTTCAACAAAAGGTGAACATAATACATATATGATAAAAAAAAGAATATATGTGACCCTGGACCACAAAACCAGTCATAAGTAGCAGGGGTATTTTTTAGCCAAGAATACATTGTATGGGTCAAAATTATTTATTTTTTATTTAATGTCAAAAATCATTAGCATATTAGCCTAAGTAAAGATCATGTTTCATGAAGATATTTTGTAAATGTTCTACCGTAAATATCAAAATTCATGTTTTGATTTATAATATGCATTTTAATAACTTAATTTGGACAATTTAAAGGCAATTTTCTCAATATTTTGATTTTTTTGCACCCTTAGATTCCAGATTTTCAAATAGTTGTATCTCGGCCAAATATTGCCCTATCCTAACAAATACATCAATGGAAAGTTAATTTATTCAGCTTATGTATAAATATATATAAATATAAAAATGACCCTTAAGACTCTTTTGTGGTCCAGGGTCACAAATATAGCCTAACTATCTTTTATAACATAATATATATTTTTCAACAAAAGGTGTATTTAATGACAACAACAATGTTTTCTCCTTTTTTCATGGTTAGTTGCAGTTACAGTTGTTTCATGGCAGCCAATACTTTAATGCATGCGTCTATATGGAATATGTATTTAAAAAATAAGCCCTGAGAAATATTCGTTCAAGTTATGTGAAAGAGTCAGAGAGCACGTCACATTATGATTACATCATTGAACAAAGCATTATTTACAACTGTTTAACGGTCCAAATAATTCCGCTATATTTTTATAGTCTACATTACATTAATCTGATTTGTCTAATGCTGGGACAGCTATTAACGGGACGCGCGCACGTGCTCCTGCTTGGTTCCCAGCGTTTGATTGACAGGCGGGCGGCAGCACGCAGGCGTGGTGAGCACTCCCGCAGACAGGGGGCGTCAATATGGCGTCCTGAGAAGACAACACAGCCCGACACCGCACCGATCTTCGGCTGACATCGGGAGGAGAGAGGGACCGTTTCGCCAAACGCAAGAAGTGATTTCGTCCTGTGCATCCCTCTGAACGGCCGCGAGCATCGGGTTTGGATGTGAAGATCTCGGCGGAGGAGGACACCTGATCGAGAATTTTCCTTTTTCGTCTGTGTTTAATGCTGCTGCTCAGTGCTCGGTGATACAAAAGCAGGTGAGACCGAGGCGACCGCTCCTTTTTGGGATTCGGGTCGGAAATGTCGAGCGAGAAACCGGTTTTGGCACCGGGTTCCGCCTCACTCACGGACCGAGTAGCCCCCACACTACCAGCAGCAGCGGGTTCGGGGCAGCAAGTCGTAACGGGCTCCGTTACCGGGGACATGATGGTGTCTGGATCGGGCGCCGTGGTTCTACCGGCCGGGGTGATAAACCCCTCGGTTCCGATCCGGAATATCCAGATGAAATTCGCCGTGCTCATCGGTTTGATCCAGGTCGGGGAGGTTAGCAACAGAGATATCGTGGAGACCGTTTTAAATCTGGTAAGCATCTGCATAGAGTGTATTGAACGCATGTTTTATTTAGCGCGCATAAGATGATGTCATATGAGAATTGATTTCTTGATCAAATGCATTAAAGCCAGAGATATTCCCTGGAGGAATGTCACCCTGTCTTTTGTTGACATCCCAATCAGATTCATCACTACCAGCTTCGCTTTAGGGTGATACCGCATCGCACACATACCGTCAGAATTCATTTTCCCAGCGTACTATTACACAGTGCGTTTATTCGCTGTGCCAAATGAGTGTATCAACACGCCGGCCTGCAACAATGACTCGCCAAATAAGGGAATGTATCTTTAGATTCATAATTTCGCCCAAGACGACATAGCATACTGAACATAAGTCTCGTGTTATTAAACGCCATTTCCCAATACGGTTTCGGTATTTGATATGTAAATATGACTGGTGGGTAGATGTTACGCGACGCAGCCGTACATGGATTATTTCGCATAGATGTACAGCAGTGTGGGTGTAATTAATATTCAGAGCGCGTTAACATGCCGTCTGTGATACTCGTTATTTTTAAGCTGTAATGGTATGTTGTTTGTGTTTTGGCACCTGTTATGTCCTCGTCTGTGTCGCTGGTATATGTTAGATATGGCTGCTGTTTTTGCTCATGGAGGCCACAGGCTGGTGAGCGAGGTGGATTAAAGCGGGCTTTAACGGAGTTCTTGTTATGAAACGGCTTAGAAAATGTATTAACACAGATTCAGTAATGCGCGCTGCATGGGATACTGAGAGGATCGTTGTTTTGAAGGAAGGGACGGAGAGTTTTTCCTTATCAATAATTTAATAATTACAATTGGCTGAGCCAGGCCTTCTTAAAGCGCTGCTAATGGGAGCAGGTTGCCAGCAAGCACCAAACGTTTTTACATGTCACAACGTTGCAGTTAGATACGTCACACCGAAGAAAAGTCCAAGAACCCACACCTCGAATATTAGAACGTTCTTCTAATATTGGGTTCTAATATGGGTTCTTTAGCCTACTATGAAATATCCAAAATGGAATGCTTTAATCTTTACATTTCAATGAGACTTTAGAACGCGGAACGGCTTTTTTTAGTTTAGCCTAAAAACTGGTTTAGTTCAGTGGTATGTGTGAAAAATGACAAACATTTCACCGTGATTATTGATATCGTTATTGATTGATTATTGATACCATTCACAAATGTCTTTGTGGATAGATGTTTGAATGGTTGAAAAGAAAACGTTAAACAGACAAAAGCTGCGAACGCACAGAGTTTGACAGGAGGACAGGTTTTCTGAGGTAACACTTTACCTCAGGATGTCTGATAAGTTTTGAAAATACCTCGTGATGATAATGTCTTGAGGACATTTAGGTGCAAGATAACATTTTTAAGAAGGTATATATAGTATATCTGCCGCGGAAGAGCACTTGCTAGCAATGTTTGTGAAAACTTAGTTTATTACGTTAAGCATCTCTACATTTGTCGTAGGATTTATCGCAACCATTCCACGACTTGGCAACATGTTTACAACGCTTGCTGGGTAATTATATGCACTATATAGACCGTAAGCGTTCGATTTACGGTCACAATCAGTGCTTACTGCCGCGATACGGTCGTTTACTCGGTAATAGAAGACTTCGGTCGTGGAGTTTCCATTGGATCATTAATTTAAGAGTGCTGGGTGTTTAAAACATGCCGGTGGCGAGTCCGCTGAAGGGATGCTGCTGCAGTTGCTCTATGCGCAGGGATGCAGAGTTCCTGTAGCCGTGAATGTGGAAGCAGGTGGCGGAGGAGGAGGGTGGGGGTTGCTGCAGTGGTGATGTGCTCTGAAACCTCGAGCCAACGCGATTTAAACTGGAGAGAGTAGCGCAGCAGCACAGCGGAGAGCCGCTTCCATCTCTCCCTGGCTGGAGCTGCTGCCGGGTCACGTGACTCCATAGAGTTAGGCGATTTACTTGGGTATGAAATACTAACGCGAATTCTACTGTATGCTATGATACACTTTAGAGAATATGAAAGCGCACGGTGAACATTTTAAACAGGCCACTTACTATCCACTCAGCTCTTTTGTTGTTTTGGACACTAATTTTATTATGAAATGGGCGTATTTTTGCATTTGGAGCCTTTGTGACATTGTCTTAAATCCAAAGTAATCACAATGGAAAATTTTCAGTTTGTTTCTTATTTATTTATAACGAAATGGATATTTTAAAAAAATGTAATATTTGTGTTCTTTATTAGAACAGTTTGTGTATAGCACATTTTGGCCTTTCGGTAGGCCTATTATCATTTTAACATATTATATTCCTTTAATCAAATTTGAACCAAATTAATAAGTTCTGTATGATGTGGCACAATGGGGATAAAAGCCAGTTGGATGCAAATATTTTTATAGTGAAACACTAACTCAACAAAAACACCACAGTACTCTCCTAAACATGGTGTACTGCAACAAAATTATTTCCATACGTGGTGAGGAATGGATTGATTGTGATGATGTGCTTTGTGGACCACATATTGCCTGCTTCAGTCTAAATGGAGATTTATTTGTGAAATGCAGAGAAATGGTTTCAAAATACTATAGTAACTAAGATTATTGTTATACTGAAAGTCGCCACAATCCATCAGTCATTAATACTCACTAAAGGGAAATTCTTAATTCTATTAAGAATAGAATATAACATTGTTCAGTAGAGAAAGAGAGAAGCATTGTATGGCGTTTGGCACAATGCCGATACACAACTGTAGGTGGGGTAGACCTTATGTATTATTCAGCTTCGCCTGAAACCGCGGCTTGTGCCGGAGTACAGCCAATATCGATTGATGTTGAATGCCATTTAGCAGAGCAGATGTACCCATCACCTTAATTAATTGGCAATTCCACAAAAGGTCTTGAGAGAGGTCTCATTCGTTTCAGGAAAAAAGATTTGCCTTTGGTTTGGTTGCTCTTCTTTTGAAAGCATTTGAAGAGTTTGCACATGACTGATTGCTTCTGTAGGCCTCGTTCCTGGCAGTTTCTCAACACTGAGGCCTAATTTAAGTGTGCTAGATTCGAAAGCCCATTTTTTTTTCACTGTCTCTCTCTACTTGCTATTGAAATTCAGACCAGAGAACACATGTTGTGGAGCACTGCTGTTAGCCCCTGAATGTAATTAGACTCGTCCTCAACCTCGTGGCCTTACAGTGCTGTGCCAGACATCCCACCACCCGGCTTCAGAACAAATGACACACGCAGAAGGTGTTGGAAAAGAGATGACTGGTCTTGGATCTGGCAGAGGGATGGAAGAGCGTCCTGAGCTATTAAGGCACCATAGGAGGTGCGACAGGCCTAAGGTCCAGCAGAAAGACCACCTCGCTGTAAAGAATAATAAAGGTTTCAAAAGGTTTTTTTTACATGGATGCTTTAGAAGAGTCATTTCCGGTTCCCCAAAAGACCTTTGAGTGAACAGTACCATTTTTTTCTTAGTGTGAAAATAAATGTAGTACAATAGAAAGATTCCATGAATGTTGAAGGTTCTTCATGGAACCGTAGATGCCAATAACGAGCCTTTATTTTTAAGAATGTTTGCTGCTCTTCCTGAGGGCAGTTTTTGCAGTTGCATCTGCATTATAATGTGCCAGACAGCATGCTAGCATGCAAATGTACTTTAAAACACACATGCTCTAGATTATTACAAGCAGCCTAGCTACCAGATGTATTTTAAGTCCCAATTTCTTACTGTAATCCTACCTCTGGTCTATTTTCAAAGCACTTCTGTTTATGTATGTAGGGTCAGAGCGTCTTTTATTTAGCGTGGATCACACGAAGACTTCCCTGACTGTATGCAGAGCTCACAGCTCCCTGTGGAACTGACATAGTTACTATAGTAGTCGCAGCTGCAATCTTGCGAAGTTCACCCTCAGATAAATCAGGAAATGGGCTTCGTCTTTTTGCTTCTTGTACTGTATTACATTAATTCCAGTTTACTTTACATGCTTACTGGAAATACGTCAGCTGCAATTATAATATTAGTGGCAATTTGGGTGCACGGTGAGGGAGTTGCAATGTTGTTTACGATGCGGTAATTTTATTTGCCTTTCTTTGATGCGTGGTCGTCCTTCACCTCCCGCCATTCAGTTTCTCCTGTGAGAGGCACACTGAGCCAATCTGCTCACTCTGTCGTTCCCCCCCTCTCCTTTTCGTTCTCTCTCCTCACATAACACACACACATGCACAGACTGCCACTGAGGGCCTGACGTTTAGACTCCCTTGCCATTAGCAAAGCATCATAGTTGCCATGGAAACAGCACCATGGGATTTTGCTGCTTGCTTCCCACCATACCAACTGTTGTCATCTCTTCCCAGCCAACTGGATCAGCTTTGTGATCTGGACAGGAGACTATACAGAGTAGTGTTTATGACACTTAAGCTACTGGTGTGTAAAAGTAGTAAATATTTTAAACCAAACAAATTAGTGCATTAAAATTCTTCTTTGTCTGTCCACAATGAAAATGAAAATGCTGTGTAATGCAATATATTTTTTGTTTATTATACCATTACAATTCCGTTTAAAAGTTCTGGGTTGTAAGAATTTTACTGTCAAAAGCAGTGATATTTTGAAATACTATTACAATTTAAAATGCTATTCCTTTTTTGGCAAAGCTGAATTTCAGCAGCCACCAAGTGTCATGATCTTTCTGAAATTAGACTAATATGGTGATTTGATTTTCAAGAAACATTTTGCGTTAATATCATATTGAAAACAGTGCTATTCTGTATTCTTGTGGAAACTATCATACATTTTCCAGGATTCCTACAGGAGTAGAAAGTTCAAAATAACAGCATTGATTTGAAATAGAAATGCATGCTAACATTACAATTTCAATTGTAATCAATTTAATGCATCCTTGCTCAATAAAAGTATTAATTTATTTAAAAACAAAATCTTACTGACTCAAACTTTTGACAGGTAGCGTATTATTAGCATGCCTTTTTAAAGGAGACCTAATTTACTCACTCAAAATTAGTTTTAAACCTGAATGAGTTTCTTTCTTCTGCTGAACGTAAATGCTATTTTGAATAATGTTGGTAACCAAACAGTTGCTGGTCCACAGTGACTTCCATAGTATTATAACTGCAGCTGATCAAATGTGTGCTGTAGCACGATACAACAATATTTCTTCAAAAGCAGATCGTGGAGAAATTTTCATCGTCCACGATCAAAAATTAATCATATCGCACACCCCTACTTTGAGGTGTCTATTTGTACCTTAAATACACATTAGGAGAATCTCTCACTTTCGCTCTCTTGTGGCTGAGCTGTTGTTGTCCGTCCAAAGGGATCATCTCATTATTCACATACACTCTGCAGAATCACCAAGGTCAGGATGCTGTGCGCAGTCAGCACAAACAGTCCTTGTTGGCAGCACAGCTCTATATCGCTCATTCAGTCTCATTCAGGACTTACCCATGCATAGAACGGTATGATATAGCACAGCGTAACACAAAAAGCTTGCAAACCTTTCTTCCACAGGATCTGTAATCTCTAAGGTCAGAAGAGCACAGGGGAGCGTGAAATGGCACAGCACAGAAAAGCCTATAGGATCACTTTGTTTGTCTACAGAATTACAATATAGAAGCTCATAAAATCAGGCCCTCACAATCAGATAAGCCGCATAATCAATTAATTGTTCGATTACTGTACATTTATATTTCAGAGATCCAGCAGATGTGACAGTAGCTAATGAATATGCGAACAAAGCCATGGTAATCTTCTTTACCTCCTACTGTAAGACTGATCTCTTGCTTTAATGAAAGTGCCTGCATTAACCTTTGACAGTGCTGCGTCATCGTTCAACACTGAAAGCTTTCAGAAAGCAGGAGATGTGTGCTCCCTGCCTCTGCTACAGATGAGTTAAAGGCCTTGCAAAATGTAAATTCTTGTTTGTGTCTTTTTAGTGCATGCATATTTGCTTTGAGGTTGTGTGTATGCTAGTATTCTCTGAAACATTGAGAAAATACACTTTTAAGAGATCTACACTACACCACTTAAAATTGTGGGATGTTTAAAAAAGAAGTCTCTTATGCTGAACAAGGCTGCATTTATTTGACCACAAATACAGAAAAAATATCTTTTTTTTTTTATTTTAAAATGGTTTTTATCATATATTTTTTAGATTGTAATTTATTCAAAGCTGAATTTTTAGCATCATTACTCCAGTTTTCAGTGTCACGTGATCCTTCCAAAATTATTCTAATACTGATTTGGTGCCTATGGAAGGTCTTTAATTATTATCATTGTTGAAAATGGTTGTGCTGATTAATATTTTTATGGAAACCATGATACATTTTTTCAGGAAAGTTCAAAAAGACTATTTGAAATAAAATATTTTGTAACATAAATATATTTACTGTCACTGTCAATCTAATTTGTCTCTATTCTGAATAAAAGTATTAATTTCTTTAAAAAAACCTAGCAAACATTTGAACAGTTGTGTATTCATTTAAAATGTATTTGGAAAACTGCATCAAAAATATAATTGGCTCATCTTGCACTACAAAAAGTTCTGTCCAATCAGATGCTCCCTGGAATGAGAAGATTTTTTAAATTGCTATGGTATAACTAGAAGCTATTGCTGTAACAAAAAACCTGTCCTTCGGTATGCCCAAATGTACTGTTTAACTGTAAATTGCTTGATTTTGAATTGTATCATCTGTCTTTGTGAAGATCTTGAGACGGGAATTTCATTAAACCTGGCGGTTTCATTAGAGCCAATGTGCATGCAGGCAGGGTTTAGCTCCTGGCATTCGTCATCGTTGACTTCAATCATTAGTTATGTAGATGGAAGTGATCCATACTTTCAGTCTGACACGAGGAATGCTTTGTGAGCAATGTATAATGATAAATTGCATTCATAACAAGATGCAAGGGCCACTCTTTTCTTGAACAGAAGTGCTTTATAAATCGTATTCAGGCACACAATTCATCGTTTGGCAGTTCTGTGAAGAATTTTAAATAGGCAGTAAGTCAGATAATCAGTACTGTGAGTTCTGATGTAAAAATGATCAGTCCAAGTACAAGCAGAAGGATTGCTTTTTATCGCCAGTGCATTGCTAGATAGAAATGTATTTGGGATTACCTAATTAAACATCAGAGCTCAACATGTCTGAAGTATGTGTGGTAACCCTTATACTGTAATCAGCATTAAAATGCATTCACAAAAAGTTTATGAACACACACAAAGTCATGGTTTCTGTCATGAGGGTGTCTGTAAAGATATGCATAACATCACTCGGTATGTGTCTGATTTGTTGGGAAGGACGAGGCTGAGCATCGACGCGTTTCACAGCTTGCTGTGTCCATATTTTATCCTCGGGCAGATGGACATAAAGCAAGGACACACGCATTGATTAAAATCATGTTACACTACATGATGATGTCTGATGTGCAGCTTTACTACAATATTTATTACCTTGAGCAATAACATTGTTATTGATTGTAGTTCAAAAGACTGTATGTACTTCCTCCGATCCCATTTTCCTTTAGGTGTGATATATGTGGTATGGTATATATATTTTGTATGAACACTTTCTCAGTTATGAACTGTTTTCCCTCGAAACCTCACAACCATCATGCTTATTTTGATATGTTTCCTGTTAAAGCAATGTCATGTTAGCCGCCCATGTTAAGCATGACTGGGGGCTTTTAGCACTTCCTGTCCACACCATGGTCGCTGAAATTTGCATCCAACGTTTTCTCAAAAGCTGAACCATTAGTAGTGTCACAGTTCTGCACTGTGTAATGTGTTTGCCAAATGTGTGCTATTTTGAGATTTTGCTGTGCCTTGTTTTTTGTCGCTGTCCCATATTAATATGGAACGGATGGGATTTATCATTTTGTGTCACATTGTGCCTGGATATATGATGTTATGTTGAGGGTGATTCACAAAGGATGATAACTATAACCACAAAGTTTTCTAATTCAAGTTCACACCATAACTATACCGATAATGAAACAGTGGTATGATAACATTGAAATCACTTTCAGAATAATTTTTTCCAGCTGATGAAGGATAAAATCAGTGAAAAAAAGCATCCATCTGATCTTAAATAGCTCACTTATAATTGGTGTGAATGTGAATGCAGTTATAATCATTGTTATCGTTCTTAGTGTGAATGTGCCTTTGGGCTAGTCTCAGTTTTCAGCTTCTTTTAGCACGTTTCCTTAACGTCAGTGCAGAAAATGCTAAAAATGCCAGCAGATTCCTCCTTGGTCGGGGCTAGATACACAAACAGCATCCTTACTCCTTTCCCACGGTTTGCATCTTAACATTTTGTTTGGTTTTCAAACGGCTGCCATGTTCCACTCGATAAGGTGGCAACGTGGGCAGTACCCCCTTTCATAAGAGCTTTTCTTAATGAGAGGCTGTTATGAAAGAAGAGGGTTTAAGAAGAGAACTGTAGCGTAGTTCTTGATCGATCCAGTCTATCATCTCCCTGCCGGTTTTGGAGCCAGTGTCCCATTGTGACGTGGTTCAGGCAGCGCTTCAGTGTCCTTTACGAAGCTTCATTGGCGACTCTTATCTCTGCTAATCAATAATAATTTTATTCCGGTCCAAATTTTTTTCACAAATTAATAATAAAAAATAAAATAAATACATGGTTACCGAAAAAGGTGTAGGCGGAAGCCTTGCTTATTATGCCTACCCTTTATACATTTTAACTGAATGGGCGACACTTTTCACTAAATTAAATAACACAAAATAAACAAAAACAAACCACAAAAATATACATCACTTTTTTTTTTACAAAACAACCACAATTTATTTATACAGTCATATAATCATTTATCACCTTATTTTTATACATTTTCTTAAATTTGCAAAGTGAATTACATACTTTAAGTTCCTTATCACCTTTATTCCATAGATGTACCCCTTTAACAGATAAGCACCTACTTTTTGCATTAGTTCTTGCCCTTACATTTTTGAACATATACAATCGTCTTAAATTATACTGACTTTCTCTTATTATGAACAGCCTCTGTATACAATTTGGAAGTAAATTATTATACATTTTGTACAAAGAATATAAATCAAAAAATGTGAATGCATGTAAATTAATAAACATTATTTGTTGGTTCATAATAATCAACCCTTTTAACAATCCTAACAGCTTTCTTTTGTAACCTATATATTGAATTTAAGTTGGTTTTATATGTGTGACCCCACATCTCCACACAATTAGTGTATGAAACTATGAGCGCACAATACAATATATATATATATAGTTTTTTAATTCAAAATATGTTTTGTTCTATTTAATATTGCAATGGATTTTGACATCTATAAATGTAATCTGAATGCTATTTCAAAACAGATAAGTTGGTATGGTCTATCGTCAAGCTTCTCCACGCTGGGAACGATTCTCTCCAGAATCCCCGATCTTTCTGGATGAGAGCCCAGAATCTGACACTGGGTTTGATTTTTGAGTCGGAGGCAATCATAAATTTGCTTGTGTTTGACGGCAGCAGAATTCTAACCTCAGCGTAAGTGAAACATGTACCATATGGAGCGTATTTCAACTGAATCATTCCACGATACCTTGTCGCTGACAGCTGTCCATTGGAAAATAAAGTTAGTCAAATGCTACACAGCCATTACTCTTATATGTACCATTATTTAGTCTAGAACTCCATTTTTGTCTTCCTTTACTGGTTTGATGAGGTGTTAGGTTTTGAGGTTTAGCACACAAATCAAAGGTGAATAAATCCGAAAGGTTTTCTGTCTGTGAAAGTTATGGATGGCAATCTATATTATAATTAGACTGTAAGCTATAGATCAGGAAAGGTGTTTCTTCATGTGGGTCCCCTGGGAGTGTTTGTTGCAAGGTCCGAACAGATTCAGAGGCCAGACAATATGATGGCAAAGAACAGCCCTGTTTGAACCTTTTTGTTGTTGAACTGTCTTTTGCTGAAGGCAATGTAATGGATTAGATATGCTCTCCGTGTACCACTTGAGCACCCAATTTCTTTGTGAATAATCAGAATCTCTTTTTGGCGAGACACAAGGCACAGATGTTTGGAATAAGCTTTAAAAATAAAACAATCAAAAATAAAATTATAATCCGAATGGAATGATTGAGTAGACAGTCTTTGTCATACTGTTTCTCTGAACATCTGATAAACAAACTCTTGCTTCTGCTGAAATGATTGAAATTGAAAATAGATTTGATGGTTTTCAGAAACAGCTCAGTTTAGTTTGGGAACAATAATAGGGAAAACAAATACACATGCTTTGCAGTGTGTTCATTGCTGTAGCTGTTCACATTTTCATTTTTGAATTAACTGCTGTTGCACTGTGAATGAAACTTAACAGGGTTTGGTTGCTTTGCAAGTGATTTTTTTAACGGGAATGCAAACTGCAGTGTCACAATCAAATCTCCAGATAAGTTGGATAAAACTCTTTCTTGTCCCAGATAATGAACAAAGTTGTCCCTATTTAGTTCAGACATCCAGTTTTGGCAGGAATGTCATGTACTTGCACACATTACAAGCCTCTTGGAAGCTGTGATCGGCAGGTATGAGTCGCATAAGCTGTTCTGCACCAAATGAGATGTTCCTGAGAAGAAAATCAGAGCTCAAAATGCACTTCATCTAGCTGTAAACAACTCTCAAAATTGCAGCTTTATGCTCAAAGCTGCTGTTTTTTTAATCAAAAATAAATTGTATTATTGTATTTATATATAATCAATTTTTAAATGTCATTTATTCCTGTCATGGCAAAGCTGAATTTTTACTCCAGACTCCAGTGTCACAAGATCCTTCAAAATTATTCTAATATGCTGATTTGCTCAAGAAATATATTAAATTATTATCAGTGATTGAAAACAGTTCTGCTTAGTTTTTTTGTGGATACCATGATACATATTCCAGGATTCTTTGAGTAAAAGAACAGCATTTATTTATAATATATATATTTTTAAGTCAGTAAGTCTTTACTGTCACTTGATCAATTTAATGCATCCTGCCAAATAAAATTATTATTTTAAAAAACGAATTCTTAGCTTATCATTTAGGATTGCTTATATATAAATGAATTCTCTTTCAGCTGCTGCTGTAAATTATACAGGGACCTTCTAACTAATCAATGAATTCAATGAGTAAAGGTGTCTTTTTGAATGAATTATTAAAAGGACTGCATCAAAAAGTGATTTCTCCGTGATTCAGACTACACTAGCCTGTGAACTGAACACACTTCAACACTTCATGCCACTCTGAGCATCTTGTGATTTTAATTATTGGTTTCAAGATTGTTAAAATGAATCACCATCAATCCGGAATTTTTTTTTTTACCCAACTGTAATCTCAGAGCTCTACAGCATCTTAACAAACCACACCCTCCTTTTCAGACACCCCACCAAAACAACAAACGCTCCTTTCTCTCTCCTCTAGGATACACACATCTACCTCTCTTACTACATTAACACAAAGGCATTTGATGCAAATTGTCTCGTATTTCTATCTCTTGTGAGTGTCTGGGATTTTTGTGTTGTATAAAATCACATCAGCGAAGGCATGACTATATGTCCATGTCCTCGGAAGCATTAATAAAATATCATATTTCTTTAATTTAGTGCTTTTCAAAAAAGAGGTTCATTTCTCCATCAGCCTGTTCCAGACAGCAACCGGATCTATTATAGAAAAGGGCAGCAAGGAAAAAATATGCTTTTAAGTCCCTCTGTCAAACTGCTCAAGGAAAAGTGCTCTCATTCATGTGTCTAAATGCCTGCACTGCTGGTAGAGTGATTTTTGTGTTTCACACCTAACCAGTGGCACATTTACACAATAAATAACAAGCGCATGTGTAGGGAGATGCTATCGAAGAAGCCAGGTGATCGGGTTCGTTGTGTGTTCTGCACACATATGTAGACGCTAATAGGTGTCTTTGTTTGGGAACAAGACCCGGGTGAAGGTCGGTATCATGCCTGCTCTGATCATGCACACGCTCCTGCAAAGAGTTTCGCTGATACTAGAGTCTGGGTCGGTCACACACACACACACACACACTGCCTTTTTTTGCTGCAGACAGCCAATTGCATTCTCAACCACACTGCATATGATGTCGGATTTGCTGAATATATATATTTTTTTTCTCCACCCGCCCCAACCCCCACCACGCACACGGTTCATCTTTGTTGTACTTGGCGAGAGTCATATGAAATTCATGTTGGCCTAGTTTTTTGCCTGCACCCGCTAAAAGAAGCATGGTATGCTATGTGGACAAAATTAAACAGGCTCCAATGATGTTTTACCTCAGTTGGTATTTTTTTTTTCATCTGAAGACTGGTTTATGGGGGTCTATGTGACTGTGTTTGCCTGAAAAATATTATGTTAGAAAAAAAATGCTTTCTGCAGATGGAATCGATCTGTTTTATAAAGTGGTTCGATATGAGTGTTGTGTATTATCTAGGTCATTCAAACTTGAGGTAAATAGTCGTCTGATACAGTACAATGCAGCTTATATTCTTTTCTGAGGGGCAATTTAGTGGATCTTGCAAGAGTTTAACCCACAATACTTTTGGGTAATATCTAAGATAAGTGAACTACAGTGCTTTTTGATAGGGTTTAGAAATAGCAGGAAATTGGTCATCTTTTTGCATCACTTTATGTAGTTTTTTGGACAGGGATATTTTTTTAGCTCTGCAATTGGTAAAGGCTGTTTAAGAACTTCATAGGACAGATATCATGACACAATCGCAATTGAATCTTTTGAATATCAGATCTTTTCAAGATTTGTAAAGATTCAGGATAGCACCACCAGTCTGCATAGCAGGTATTTAGAAATTGGCAAAATGAAATTTGAGCTGTTTCTGTGTGATTTCTGCTGTTCCATTGTATTACTATGATGTGATACTTAAAAAACACATTATAATATAGAACAATGTATATATTTTCTTTGAATTGCTGCAGGAAATGAGTTTTGTATTTTCGATTCACATTGCGCTTCATTCTGAAGTTTATGGATTTTTTGAGTAGGTTTTTGTTAAATGCCTGAATTAAAAATATAAATAAAATAAATAAATTTTACATCACAAAAACATCAGTTATAGCCAACTTGTCATTTTTATGCTTTTAAACATCTTGAAAAAAGTGGTTGCTAACAAGTGACTTGTATGTTTATATGCACGCTCTTGCAAACTTAAACTTTCCAACTTGTTGATTTTTAAAGATTAAAAGTTGCCTAACTTTAGTTTTTACATCTAAATTCATTCATATTAACTATTCATAAAAGTTATGTTAATTTGTAAAGATTCTTGATGAAAGAAAATGCTGTAAGAATCAGAGTTCTCTTGGTCCCAGAGTTGATTTTCTGTTATAGTCCAAAAATCAATGGAAAATAATGGATTTTTGTGGAGGGAACCAAAGTGATGCTAACTTCCGGGTTGACCTACAAAAATATGTCATGCATTTGTGACTTTCCCCTTTTGTTTCCCCCGTTTTGGCCACATGCTGTGTTTATTTTTTGTAATTCTCCCTCCTTCAGTTGGGGGAAGTGGGACCAACCCTCTAAATTCCCCTTCAGTTCATGAAAAGCCTCCTTGACCGACACAAGGTCTCGCAGTGGGCTCCAGCTCAAACTGGCCCGGTAAATCTTGCGCCGGTGAAGAGTCTGTCCTCCAACATGCCCTCTGGCATTTTCGGCGCTCTGACTCACTCTTCGTCTGGCGTTAGACTGAAAAAGGGAGGGCAGTAGAGAGACACAGAACACAGAAAGGGGAGGGTTTAGGAGAGAGAACAAGAGTGAAGAACAGATGCAGTGGAGGAGAGGAAAAGCTTTCAGACTCTTGTTTCCACCACCACCACAGAGCCATTGTGCTGCATGCCGGGGAATAAACAGCTCAAGAGGGTTATTTAGGACCCACATTATGTTGGTTCTGGTGTGGAGAGCACAGGCCTGCGGGTTGGAAGGGAAAGATAAGCCAGACAAGAGGATTTGAGTCGGCTTTGTGGGCTGGAATGCTGATCTTTGACTCATTATCACTTGGTACATTTGAAGTGTCGCTACATTTGCTGGGGATTCGAGGTCATGTTTTCACCCCATTGAATGGACGATTCACCAAAAAGTAGATTTGTCGAGTCAGTTCCTAGAACAAGCTTTATTTTGGTATTTTTACTACTGTAGGAATAGTAGAGATAGATTTGAACCTCTGTTGTTTGAATAAGCACCTTCGCTTAGTTTCGCAGAGCACGCAGGTGCTTAGCCTCCTTGATAACTGCATTATTAACCACTATAACTGCTATAAAAAATGTTTATGCTTTTGTCATTAACGCAAGACTGGTTTTCGGTTTGAATTGTTTGCCGTGTAGGCGTCGACAGTGGTGAATGTCCTCTAGTGCAGATTTTCATCAGTCATGTTCCTTGATTCACCTCAATTTGTTCTGTCTTCCTGTTTTCACTCACTACAAACCAACCTAGCTTTTAATTCCACATCGATTAAGGGTAAAAACTAAAGTGTTGTTGTAGGGGTCATTTTTCATTGCAGCCCTGACTGCCCGCGGGTATCTGATCTATAGTCTTGGGTAAGCGTATTACAGAAATTATTTTATATTCGGCTTGTTTTCTTGTTCAGAAAATGTGTAGGGCTCACATCGAGCCCATATTGCAGATCTTCAAACACTCCAGTGTGGCTCCCAAGAAGGAAGATTTCTGGCAAACACATTTGGCGGAAGTACAATCTCTCACTTTGTGTCTCTTTAGTGTCTATTTTTTCATTCCAAGATTAGTATGTAAAACACAAAGATATGCCGGAAAATCTGGCCTAATGTCAAACATGCAGTTGATGGCTTTTCTTTTTTTTTTTTTACATGCAGATTGGATTTCAAGGTCGCTTAGAATGCAGTGTTGTTGGCTAAAATGATTAAATTAAAATGTAATTATTGTTAGCAAAAACTGAAATCATTAAAAACTGTTAATTGAGGTAAAGCTAAAAATTTGTACATTAGATAAATAATTTAAACTTAGTTTATTTGTGACCCTGGACAATTTAAGTGTCAATTTTTTTAAATTGAAGTTTATACATCGGCTGAACGCTGAATAAATAAGCTTTCCATTGATGTGTGGTTTGTTATGATAGGATGAAATTTGGCCTGAGATACAACTATTTGAAAATCTGGAATGTGAGGGTGCAAAAAAATCTAAATACTGAGAAAATCACCTTTAAAGTTGTCCAAATTAAGTTCTTAGCTATGCATATTACTAATCAAAAATTAAGTTTTAATATATTTACCATAGGAAATGAAGACAACATGAACATGATCTTCATGGAACATGATCTTTACTTAATATCCTAATGATTTTTGTATTGAACAAAAATGGATAATTTTGACCCATACAATGTATTTTTGTCTATTGCTACAGATATATTTCACATTTATACGGTGCCAAAGCTGTTTATTTAAACCGTAAAACATCTGTTTGTTTATAGGCTAAATTTAAGCCCTTGTTTATCCCATGCCACCGGTTAGTGAAAAGTGGGAAATTGCATGTTGCTTGCTCCAGAAAACATTGGTTTAGAGCAGAGATAGGAACGTCAGTCCTGATGTGCCGATGTCCTGCAGAGTTTAGCTCCAACCCTGAAAAACCCTTACTTGCCTTTAGCTCTGGTAATTCTGAAGACCTTGATTAGCTTGTTCAGGTGTGTTTGATTAGGGCTGGAGTTAAACTCTGCAGGACAGCAGCACTCCAGGACCATCTCTGGTTTACAGACACAGATTTAACATTAAAAGTCTGTTTAAGATATGGTACAGTATTTATGAGTGGTATATAACGGTTTATCAACTGGTGGAATGTGACAAAAGACATTTCCTCTATATTGTTTATGCTGTCGTAAAAAGGTCTGGAATTTTTTTTATGTATTATAGATGTTTTGTGTGCAGATAAATATGCTGTCTAGCCTGGCGAAGGTCGATAGGACAAAGTTCTTGCTTGAGCACTCCAGCGTTTGTGTATGTGAGAGAGACTGAGAGCCGTTCAGAGCCCTCAAGTGTCCTTCTGAAGTTGTGTAACGTCCTTTGTGTGGCGGTTACTGGTGTCTGTTTTTAATTGATGGTTAACGCAATGGGCACAGCGTGATCCAGCTTACCTCATTAGTGTAAGCTAATGGCTTTTCTGGCGTTAGTTAATATTATATTTGTGTTTAATACAACACAATGCCATAAATGTATTTTCAAAGGCCACTCCAATGAATCATTCGTACTTTACTTGTGTCGTCATGAATCTACACATCATTTAGCTTTATACTGAAGTATACTGACATTTTTAAGGTGAATTGAGTGATTCTGATGGTTTGGCTTTCTGAATGGGTTATGGCATGCGGTGAGCAGGGTCAAAGGTCAAGCCCTTGCCTCATGCAGCCTTAGCAGTCTTGTGATTGCTGGATTACTCCAGCTTACCCGATTGTTGTTTTTCTCTGTAACACAAGTGGGTATTGTTTGTCAGGCCATGTGCTCAAGGCACTGCGAAGGGGAACGGAAGTTAGAAGAAAAGAAATAAAGGGTCAGGAAGGTAGAAGAGGCTTAAGTCGACCTTGACAGAATAAAGACACTGTGAGAGTTTTCAGAGCATTGAGGTGAGTAGTACGGATGTACTGTTGAAAACACGATTTAAAATACGCTAATTGATTTTCCTTTGTGGCTTTGCCTGTTGTAAGCACCAATGAGAGATACTTTCCTACTGAATCCCTTTTCACCGTTACATCTGAATGCGTGATCGCTGGTGTGCCGGTGTGGATTACTTGACTTTGAGATTGTGTGTGCTGTCAGCGGCATCCGAGTCTGGCAGTATTTCAGTTCTTATTGGTTTATTTGGTTCTTGTTAGATTAATGCATCCCAGCGGGTGAGATTCTAGCATAGCACTATTAGAAACATGGTTTATCAGACCGGTATCAGTGTCCCTGTGACCTCTGAGATGGCAGAGCATATTTTCTTATTTTCGAGAAGCTGAAGAAGAATAAAGCTCCTCTTCTCACTCTTTCACTGCTTCAACCGTCAAAATATAAGATACCGTCAATCATTTTTTTTTATGAATTAGGGGTCGACCGATTATCGGCGCCGATATTAAGCATTTTACCGATTATCGATATCGGCCATTTTCAAAACAGATTTGCCGATAATTATTAATATTTTTTTTATTATGCAAACAAACATACTATTTACAGGTGACATTATTTATTGGTGAATAAATAATACAGGTGAAATTATTTAATGTTTAAATGCACTATTTGGCTCGATGCAGCCTGTCTGAGCTCAACACTCTGTGGCCGTAACACTCAGAGCAATCTCCGCCCACCGCTCATCTGATATGTAGAGAGTCACGAGTCCGACCAATCAACGCGGAAAACTGAAGGCAGTCTCACACCGAAAGCACATGCTAACTGGAGCTGCGTCAGTGATCACGCATCAGTTGTCTCTCAAATGTAAAGCAGCAGCAGACGTTGCTGAAGTTGCAAAACACCTCAATATAACCTATGATGTCCGCGTTTTTTTGTCAGAGCTCTTGTTATTATTAATTTTGGCATTCATTTTCATTTTTACACCAGACATGTATATCGGTTCAAAATATCGGTTATCGGTCTACTTGATCTGTAATAATCGGTATCGGCATCGGCCCTGAAAAACACATATCGGTCGACCCCTAGTATGAATTACATCAGCATGATTTCGGAAAGATCGTGTGTGATACTGAAGACTGGAGAAATGATGCTGAAAATTCAGCTTTACATCTCAGGAATAAATAACATTTTATATATTTGTGTGTGTCTGTTCTTTTGGGGAAACTTTTTATTAATAAAATAATCATTTAAAAATGTAATTTAACATTGTTTAATATTAGTATTAAGTTGAAACCTTTTGTAATGCAACATTTGTAAATTAAAACAAAATAATTTCAAATGGATACAGATTTTTCATGCATCTTAGTAAAGGCTAAGTAATTGGAAACTTTATTATGTATTAGATTTACTTGACTTCAAAATGTTTATCTTGAGTGAAGAATAAATTGCTGGTGCAGTATCAGAGATGCTTTACAGACATGCATTCACCGGCGTTTCCTCTTTCTCTGTCCATCATAGTCATCTTCAGAGAGGAATATTTACAGATGCTGTTTGGGTATTGTTTATGTCGTCTTAATTTATTTTTCCATGCAACATGAAATTATTTTGATATGCTTTTTTGTGCTCCCTAAAAAAACCTCCCTTTGAAATGATAGGAAGCAGCATTACAAAGCTCTTGACTCATTTGAGCTAATGTATCTGAGCTTCGGCTTTTAATAGCATGATAGCCCCGCTCACCTGTTTCCATAGGAACCCAGAGATGACCACCACTGTGCAATAACCTTCATTTACTGTGGTTTCTGAGGCTCTGATGTTGGTTGGCTTATACTGCTGTCATATATTACTTGAGTTTCAGGACCAGGGCAGTAATGTTAGTATGTGTGTGTATTCCTATTGTGTGTGTGTGTGTGTGTGTGTGTGTGCTCGTGACACAACAAGCAAAGGAAAAAAGAACCTTGATTTTGGGTCCTACAATTTTCGATGTCCCAGAGTCATGACTGGATTGATGCCAGTGTGTTTTTCATTGATCCAGAGCTGTGTGGCTGTGCCCTTGAGGTCCTTCGGCTCAGCCAGTAGGGACTCGTTCTTGCTGCTCAGAATCAGAGTGCCTTTATTGTTATTTCAATGATATACAGCATGTAGCTACACAGTGAAACAAAGCAATGTTCCTGCAGTACCACAGTGCTACATAAAAACAATACTAGACTACAAAACTGATTGAATTAAATTAAACTGCTAAACATTTAAAGGTGACAGATCATGAAAATCTTTAAAGTTGGTAACTGTTCTGTCTTTGGCTGCACTGAAAAGCACAGAACACTATTACAGCCCCCGCCTCAGAGGAGACGCGAGCAGTGGATTTATGGATTTATTGACTGTATATAACACTGCGTCACATAGAACTAATATAAACATGCGATTTCTTTCCCAGCTGTTTACATTCACAGACATAACTGACTCTTTTTGTAACTCATGTGTGCTTTTAACATAAACTTGTGCGTATTTGACCGTTTAAGCGCAATAAGACATAAAAGAGAACTTCAAAACCAAACAGATGTTTTTTAACAGTATTTACGAGCTGTAAAGGCACAGTCCTATTCTGGAAAAGGGGCGGGAGCAGCAGCTCATTTGCATTTGAAGATACATGCACAAAGACAGCACAGCGCGTTCCTGCTTCCATTCAAAATTGACATTTTCAAAGTTAAATAATAAAGGGTCTGTGGGGTAATTTGAGCTGTAACTTCACTGACGCATTCTGGGAGCAACTGAGACGTATATTACATATTGTAAAAAATGATATAATAGATATCTTTTAAATAGAACAAACAAGAGCTAAGAACTAAATTAGATAAATAGCAACTGCTCACCACAGTCTGTGTTACAGGCCTCTGCCAATCAGTGAGCCATTTGAATTAAAAAGTGGGTTGGACTTTGCTTCCTTGAGTCCTTTTTTATTAAGTGTTCCTTAATATAAATTTTTTACAGAAAATACTGCTACATTGTAATTACTACGTTATTGCTACGTTTCACTTTTCTGTGTTTGTAAACATACCTAATTTCCGTTGCGTTCACATGACAAACCTTCTTGTGTTCTGAAACCGTGAGAGTGGAGCAAATTGAAGTCTTGATGCATGATATTAACCCATTAGTGCTGTGCTAAACAATCTTTGCTGGTCAAAAATGACTGGCCTTTTGAAAAGTGCTTTTATTTTGGAAGTGATAGGTCGTAGGCCTCATTGATATTAGCGAATACACTTCAGTTTTGGAGGGAAAAAGGAATAATTTGGCATCATCCCAGCTTCATTATAATTCAAGACATAATTGATAATAAATAAAAGTATATTAAAATAGAAAACCATTTTTTTATAATAGAAATATTTCTCAATAAAACAGTTTTTTCCTGTATATTTTGATCAAATAAATGCAGCCTTGATAAGTATTTACTATATAAACTTAAAATATAGAATAATTTATAATTTATTAATGTGTATACACACCTGTACAAATATTTTCTTTTTATTTGTGCATGTGTAACATTAGATTTAATACACTTGTAAAAATATTACAAATATTAATAAAATATAAATACTAAATATATTTATATAATAATTGTATCATTATTATTATTATTTAAATATACTATATATATATATATATAATACAATTATTTTTAAAACAATTTTGCTGAATTTCACAGCTGAGCAAAAAAACATGTAATATGTTTTGTCTGGTCTTATATGTTTACAAAAGCTGCATTAAGTTCTTTTGAATACAAAATAATCCTCAGGCCGTTATTGTTGGCTGCGTAATATCTTTTGACGGATCTTAGTTATATTACTCACCGTAGCAACTGCAGATGAGTCAGCAGAGGCTGGAGGTTCACAGCTGCACCCTGACATTTGAAGCGTCAGATGAACAGTTGTCGTCTTGTTCTTTGTTATCATGGGAAGAACGTGCACAGTTGAAAATGGTCCTCATCATCCCTGCCACTGCCACAAACACCACATGATGCCAGTTGTGTTCAAATAATGTGCACCCGGCTGGAAAACCAGGCCATACCCGCTGGAGCTGGTCAAGCTGTGTGCAAGAGAGTGCCATGCCCAGTCCACAAAGATTCTGATAGATCCGTTTGTCACTATTTTAGAAACTAGCTGTGGCATTCTTCATCAACTTCGGCCATACTTGATTATTTATGAGTCACTGTTCCCGGTGTTACAGAAATTTCCATGATGGTGCTTGTAGTTTGTGTGTAAGTGAACGGTAATAGACGCTTAATTCTGCAGATGGATTGCCACAGATGGAAAATTGCCAAACTTCTGCCACTCCATTCTCGTCATTGCCAAGTTCCTGTCATACCATCCTCAGCTTGTTTTCTGTGTGTGTGTGTGTGTGTGCTTGGTCACAAAGTGTGTCTTTGTTTACACATTTCAAATGGGCCTATCCTTGATGAAGTCCTCTGGTGTTGCTGTTTTTCTCCTTTCGTGGAACCGAGATCCTTCGGTTTTGAAGGCTATTATTAGAAAGTAATTGTTACCGCTTTCGCTCTTAGATGTTCATCAACAGAGAACAGTACAGCTCTGTTTCCCCAGGCACAGCATCTGTAACATGCTGGAGTGTTTGTTCCAGCATGTAGGTGTTTTTATCTCACATGTTCTCGTTAGCCCTTAGCAATGCTCATTAGCATCCGACTGGATTCACTATTTCCACAGGCATATTTTTCCTGAGTGGTTTTCATGTATTGACACAGTTGCGTCCGTTGCATAAAGGGTTAGACACTCTATGCTAATTCGGTGAGCCGAATGGGACGCACTTTAGCAGTCCACACGGTTGCATCCGTAATGACAGGTCTTCATTAACGTTGTCACACCTGTAAGCTTGAAACTGTAGGCTTGGTTTTAGAAGCAGCGAATGAATCCTCATTATAGCACTCCCAGTGTTTGGGGAAACTGCATAGTCTTTTGTGCTCATAATTTTAAGTAGTCATGCTACAATCAAACGTTCCTCTTGATACAAGAAGATATTGACAAAGTATCTAACTACATCTAATTCTATTTAAGGGACAATATATTTAAATTATGTGATTTTCAAAGTATATAATTAAAGTTAATTAATTTGTTTTATTGTATTGTATTTCATAATGTTTTTAGTTTTTATTTTCTATTTTTTGTGATTTGATTTTATAAAAAATATATGAATTACATGACTTTCAAATTATAAAATTAATTTAAAGGTAAAGTGTATTTTTATTTTATTTCCTTTTTTATTGAATTGTAATTGTTTTTGTAATATGTTTATTTGTATGTTTTTGTAGTTTATAATATTTTAGTTATGTGACTCAGATTATGGTAGTAAGTGAAAGTTTTTAATTTGTATTTTATAATTTTTATTACAATAGATTTATAGAAAGTTATATATAGAATATACAGATATATTTATTATATATTTTTTTCTGCTAATCCAGTTAAATATGAAAACTCAACTCTGTCATTTGTGGGTTGATTTGCGCGTTCTGACGAGCTTTATTATCAGTTTGGAGGTGTGGCTATTTGACTGTCTGAGCAATGGCAGACGTTTTAGGACATTGCTATTGTTGAAATTGTGTTTCTAATGCAAGATGCACAGAATGCACACACTTAAATCACAGCAGTATTTATATACCTCAAAACAGTGAGGACCACAATCACAGATAAAAGTATTACACCTTTTTTTTTGCTTAAATATTAATTACATTTCATATTTAATAAGAATTTATTTTAAAAGTGATAACTTTAAGTGATAATTTACAAAGTGATTCATTTAACTATCAAATTAAACAAAAATATATCAGACTCACTTAGAGTCTTTACTTGACTGTGGGTCATACCATCACCCCTGCTTAAATGATTATTTATAGTTAAGATTTTTTTGGGATCTAATGGAACATGCTAGAAGAAAATGCAGAAATACATTATGAGGTCTGTAAAAGAACCTGTGAATCATTTCCTACTAGACTCTAGCTTAGTTGTCAGTCCAGTGACATATTCTTTCTTCCTCTCGGTGTGCTCGGACCCCAGCGGTTGTGGGGGGTGTTTCTGTCTCTGTGGAGGTCTGTCAGGAAAGGTTCCATCTTATTTCTCTGCTCTAGGACTGCGTACTGGAGCGAAAGCGGGAGTGGAGTGAAATACAGAGAAAGAGAAAATGAGGGGGAGGATTACAGAGACGCGTGGTACAAGAGTTCTGCTGACGCTGAGAGAAGACGATTGAAGCTCCGCGTGTACTCTCAGACTCACACAGGAAACCGCAGCTCTAGGATACTTTCATTACTGATGACTGTGCGTTTATATGTGTGCAGCGTGTGTGTGTGTGTGTGTGTGTGTGTGTGTGTGTGTGTGTGTGTGTGTGTGTGTGTGCGTGTGCATGTGTGTATATTTAGTCTGGGGGGCGTCTGACTCTGAGTCTCATTTAATGTACCATGCCTTTATTTCCTTAGTGTCTGATTCAGAGACTGATGGAGATCTGCATTTGATTGAGTCTCTCTCTCACGCTCTCTCTTATTTACTCGGTCTAAATAATGGGCACTTGAATAAAGTACAAAATATACCCGGAAAATTAAAATGTTTATTTTATTTTTATTTTTTGCAATTTATTAAAATTGTTTATGTATCTCAATGCTAATAAAGATTTTTACATAATTATTTTTGGTACAATATGTAAATTTTTTGTGTATGAACAATTTTTTATATAAAATTGTAAAATTAAGAAAATAAATTGTGAATTTATTAAAATTATTTACTGATAGTTTTTTTTTATATTTGTTTTACTTAGATGTTTTTGGCAGTTTCAGTTAGTTTCTACTACAAAGACTGGAACATCAAATAAAAGCATAGGTGTCAGTTTTAATATTGTTTCTAGACATGTGATGTGTTTAAAACAAGGATAAGGATAGATAAGGAGTCACTGATCTTTATGGATTCCACCAATGAGCTAAATTTTTAATTCCATAGAAAGTAGTTATCTTTAATCAGTCTCATTCACATGTAATCCACAAATGTGTCTTGTTGGTGTTCAGTTGACTTGTGTGTTTTTTGAGTCCTTTTTAATGAAGCTTAAATATAGCTGCAGAATAAAACCCTCATTTAAATGAGAGGTCATTGGTTATGACCTAGAGCGAGCTGCAGGCTGAGCGGAGACAATGGCATTCAGTTTAACAAGCTCGAACAGGTCGTTATCTCAGCTCAGACCGTACCTCAAAGGAGACATAGACAAACAAACAAACCTTTTACATGAGTTTGTTTGCGGGTTCATATTCCCAATACGGTATTTGTATTGTATCGTTTCATAAGACACAGTAACACCGCACAGCTGCTGGAAGAAACGCTGGTCTCCTCTGTGTCCTCCTTTTGTGAAGTTTTCCTTTCTTCCTTTTTTGGTGGCTTCATAAATTGGGTTTCCCCTACAACTCTCTAGATGTGTTAATGGCTCTGAAGTTAAGCTCATTTAAAGGGATAGTTCACCCAAAAATGAAAACTAACTCTCATATTGTTCCAAACCTGTATTATTTATGTTCTTTCTCATAGTGGTGGTTTGGGTGAACTATCCCTTTAAAGATCCACATTGCTTAATTAAAAAAAGGCCAGAGCTTTGTAAAATGCATCAATTAATAATAACCATTTTGATATTTTTTTGAGGGTTTGTTTATGTGTGTTCATTATTCAGAGGTCTGTTTTGTTTTCCACTGCAGAGGGGGCCAGAATCTCAGGAGAGAGTCTCGCAGTGAAGCAGAGAGAAAAGCCTAGTCATGTGTCTGGAGGGGGCGGAAGAGAGAGAGACCGTTTATTTCATTTGTTGGCTACAAGGCATGTGATTGGGCTTATGGTCCATTCTCGAGAAGTTAACTCTTTGAGACTGTCTGGTAAAATGCCATCGGCTATTTCAGCAGCCATTACTCCAGTCTTCAGTGTCAAATGCACTTCTAGAAATCATTCTAATATTCTGGTTTGGTGCTTAAGAAACATTACTTATTATTAATTTTAAAAACAGCTGTGCTACGTAATATTTTTGTGGAAACCGTGATTATTTGATGAATAGAAAGTTCAAAGGAATCTTTTGCAAGATTGTACTGTAAATTTTTAAATGAAAGTGTTCCTGTGGCTCAGTGGTAGAGCATAGCGTTAGCAGCGCAAAAGGTTGTGGGTTCAATTCCCAGGGAACACACATACTGACAAAAATGTATATAGCCTGAATGTGCTGTAAGTCGCTTTGGATGAAAGCATCTGATAAATGTAAAGGTAAATTAAAGTAGTATTATCATCAACATAGGAAATCTAAATATAGGAAAGTTATCCTACACTAGTCGACTGTTTTTGATGTGTGTCTTGAATTGGATTTGGGGTTCGAGGCTGGCACTTGGCTCTCCAGAATGTGCTGTGAATTTGAGAGTATGACAAAGGCTTGCTGTGTATTACATCACTTCCTTTCGTTGTCTAGTTAGAGTAGACCTACAGGTATGTGTCCCATGTTCGAATCCTTCATCTTAATCTATCTTTCCTGTTATCCTATATTCTGGCCTAGTCTTACTGTCAAACCATTACTTTAAGGAAGTACTTTACAAACCAATACTTTAAAGGAATAAAAAAAAGGTTGTTTCTTCATGGGAAAATATTTTGAGAAATTTAGTTTTATGCCACTTACTCATCTATGGATCCTCTGCAGTGAATGGGTGCCATCAGAGTCGACTGATAGAGTCCAAACATCTGATAAATACATCACAATAGTTTATAAGTTGTCCACACATCATCATTAAGGAATCTTAACTTTAAACCATAGCTTCTGTCGAAAAAAGTCCTTCTTCCATTGTTCTCATTGTTAAAATCCATCAAGATCTTTGTTTAGTTTAGAACTGTTTTGGACTGTTTTTGCTTGTAAACTGTGTTTGATCTGTGCATATTTCTCCTGATTCTTACGAGACCACTATTTTACTGGAGAAAGCATTATTATAGTTTAATAGTTTATAGTTGTTTAGACAGAAACAACAGTTTGAGTCATCTGAATTATAATTTTTTTTTACGAAGCTTTTTACTTTACAATGTGTTAATTGATAGACTGGAGTCATTTTGAATACTTGTTGGTTATTGTAATGTTTTATCAACTCTCATTCTGATGGCACCCATGCACGAGTGATGCAATGCAAAAATGTAGGTGAATGCATTTTTAGCAGACTTTCATTTTTGGGTGAACTATACATTAACTAGTTGAAGGGTTCATATACTTCTAGTAGCTGTACAACCCATAAACCCAGTAGCTGCCCAGAGCCATTTAGAGTCTACTGCTAAGAGCATGAGTCTGTGATGTTGCTTTTAGACTTAGCACTGCTTTTAGTTGTAGGACAGCTTTTAGTCTTAATTAAGGTCCAATCTGATCTCTCCAGAAGAGCTCCAGTCTTATCACAGAGGATATACCCGTCAATAGTCCGTAATAAGGCTGTTATCGACTATTTTTTAGTTTTTTTGATCCTTGCAGATGATTAGACCGCCATGTCTCTGTTCTATTCTCCATCTATCCGTTCTCCTCTGCCTCGAGACTAAGAGCTACCTTTGTTCTTTTCATCTCAGTCTGTCTTTTTCCACTCGCCATCCCCCTTACTGCCAGTGCTGGGGTCTGTCCTGCATGGCAGGCTTGGCGGCTTTGAAGTGCATTTAGAGTTTCGAGCACAGGCTCCTTTGTTCCTCTCCTTGTTCTGCTGTAAGTTGATTGGCTGAAGTCACTGCTCTGCCCGTAATCACATATCACTGAATGAGGAACACCACATGTGCCTCTGATTTCCACTGTGGCTGGAATGCACACAGTTAAATCCAAAGAGAGGTAGAGTACAGGACAATGGGAAGGGGGAAAAGGGTCCCTGAAGACTAAGTGCACTAGATATGTCATTGTTTCCCCCCAAATCCATACATCATTTGAACAAAGCAGACATGTTTACAGACACTATTCTTTGGAATATGGACGGTTCGCTCTCCAAGGTCCTGAAACCAAGGCTGGCCTCTAGACTGACTGTTGGCACATTGACAGGCTCCTCTCTGGATCATGTGTTGATTTTTGTATTTTTTTCTCTTTTTGAAAAAAGCAGATGTTTCCTCTGAGTTCAGATCAGTCGGTTGAGAGTCTCGGGGCCTCTTTAGCTACTTGTTTTTTTACATCTCTATAATGATTAGGCAACTGGCTATAAAGTCTTTGAAGAGGTTGTTTACGTCTTTCTGCTTTTTCTCAGGTCTCGGTGTCATGTGGGTTGGTGCCTTGAGCAAATGCCTGGAGCAAACATGCGTGTTTTCCTGAATAGAAACTGTAGTCATACCTGAAGTAAATAATAATGACTAACAAACTTCTTATTATCTTCATCGTCTCTCTCTGTCTCTCTCTTTCTTTTTCTTATGTAAAATGCTCTCTAACCACAAGGTGGCAAAGGTTTAATCATTAGTGGCTGTTGTTAAGGCAAGCATCACTTTTAGTGTTGCTGTTATGCTGTTCTCTATTATTATTGCTCATAATTAGGGTTAAGAGTTTAAATAACCCCATTTACTGTGTTTAACTTTGGAGAGTAACTTATTTAGCATTGTTTGTGCTAAGAATTTGAATTAGACCTCAGGAGCTGTTGTGGTTCTAAGAAATCAGACTTTATATAGATCTAGATAATATTTATTCATATTCAGCAATTTATAATACATTTTTAATTAAATAATTTAATTTAAAACGAGGATGTTTGAATAAATATTATGATACAAATTATTATTATGATTTGAAAATTAAAAACTTAAAATAAATTAATAATGATTTTTATTTAATTGTATTTTTTTACAGCAGGTATTTGCTTTTCCACTCTCTCTCTCCTTGAATGATCCTGGTTTTGGTAACTAAGCGGTCTTTTTGAATTGGAGGAAGTTTTAAAGTAAATTCAAAATTTTAGGTTGTCTAAATTGTATTTACATTTTGAGACAATAATTTTTTTTATGGTATGAGCCCTAATTAAGCACGTCAAGTCCAAGTTATGCAATCTTTCAGATACACCTGTCTGGGTGGTATAGTTTTGTTCTTTCCTCTCAGTCTGGATCTCAGTTTCAGTCTTTTTAAAGAATATTCTATTATTAGTTTACTGTTGTTGTTTTTTCTTAACTGGCACAATTATGGTAACATTGCTTTCATCATGATTTGTTTGAAACCATTTATATCACTCCATCTATTTTTTACTTGGATAAAGTAGGCCGGATTAGAATCTGCTGCATAGAAATAGAACTGCATGGATTTATAGCACCCATCAGTTCACATTGTGTCGCTGCGTTACAGTGCATCAATGACACCAATGACAAATCCCCCAAAGAGCTTTAGTGGAAAGGTGGACACCCTACAGTGAGCGCAATAATGAATGCAAATTTAATAACAATATAAGAAGGGCTTTGGGATCAAATTCCCTTCACAAGGTGATCTTCAGTCCTTTGCACTGTTAGCCTGAGGCAGCACTCTTATCACTATTTATTAACCTGCCGTACTTATAGAAGTCAATTAAATATGATCTAAATTGGCATTTAGGCCTGAAGCTTTAATGATGATAGATGCTAAGATCTTATAAAACCCTTTCTTACCAGATTACCATCACTGTAGGTTGTAGACAGACAGCTTGACATTTTTAAAGCGCTTGCCTCGAGGTCTTTCACTCTGTTGTAAATGTACCAGCCTTTTGTTATTTTGAAGAAAATGACAAGCCACTTAGTCATGTACTGCGGCATTGTTTTGATATAGTGGTCAGGTATTCGTTTCAACGAGTTTTAAATGGCTGAAATATATTTTTTTAGCAGAGGTCTGCTTCACTGCCACATCTCTGCTCAAGGATACACGGACCTCGTTTACTGTCTAATGGAGACGACAAGCGGCTGATTTGTTGCCTCCCATAAATTTCATAGGCTTCCTTCAACATTTTCAATGCTAAAATAGCAAGATAGATTTTCTGCTTGCCCTTCATGGTTTTATAAAGGGCACAAGATGGAAGCGTGGGTGTCGAGATAATCTGTGTGCTTGTGTTGTGTGTGTGTGTGTGTGTGCGCGCAACTTGAACATTTAACATCTCATTTTTCAACAACGGCAAATGTAGGTAAAAAGTATCTTTCTCTATGAATAGAAATAGATAGAATTAAATATAATATTTATTTCATTCATTCATTTATTTTTACAACTGGCACCATATTTGATTTGAAAAGTTTTTTTTTTATTAAAGGATTGAATGAAAAATGGCATATTTCAATTCCTCATATAAAGCTATCATATCTGGCTATTCTCAATTTTGAAGTTTATGTTAAAGTCAAAACAAACAAACAGAACTTTTTTTCAGACCAAATGAGTAGAAATGGGAATCAATTGTATTATTTTATTTAATGCAGGGCTATCACATGATCGTTTAGTTTCTCATTTTTCTACTAGTTTAAGGTAAATAATAAAATAAAAACTCCAGACCATAATGAGTAGACATTTAATTGAAGTTTTGACAAATGGCAAAATATGTGATTTTAAAGTGTTTTTTTTATTATTATTTAATGAATAATGTCTTCAATGTCAAATATTCCTCATATAAAGCTATCATATAGGGCCATTTATCTTCTCATTTTTAAACTATTGTAAATTGTTAAAGAAAGAGAAAGAGAGAAAGAAAGAGAAAGTTTCAGACTGTATGGGTAGAAAAAGTATTTTTTTATAATATTTATTTTATCTTTTTTTTTTGGCAACTTTTATATTTTATATGAAAATCCTGTTTTTGTTTTTTTTATTAATAGTGGCTTTCGTTCAGGACAGGAATGACCAAACAAGCCTAAAATCGCAAAGCACTTGTTTACAGCAACTCCCTATCATGGAATTCACTTTCACCTGGAACCTTATTCTTATCGCAAATTCATTTATTTATTGTTTTCTTGGGTAATTAGTTGTACTTTCAAGACATTCCCCCCTCAGGTGTTAGCAGGGCATGTGAGGTTTAATTATAGGGTCATTTAATAACCACACAGTGGCGTTTTGTATTCAGGGCAATGCCTCTGTTATCAGTCAGTAATTCACGTTTGGTCACATTATTTGCCTGCAGCAGTGTGTACGATGCTCAAGGACGCTATAAGGTAATGCTTTGTCTTCATAAACATAATTAAAGCATAGAAAAGTATTGCTCTGTGCAATGTAGCAGAACAGGTCTTTTTAGTACATGAACATGGACAGGAAGCGAGCATTAACTGACCTTTACACAGTTTGAAATACTAGATCTCCCGTTATGAGAGAGAAAATGACTATTCCCTGCCTCAGAAACAGTAAAACGAGCGAGCGCTCCGTACTCCGTTTTACTGCCTCACTCTCTGTTATAGAGGACGAGGTTTTACTAGGCTCCTCTGTCCCGAGGCAGGAGCTGGAATCACAGTAATCAGCTTCCTGTCACAACCCAGCAGCAGGGATTTGGGAAGCCGCTCCACATCTGAAGCCCCATCACTCCACCTGCTGTACTCGCCACCATGTCTAGCGTCTGTGCACCTGCATGTGTTCCCAGACACGTAAACACGCTGGAGTCACCGCCATCCATCTCTTCACAGTTCACTGCTGCACACTGGCTCACCTTGAAACTTCTTCTAGCCCTTCACTGCCCTGTCACCATGGTTACAGCAGCGGCTCTGAGGTGGATGGGGGTAAGAACTGGAGGAGGCTTTCTACAGGCGGTTGCGTCATTGTGCTAATTCCACCCGCTCTTTAGATGCTCATGATTTGATTGTGAGTAGAAACACAATAAAAAATGGTTGCAAAAAAGAGATCTCTGTAAACAACAGCCGATCCCAGGCACTTTAATTTTGTGAGTGAGTGAGAGAGAGAGAGAGGCCATATAACAATAGAACTCAAAAATACATGTGTGTTTATTACAATGTGTGTGTGTGTGTGTATGTGTGTATGTATGTGTATGTATATGTATGTATATATGTGTATCTATTTATGTATTTATTAGAGGGAAATAGAGACAGAAATTGTTTTAGAATTTGATTGATGATTTGATTTCTTTTTTTAATAGTTTTTATTATATTTAAAGCCTCTATGCAGCATTCATATATGACCTAAGCTCTAATGGCTAAAACTTTGACTCTGATTTTGGCTCTTGGATTATGTGAATTACACCACCAAAAATTCATTTACCCCGTAATTACAATTAGAGATGGTCATTTTGTCCAATTTAAGGAGAGCGATTTCTTCTCTTTATGTTAATTATTGATCTACGCCATTGTACTGTGTCACACTCCACGAGTTTTGTCAAATGCCTGCAGTCTCAGCCATTCATGGTACATTGTCAGGTTGAAATGGTTCTTTTAAAACACTTCTTTAGACCCCTGCGTTCTGTTCTATTCAGTTACGCTCCATGCACCTGTTCTTATGAGGAAGGTGACGTCCTGTCTGAACCCTGTATAATCCGCTTTCGAGTGTTGAGTGCTGTCACTTACTTGGATTGAAAGTCCGTGTCGGTACAAATTGCTCTCTGATAAAATTGGACCACAGTGTATCACTGAAAATCACAGTTGAACTAATCAAAGTATTAAAAATCAAGCCCCTTTTTGGCATGTTGGTGTGCATTGTTGAACTTGTGTGCATGTTTTGAGGTTCAAAAAGAGAGCAGTTTTTGTTTTCAAGTCACGTTCCTAATATTATGGCCATATTAACACTCTAGAATAGATACTGAGGAACCTATATTGTTTGACAAGCATATTTCGTTATAGTTTATTTAGTGTCTGTACATTTTAGTGTTATTTCAATATTATTTATATACAATGATTGTATATATTAACATTTTGAATTAACTTTTATTTTAGTTTTCATTTTAAATTTAGTATATCTGTTATGTGATTGTCATTGTTATTAGTTTGCGTGGAATATTTCCATTTAGCTACTTTGATATAATACTTAGAATTATATTATTTTATTACCAAGGCAACATTACTTTATTTCAAATAAAAACATATATGTAATGGTTAACAACACTGATACATTCATTAACGCCTCCAAAAATTCATAATTTACTAATTGTGCAACTTCGCTGCAGTAAATTGCCCCATGCCGTAGTTGTTTCCACAACTGCGGCCCCAGTCGAGTATCAAGACGACGAGCAGCGGAAGCTCCATCTAGAATCTTCCCACGTCCCTCTTATAGTCCATTCACAGCCCTGCAAGATGCTTGATGTTTTACCACATCTCAGGAGCTTGGTGGAATTTTTGGAGCACCTTTGATCCAGAGCTTGAAAGAGCTCACCGGTGCCTAAAAGCCCTACCGTACAGAAGGAGATGTGCGAAACGACCAGCTTGGCTTTCCTTGTGTGGGTGTGTTTCAACTGCAGCTGATGTGATGTGGTTTCACATGTGTGCTGTCGCTCCGTGTGTTACTGCTGACACACTGTATGAGATCACATCCAGGCGACAGAGCAAACAGCCTCAGGACCCTAAGGAGTGGAAGAGAAGAAACTAGAATTTAGTTTGTAAGAGAGAATTGGGACAGACAGATGTGTAAAAGTGGAGTTGTGTGTGGGTGAGAGAGAGAGACGCTGCTTCGCTGCAGTCTCAGAGGAAGCTCAACAGTGCATGTAATGGGGAAAAAATAGTTTTTGGAGTCTGCGCGAATGAAAGAGAGCATTGCAATCGACCTTCTGCGGCAAGCGTCCTGCTAGACCCACTGGGTGATAACAAGCAATTTACAGTTTAATTATGTCTCAAAATAGATCCAGCTGCACGCTTGCACAGACACCTAAGCATGGAGACTATGGATATATGCGGGGCTTTAGTAGCACCATATTTACAGGAAGTAAGTTAATATTTCTTAATCTTTTAGCCATAGTCTGTTCTAATTGGCTGGAGGATGTGCACTTTCTTTGATGTCTTGAAAAGGTTACATGCTGACAGATTGACATCAAACTGGCTAAATTCGCACAGTAGGTGTATAGGATTGACAACCGTATTTCATAACAGTCGTGTCTATCAAATAAATGAAGGTCAATCCTATTCTGACTAACTTGCTAATAATGTCTGTTAGCACAGTGATAGAATATGATACCAAAGATTGAGACTTTGGATTGTGTCCTTACAAACTGTTTCCCCACCTAGTCTTTCACCTAAACATTTTACAGGTGATTTGTCTCATTCTGCGACCACATACACTACACTATCCATATTTCCATTTTTCATAACCTGAGAGAGGTTGACTGCCCTGACATTACTGGTTTAGAATAAAAGAATAAAAGGGGGCCTTGCTCTCAAAGAAGTTTTAATTTAGTTTTGGAGTTTGGCCAGCAGTTATTGAAAACATGAATGATCATTTATTTTAATGCAGTGCACCGTCCTGTCACCCTCTCTACATAAAAATCAGTCAAATCATGTAACTTGAATGTCGTACAGTTTCTTGCTCGAGACTAAAAAAGGTGTTGAAAGCGTACCGTACCGCGTTAGAGATACTTTTTCTCAAGCGCTTTCCGCGAGCGAGATTCGAAACGGAGTGAAACCACGGATAAATGCGTTAGTTACATCTATTCTTTCATCCCAACCTTGCAACCCCCCTGACGACAAAGATTTGCGTAGGGCCCCCAGAAGTTTAGGATCGGCACGGTCATCACGCTATGTGTTCAACGTCATCACGCTGAACCACACGTTTGCGTCATGTACTGTCGTGAACGCACGTCCTTAAGAGAAACAGGAGAGATGAAAATGTAGAGTACAATCATTACTTTAGTATTCTTTGCGCAAAAACTATTCTCGTGGCTTCTTAAAATTACAGTTGAACCCCTGATGTTACATGGATTATTTTACCAATCTCCTTGCTACTTTTCTGGATATGGGAACATTTCAGGTGTGTTGCTGTCTATGGAGGGTCCGAGAGCTCTCAGATTCAAACAAAACCATCTTAATTTGTTCCGATGATGAATGGAGGTCTTATGGGTTTGGAACAACATCAGGGTGAATAATTAACAACATCATTTTCATTTTTGGGTGAACTAACCTTTTAAAAACTCTACTGGTTGATGGAATATTTATTTATTTATTTTTTGGATGGCTAATGCTGATATGTGACCCTCTCTGTGAAAACCCAGCTAGTCTTTTTTTTTTTTTTTTCTGCATAAAATCATACTAAATATTGTAAAGAACATTCTGTGAAAATATATTCTTGGTATCTTCAATATTGACTGAGTAGGACCATGTCAAAGATTGAAATCATAGTGATTTCAAATTGAATGCTTGTAATCCAACTTTGATGCTCGTTTTCTCAGAATTAGATTTTTAGACTTTAGCCTGTTTTTTTACAGAGAGGGTCTCACATATTTTAGAGCAGGGTGTTTATTTTATAAAATTGTATAATGTAAATTACATTTTTATTTTATTATGTTTTCATCTGCATCACAATTTCTATTTCTCACTCTTCATTAAAAGGGGTTTTGTGGGTAGTTTTAGGGTGAGGGTTCTGATTACTGTGCTGCATTAAAGGAATGACTGGAGCATGCGGTTTGGGCCCTTAATGAATGGAAATCTATAAAATGCGTCAATGTACACATTCCCCTTCCTTCCTTCCTTCCTTCCTTCCTTCCTTCCTTCCTTCCTTCCTTCCTTCCTTCCTTCCTTCCTTCCTTCCATCCTCTCTCTCTCTCTCTTTCTTCCTTCATCTTTTTCTCTCCTAATTTCTTTCCTTACCAGGACCACATCCTCAAATACAATTACCATAGTATGAAGGTTATGCAGCTCAGGATGATGCTCTTAATCTAGAATGCCATTTCTTTGCATAATGGATAAGCACACACACATACAGTATATACACACTCAAGTGCCTTGTATGCGGGTCTTTTAAGTGGATGCACACATCCACAAATACTCTCACATCCATTTTTATATACAGTGCTCATAAGTTTACATACCCCTTGGAGAATCTGTGAGATGTTTAGCATTTAAAATAATTTTGTATTTTATTTTTAACTCCCCCGAAGAAGCTGCATAATGGATTTTTAAGTATATTCCACAAGACATGTTATATATTTAAATATATTACAAAGACAGACAATCTTTTTCAAAAGTGCACAGCACATACTCTTGCTTCCTAATATTATTTGTTGCCTCCTGACTACCAGTGGAAGCCTCTTTTTGCCATGGAATTAAAGAATGAAAAAAAATAATTGCGACAATTGACAATTCAGACTTTTTGTTTCTTGCGATTCTAAGAAACAAATGGTGAGAGAACAAAATTCCGAGGCAACAAAAAGTCAGAATTGTGAGATATAAACTCTTGCAATTCTGAGTTTACATTTCACAATTCTGACTTTTCCACTGAATTCTGAGTTTAAATATCACAATTCGTATAAGCTTGCAATTGCAAGTTATCTCTATTACAATTTATGCCTCAAAATCATGTAGTCACTGTGGGGAAGACCTCAAATGTGGACCGCATACTGGGAACTTACTGTACCACATCAGAGAAGGGTTATGCAACTTTTGCACTGGATAAATGGAATGTATGTAAAATATTGTTTTGTGTAATAGCTTCATTACAGCAGAACCAAATGCATTTTTTGGCCCCTCTTAATTATATAAAATTCTGTAAATTGTGTATGAGCTGTGCAGTAAACCTTCTCTCTCCATGTGGCTTTGTGTTCAGTTCTGCATGCCTGGCTCGGTTTGGGGTCACAGGTTTGATTGACAGGTGTGTTCTTCTCATTCCTGGAGGGCAGACGCCCTGTGCTCGGTGTGTAATCAGGCCTGATTGGGGCCGGTAGCGGCTTTGCCTGCTGGTGATGAAAGAGTGTGTGGGTAGATCCTCTTGGCCTTCTCTCTCTGTCTCTCCCTCTTTCTCTCCTTCTCTTTTTCTTCATCTTATTGAGTCATCCTCATACATTTTTCTGTCCAACGTATCTACTGTGATTTCATGCTTTCCTCTTTAGAATGGATTTATAGATATGTGTTTGTGGGTGAACGAGTGTGCGCTTGTGCACGTATTCACATTGAGAGCGAGAATTCTCCTTTGAAGATTTTTGCCAGTATTGTAAATACATACTGACTTCTGTGATGCAAGTTATTGACACTGTTATGTGAAATGTGCAATAAATAACTATTTCTGCTTGCTTCAGGTTGTAGACCACTTAAACAGACTAACAGTGCTATGCCAAAAAAAATCTGTTATTAAAAAACTATATACAATTATAAAAACAGATTATAATATTATCATAAATTATAATTATTCAAATAATTATTTTTAATATTTGTGAAATATATTTTATCTTATAATTTTTTATTAAGAAAATAACATAATTATTATTTTAGTTTTATTAAAAAACTATCAAATAATAAAATCATTATTTATAATTATATTAAAATATTTACAGTATAATATACAGTTAAAATTAAAAGTTTAAACATACCTTGCAGAATCAGCAACATGTTAATTATTTTATCAAAATAAGATGGATCATACAAAATTCATGTTATTGTTTTAGTACTGACCTGAATGTTACTTCACATAAAGATCTTTACATATAGTCCACAAGAGAAAATTAATTTATAAAAATGATCCTGTTCAAAAGTTTGCATACACTTGATTTCTAATGCTGTTTTTTTTTTTTTTTAGTGATAGTTGTTCACGAGTCCCTTGTTTGTTCTGAACAGTTAAACTGTCTGCTGTTCCTCAGAAAAATCCTTCAGGTCCCACAAATGATTTATTTTTTCGGAAATTTGTGTGTATTTTAACTCTTTCTAACAATGACTGTATGATTTTGAGATTCATCTTTTCACACTGAGGACAACAGAGGGACTCATGCAACTATTATAGAAGGTCCAAACATTCACTGATGCTCCAGAAGAAAACCATGCATTACGAGCTGGGGGTGATAACTTTGAACAGAATAGCGATGTGTATACTTTCTTATTTTGCCTAAATATATAAAAATGTAATTTACTTCTGCCCTTCAGGAGCTACAGAAGATACTTACATTTCCCAGAAGACCAAATTAGTTAAATTTACCCTGAGCTTCAAATTTAAAAAGTTTTCACCCCCTCCTGTTTCCTTCTGGAGCATCCAGCTTTCGAATAATGTGATGTGAGGTGAACTCAATGATGTCAATCAACTGTGATGTCACCCTTTTATTTGAAGAATATTAGACTGACACCTTTTGGTTGTTTGGAATAACACTGGAAGAGTTATTGTGTATGGATGTCTGCACACCTGATATATGTGTGCACGTGTTCTGGTGTTCATGCTGAAGCGCGTGGGCCGTGTGGTGTAAATGTTCAGTAATTATGGTGCGATGTGGTCTTATTCTACATGCTGAACTCAACAGCCCCACTGCAGATGTAATAAAGAGGTGTGCTTATGACCCGCCTCTGGGAAACTCAGAAGACCAATTACACAGAGAGAGAGAGAATATCACCTGCTTCTGTCTACAAACAGCTTGAGTATTTATCTGTTTTTGCAGAAATAATGTGTTTCTTCACTGTTACCAGAGTCGATTATACAGTCCTTGATCACTTTTGTGGCCTTTGTGTTGATTACCACAAACAATGATTTCAGGTTTTCTTAATAATTAGTTTTTTTCGTTAGAAGTCAGTTGTGCCGACCTTTGGAGAATTTATAAACAGAAATGTGCATCTTATAATCTTATATAAGCTTATAATTCTGTAAAAACTTTTTTTTTTAGCTGTATGTTGTTTAAATCAATATTTTGGTCTTTACACATAATGTTTACATCTTTTCGCTATAGTGTACTATAGAAAGAAACAGTGAGTACATTTATGAATTTGCCCCATTAGCATTGTTTGACAAACATTTGCACGCAAAATCCAGTCATTTAAATAGGGGGCATACTTGTGGGGAAAAAATGCCCAATGTAGATTTGCCAACTAGTTCAAGTTGGTCACATGGATTGCATGATTGACAGAAAGCTGCTTGGGTTGAAAGTGACTTCACTGTAAAACATCACTACACTGTTGACAATGAACAATGGAACTTTTTTGCTTGTGAAATTTTGCATGCTAAATAAATCAAGCTGGATTTTATAATAAATGCTTGCAGGCTCATATACAGCTTTCTCTGTAACTGAATACTGCAGTCTCACAAACACATTTCTATTGGGGATTCCTCTCTCTGTCTTTCCTTCTCAGTGAGTTCCTCCTGTCCCCTGCTGGTACATTACTGCGGTATTCAGCGATCAGGAAGGACATTCTTTCCTCTTAATCTGAGAAACGTTGACACAGCACCAGCAGCAGCAGAAGCATTGTATGTTTGTTTGCTTCTAGGCCTTCTCCTCATCTTGTTAATACAGCACAGATGAAGGTGCAGGGAAGACACTCATAAAACCTCAAAAGCAGAGCGTTAGAGAGGGAGGTAATTAACCTTTATGTTGGGGCACACTCTGCTTGAGGAGGCGAGAGCGGTTTCTATTACTTTGAAAACAAACTAACAGGGGTATAACAAGGATAGGCTTGCCTGCTGAGTTTTGGCAGTTTTCCCTTTTTTGGTCCTGGTACAATGTTTTGTTTTTAGTTTGTCTTCAACTAGGTTTTTACACTTTCAGAATTTGTACGAGTTGCGTTAGCCTTCACAAAACTTGCCGTTATGTAAAAGAAAAAAACATGACCATGATGCTAATGTAGTTAGATGTGTGTGGGACTTTTAAAGTTACACTTTAAAGATATGCTTAGGGTAAGGGAGTTAAAAATTGTCATCAAATACTCATTTCTAAATCTGTATGCATTTCTTTCTTCTGTGAAACACAAAAGAAGATCTTTTGAAGAATGTTGGGACCCAAACAATATAACAAAAGCCCTTTGACTTTCTTCAGAATATATTCCTAGAAAAATGAAAGGCACTTGACTTGGGCAAGTTTATTATCGTTATCAAAATTAAAATGATTAAAAACATTAAGTCAATTGAAATGAAAGCAGAAAAATAAAATAAAATACAAATGATAGATGAAAAACTTAAACTAAACATAAAATATAAATGCTGCCTTTTCAACGGTTTGAAATGTTAAAAGACTAAAATTACTGTCTGGAAATTCAGCTATAATTGAAATAAATCTCAATCTGACAAAAGCAGATTTAAATCTAAAAATGACAAAAGCACATAACAAAGTGAGTTAAAAGTATTCAAAATATTAGTTAAAACTAAACAATACTAAAATTATACTGCATGCAGGTTTGTAACCTAAATGAGGATGAGTAAATCATGTCATGATTACTCCTCTAAAACAAAAATATTGTACCTGATTGGTCATTTCCAGGATTGTTTGTGAATGAAAGATGCTCATTCCTAGATTTAGCTGCCCACTGTCTTTCACTCACATGATGATGATCAACTGTGGCATATTGATTGACTGCGGCTATACTTGAAAGCGAAGCAGAAAGAGTGCAAGGACTGCATTTCCCAGGGCGCTTCGAGAGCGAGTAAATGACCAGATGGTCATCCAGACAGGATGCGGCTTCTGCTCATGAAAACCTAATCACAGATAACAAAGACACTCTGCCTTTCTCATTGATCAGAGCGTTTGTGTGTGTGTGTGTGTGTGTGTGTGTGTGTGTGTGTGTGTTGCCCTGGCAGCAGGAGATTGGCTCCTCTGTTTGTCCTCGGTCTCTGACGGATTGCGGGTATTGACACTCTGCGTTTGCAGGAGGTACCAAGGGACCAAATGGAGAGCCAGGGAACTGTTCAGACAGAAATACGCCATCCACCTGTGACAGGCCAAGAGGTTATCTGTTGGGCTGGGCAGCTGTGAAGAGCGCAAAGAGATTGATTTGCATTGGCAGAGAAGGGAAAAGACGTCTTACTGGAAGATATGGCAAGCAAACAGTGTTAGTCCGGTACAAACACACGCACACAAAAAAAAACAGGAAATTAGGTTATGTATCACTAACCATGAGTAGTCTGCTCTCATGCTTGTGTCCTACATGGCAGTTTTCAAAGATACATAACAAATGATTGAGCCATGTGAGACTCAGAAGTTTCAATAATACTTGGCTGAAAAGAAAAGAAAAAGCAATTTGTAGAGTTTAATAATTTTCCAAACAGTGACGTTTAATTAGTTTCAACGTTTATTAGTCAATTAGTGTCAACGTCTATTTTATGTGCATAACATAAGTTACAAGAAGTAAACATGTCAGCTGTGCAGACACTATTGGGTTGACAATATCGATTTGCCAATTTCTCAGTCTTCATTTTGATGAACTGGTATTGAATCTTAAATCCCAAGATTGATCTTTTAGTCTTCTCTGTTTTCTATTGAACAGAGAACAAGACTTTGCTAAAGATTATGTTGTGCTTGCCATTCAATAATCGCAATAATCTTTGTGCTTTGTTACTTTTGTTAAGAACCAAAGTCTCTGCATTCAATTTTATCACAAAATTCGAACAATGAATGCTATTTTGTCACTTTCTAACATGGTACAACAGATCGCTGTGATGGATCGCACATGAACCGATCATCTCTTCCAGTTTACTACACGTTATAGTTACAATATACTGAAATGTATCATGTCTCATCCAGTTGTTCAATCAGTGTTTCAACCATAGAAAGACACCAATTGAATGGCTTGTAAACGAAGTCATGTATTGTTACATTTACTCTGGAAAAACATTCAGTGTCCATAAACTAGAAAAATAACTCTAGAGAAAATAATTTAGCTATATATTCCCTATAATTACATATTAATTATAGTTTTATTTAACCTGTTTTTTTAATGTATTTGTGAATAAATCTGTCATGAAAATATGTTGTTTTTATCACTGCCACTATTTATATGTTATTATTTTAACAAGGAATTGTTGTAGAATGATAACCGTAGCATTAAAAGTTGATATAAGTTGATCAAGAAATTGCCTTACTTTTTGGCTAAATGAAAACTTCCATTTTGGTTTCTGTGTATTTGTAAAAAAAAAAAAAAAATTCAGTCCATCACTTTTTTCCAATTGATACAGAAAAGCCAGCCCTTGCCGCCACCCACAACACCCATGCTTCATTACTTTTTTTACGGCAACTCTCTGATTTTCTTGAAGAAAAATGATTAGTCTAGTCTCAGTGCAGACCTCAAACACCAATAAAAACCTTGATGTGCAATATAGTTGGACCAAAACTAAATAAAGTCAGTGTTATGCATCTGAATAACTTTATTATTACCGTCTCATACTTTTCTCACCCTGTCTGGTTTTCCTCCCCCTCCTGCACTACGGCTCTGAAAAGCTCCTCTGGCGTTAAGTGTTTAATCTGTGATCTCATGTCTTGATTCAGCCTGAACAGCACAATGGGTGCAAATTACCCCAGGCAAACGAATACGTAATTAGCCCACTCTGCCTTGACACTCAGCTGCCCGGGCCTTTGAAGGCCTAGATTAATAATGCAGCTCTTCAAACGGCCTTTGTCCCATCCACAGGCTAATGCTTGCTAATGGCTAACCAGCCGTATGCTGGTGTCCTCTCCTCTCACCTCTGAGCGGTGTGCGCAGGGTGTGCATGCCAGGTTAAATACACACACTTACTGGATCACTTGAACGGAGTTAATACAACAAATTATTTTCACAGATTTTAGCAAAGACTAGAACATTGTAATCAGCATAATTGTTTTATAGGTCCATATATGCTAAGTTTTTTGCCTCTAAAGAAATAATTTCAAATGTATTAGTTGTTTTTTGATTTATGTATGTAATTTGTTTTTATATTATGTTTTGTTTGTCTTTAAGTTTTTTTTTTTTATTTTATTTTTTAAGTATTCTGTATTTCTTTTTTTGTTTTGTTCACATATGTACTGCCTCTAAAAACAGTTTATTTGTAATGTTTATTTTGCATTTAATTATTTTGTTAGTTTTTTCTCGCATTTTTACTTTCTACTTTGTTTTATTCTTGTTTCCTTTTTAAAATTGTATGTAATATTAATATGTATATATATAATGCTTATTTGTAATATTTATTTTGGTGTTTTTTGTTTAGTTTACATGTCGCTTGCCTCTAAATAAGGAATCTTAATATTTCATATATATTTTAAATATATGTTTGTTTTAATTATATGTTTTAATTTATTTAGCTTTGTGGACAGCGTGCTGACATATAGTGCCGTTGCACTTCAGATGTCCCAAGTTCGATTCAAACCTTTTATTTATATTTATATTTGATATAAAGAAAATTGTATATTTATTTATTTTTACTCTTAAGCATTCTTGAATGTGGAAGGGAAGGCCATTGTAAAAGCATGGAGCATATGACTCTTTCCCATATGTCTGTTGTCCCTCATTGTCATTGGTGGTGATTCTGCAGGAAGTTAGTCTCAAGACAAGCGTGTTTGTTTATTATTCAACCTGTCACTCCACTGACAGCTGTCCTCTCAGCATGGCATTTCTTGTTTACACACAAATTATATATTCCTCCCTCTCCCATGATTTATCAACGTTCAAGTTTATTCATTCAGTATGCCTCATTAAATCACCTTCCTTTGGCATCTTTTTATCTCTGAAGTCCTCCGTCCTGCTGAGCCGAAATTACATATTCTTTCCGCAGAGTGCGTTCTACTGACTCGTCACCGTTTCCAGTCATGCATATCTCTCTCGTCTCTCTCATCACTCTGTCCCAACCTTCCGAACATAGATATCTCACATTGGTCTCTATAGAAATTCTCTTCCCATTCCCCAAAGCTTTGTGTGCCACCTATCAGGACCAGCCTTGGAGAATTTATTTTTAACGCCTAACCCAGAGGAATCGATTGATGAACTTTGTGGCAGGCAATGATAAAGAGAGGCTGACCTGGTGCGATGGGGCCGTGGCAGGGAAGCCACAATCTCAAACAGCGCATTATATAAAATAACGAATGCATTCTGCAAGTGGCCAAGAGGGAGAGAGTGTAAAACCCAAACAGCTGCACTGCACAACAGATGGTAAGGCCGCAGTAATCCTTCTAAGATCTCAAGTGCAAGCAATTGAAAAACGCAATGAGAAAACTGAATCTGAAAATGAGCCACATATCTCTCAGCCACAGCGCAAGTAAACAAACTCAGATAAGACCTCCAGACTAGCAGAAGATAACTCATTCTGATCTGTAATGTTTACAGCCTCATTATTTTTGCTTTTCCTACTTTAGGAATATTTGTTTTAATTTGCGCCTTGGCTGGAGCCACCTAATGAAAAATGGCAATTTAAGAATATTAATGTGAGGATTACAGTATGTTTCTGAGATTAGACAGTCCCTCGGTTTACCATGCTGACATAAACATGCCACATCTTATTATTAAGTGGCACATCTTTGTCATTTTCATAAAACTCTCTTCATAAAGAGATAGCTCACATTAAAATTACAATTCTGTCAATGTTTACTGACCCTCATGTTTTTTTTTTTTAAATGTCTCGTGTAATTTTTTGGCCATAAACTGAAGGTCAGGGAGGCTCAGTGTTGTTTTGAACCTCACTGAATTTCATTGTGTGAACAAAAATAGTTGAAACATTTTTCAAAATATCTTCTTTCGTGTTCTGCAGAAGAAAACCATTACAGAAACCTCAGTAAATGATTTTTGGATGCACTACAGCACTCATTTAACTGAAATAAACATTCTCATTTGAGCAATTATGTAATCGAGCAGTTATGTAAGAACCAGGGTTATTATAGGTTAATACAATCTAAACCCTTAAAAAACTTTCAAATGAGATCAAGTTTAACTGAAATGCAATCAAATATAAAAAACTTCAACTTATTTTATTTCTGCTAGTTGCCAAGGCTGTATTTCTCATATTAATTTAGTGTAACTGTATCTACTAAAACTAAAAATGAACAAAAGCGCACACACACACACACATATAGATGTATAAAAAACAAATAAAATTACAAATATTATTATAAACTATAATAGTATCTCAATGATACTAAAATAACCCTGAGTAAATTCAGAAATGACCTAAGTGAATGTCAGAGGGAGTGTTTTCTCAGTAAGGTCACAGAATTCCTATCCTTGTTCAATCTAACGGTGGGAGACTGCAGCGTTCCAGCGACGCAGAACTTTGTGCCAAACCCTGGAGAAGCTCGTGCCAATTGCCGCTTTAGCTTCTTTTGGCTCAGGTCTTTGTGAGAGGATTGCTAGGCTAGCAAGTGCATAATTACTTGCTCAGTGGTCTATTGGAACAGGATTCCTCACACCTTCATTCCCTTGCACCAAATGAACTATCTTTTACGGCGGTAAATTAAACTCCGGGAGTCATCAGGATGCAATACACTTACATAACTCCCTGTTCCATTTTTTTTTTCTTATTAGAGATTCTTAATTGCTGCGTCCAAAGATTGTAGTTGTAAATATTAGGATTTGATTGCATGCTCAGTCTCATGCTCTGATCCCTAGATATGGCTTGGATTCCTCCAATGTGAATTTGACTGGGTTGAGTTATATGATGAAATTTATCCCTAATTTTGAGCGATTTGTAATAGTGAGGCTTGCCTTATGCACTCGAGGAAGCGTGGTGCTGTTAGCTCTGTGAACATCATTCAATGTCAGAAGAAAGCAGAGTGTGCTCAACAGCCTGGCCAACTGTGACGCGAGGCTGTCCCTGCCAGTGCCGCGGGCAGTTTATGCCTCTCTTCCACAGACCGCAGTGCTAATTGCAGCGGTTGTGTTGTGCTGGGTGTGAGCAGGGACAGTCCTGCCTCAAGAAAGCAGATGGCTGCACAAAGTGTCCGTAAGAATTGCAAGTCTCTCAAAGCATTCATAGCAGGCAAGAGAGAGATGCCCAGTAAAGTTAGAAGCTACGCTGTAATTAGGAGCTTCATGCCTTATTCAACAATATATCAGAAGATTCTTATAATCCAGTTAGAGACTGCAGTATGGTACATGCATTTCCTTGTTTTTTCTTTACTTAATAAAAAATGCCTCCGTGTGAAATGTTTGTTACTGTATCTCCTGCTGTTTGCTGCATGATATGTGTAAGTCATCCGGATCCACCTGTCCTTAAAGCACCGTCATGCCACAAAACCAATGACCTTCCAGTGTACATGGTGTGTATTTAGAAAAACAGGATTAAAGATTACTACAGCAGTCCCTCATCCAAAACTAAGACGCCAGAGTCACATTAAAGTGTATTTATTCCCATTTGGTGTTTTATTATTAATAGGGTTATTGTTTTATTAATATATATGTATATATTTTCATGATACTGGTTTTTAATATTTAAGTAGAAATACTAGTATTCAAAAGTTATGTTTTTTTTCTGATAGAAATCTGATGCTCACCAAAGTTTATTTGATCAAAAATATAGTAATAACAGTAACGTCGTGAAATATTAATGCAATTTTAAATAACTTTTCATATTAATGTAATGTTTTAAAATGTAATTAATTCCTGTGATGGCAAAGCTGAATGTTCAGCAGACATTATACTTATTTATTTATATATATTATTTATTTATTGTTATCAAAGTTGAAAATGGTTGTGCTGCTTAGTATTTTTGTGATTTTTGTCATTCTACATTTCAGGTTTCTTTGATGAATAGAAAGTTCAAAAGAACAACATTCATTTGAAATAGTTTATACACATCTTTGCTGTCACTTTTTGATCAAATTAATGATCAGATTAATTAATAAAATTATTAATTTCTTTAAAAAAAAAACTAACCCCAAACTTTTGAATGTTAGCTTATATCCATAATAATTATATCCATAATATTTATTTTAAAGGATTAGTCCACTTTCAGTTGTCAATTTCCTGATAATTTACTCACTCCCATGTCATCCAACATGTTCATGTCTTTCTTTCTGCAGTCAAAAATAAATTAAGGTTTTTGAGGAAAACATTCCAGGATTTTTCTCCATATAGTGGACTTCAATGGGAGCCGACGAGCTGAAGGTCCAAATTGTAGTTTCAATGAAGGGCTCTACATGATCCCAGCCCGAGGAATAAGGGTTTTATCTAGTGAAACAATCGGTTGTTTTCTAAGAAAAATGCTAATTTATATACTTTTAACCACAAATGCTCATTTGTCTCCATTGTCCACAATATGGAGAAATATCCGGGAATGTTATCCTCAAAAGCCTTAATTTATTTTTGACTGAGGAAAGAAAGGCATGAACATCTTGGATGATACGGGAGTGAGTAAATTATTAATTACTTTAGAAGTGTACTAACCCCTTTCACACTTTTGTAGTTGGATTATCCACAAAATATACATGCATGCCTCTGAATTGTGACTTTTTTTCAGGGTTATAGATCTTGGTCGTCTTCAGAGTAGAGTAGTTTGGATTGATAAACAATGCCAGTGTCCCTTATGCGAGAACGGGCTTTGTGTCAAAAAATAGCGGAGGACTGGTTGTGGGGCGGCTTAGCAATATTTCTTTGTGTACAGAAATCATAGAAACGTTCTCCCTCTCGTCAGATTGCTCTGTGTTTGCGTCATATCATATCCAGTGTCACGGTTCAACATTCTTGCACTAGCTCAAGACCCACGTAACTCCTACAGCAGATTTCTCCAGTTGAATACAGTGAGCGCTGTGTTCTTCAGTCTTGATCTGTACCTGCTCTCCTGTCTTACTGCCATGTCACATGTTCAGCATGGCACTCACATTCTCAAAATGGACTTGGACGTCATGGTGGATTTTAGAATAGATGGTTGCCAGGCAACCTGATATGTTAGGCTTAGTAGCATCGGTTATTTTCAGTCGCTCACAGTTGCCCCTTCTATCATTGTGTTTGTCAGCGTGTAATCACAGTGATTAATTAAAGAGTGTGTCGGCAGTTTTTAATACAGTGATTTGAAATAGTCTCATCTTCCTCAGACACACCAGGAGAAATGAAGACGTTGAAATATTAGCTCGTAAGGTGTCCTGTGCTCTAATTGGGATCCTCGATGGAAAAGAGATATTCAATAGGAGGAGAATTAATTCTCGCTACCTTAAGGCTTTGGCCTAATTTCGGCTAATGGATTCTGTATGGCAGCGATCGATGCTCGTGAACTGGCCCTGCCTTTGCATGAATGTGTGTGCAAGCAAAGATTAGTTCACGTTCAAGCGTGTCGTTTTTGGAATAATTAGTTCTATACCACACGAAGTACAAAAAGCGTCCCCCAACCTGAAGAAAAATCGATAAATTAATTGATTAACCACCAACCCGGAGACATTCATCTGTTGCTGGCGTGCGGTTTACTACATTCACCGTGTTATATCTGTTGAGTAACTTAGCACTTAAGAACACTTGTGATTTGCTTCATTTGCCCACAGTTGTTTTTCAGCTTGGGAAAAAAAACTGTGCAAATCACATTCTCCCCCTTTCATTATCGGGCTTGTGGCTTGTTTGGTTTCGAGATGAATTAGTTGCCTTCCTAACACAACTGTCTGTCTGGATAGTAATTGATTATTTGGAGTGAGTGGGAGTAGAGGAAGGGGCCCTGTGGAAAAATAATGTGTTGCTAACTGCTTTAGAGCTGCACGGAGTGTAATCTGACGATGAGTTAGCATGTCATATATTAGCATACAGCTAAAACTCTGGGGGCTGAAATCAGCCTTTCCTTGTTAGCACATCGTGTACGTTTTGGGATGACTGTGAGATGGTGTGTTATCTAAAACATATTGTAATAAATATTATTTTATATAATAAAAAATAGATACTTTAAATAGTTTGTTCAGATGTTTGGTTAAAGAAATTCATATTTTCATTAAATATATGATTTTTTTCTGCATGAAAATGTCTAATAGTTCAGTTTGTCCATTTATTTATTAAACTTTTAATAAATAAATAAATCTTAAAATAATCAAAATGTTTATTGATATTGTTATAGTGTACGGGTTTAAGCAGGAAAAACATCAAATTTTTTTTCCTCATTAATATCATATTGTGTACCATAAAGACTTAATATGCAGAAATAAATGTAAAACATAAACAACAGTAAATCAGGCATTCATTTCCCCCAATTGTCCTGTTAAAATGCTATGTTAATTTTATATATTATATTAAATTGTTTTATATTTAGTTATTTATTTGTTTATTGTTAAGCTTCATTTATTTGTTTGTTTGTTTAGATTTATTGTATTATATTTAATTTTTTAATGTGCAAAGGCAACTGTTGGTATACCGTAAGGTCATTTATTGGTATTTTACAACTCAAATCTTCCTTGCTACATCGCTCTTTTTTATGCTGTATTTGAATGCTCACTTTATTTATTTATTTTAATGCTGAAGTGTTTAGTATTTTATTTTTGATGTTTAATGTGCAGAGACAACTATAAGTATTCAAGTCAGTCATAGTTTTCCCTCAAATATTCCCTGCTGCATTGATCTGTTTGTTTGAATGTTTCTTTGCTTTGTTTCAATCTGAAGTGCATGTTTTTTTCTTGGATGCTTTTACATCTAACATTCCTTTCATTTCTTTTTTTTATTCCGTTCGGATTTCAGCATCATATTAATGCATAAACGTCTTACAAACATATTTTAAAACAGAAAATTGAGAGAAACATGTGAAATCATAAATGTCTCATCTGCTGCATGACGTTCTAATATCAGACAGAGAATGCCTCGGCGCTGTATTGCGGATGAGCAAATGTTCTAAAAATTCAATTTTCCAGATAAAATCGACACAACGGTCAGATATATGGCCTGGCGTGTTGCGCATCTGGCTCAGATTGTTTCCCGATCCCATCCGCCATATCTGCCATGATTAACTTAAACAGATCAAGTCTGTTCCCACTGTAATAAAACATGGCCGTAGTGGCGAGGAGATTGTGAGCTAATGTGCTGGAGGCTGTACCGCGCTCTGTCTGATCTCTTTGTTACAGCTCCTGTATTCTGCTGTTGCTTAAATATAGTGTATGACACCACTGTCAGTGTTCAAGGGTCAAAAAGAAACTCTAGTATTATCTTGGACTTTTTGGGTTTGTGCAAGTCTGTTTGATCCCATAAGCATCATGTGTAGGAGGTAAACAAGTCTATTCCTGTCATACTGCATGCTTGTGTGAAGAGTACTGATTATGTACAAAATATTAGTGTATGGAGTTGAAGACTTTGTTGGGCTATCTAACTTTGTGAATTTCCACATGCAAAACAACATGTTTATTTTGTTTCCCTGTTAGAAACCATTTGCTTGAAAGATTAATTACTTTTTTTTGTTGTTCACTAAACTACCCATGATCTCTCTGGGTTTCAAAGGCAATTATTGATGAGGAAACATCTCGTAGTTAATCATCTATTTGCTAAAAGCCTCTGGGAGTGATGAACCATGACAAATCAATAGGATTGTCATCCCTGCTGTCCTTCTGTTTGCACTATATGGATTGTAAATAGTTCAATGGAATGATACCGAGGAAACACTCGTGAACAATTCCTGTCTGAAAAAACAGATCATCCGGCTTAATCGGCTCTACAAGAGATCACCTGTGAATGATGCCTTTGACAAAAGCAACATGATGATTATTATTAATATTATTATTAAAATAAACTATAGTGATGTCAAAAGACGATTAACTGCATCCAAAATGAATTTTTGTTTACAAAATGTGTGTACAGTGTGTGTGTGTGTGTGTGTGTGTGTGTGTGTGTACACATGCATTTATATTTATTTAAGAAAAAAGTTATGTTCATATTTTATATATTTATATATAATCTAAATGTATATACACATAATGTATATTTATAATGTATATTTATATATACATAATAATTATACACACATGTTATGTAAACAAAAACATTTATTTTGGATGCGATTAATTGCGATCAAGTTTGTATTAAATTATCATGTTAAATACAAATTCAGTCATATTAAAAATATTTAATAACTTTTAGCCTTACCCTGTAGTTGGTTTACTCTCCAGCTATAAAACAAGTACATAATTAAATAAGCATGATAATATTGTGTATCTGTGATCTCAAAGGCTAATGATGTGACTATGGAGCATATCGCCCAACACATTGTGAACTAAAGTTAACTAGCAAGATTCTGTTTCTCCATAATGACCGTTATTGACCTAAAAATGGCCAAAGAGACAAGACAGTTTATGCTAATGCTGACGAACCCTGCGGCACTGAGAACACAATTAATGCATTCTGACACGTTTGAACACAGTGACGCATGAAAACAAATTTGCATCGCTAGAAGCATTCACATAGAGGCAGAGAAGACTTTTTAAGGCTAGTATATAGTGCATAAAAGCAGTAGTGGATCTCACAATGTGATCTTGATGGTCTGAATAAAAAAAGACCCATGCTTTACTTGATAATGGTAAAGTCATGTTTAAGGTCCTCACATGGATAATAGAAATAATCAAGGTGAATGTTCGGTTAAGGTGAGTGGCACGGGGCAATTACATGTGCTAAGGTTATCGACGGTCCAATTACAAAAGGCTCTAAAGCGCCAGAGCGTTCCCAGTCTGACTGTATTGAATGAAGTGTTAAAATCAATAGTTCTCCCACTGCACCCTTAAGCAAGTTCTGCACCTCGGCTTTTCGCCGAAATATAGTTTACAGGCATTTCAGCCTTTATTTTCCAAATCACCTGCTTATTTACTTAGGGGTTTGGCGTTTGCATGTCCAGGAGCTGGCCAAGTTCATGCCTGTTGAACTCCAAGACCAATGCCATTGATTATTGTTTGCTGCAGAGCAGGAACAATCTCTTATTGGTTTGTCCGTTCCTTTCCTCTCCAGTGTGTTGTTTGAGAGGTAGAGGGTATAAAAGTGTGTGTATGAGGTCATTATGTTCTTTTTACCCCGACAGTAAATGACCCTCTCGAATCGCAATCATTGTTTGTCAGGCTGAGAGTGCTGCTCTCTACGGAAGCAAACCTCAAAAACTGCTGCTTTAATAATCCTCTCTGTATTCTTTTCTTCACACATTCACTGCACTCACAAGACCTTTACAATTGCCTTTTCTGTTCAAATTCATTTATTCTCTAATTTCATTATTTTTATGTCCTTATTACTTTGTTCTGTTCATCGCATCCACATTGTGTGCTACGTCAATCTCCCCCATACCTATTGAATAAGATGACTGAATAATTAAATTAAATTGTTGTGATTAATGGCACTGTTTTGTCTTCTGTAGAGCTGCTTTGCAGTTAAAAATTCATTGTAATTATAACTGAAATGATTTTATTTCTGTTTGAGTTTCGGGTCACTGATGCTGTTTTCCTGTTTATTACCATAAAGCTATTTGAAGCTGTCTGTATTGTATAAAAAGCTCTGTAAATAAATATAGACCTATTCCCATCCATCACTCTATTTTTTTATTTTAATGTTTTTCTTTTTCATTATGGTTGATATGGTTGATTGTCAGTGTAAACATTTCCCTCAGTAATTTCCTTCATTTGTGACTAACAACACTGGCCCTGTCTTTCTTTCTCAGCTGGTCGGCGGAGAGTTCGACCTGGAGATGAACTTTATCATCCAGGACGCGGAAAGCATCGCCTGCATGGTGGAGCTGCTGGAGCACTGTGACGTCACCTGCCAGGCAGAGATCTGGAGCATGTTCACAGCTATCCTGCGGAAGAGCGTTCGTAATCTACAGACCAGCACCGAGGTGGGGCTCATCCAGCAGGTGCTGCAGAAGATGAGCTCTGTCGACGACATGATTGCAGGTGAGCTCTAAAATAAAGCGTCGCTAGATGCTTTCACAGAATCCAAACATGGATACAAATAACAATACATTTTAAATTCAAATAAACTGTTATAAATAAAAAGAAAATCTGCCCAGGGCCCTCAACATATAGGATAACCTGGAACCAGAAACATTGTCCTGGGAATAGTGAAAAAATATTATTGTTATTATTATTATTTTATATTATTTAATAATGCTGTCAAACAATTAATCAAAAGTTTTTGTTTACATAATATATTTATGTACTGTGTATATGTTTTATGTAATTTATATATATTTATATTAGGGGTGTTAACATTAACGCATGCGATTAATCTAAACATTTTAATGCGTTAATATTTTTTGAATGCTAATGAATCATGTGATAAGGTTTGAACCCTACTTCTTCCTGTCATTGAAGCGTGGAAGGTTATCTATTATTGTGTGATGAGGGTACAGCGAACCAGTGTTGCCAGGGTAGCGGCACAAATGGCCGCGGGCTATTTTGAAAATATAAAAAAAAATACTTTCTCTTTCTCGGGTTGTGTTTTTTTTGGCTATTTTTGATGTACCGTGGCCGCCCAAAGTATATATAGACAAATACAAATTAAAATAGATCCTTTTACTAATGTGTATTATACATGGAATGTATACCTGGCAGCTTAACAAACAACGTGAGTTTCAGCCAGAGCATACATGTTAAGGCTTTTACACAGCAATAAACATATAAACATGACAACAGCCACTATAGATTATATAAGATAATAAACACACGATTACGATAGGATATGATTTGTATGTGATTTTCTTGAGATGAATGTGTACATCTGAAATGCTAATTTGTGCAGCGATATAAAAGGCTATATATAGAATATTTTAACAACAGTAAATTACCTAATTCCACTTGTGATCGCAAAAGGAAGTTATTACAAACACTTGATGGTTGTTTGAAGTGAGTTCTGAGTAAACGTGTACTATTAATCTCATAAATTGTCTTATGAAGCATGATGCTTATGTTAGCTCTAAAGCACCTGCAGAACAGGTCCAATATTTCTTCATAATGCATTTTGTCATACTTCACGTAAGGTCTCAATAAAATGTTTTGTATTTATTTAGAAATACTTTTGATGATAGTTGGGTAAATGAATACTGGGATTGAAGTGATGTGGCTTGGTAAACGTTTTATTGCCAGTATAAAGGCTGATAATGGCTGAATAAAAACAAATGAATAATGATAAAAGAATAATAAGGATGTCTCATACCTGGCGGAAGTGTGAAAGGTTCTGTTTCTTTATTAAACTAGGTTTGTCATGCATTTCTTTATTTCTACACATTTACAGGTAAATCCTTGTATTTTAAATTTGCGATCAATCATGATTAATCACAGTCCATGAATGTGATTAACACGATTACATTTTTGAATCGATTGACAGCACTAATATATATATATATATGACACACACATACAGCAAATATTTGGAAAATATGTATATGTATATACGCCTATAATAGCAATGCTACAAATAATAAATATTATTTTAGTATTATTAAAAACTAAAAAGTATTACAATAATAAATATGAAATGTTACAGAAGATATATTATTATCATATTTTTGTATTAGCAGTAGTGTTTTTGATATTAACAGTAATAATAAACCTATATTATTATTATTATTATTATTATTAAAGAATATTAAATAATACATTCATAAATATTATAAATGTTATGATACATATAAATGTATTATTTTATAGTTGTTCAATTTATAGTTTTATTATTATTATTATTATTATTAATAAGCATTATTTATTATTATTAAATATTATAATAATAAATATAAATATTACATAAGGTATCAATCATTATTATTATTATTATTAAATTCAAGATTATTTGTATAGCACTTTTTACGATACAATCGTTGCAAAGCAACTTCACAAGAAATTAAGTTTCTAAAATAGATTTATAAAGTAGAAACTCAATATAATTAACTTATGGCAAAATTTGGTTAATTCAGTATAATCGCTGATGGTTGGCTTCCTCTTATTGCTATTAATGATACAAATTATTCTAAAAAATAAAGCATATTTATAGTAATACTACTAATAATAGCATTTTACAGAACTGCAACATATTTTGGTGGTGTACAAACTAAATGTCATAAACTCTGCCTTTGTCAACCAGTGGGGTTTATTTTCTGTCAGTTTGTGCATCATAATTAATAATGTTTTACGTGTGCAGTGATTTTTAGTTTATTGTTTTCCACAATTCTGCTCCCTGTCTTAAGCCACGTCTTTGTAAATAAGCCTTTTCATGGTATACAGTATATACCTATTCTGAGGTACGTTCTGTAGCCGTGCAAAGACCCCACATTTATTCCTGGGACTCCTAATTTCAATGCACTTTGTTTCTGAACACATCTACTGTTTACACCAGTGCTTTCAGTTCAAATTATTCATTCAACTACAAATCCAATTCACCAAAGAGAAAAGAATCTGTCATTTCTATGGTAATTGTTGTATCACATGCCCGTCCATATGTTCCAATCCTCTATGATTTGGCTCTGTTACGTTTCAGGAAAATAGGTTTCACTGTCTCTCTAAACCCCTCATTGTGCATTCTGTGCCCAATATTTCTGTGTAATTACGATCAGTGGACCATGGCCGTCGTTTATTGCAGGGGTAATGTGTAAAATTGGCTCTGTGAGCACATTTGGGAGAAAGCTTCTCTCTTACCGTTCTTTAGACAGATCCACGTGTTAGAAAATGCGGCTGCTAATTAGACTATTAGTTCTCATACGCTTCCAGCTTCTGTCCATTTTTGACCAAACTTGTGGCCTTTGAGTGACCGGCATATAACTGGTTTATTTTCATAATCAAATTACAATGATATTACGCCACGACAAACATCACTGCTGAGGGGTTGTTATTTTTCTGGAAATTCGATTGTTTCATGTCTCGCGCAACGAGAGCTTCTAAATTAATAACGCAGATGTTTCGCAAATTACATCAGCAGACGCTTTGACACCGAGCCGTTATGGCCAATATGTGAATGAATAGACTTGCGTTTCCACGCGATCTGATGACTAAAGGAGCCTCAGGAGAACATGCGGTAGATAATGTTCCAGCCGAAAGATAACGATTGGCTTCTTGCCCCAAGTGACATCATCCTCATGAGTCGGCAGTTCTGTGCACCGATAATGCTGAGTCATTTTGTTCTCTTCTTTCTGTCTTCCTCAGATCTCTTAGTGGACATGCTGGGGGTTTTAGCCAGCTATAGTATCACAGTCAAGGAACTGAAGCTGTTGTTCAGCATGCTGAGGGGCGACGGAGGCGTGTGGGTGAGTTTTCTTGCACAAAAGACTCTTGCCACTTTTCCACCGACTGGATGCTGTGGCTTCGATGGCTGTTCAAAACAAGGAGCTACTTTGAGTACTAAAATGTGTTTTCGAAGCTCATAAAATCTGCAGATCATTAGCTAGACCTCCACCAAAGCCTATGACATGATTTGCCTGTATTCAATATTGCTGTGCCATGGTAACAGGTATTGAAGTAGTGGTTGTTTTGTTGGTTCGTTGATAATGGTTATTAATTAATATTAAAATAATTACTTTTTTACTTCTGTATATTTTTCTCTGTTTTCAAAGTCTTCTCTCATTATAACACTTTTCCTTTCATCCCTCTCTCTCTCACTAATTACAATGTCCTCTCTTAATTGTTCCCTTCCTCCATGTGTCCCGTGCCTATAGCCAAGACACGCCATTAAGCTCCTATCTGTGCTGAATCAGATGCCTCAGCGGCATGGCCCTGACACCTTCTTCAACTTCCCAGGACGCAGTGCGGCGGTGAGAGTCTCCCACACTTTTTACTATAAAACTTATGCATTCCAGGCTTTATAAGTATGAGCATGAGACTCGTGTAAGAATTCTATAACACCAACAATTGTAACAATCATTTATCATATGGCATTTATATATCAAAGAGAGAATTCTAAATATTCTAACATTTTTGCACTTTGTCAGTTTAATATGCATTTTTTGTATGCAAGAATTTAAGGAAAGAAGTGCTTTTATTCAGCAAAGTCTGCATTCAATTGATCAAAAGTGAGAGTAAAGATGTTTATAATGTTACAAAAGATTTATATTTCATATAAACGTTCTTTTGAGCTTTCTATTCATAATAGTATCCTGAAAAAAATGTATCACAGGTTTCACAAAAATATTAAGCAGCACTCCTGATTTCAACATTAATAATAATAATAAGAAATGTTTCTTAAGCACCAAATTAGCATATAAGAGGGATTTCTGAAGGATCATGTGACACTAAAGACATGAGTAATGATGCTGAAAATTCAGATTTGCTGTCATATTAATAAATTACATTTTAAAATTCACTCACCAGCCACTTTATTAGGAACACCTGTTCATTTGCTTGGTAACACAAATTGCTGATCAGCCAATCACATGGCAGCAACTCAATGCATTTAGGCATCTAGATGTGGTGAAGACGACTTGCTGAAGTTCAAACCGAGCATCAGAATGGGGAAGAAAGGGGATTTAAGTGACTTTGAACTTGGAATGGTTGTTGGTGCCAGATGGGCTGGTCTGAGTATTTCAAAAACTGCTGATCTACTGGGATTTTCACGCACAACCATCTCTAGGGTTTACAGAGAATGGTCCGAAAAAGAGAAAATATCCAGTGAGCGTCAGTTGTGTGGACGAAAATTTCTTGTTGATGTCAGAGGTCAGAGGAGAATGGACAGACTGGTTAGAGATTATAGAAAGGCAACAGTAACTCAAATAACCACTCATTACAACCAAGATATGCAGAATATCATCTCTGAAAGCACAACACGTCGAACCCTCAAGTGGATGGGCTACAGCAGCAGAAGGCCACACTGTCAGCTAAGAACAGGAAACAGAGGCTACAATTTGCACAGGCTCAACAAAATTGGACAATAGAAGATTGGAAAAACGTTGCCTGGTCTGATGAGTCTCGATTTCTGCTGCGACATTCAGATGGTAGGGTCAGAATTTGGCGTAAAGAACATGAAAGCATGGATTCATCCTGCCTTGTCTCAACGGTTCAGGCTGTTGGTGGTGGTGTAATGGTGTGGGGGATATTTTCTTGGCACAATTTGGGCCCCTTAGTACCAATTGAGCATCGTTTAAATGCCACAGCCTACCTGAGTATTGTTGCTGACCATGTCCATCCCTTTATGACTACAGTGTACCCATATTCTGATCGCTACTTCCAGCAGGACAATGCACCATGTCACAAAGCTCAAACCATCTCAGATTGGTTTCTTGAACATGATGGTGAGTTCACTTTACTCACAATCACCTTTGGGATGTGGTGGAACGGGAGATTCACATCATGGATGTGCAGCCGACAAATCTGCAGCAACTGCGTGATGATATCATGTCAATATGGACCAAAATCTCTGAGGAATGTTTCCAACACCTTGTTGAATCTATGCCATGAAGAATTAAGGCAGTTCTGAAGGCAAAGTCCAACCCGGTACTAGCAAGGTGTACCTAATAAAGTGGCCAGTGAGTGTATATATTAAAATAGAACACAGTTTTGATCAAATAAATGCAGTCTTGCTTTTCAAAAACCTTAAAAGATCATAGCAGGCTTTTAAAATGTAGAATCTAAATTATATATGTATGTAATGGGTCAAAGACTAAAAAGGGTTTAAGCATAAAAACAACAAGTGTAATACTGATTTAAATTGTTGTTGTTTTGCCCCTCAAAATGTAAAAGTTTTCTGTTTAATTCAATTGCAATTCTGTTTTTGTTTTCCTGTGCAAAAAAATAAATATCATATATTTTCCCCTGATTTACAGAAAGTACCCACTAAAATGTAATTCAGTGTAACAATCTTGTCAGGCATATTTACAAGTAAAATAAATGTATGACATATTAAAAGACTAATTGCTATCACCCCAAATATTAATTAGTTATAATTTGACACTTTTAAAATGTACCACTATTCTAGGTTTCGCCCATTTGTCAATAATAATTTGTACTCATTTAAAACACAATAAAATTGTATATACTCCCCTATTCTTTCATATATCTTAATATGTACAAGTCAGAATAAATATGTTGTTTGAATTTTACATAAATATTGTGTTACACTGAATGACAATGTACCATTATTTCAACCAATTTTTGACATTTTATTCTCCAAAAACGTATTTTAAACCTTAACAGTAGACACTCTACTTACATTTAATGTGCTTTCTATGGACATAAAATCACTTTTGTACATTACTTTTGATGCGGACATCTTAACGTCTTTGACCCTTAAATTCATAACATTTTTACTGAATAATTAATGTAACAAATACATGCCTCACATTTCTGCCCTCTACCATCCGCATGGTTTCCTGTAGCCTTCCACTGCAAGGGCATAAATGCCTTTGTTTTGTACAAACGGAGAGAGTTATCTCAAATGATCTGAACATATAGTCTGTGGTAATCAATGATATGCCACAAATGCTGTTATTAGAGCGCAAATTGTATTTAACCCAGAGTATTAACCACTTTACTAAGGTCGAATTTGAACAAAATGGTCAGTTGATTTATATATCAGCTTAATTTGCAAATGTTATTTTCATTGTTCATATGATTGTGCAAATTTGCATCATCTAATTTCCTTGTGTTTTGCCCCCCCCCGGCAGGCCATTGCTTTGCCGCCCATTGCTAAGTGGCCTTACCAGAACGGATTCACTCTCAACACGTGGTTCCGAATGGACCCGCTCAATAATATCAATGTAGACAAGGATAAACCATACTTATACTGGTGAGTATAATGTATGTGACACATTAAGGATGTGCAGAGGTAATGGTAGGGCTTAATGCTGACCAGTTGCCAGTCATTAACATGTAAATGCCAGGACTGATTTTAGAGCAGAAGCTCTGAGCGACCTAGACCACCAACACCTGTGAGCCTCAAGCTTCTCAGCGTGGTGGAAACACGGGAGATCTGTGCATATGAAATATTATATTACCATTTCTGTTTGAAGTGGTAAGTGTCTCTACAGGGCTGGCCCACAAGAAGAGACTGCTAATTTAGGAGTGATGAGCCCTGCCCTATTTCCAGTTACCAAGAAAAGCCTGCCGCACCAGGGGGCAAACTAGATAAATTCACAAAATTCCTAAATGTCATAGGAGATTCTCTAAAGAACCTCTGGTTGTTTTTGAAAATAAACCAGCGGCGTAAACTGGAGAAGCCTTGCAGAGTAGCCTTGAGGATCCTTGTTAGTTTTGACCTTTAATTGAATGTCAGTGCTACACGTTAATGCCGTATTCTACACTTCTGTAGCATTTCATTCTTTGGTGTGGTTTTGATGTTAGTCAGGGTTTCTTGCACAAAAACACTGGTAATCCCCTTCAAGATACCCCAAAGGACCTACAGTACTTGTGGTGTGCAGTTCCCATTATACTTGCTGTCAAGAGAACAGATAGGATGATCTGTTGGTTTACTGTGTTGAGGGTTGCAGACAAGTCCAGCAAAATGAGTTATTAGTATACATAGATGCAATTAAATATTACATGCAAATTTCCTGTACCTCAACATCCCACTAACTGTGCCAAGGTCACGAGTTTGATTCCCAGGAAAGAGACATACTGTAAATGTATGACTTGAATACACTGAATATATTGGCTTTAAGGATGCCCTGAATAATTACATGTAATATGATTAAAATGAATAAACGAATGGCTGTAGCAGCAGTTCTTAATGAAAAATGAATTTGCACACACATGGTTCTACAACATCACTTGTATCACCAGGAGGCCTTTTTGAATATTTGTAACAGCTAATCAAGTATATCCTCCATGTTGGGGTTGCAGCTTTGCACACTATTGAGGGAGGAGACACTGAAGGTACAGATTACCACTTCAGAAGTCTGAGGGCCACTGACCTCGCTTAAATCAGCATGTAATCCTGTTTCCCATTTCTATGTTACAGTGGTGTGCTCAGCATAGAATTATGTAGTCGTGTAGGCACAGAGCGAGAGAAACCGCACCGCTTTCAGGCCCGACTGATAGCCAGTCACCTTATCGACAGCAGCCAGCGCTCCCAGCAATCTCTGCTGCCAGTGACTCAGTCAGCCATGTTTGTTTTCCCGCCAAGAATAAAGCCTGACATTCTCCCTCCATATTTTCACTGAGTTTTCACATCTGACTATAAGAGTTCAGTTAATTTTTGTTGAAAATGACTTGAAATCAGATTGTTCTGTAGCATGGTCTGAATAATAAAGAGTTTGAGGCAGGGCAAATAGAAGATGAAAGAAGATTGTAAACAGAGGACGGGGTGCCTTTTGTTGACTCATATTAAAAGAAAGCCTGTGGAGTTGGCATTAAACATTTTAAAATGTTGTTTCATATAGCCAGTTTTTGCATACTTTTGCCATTTTATTTCCTTCTTTCTCTCTTTTTTTCATAAAATCAGTTCTTTCTCTTTGTTTGTCCCCTAGTTTTCGAACCAGCAAAGGGATTGGCTACTCGGCACACTTTGTGGGGAACTGTTTAATTGTGACATCACTGAAGTCAAAGGGGAAAGGCTTCCAACACTGTGTGAAGTACGACTTCCAGCCTAGGAAGGTGAGTTTCGACCTGTCTACACAGACGAGTAGACTAGAGTAACTAATACAGTGGAGGGTTTAACAGCATTAAAGGGGTCATATGGCATTGCTAAAAAGAACATTATTTGGTGTATTTGGTGTAATGCAATGTTTACGCAGTTTAAGGTTCATTATTTTCCACCTACCGTACATTATTATTGTTGCTCCTCTCTGCCCTGCATTTCTGAAACACGTTGATTTTTCTAAGCTCATCGTTCTGTAAAGCACGGTGTGCTCTGATTGGCCAGCAATCCAGTGCGTTGTGATTGGCCAAATATTTCAAGTATGTGACGGAAATGTTACGCCCTTACCATATTTGGAAACACACAGCGTCTTCATGACATGGCGGCGACAGCAAGAATAAAAGTTATGCCTGCCTTTGCGTATACATTTAGGCAGTGTTATGTAAATCTTCCCACACAGTGATGTAGATCTGTGGGGGCGTGTTTGAATGAGGCGTTATAGGAAGGCATAGATGAGTCTTAACTTTAAGAAAGAACATCTCTTTGGGTTTGAGACTTATCTTTGTGACTTTATGGATCTTATGTATGCACAAATAGCTTGTAACACTCCAAAGACAAAATAAAACATGAAATCCTGTCATATGACCCCTTTAATATGGTATTTTCCTTTATTAGTGACATCAAAATTACCTTTTTTTTTTTTAGGGGGTTTGATTTTGAACTAACTCTTTGAACTCACGATCTTCAGACACATTTTGTTGAGTAGAGGCCAGTAAACCTAGCAGCCACATAGCTATGCATAAATAACTCTTGAAAACCTTAGCAACTGCATAGAAATCTAGATATCTTTTCTTGGACAATTTGGGGTAATTGTGTCATTTTAATTGTGAATACCCATTTATGATGCCATAAAATGGAAATTCACACTATTTTGAATCAATATTGATCTTATTGCAAACAATTTATTCTTGCACAAGTTTCTTTTTTTATTGACCTTGTAATAAAAAAAATCTAAATACCATAACTCGTTCTTCTAGTGAAACGACATACTTCTCTGGTGAAGAGAGAAATGTAACTGCCTGAAATTATACATATACATATATATATATATATATAAAACAACAATATAAAAATGGTAAATGTTTCAAAATAAAAATGGTAAACTCTTAAAATGGTAATTCAATATGAATTACTGTAAATTGTCCTGTAGACTATTTCTCTATCTCTGAGAAGTGAACGACCAGGCTATCTGCACAGATAACTGGATGAGCCTCAGAGGGCATCAGCTGTGTTAAACCACACCTGTCTGTCTCTCTCTGTCTTTATCTCTGCACAAATGTGATGTTTCCACCGAGTCAGCCCCACTTGAAACCCTTCTAACTTGTTAGCTTGTGCACAAAAGAAACAAAAGGGAATTCCAGAGGGATTTATTCCCATAACACCTTATTCCTTTTTAGTACTCAGGATCTGTCTATTTAGCGCTCTTTCTTTCTGGCTTTCTTTTTTTCCCCCTCTCACTCAGAGTGGGCTGATACAGCAACATCTGGTTTTTGATAACTTAGCTCCTCTTATTGTCCCAGTGGGATGGATTCGGCTCAGTCGCACACATTGTTAAATGACAAATGAAAATAAGTTTGGTAAGGGATATTTGAATATGATACCTCATCCTGGTCTGTTCACAGAAGAGGACCACAAGGGAGGGTTGTGTGCCAATTAGAATTCAAGCTATACCCCTTCGCCTAGACACACACACTCACTAGTGTGAGAAATGTGTACTCGGCCTTAACAATGAACTTCACTACTCGCCTAATTAGTCAGCACTTTGTTCTGCTACTGAAACTGTGTGTGGTGGGACAAAAGGGCTGGATTTTAATCAACCACTTTGTTAGTGACTTTTAGATTTATATTAAACTTCCTTAAATATTAAAGAGGGAAAGAATAGAGCAAAACAGGGGATCGGGGAGGATTGGCGATGTGAACAAAAAGAAAAGTAATTGAATTGAACTGAGCTAAAAGATCTATCCAGAATTTAAATGGTGTAATTGTTATTGGTCAATGGAGACCAGCAGCTCAGAAGAAAAGTTCAGAAACGGAGGACTACTCTAGGGCTGTGTTTTTGGGAAATCCAAAGCCCTGTCTAGACGAAGATGACCCTTACTTGTGTTTTATGTCAAATCTTAACTGGCATTAAAAGCTATGAAATCTCGGTTATGGGATGGATCTTTGGTTTAGCTGATTTTAGCTTAAACTTTTTTCCCCGCTGTCTCCCCAGCTAATATCGCCATACGTTTTCATAAGATGCTTAGAAGGTGGAGAGGATATTTGGCAAATAAATCTTTTGAGGAAGTTTGCACTAAACCTCCCAATTTCTGACGGGCCACACTAATTTCCAGAGCTCATCCATATGGACTCCACCCTACAAGAGCTCAGTTTTTTGTTTGGATTACAGATACATGGTTGACACTTTTGCGGGATCCATGTTGTCGTATTCCTCACTGGAGCGCTTTCAAACGTCAGGGCTCTGATCTTTAATTCATATGCCAAAACAGCTTTTAGCATTGCAGCCATCAAACAGAACGAGTTTGTTTCAGGCAATTTAGCTCTCGGTTTAGAAGCATATAATGAGATGATGTTTTATGTGCTTGATCTAAAAATGTAGCCATTTTAATTTTGGGGCCGGGTCATTTCCGCAGAATTGTCTTGGTCCAAAGCTTGAAAGATTAGTTTAATATAATTTAAGCTCTATATGTAGCATGCCATCAGTTACCACAGAAAATAAGTTCCCTCGTTCCATTGCGTTAACAGTAATGAAGTGGACGCCAATGAGACAAGGCATTACTGAGGGAGGTTTCTTTTGTTAAAGTGCTTTGTATTTCATTTGCTTGTTTTTGCAAATAATTTAATTTTGGGGTAATTGATGCTGTCAAGACTAGTGAATGATTTATTATCAATTCAATATTGAATGCCGAATTTAGAAATCACTCAGTTGCATTGGGCAGGCAATAATGTAATCTAATAACAAATAAATAAATGAAAATAAGTGGGCCAAATGAGTAGCTAATCCAATGGGATTTGTCCATGTGCTCCTGATAACAATCCGACCCTAGTGGCCTGCATAATTTTGCAGACGAAAGGGTTTGTCTAGATCATGAAATGCATGATTTTATAAATTTATATGCATAAAAATGAAATGTACCAAAACAGGAGTATTTCATGATCCTTTCATCCATGAAATTCAGAGGGAAAAATGTCTAAATTGCAAGATGTTTATTCAAAATTGTGAGATATAAACTCATAATTATGAGAAATAGTCAGAATTATGTGCTATAAATGTGCAATTCTGAGAAAAATCTGAATTGTGAGATGTTAACACAAGTGTCCTAGGTATAAACTCTTAAGTATGAGAAATAAAGTCAGAGTTGTGTGATATGAATTTGCAATTTTGAGGAAAATGTTTGAGATGGTGAGGTAGAGACTTATAATTACAAGAAATAAAGTCAGATCTGCGAGACATAAACTCAGAATCATAAGAAATAATGTCAGAATTGTGATATAAAAAGTCGCAATTACATTTTTGATTTGTTTTATTCTGTGGTGGAAAAAGGGGCTTCCATACAGAACACTGTGTTTACTTCTGTACCTTTTACATATGCTTGGCTGAGTGAGCTGTGCGAATATTGAATACTTATATTTTTACTTCCTGTCCTCTTCTACAGTGGTACATGATCAGCATAGTCCACATCTACAACCGTTGGAGGAATAGTGAGATCCGTTGCTATGTCAACGGACAGCTAGTTTCCTACGGCGATATGGCATGGCACGTTAACACCAATGATGTAAGTGTTTGTGCTTTTACATTCTCATTCTTTTTCATACACCGCCTCAAGAAGCACATAACCATCCCAGCGTTGCCAAAATCAACTTCTGTTTCTTCAGCTTTGGAAACTATTGCACCTGTAGGGTCCAAATGATGTTTGAATAGATAAGCGATTGTCTCTGTGGATCAAAGGGATATAGATTAGCCATACACCTTTTTCCCTTCGGCAAATCTTTATAGTATATTACATATAGACTAGCTGAAGTAATTCAGAACAAGATGACCGGAAGATAGAAAGTAAACCACTCCAGAGAGCCTTTTCTGAAAACTCTCAAGATGTCGAACTGATAAAACGCTCCACTTTTTGTATCTTTCTTCTTGTTTTTTGATTATCTCCTCTTCCTCTCTCCCTTCCTGCAGAGTTATGATAAATGTTTCCTGGGCTCTTCAGAGACTGCGGATGCTAACCGGGTGTTCTGTGGGCAGCTCGGAGCCATTTACGTCTTCAGCGAGGCGCTGAATCCTGCACAGATCTTTGCCATTCATCAGCTCGGACCCGGGTATAAGGTATAAACCCTGAGATCACTTTTGAGAGAGCAGGGTGCTGTGCAGCTGTGGGATACTCCTTGCTGCTCGATTGTTGCAGTATAAAGTGGCTGTTTTGTGTTTGACTGAATACTTAGTGCCGTAATTAAACTCTGTGCTCAGAACATTCAGATGGATTATGTCTGAAACTGACAGGCGGTGTAACATAAAAGCTCTTTTCCTAAACTCAACCTCACTGTCTGCCGTCTACACAGACACTTATTCTCTGCAGTAGTGCATGTGCTCAAATGAAACCTCTTAAGTGATTTGAAATGATCTACATGGGCGGCAACAATCACACACATGCCACTTGAATGTGGCATCTCAAATGATTCTGATGTAGTGTTGTTTTTATACAGCTAAAAGTATTAAAATCGGTTTTGTTAACTGTAGTAAAGCTGAAATCAAATAAAACTTAAATACTGTTTGAAAAACTTGTCAGAAATGTTGCCTTGGCAGTTGACTGAAAGAAAATAAGGTGAAGTAGCAAAAATATTCAAATTAAAACTTACATTAAAATCATTTTAAGCTAACTAGAAAAACTAAAACACATAACACAATTACTAAAATAAAAAACAAAAATATAAAAATAAAAGTTAATTAAAAATATTAATAAATAGTAATAATGCTAAAATAATACTGGGGTGTTTCAGTAGAGTTTGGCATTTGCCCATATTGCTAAACTAAAGATGCAAAATGCTGCAAAAATTAATTAAATGAAGTTCATGCTTGTCAGTATAAATGTTAATACAGTTGTAGTACTTTGACTTTATTTAACAAAATGCATTCTGGGACTGCTTTATCTGATACATGCAGTGCTGATTTCAGGACTTCATACAGTAGTAAAAAAAATCCTGTGCCATAATTGATTTAAAATACATTTATTTCATACTAAGTTTACTTCAAATATATTAACATATTTATTGGCATATAAAGACTTACTGATATAAAATTATAATTAAACTTTATTTGGAGTATTTCCTTATTGCACAATGCACATTTCTTAATATTATGCCTGTGTTCCTGTGGCTCAGTGGTAGAGCATTGTGTTAGCAGCGCAAAAGGTTGTGGGTTCAATTCCCAGGGAACACATGTATTGACAAAAATATGTATAGCCTGAATGCGCTGTAAGTCGCTTTGGATAAAAGCGTCTACTAAATGCATAAATGTATGCCTAAACTGTGTTTTAATATCACTATTAATAAGGATCTCTGTATAATATCAGTCTTTAAGTGCAAAAGATTTAAAGTGTAGCTGAAGTATACTTGCAATAGTTCCACTTTAGCACAATCAAATATACTTAAGAATATCTTTAGTTGGACCTCAGCGCTACTTTTGCACAATTAAAGTGCATTAAGTCCCAAATGTGTTGTTTCAATTTAAGTATACCAGTTTAGTATATCAAAAGTATAATAATTGCAGGGTATATTTATTAAGCTCCTAAATATGTAAATGCATTTGTAGTATACTTGGAACAAAATAAATGTATTACAATTCATTTTTGTATTTTCTAAGAATATCAGGGAATTTCAAAAGTGTGAGGTCATATCGGTATACTCATGTTTTTGACTAGAAATGATTGTTATATTTTGCCAAACCTTTTGAAAAGCTTGTCATGAGCTACGCTCTAGAGTTCGGTTGATTGATAAAAAGCTCTACATCCTGGCTGTTGTGTTGCATTCCAGTTTTCTGTGAGTAGTTCAGTGAACGGTGCGGTGCATGTAAGGCTGAGACGACCCTTCCTGAAACATGGGCCGTGCTAAAGTACTTTCTCATTACACCGGCTCTACATTTCCCTGGCAGGTCTGTTAATAACACCTGATGTTCTCTCTTCTCTCTTTCTAGTTCATTAACCGGACTCTCACCTCTCAGACAGGCTTGTCTCTTGGGTTTGTACGCATGTGGGAGCTGATAGATGCTTCTGCTTCATGGGTTGAAGTGTTTATGCCAAAGCAGCACTTGACATTGATGAACCCTTAAAAAAATCCCTTCTCCGTACAGAAACGAAGAGGAGAGGATAGATGAGTAATGTTAACCGCTGGCTTGTCTTTCTGGTTGACCAATTAATAGCTGTTTCCGAGAAGAGCTTTGAGGGGAAATCCAGGCTGTCGAGTTCGATTTTTCTCTCCAGCCAAGCACGAGACTCCCTAATTTAAGCTAAAGCTCTCAGGAAGCATGCAGACAGGGCTTGTTTACCCGGGTCAGATGATCTGACGATTATAAGCAGCTTTTGTTTACTTGAGTCAGATGATGTTGTCGTACATTACTGCTAAATGGACAGATCCCATCTCTCAGTGCTGATCTCAGCATTGTTTTTTTTCATCCGGCAAAGCACAGCTTATTTAGGCTGCTTTGTAAGACTGAGCGATAAATATGCACAATGATTATAAAATAAAGCAACATGAGACCGTATATATTGCAATGTGCTTTTATTTGGTAAGGTTTATTAATTTTATGGAATGTAAGTTTTCTGAGGGTTAGTCATTAAGCTAATTTCACAATATTGATTGAGATCATTTAAACTTGCGTAGCAGAAACTGTGTTGGTCAGTTTGATTCATTTCGTGAAACGGTCTCTCAATGAATTGATTCAAAATGGTTCAATGTACATTAAATCCTCACTAATAACTGTACACTTAAGTCCATGTGTAACACGTTTCATATATCTAAATATTTTAGTTAAAAAACATTTTTATATTTTCTTAGTAATATTTATTTGATTTAATTGTCTTTTTTAATTTGATGAATAATATTAGGTAAATAATAATCAAATTTATGTAAATGTTGTTTATTGTTATATTGGTTCATATAAATGAAAGTAAAATATTTATTTATTTCCATGAATCATTTCAAACATTCAATTTTCAGTGAATCAATTCAAAACTCCATTTAAGCGCATGTGTAAATATGTGTAACATATTTAATATCGAAATGTTTTAATATAAATATTTTGTTTTGGTTAATTAATCTTATTAAGCTAAATAATAATAATATTAATAACATTTGTCATTTAAGTGAATATAAATAAAAATGACCAAATATTATTCTTCCCTGTGCTTATTTATTGGAAAATGTGCCTTAATTAATAAATGATTATATAATTGAATTTAAAATTAATTTAATAAAGGTTGTTTAAAATGTATCTAAATATATTGAATATAATCACCAAATAAAACAACAAAATATTTCGATTCTTTTAAAATATTTATCATCCAGTCATTCAGCCTTTTAGGATCGTCAGGGTGTTAACGAGATTGTGATTATTAGCCCAAGCAGCAGGTTGTGTTAAAGAGAGATTATGAACCGGTTACATGTAACCAGGCTGAGTTTATTAGGCAGTGTTTCATGTCAAGTTAAACCAGGATAACAGACAGAAAGTCTCTTCAGTAAATCTGAGAATTAAAAATGAAAGCATGTCATACTCTCCCTCTCTGTCTCTCTCTCTCTCTTGGCACAGCGAGTTAACTGCATCTGGATTATTGAGGGATTTTTAATTATTAATCCTTGTACCCACGCAGCTAAAAGTTCCTAGGCGCCTGATTGCAGCTCACTCCAACTACAGAAGAAAAATCAAACGAGCAGAGTGTGTGTATAATTCATGTGTGTGTGTGTGTGTGTGTGTGTGTGTGTGTGTGTGTGTGTGTGATGCTCTGATGCTCTATCATGAAGATGCCTTAAGAGACCTGATGTATGCAATGAATGTTTTACATTATTTATATTTTAATGCAAGCATCTTTTTACAGCTCACTGCTTTATTTTTACTAGTCCACTAGTACAAGTTACCTTATGTCTGTGTAGAATCAGCCATTTCTCCTGCTGTCTCTACATTGAAAACATGCAAATGAAGTCATGTGATTCACAGTTAGCCAACACAGGCCCAGATCATCAACGAGGGGTACAAGTTTTTGATGGGGGAAAAAAACATTATTATGCTCACCTAGGCTGCATTTATTTGATTAAAATACACTAAAAAATTATTATTATAAAATATTATTCAAATTTAAAATAACTGTTTACTGTTTTAATATATTTTAAAATGTAATTTATTCCTGTGATGCAAAGCTGAATGTTCAGCATCATTACTCCAGGTTTCAGTGTCACATTAAAATGAAGAAATTCTAATATGCTTATTTGGAGATTATAAATGTCTTCACTGTCCCTTTGGATCAATTTAATGCATCCTTGCTGAATAAAAGGATTCACTTCGGGACTGCATTTGCATACTGCATAATGTGCAATATTACTGTCACATGACCTCATTGCATGTTCAGTCTATCATCTTGTGTATGAAACAGTGTGACATTTCAAGCAGTAGTATGCTACACTGTTGTCACATGACCTCAGTAGATTGTATGATGGAACATCACCTTGCATTGTCAATTTAATTTTATGTGATCAAATAACCAGTCAGGGATTGTAGGAATTATTGATTGGTCACTCTTGAAATAAAGGTCAAGGGAAGTACAGTGCTTTGCATTCTGGGATTTAGTGTAAGAGAGTATGCTCCGTTTACTGCATATATATTGCACACTTTTGGAAATGTAGCAGGCATTCATGCATACATAAAACACATAGGTTCTGCATAGTACACATACTGCATAATACAAAACTAGTACTAACAGAATGATAGCATACCATGCCGAGTTATATGATTATTACATGCATGTAACATAATATATCTGGACATTTTAGGCCAGAATGTATGTGTGCTCATATATCTGTTGCTCATTTTGTCCTTATCTGTCAGTTTGTCTGTGAAAGTCTGGATGTGAGAGTGTGTTGCTGCTGCAGCCGGGTGATGTGATCCCTATACCAGAGGAAGTCCAGATGTCTGGTCAGCATGTGACAGCCAACAAGCTGCTCTCTGGCTGTGCATTGCCGTGGTAATTAGCATGTGAGGTATGAGGCACTTGGCATTGTCGTAAAGAGAGTTGTCTGGACCGGCGACTTTGTGTGTGTGTGTGTGTGTTTGTAAGTTATATAGATCATCCGTGTATGAAGGCTCCGCTTAATTCCAGTGCTGTTCGTCTCTGTCGCTGCCGCTGGTGCAGCTGTCCTCTCATGGGATTGCGAGGAGTAAAAGAGAGAGAGACAGGAAGGAAAAAGTGTGCTAGGTTTGCAGCATGGGCTATCAGCCATAGGGTGTGTCGAAGCGGTGACCCGATTCCCAGACAGCTGCTTGAGTTTGCCGGTGCTCCTGTGCCCTGCGTGACGGAGAAGATGAATGCCATGTGAACGTGCCGGAACACTGGGCCAGATTACATATTGTGCTCAGGCCGACTGACTGCGTGATCATATTAATGGTCTCTTTCTCTTTTTACAAAGTGGTTGAGATTCTGAACTGCATTTTTTAGTACAAATTTGATGCAATATGTCTGCAGAAGTTAGATGAATCTGATAAAACATCCTTTTTGGGATGTTCTCAGGGAAAGGGGTTAGAAATAGAGATGAGTCATGTTGGTGGATTTGATGGTCATAAAACAACCGGCTGTATAACTGTATATTTATATACTGTTTGTTTGTTTATTGTGTGCTTCGTTTTTGTTTTTTATATTATATATTATACAGAGAGATGTATTTATTCATTAAATCTGAATTAAAAACTTATTTTATGCTTTATTTAGTATGCTAACAGCATACTTGGTATTTATTTTAGATGAATATGAATTATTGGTGTCAGTGCTGATAGCTTAGTGGTTAGTGGTCCTTTGCCAATCCCAGTCCCAACTCTCCAGCCCACACGTTCCTGTCGTTCTATACTGTCCTATCCACAAACAAGCATGAAAAAGGCCAACTAATAATATTGATTACTGGTTAATATTTTCCCCTCTTACTTGGCCTTGGTTTCATCATCAACAAAGAAAGTTGTATTTGAGAAAAACGATAGGATATTTTAAGAAACTTCCTGAAAATACTTATTTCTTTATTGTGTTCAGTTTTATTATAGTTGAATTATTCATTTTTATAGTTGTTGTTGTTATTTTTTTTTATTTTTTTTATAATCTAGTTGTCCTTATTTATTGTCCCAATCTAGTTGTCTAATAAACCTGGAATTATTAATTCGCTTATGAATATTCTTGACACTTTAACTTGCTTTTGGATAAATGTAAATATTTATTATTTTATTATTAATTTTGTTACAATTTGTATTACAGTTTTATTATAATTTGTATAGTTATGGTTATTATTATTGTTGTTGTTTATTTTATTATTTTAGTTAAATTATTTGAAATGTCAGAATTGTTGTTTTTATATTTGTATATATTTTGATGCTTTAATTGTTGTGCTCCTTGCATGCTGTGCTTTAGCTTTAGACTCTACATGATAAAACATCTTATGCTGTTCTTAATAGAAGGCTGCGTGTGTGTGTGTGTGTGTGTGTGTGTGTGTGTGTGTGTGTGTGTGTGTGTGTGTGTGTCTGTGTGTCTGTGTGTTTTAGTCTGGAGCGCAGGTGTGAGGCAGGGTTTGTGAATAGAGTCTGGTAGATAAGTTTTGATGCTGCGTTCAGTGCCAGTCAGTGTGTTGCTAAGTGGACACATTGGCAGCAGGCCTGGGGAAACTGCAGTGAATCACAGTGCCAGTGCAAGGGCTTATTGTACTGTTTTTTGAAGAATTGCTCAGTGAGTGTGACTGTGTTTATGCTTCTCTCATTACTAATGCATCTGTCTTTTCTGTTCAGAAGTGCTGCTGTAGACTACATGAGGCAGTTAGATGTTGAAGATTTTATTGATTTATGTGCATACCAATATATTATGCATAATACATTTTACATTTATGCATTTAGCAGACGCTTTTATCCAAAGCGACTTACAGTGCATTCAGGTTATACATTTATTGTCAGTATGTGTGTTCCCTGGGAATTGAACCCACAACCTTTGCGCTGCTAACGCAATGCTCTACCACTGAGCTACAGAAACACAGTCATAATATTCAGTCATGTATACATATATATAGTGGTTTTCGATGTAATTTAAATACAATATTGAATACCATCCAAATACAGGTTATTAAGGCAAAATAAAACAGAATATTCTGTGTGACATAATGTGGGTTGAGATTTTGTAGATTGGGATTTGATTGTTTTTTTTGGATGACAAGTGGAAGGAGAGCCATTTTATTACTTACTTCATTAGCAAAGAAAAGATGACATTTATTTATTTATTTATTTACAATTTTATATCTATTTAATTTGTGTATTTATTAATACATAATATTTATTTTTATTTCTATTTTATTTATTGTCCATTTATTATTGTATTTTTATTTATTTATTAATAACAATATGTAAATAAAATACTTATGAAAGTAAGTAGGGTCGAATTTGATATTATATATCTTTAAATTGGCCATCTATCTCTCTCTCTCTCTCTCTCTATATATATATATATATATATATAAAATCTTGTGGAAAAAAGCTAATCAAATTGTGAGTTCCTGTCATGCATGGTCAGGAAATTCTGCATGATCTTATGGAAGTCTCATTCACTCCCTCAGTTGAGTAGATGACTAGGGGCACAAAGTGCTTTACATGAGAGTGATTTTGCAGATACACACACATTTACACACACATGCTCATACCGACTCACACGTACGTTTAGAGCCATTAGTGAAATGGCACATTTCTGCAGCCAGAGCTTCATTACGATCATGTATGCCTGTGTGTGTCTCTACTCTGTGCCTCAGAAATGAAAGCTTTTTATAATTGTTATTATTACCATTATCAGTCCCCTGGGATGTGGCCCAGTCGCTGGTGTTTTCCACGAGTCTGCTACCAAGAGAGACTGAAAGAGAAGCAAAATGTGACAGAACTTCATTTAAAGGATGTGTTTCTCTGTCTTCACAGAGCACGTTTAAGTTCAAGTCGGAAAGCGACATCCACCTGGCGGAGCACCATAAGCAGGTTCTGTATGATGGGAAGTTGGCCAGCAGCATTGCCTTCACCTATAACGCTAAAGCCACGGACGCACAGCTGTGCCTGGAGTCCTCCCCCAGGGAAAACCCCTCCATATTTGTGCACTCGCCACATGCCCTGATGCTGCAGGTTGGTTTTTACTGTCACACACACATAACATGTGTTTATCTCTGCTTTTGTACTGATTCTTGAGTGCTGGGGAAAAAAACAGTCTAAAAAATTTACATTTAATGTGAAAAGTGTGCTTTGATGTAGAAAGAACCATATTCTGTTTTAATCATACATGTATTAAATGAATTCAAATTTTTTTTGCAACTTATAAAAATCCCAACTAATATCTTCATAATAAGGGGGATGACATCGACATATCATGGATGTAACAGAAAATATAAGCACACATTGTGAGACTGAAGGCTCAACATGCAGCTTATCATCATACAACTGATCGTATACTGTATATGGGTAGTTGATGTATCAATGTGTCCTATGGTGTGACGAAAAACTCTAACATTGAAGATAAACCTATCTCATGCTATTTGTTATTCGAATGAAGATACATTTTTCTCATGTTATTTCAATTTGTATGTTATGTTTTTTTTTCTACATTTTTGCTATGTCACAGCATAGGACACAGTCCAATTTTTATTTGTCAACTACCCATATATAATGCATTATCACCTATGACAGTTTCCTGCCCAGTTTTCTAGTAAGCAATTGTGCATTTTTGCTTGTGTATGCAGGATGTGAAGGCCATCGTCACTCACTCCATCCACAGCGCCATCCACTCTATTGGAGGAATCCAAGTTCTCTTCCCGCTCTTCTCTCAGCTGGACTACAGGCAACCGAATGACAGCCCTGTGGAGACGACCGTCTGGTGAGTATTGACCATCCAGACCGCAGATCCACAGAGCTACATTTACAATTGCAACTCTCAGGGTCCATGTTTCTTTTTTTTAATCAAATTGTCGTTTAATCTTAAATTATAACCTATCATATGCCCTTTATATCTACAAGATAATATTCTACCTTTATTTTTGATACACTGCTCTTTTCTATCCCAGGTTAACATACAGAGACTACAACCATTCCAAAGTTTGGGGATTTTTTTTTTTAAGGGAATCAAAGCTTTTATTCAGTAACAGTAAAGCTATTTATAATGCTACAAAAGATTTCAGTCTGAATGCTATTCTTTTTTAAATTTGTGTTCATCAAAGAATCATGAAACACAAATACATCACGGTTTCCACAAAAACATTAAGCAGCACAACTCTTTTTTAACATTGAGAATAATATGAAATGTTTGTTAATCATCAAACAAGTATTTTATAAAAATTTCCGAAGGATCAATTGACACTGAAGACAAGAGTAATGATGCTGAAAATTCAGCTTTCCATCACAGGAATAAATTACATTTTAAAATATATTAAAATAGAAAATGGTAGAAATAGAAATTGCGTGAATCATGGGGGAATGCTACACTTCCATCTGTTTGTCCAACCAATGTGAGACTCAGGGAGTTTTTGAGAAACCTGTTTGAAAACAGTAGTTATCTGTATTGTAAATGTCAAATTAGTCTACATGGACCTCCCTATTCCCCATGTCCTAGTTTTGTATTTGAGAATAATAAGTTGCTGCCATAATGTAGACTATAACTCAAGTCAGTCACTGTCAGGAACGTCTGCCATGAATTCTAAATGGAACCTGTCATTCTCGGATAGAAATAGAGCGTGACGGAGAGAGCGTGGGATTTTGAGGGATTCGTGTCATTCATGTTCTCATAGACACTAGGAATGAGATTGAGAGGCTAGCTCAAAGAGGGGTGAGAGGCTGGTGTGGTCATACTCTCATTTCTCAGGTCATTGCTTGGTTCTGCACGGTGAGCTTGCAGGCATGGCGAGTAGATTAGAGATCAGCAGTGAGCTGGCAGGCATAATCAACAGAGCAGAGATCTGTGGGGTATCGATCAGTGGTAATGTTCCCCACTGGGGTTTACTGTCTGTGGGGAGATGGGTGAGGTCACTGGCCCATCCGTCGGCTTATGGCACTTTAGATAGATAAAGAGACATTCTGCCTCAACTATGTCATTTAAGAAGCTAAGACATAATTCGTATTTTCTGGAATGATGATATTGCTTCTAGGAAGGGAAACCATCATCATGTGCGTGTGTATGTGTACATTTTTCATTTTATACTGCTCATTGAGATTCGATCTTGCCTTTGAGGTGTCCTTAAACATATGGCTACCATAAGAAATGTGCACTCTTAAAAATAAAGTCTCCTTTAGAAGAACATTTAACATCCATGGAACCTTGAAAAACATTCTTTAAATTGTAAAATGTTCTTCACACTAAGAAAAATGGTTCTGTGAAGAACTGATCTGAAACCTTCATTTGAAACCTTTGTTTTTAAGAGTGTATTCAATGATGGAGTCGTGGTATAGTGGTTGGTCAATGTCCTGCAGATATGTTTAGCCTTGGTGCTCATGTTAAAAATGCAGGTCGAACCCCGTAAGCATTGTATCCTGATCCTGTTCTCTCACAAATGCTACATATCTAAATGTATTTTTTCATTTCTGCTTGCAGTGCCACTCTCTTGGCTTTTCTAGTGGACTTGTTGAAGAGTTCAGTAGCCATGCAAGAGCAGATGTTGGGCGGAAAAGGCTTCCTGGTTATTGGATATTTACTGGAGAAGGTAAGACAGATATTCATTATTATTTTACCGGTAATAAAATCAGTTTATTCTAAATTAGAATTATAAAATAGATACATAGCGTCAGATTCACAGAAGTTGCAGACGATGACTATCATTTTAATCATCTGAATTGAAATAAAGGTTTTGTTTTTGTTCCAAACCCATAAGACCTTTGTTTATCCTCAGAAAACAAATGAAGATATCTTTGATGAAATCCGAAAGATTTCTGACCCTCCGTAGACAGCAACGCAACTACCACGTTCAAGGCCTAGAAAGGTAGTGAGGGCATTGTTAAAATAGTCCATGTGACATCAGTGGTTCAACCTTCATTTTAAGAAGCTACAAGAATATTTGTGTGCAAAGAAAATAAAAATAACAACTTTATTCAACATTTTCTTCTCTTCCGTGTCAGTCTTCAATACGCATTCACAAGAGTATCACGACAGATCTTCTGATGTACAACGTCCATCTCTCTTAGTTTATCGTCTGTTCTGGCTCTAAGGCTGGGCAAAAAATGTGCAAGTCATCCTCTGTCAATTTTCAGACATGTTTACTTCATCTTCTGCTTGTAAATAAGGCGAATGACATGAAAGATAAGAAATTGTTGAATAAAGTTATTATTTTGGTTTTCTTTGTGCACAAAAAGTATTCTCGTAGCATCATACAATTACGGTTGAACCTCTGATGTCATTCGGACTATTTTTATGTTTATCTTATTACCTTTCTGGGCCTTGATCGTGGTTGGACCTGTCCTGTCTATGGAGGGGCAGAGAGCTGTCAAAAATGTTTTCATTTGTTTTCCAAAGATGAATGGAAAGTTCTTATGGTTTTGTAACAACATTAGGGTGAGTAATTAATGAGATAATTTTCATTTTTGTGTGAACTATCCCTTTAAGATACTGATATGTACACCTGAGGTACTAATATGCCAATTTTAGGGGTAAATAAGGTACAGAGGTATACCTTTTAAATAGATACCACCCCCAGTGACAGCCTTTTTGAACTTTTTGCATGGCTTAGTGGGTAACACACATGTTCTAGACACGCTGAGCTACAGCACTTGTTCAGAAGATGCAGGATTGAATCCAGCTTTCATGTAGAGTTTCTGTTAATAAAACATGTCAAAAGCCTGAAACACATGGTCTGTCCCGCTCTATACTGTGTCTCTCACTTTATCTGTCTGACACCTGTCTCTCTCTCTCTCGTCATTAGTCTTCTCGGGTACACATCACCAGGGCAGTTTTGGAGCAGTTTCTATCATTTGCCAAGTATCTCGATGGGTTGACTCACGGAGCTCCTTTACTGAAGCAGCTGTGTGATCACGTTTTGTTTAATGCTGCCATCTGGATCCATACCCCAGCTAAGGTGAGCTCGTCCCACACGCTAAAGGTCAAAATAAAGAGTCACATTTCACATCTGTCCATTGTTGTTAAATGTTTCAGTGTCCATAGCCATTATTGTTATTTTTAAAACTTTTATGTAATAGTAGATAATAATAATTTAATTTAAAATATAATAATGTGATTTTTAAATAACATTTCTAAGTATTAAAGTGTTTTACAGTAACTTTCAAAAGTCGGTAAGATTTTCCATTGTTTTAAATATGTCTCTTATGCTCACCAAAGCTTGGTTATATTGTGAAATATTATTACAACTTAAAATAACTTTATTTTTGTATTATTATTCCTGCGATGGCAAAGCTGCATTTTGAGCATCATTACTTCAGTCTTCAGTGTCATGTGATCCTTGAGAAATCATTCTAATATGCTGATTTGGTGCTCTAAAAACATTTCTTATTATCAATGATGTGCTGCTTAATAATTTTGTGGAACCTGATACATTTTACGGAATTCTTTGATGAATAGAATGTTATTTTGATCAGTTTAATGTGTTATCGATGCCGGACTTTTGAATGGTCGTGTACATATAAATTACAGGTACTGTATTGATATACAGAGGATCAATATTTGTAATTACATTAAAATAGTGAAAATAATAGTCTAAAAATGGCAATATATGTAATATATAGTCTGCTTGATACCATCTGTACCCCATGACACCACCACCAAAGGAACTTTTGTAAGAGTATAAGTGTTAATGAAACTCTAACCCAAGCAGTCAGCTTACATTATGCATGCAGAACGTGTGTACTTGATTGCACAAAGCTCATGCTTCTAGTTATTTTTATCCGTCAAGTTTACGAAGTATGAAGTGAGTGAGTGAGCTTTGCATCCAAAGGCACTTGATCCACAAAGTTGAAAAAAGGGCTATTCCTCTACGAAAGCAGAGAGGCTCAATTATTGGATAATGACCTAGGAAACATGACTGCAGGAAGAAACGATCGCCCGCTTTTGTTTCCTCACCCGTCCACGCAGAGGAGTGAATATCCCGCAGCGACCACAGCCCTTTATGATAGAGAGAATGAAGAAACATCCAGAGGGAATGAAAAAGAGAGAGATGAAGTGAAGGCTTGAGTACAGGAAACATATATGTGAAATATTACTGCTATGGAGAGAGAAAAGACAAGCTATAGATTAGGTTTTTCGGATTGAGGCACATTTTCCAGTGTTCTTCCTTGATCTACACAAATAAATGTGTTTAAAAGCACTTATAACACCTGAGCAAACACATGGCAGTGAGATTTGCACATGCAATGCTTACTTTTCATAAGAAAATGTAAAAAGCTTAGTGGATTCAACTCGTCATTGTGAGGTCATGTTTTGTTGCGTTATCTTTGACCTGCTTGCATATAAAGCTGTAATTTGGTTTGGGGGGAAATGTCCTCATGATACTGACCTGAATCAGCAGGCTGGGTCAAACATGAGATTAAATACACTGATAAAACTTGGTTTCCACAGCAGCCTCATTAAGCCTGAGCCTAATTAGCATGTCCATGTTGATCAGTGTAAGAAATGGCTGTGTGTAAATGTTTGATGCACAGATGTGTGTGTGTATGTGCGAAGGTCCCACAGGGACGGCTTAAGAAAAATAGCTTTTTACACAGAAACACAGGCACGTTTTTTTCACAGGAACAACTTTGTAAAAGGGAAAAATCTAACTGTGTATGCTGTGTTTTTCATATTTATTTATTCATTGGCTTGTGAAAGGTTTGTCAGTTGCTTCAGCCGAAGGAACAGTAGCATAATATACACTAACGTTTAGAAGTTTGAGCTCAGAGAATGTTTTATAAATAATTTGTATTTATCAAGAAAGTGTTTATTTGATCAAGTGACAGTAAAGACATTCATAATGTGTTCCTGTGGCTCAGTGGTAGAGCATTGCATTAGCAGCGCAAAGGTTGTGGGTTCAATTCCCAGGAAACACACATACTGACAATAAATATATAACCTGAATGCACTGTAAGTCGCTTTGGATAAAAGCGTCTGCTAAATGCATAAATGTAAATAATGTTACAAAAAAAGTCAACTTTTTTAGAATAATTATAAAAAATGTGTTGTGGTTTCCACATAAATATTAAGCAGCACAACTGTTTCTAACATCAATAATAAAAAATATTCCAAATCAGCATATTAGAATGATTTCTGAAGGACCATTTTAGACTGAAGACTGGAATAATGGCTACTAAAAAATCAGCTTTGCCATTACAGGAATAAATTACATTTTAAAATGTCATAAATTGTTTTATAAATTATATTGTTGTATTAAAGACAAAATATTAATTACAATGTTTTATTAAACAAATAATTTTATTAAGCAATTAATCAAAAATAATCCTTTTGCAAGAAGATATATTCCTTGACATGTAAACTAACTGTGCTCTGTATGGAAGCATGGCATTGAGTCTATATTGTCCAATCAGAATCTAGGACCAGAACTATTGTTTTTGTTACCACCCTTTCAGCCCATTTTAAATCATGTAATTCATTGTGTTTTCCATTTTTCAGGTTCAGCTTTCCCTCTACACATACCTGTCGGCAGAATTCATTGGCACCGCCACCATCTACAGCACCATCCGTCGAGTGGGCACCGTCCTGCAGCTCATGCACACCCTCAAGTACTACTACTGGGCCAACAACCCCCTGGAAAGTAGCGGTATCACCCCTAAAGGCCTGGGTGAGTCCTCAAAAATGTCTATTTGTAGAATTCACCACCTCACAAGAATCTTTTACCCTTCACATCAAGCTGTGCTGAATAATTGCACATTGTTGACAGAATCAGGTTGTGAAATTTGCCTAAATGAAATCCCTAGACAGTGAGATCTTAAAAATGTTCTGGGAACAGCTAAGTGGTTCAGAAGTCCTCACACACGCTAAACATGCCGTGTTAGGGTGGAGTGTGTGTCTAGATAAAGACAGCCAGCAATATTAAGCATGAATGACTCTTGAAACACTACCCACTCTTTCCCCCCTCTGTCTCGGTCTATTTTTGTACCCTGTGCACTTTTGTACCTCAGACTTTTGTTCTCTCTTGGTGCTCATCTTCATTCTTACTCTGGTTTCCTCTCAAGATGACTTTCTCTCTGTCTGGTTCTTCAGTGTTTTACAGTTTCCTCATTCTCTTGCCTGCTGTAGTTCTTCTTTCATGTGTTTCTCCTTGCTTCTCGCTGTTTTCCCAAATGCCACACGCTAAATCTGTCAGCTCTTCCATCTGTTTGCCATCCCTCTTTTTCTCCATCCTGGCCTGTCATTCCCAGAGGTGAGTCTCTGCGTTAGATGGTGTAGTGATGCTTTAAAGTCGGAAGTGAATGATTTGTAGCATCCGACATCTATAACAGCCTAATGATGTGTTTCACTGAGTCAGCTGTGAGCAGTAATGATCTAACATATAAACATTGCTCATTAGCCCCAGTGTACATGTGAAATTTACATAATGTTGAAATATATTTAGAAAAGCAGCATAGCTAATAGCGGCATAATACAATATTTGATTATGGTAAATAAAGCAAATAAAATGTTAATATATAAAATACATTGATATTAAAAATTCTGGCCAATACAAATGTTGTCACTGATACTGAATACATGGTAAATATAAAAAGGAATACTGTTTTATATATAGTGTACAAATAAAATAACCATCACATTATGACAGCAAAGGTACAATACTGTTCAGAATTTGACCCGGAAGGCTGCATTTATTTAATCAGAATTACAGCAAACCAGTAAAATTTTGAAATATTATTGCAATTTCTATTTGAATATATTTTAAAATGTTGTTTATTTCTCTCATGGCAAAGCTGAATTACTAGTCTCAGTGTCACATTACCCTTCAGAAATCATTCTAACATGATAATTTGGTGCTTAAGGAACATTTCTAATTGTTCTAATTATTATCAGTGTTGAACATTTTGTTGAATAGAGAGTTCAAAGGAATATAAATTATTTAAAATAGAATTGTGTAACTATTTGAAAATATTTCCTGTCACTTTTTCATCATTTGTGTGCATTCTTATTAGTTAAGTAAATACATTTGTTATATAAAGATGCACTGATATTAAAATTCTGGCCAATTTTGCCTAGTATATTCAATTAAAAGCAAAACACTAAAAGGAAATTTTTTTTTTTTAAATGCTACAAGTGAATTTATGCATTATTATAAAGTACAGTATGAGAGATGGATATTCATTTTGAGAATTTAGAATGTTTAAAGATGAACTTTAAGTGAACATAAGACGAGAGCAAAGGCGATTTAAAAACAGGAGAGGAGCGTGCACATTTTCTTTGATCTGTGGGGTCGGTAAAAGCTGTGCATGTGCTACAGTTCTTGGATGTTGTCAATTATATTCTAAAGTGGATGTACTGGCCCGTTTAGACAAGCCTGCATTTCACCTTCCGTCCCTGTACTTCAGATAACACTGTGACTCCTGCCTGCTTATCTCAGTTAGATGCAGAGCCTGTGTCACCATGACAACCCTGTTGCCCTTGCCATGGTGCTGCATGGGTCTGTCACATTGCAGAGCGGGTGTGTTTGTTTCCAGCGTAACGTAGTGTTAATTTAGACTTCTTTTAATTTATGCTTACTCTTAATTGGATTTTAAAAGTCAAATGATTTAAATATGCGAATGTAAATTAAACTTTGGGCCGACAAAAACAGCGTTAATCTAATTCTAATTGCATTTCACATAGCATTAATTTGCATATCTGTAAGCACATTTTGTCTTACACGAGTCAAAGACAAATATTTTGTTGTATTTTTGAATATGCAACGGATCTGAGATGATAACAGGCATTGATTGATCATCTCAACTGGCCTTGTTTTGACCCTTGGTATGCTGAACACTACGAGACACACATGCACTGATCCAAGATAAATCTCAGTCTACACCCGCTCATCAGTTCTCTCACTGCACCAAATCATTGCAGCTGGGAAAGTTCAAGGGATGTACATGGCTACAAATAGACCTTGACCACGTTTATAGCGTACAAATGCAGTACGCGGCAGAGCGCTTGTGTGTGTAACTACACACAGACTGCTGAACCTCAGGGCAATGGCGTCACACACCTGATGTTTGGATGAACATGGCTGGAGATGGGGAGGACGCTGACCTGCTTCATTACATCATACACACGTCCACTGAGCTTTCTGTTACACTTTGGCTTACCATACAGAAAGTGATGTGAATTTTTCATGGCAGCTTTGTAACGTCTGGGCGCTCCGCGTTCAATAAAAGATGAGGAGTATGCGTTTGTCTGTTTGAGAAAGATAGTTTGGTATTGTAAAAAAGAGATGGAAATAGGGTGGTTGTGTGGTTTGGAAATGGGGTTGGTGTGTCGTTTAGGGGTTTGTATTCCCTAAGCTGCGTCTTAAGTGCTGTTTGTGTTTTTCTTGTGCTTTGTGTGTCGCTGTATTGAATTCTATTAGAATCCATCACAAGAAACCTGCAGCTTTGAGCGTTTTGAATTTTTAGTTTGTTCAATAATAGCTGGGTTAGATGAAAATCACTGTGATTTTTCGCTGTTAGTTTTGTAAAATATTCAAAGAGAGCGATATAGCTTGCTAAATATGTTTTTCCAACATTAGCTTAAACAGAATTAGGAATCAAAATGGCATAAGGCATTATGTTAATTTTTTGGTTCATTGATGATGATTAATAGCATGTATTAAGGATCTCTCATATATTTAATTGCCATGCGCAGGTGTTTATTAAGAGTTTGCAGCCCATGTAATCATTGTAAATCACTGTGTTTTCTTATAGATGGTCCACGGCCCTCTCAGAAGGAGATTATATCCCTGCGGGCGTTCATGCTGCTTTTCCTCAAACAGCTCATTCTCAAGGTGAGACGGTACAAAATCATTATAGATGTTAAGTGTGTGTGTGTGTGTGTGTGTGTGTGTGTGCAGTCAAACCAAAGTGTATTCAGACACCTTCAACATTTCTCACATTATCACAGTTTATTCACTATAATTTAGAAAATGGTAATAAAATATGACAAGAACTTCGAGTTAAACTGTGTCAGAACAAATTCAGCTTGATAATATCCGATGACTTTGATAGAAAGGTATGTAATGAATAAGGTTAAATATCTGTCAGCTGTTAAATTTAAGTAATGGAATTAGATAATACCTATTTGGTCAACCAATTACCAAGCAATGCATCATTTTGTTCAGTCTGTAAAAAGGTCGCTTTAGCAATTAAAGAAAAACACTCAAGCAAAACGTGGTCAGGTCAAAATGTCTTGAATCATTTTTGGTTCCAAATCTTTACCAATGTTATTGGTAGTCCACTGCGTGAAGAAGTTTTGGGTATAATATGTCACAGTTTACTTTATTTTGCTATCCTCACTTACATAAAGGAACTATAGTGTCCTGCAACCACTAGAAATAAGATTTCCAAAATTATATCTGGATTTAAAAAAAATATTTTTAATTATATAATATGTGTGTGTGTGTGTGTATATATATATTTGCAAGTGTATTTATAGTATGTTGAGAGAGGGTACGCATAATATGCTGTATGAACTGAATCATATATTCTTATAGTTCTGTATATATTTTTTATAATTGTGCATTTTGAATTTGACTTCAAATGTGATCGATCCATTGATCAAAGACTATCAGAAATAAATTCTTGTTATATGCATCCGCACTTCGTTCTTCAAAACTGGTTTTATTTGACATGTCATGGCAATGATTCTGAATAAAATGCATTAGTTCCCAAGCAGTGACAGCGAGAAGACACGTCTGCTTTGTTAAAATAACACAATTTATCCACATTCTCCACAGAAATTGGATCCAGTTTGAAAGGCAGTCGTGCAGAATTTTTTTTATTTGCCTTTGTTTAAAAACAATAAAGACGGCTTGATGGGGCCGACACAGAGGGAGTTGCATTATGGATCATCGCTCGACACAAAGCGATGTGTGTTACGTGCGCAGGCTGTTGTCCTGTTTTGAGAAGCATGCTGGGGTTTCCAAGCGGCACGTTTTTTTCATTTAGCCACTGCCTTTTTGTTTCATTCCTATTATATTCTGCCCCTTTCCACATTTCCTCGCTTTTTGTGCAGTTATTAGCATTGTGAGCGGCCCCAATCCATCACAAACGCCCTTCTCTTCACCAGACAAAGCAATGAGACTCTTTCACGCTTACACAATTGTAAAGCAGCTACCGCAACATCAAATGCTTTCCTTTTCATTCAGAACCTTGAAATACCCAACTTATATCAATTAAGCATTAGTTTTGTTTAACGTATGAAATACGTAAGTGCCAACGTATTTCCTCAGAAGTCAAAACAATTACAACCAATATCCATAGTATGCAAGAAATACATTACAAGACCTCAGAATCAGGTGCCTTTAAAACCTTTAACTCAAGCATCAAGCATTAGACAAATTGAATTGTATTATTGTCATTATTATTATACATTTCTTAATTAATAGATGTCTTTAAATGATTAAAAAATTCTCAACATAACTCCTGGTTCTTTTTTTTTTTATGTTGATACACATTTCCATTTCTTTTAACATTTTGAAATTTTGGTTAAAATGTATTCTGTTGCAGATTTAAATTTTAGTTTTTGTCCATGTTACATTAGTCTTTTATGCCATTTTGTTCTGAGTTAAATGGACATACAAAATAAACTGACATTGACCACATTTCAAGCACAGTTTTTATCAAAAGTAATTATAAATCTGTGTAAAAATTTCAATGTAAGCCTGTTTATATTGTGTGCTCTCCTTTTCCTTTAGGACCGAGGAGTGAAGGAAGATGAGTTGCAGAGCATATTAAACTACCTGCTAACCATGCATGAGGTAAAACTGATCAATAAACGGAGCAAAGGTCTAGTGGTCTAATTTTCTTTAGCCTTTATTAAACAAACTTTGTTCCATGTTCTTAATAAAAAACAAGCAGCTTAAAGCTGTCTGGAAGGCTGAAATGTTCACCTCAGGTGTCAGAAGTGCAGAAGTATTTGAGTCCATCAGGAAGGCACTAGTATTATCCTGAAAGCTGCTTTAATGCTTTGATTGAGTCCCATGAAATTGCAGTAATGCACCATCTCTGCAGCTATTTGATTGAAACCACCAAATGAATCCTGAAAACTGCTAGTTAAGTGCAGCATTATATAACACCCAGACATTTTAAGGGTATCTGGTGGATCATTACGGTCTACTGTTGTGTGGTTCAATGTCTGTTTGTTCATTTTTCTCTCCTGTAGGATGAAAACATCCATGATGTGCTCCAGCTCTTGGTCGCGCTCATGTCGGAGCACCCCGCCTCCATGATCCCTGCCTTCGACCAGAGGAATGGAATACGGTGAGGCCTCGGGGACAAACGGCTCTTGCGTAGTCCGGTTACATAACTGAAATAGATTTGGGCTGTCACAGCTGCATCAATCATAATCCCTCTCGCCTCACAACCCATCACAAGTGACTTAAGTGCTTGTTTGAACTACCCTCCCCATGAATTCACACCCTCTGGGTATCTTTACAATGTTTTATTATTAGGGCTCTCAATCAATTCAAACATGTAATCAAGATTGTTCTCATAATTTTTCCATAGTTGAAGAAAAAATCAATCCAAAATTTTTATTCTGACAACCTTATGTTGTTCTAAATGACTTTTTCCTTCAGTAGAAGATATTTTTCAGTAGAAGATTAAAAACTATTTTGATTCCTGTAGACTTACATTGTATGGACAAAAATAAATGGAAGTGAATGAAAACCGGAACTATTCTCTTCACAAAATTCCTCAAAATATCTTCTTTTGTGAAAAATGCACAAGGTTTGGAATGATATGAGGGTTGGTAGAAAAACCATCTATATTTCTCAAACTGCACAGCAAGTGCAAACACAGAATGCAAATCTGCAGTTATTCAATAATGTCACCACATTTCTCAAAATGTATGCATCTCCGTTACTTTTCAGAGTCATCTACAAGCTCCTGGCCTCCAAAAGTGAGAGTATACGAGTCCAAGCTCTTAAAGTTCTCGGCTACTTCCTGAAACATCTGGGACACAAGTGAGTGTTAATAATCAAAATATATGTGTGAAGACCTGTGTATGAGCATACAAAGTTGTATTTGGTATGTTGGCACGCAAAGAAACCTTGGCTGGGTCATTTCTATTGTGCGGTTAATTGTCATGTTTAGTTTTCATTTCAATTTCTTGAGCTTATGCAGTGCATATTTCTGAAAGTCTGGTATATTATAAAAATAGTCTCTTTGATTACAACATTTTAGGAGTTCAAAAGGTACAGCATGGACAGAAATGACCCGGCTACGTGAAACGGCCCTTTCAGCAAAGGAAGAGAGCACATTTAGAGAATGAGTGTTCTGTAGCTGACAGGAAGTGTTAAACGCATGGGCTACTGCTGGAATAATTGTTCTGACAGCTCGTGTGTCCGGCAAGGCAGAGCTTTAGACAAGATGCTACAAAAAAAACTATTCGATTTAAAACCAATTTTCACTCAGAAATTACTAGTAAATATCACAATTAATTACATAGAAATGCCAAGTAACAAATCAAATTAAATGTGAAATTTTGAATTTGAGAGACTGAAATATAAAATATATGAGACTGAAATCTGTTTTATTTACAACTTTGTTTGAGTTTTTTGTAAAAAAAAATTTATTGATGTTAGCCATTTTTATTCAGACATCCATAACTTTCCTGCTTAAAAATAAAATCTGATTAAAAATAATTCTTCAAGTAGAATATAAAATAAAATCTGGTTGGTGTTTTCCAAACTTATTTTCCTCCCATTTTTCCTGTTTTGTCAACTGTTCTCTGTGTAAAAGTGGCAAAAATGGAAGTGCATAAAGGGTTAAATAAAAAAAATAGAAAAAGAAATAAAGAAAGCATCGATTTTGGGTAACACTTTATTTGACTGTCCTTGTTACATGTACTTACTATTATAATAACAATAAATGATGCATAATTACATGCAAGTAAACCTAATCCTAAACCTATCCATATAGTGAGTACATGTAGTTAATTAATATTTCTCAGTACTTAAATGCATAATTACACTGTAAAAAAGACATCTTAAAATAAAGTGTAACAGAAATGTTCATCTCTGTTATTACTGACATTTAGGAAATTTGTATTTATGTTAGACCCCCTCACTTGCAGGACTGTGTGTGTCATTAATTTGCATATTAATTTATCATACGCATCTTCAGCCTTGTCTGAGATGTGAAATAAATGCATTTGACCGGCAGTCTTTGTGCTGTCACGACCCCTCCCCCTGACTGACGTGCTCGGGAACACTGATGTCTCCAAAAGGCTGTAAGAGGGCCACTGACAGCTCTGTGTGTGTGTGTGTGTGTGTGTGTGTGCCCTTGAGGAGTGTGGTGTCACTTCTAATCGCATCAGTGTGCCAGTAGCATGCGTCGTCTCATTGATCTTTATGGTGTGGAAGGCTGTGGGGTAAAATTGAACCAGTGAGTGAGTTGCCTGCCTTTGCATTGTCAATGTCACCGCAAACAACATGACATGTGCGCCTCTTATCTCACTTCCCCTTGTGGTGTGTGTGTGTGTGTGTGTGTGTGTGTGTGTGTGTGTGTGTGTGTGTGTGTGTGTGTGTGTGTGTGTGTGTGTACAGGAGGAAGGTGGAGATCATGCACACACACAGCCTCTTCACATTGCTCGGAGAGCGACTAATGATGCACACCAGCACTGTGACCATCACCACCTACAACACACTCTATGAGGTATCCACTCGTCTGCACGTAACGCTTCTAGGTTAAACACTTTCTATATACAGTACACAGTAATGCATTATACAGGTATTTCTAAAGGCCCACACAGTATGTTTTGCTCTCAGGGATATGGCAGCTGTCACAAATGGAGAATCTCACAAAGCGAAGAAAATATTTTCAATTACCAGTGCCATTGTAGAAATTCTCTATAAGGTTATATGATTATAAGCACCATGATTCATTTTTACTAGAAGCAGAATTGTCCAATAACAAGAAATATTAATGTCTTTGTTTAAAACGAGTTTAGAATGAGGGTAGAATTCACTTCAATGCATTTTAATAAATTATGATGCCTTATTATAACCCTTGTAATAATTTATCTATTCATAAATATTTATTGCCACAGTTCTTAAAACAGTGAGCCACAAGAAGGCTATGCATGTAGTGGTTTTACCAAAAGTAAAAGACATGAAAATGTCTGAAACAGCTTTATGATAAACACCAATGATTATTTAAATGATGATATCCAAGTTCCAGGCAATTTTGGAAAATGCTGTATTGAAATAGAATATTTTAAATATGTTAGCAAAATTAATAATTGTTTATTTTCATATATATTTTATAACTTATTATTAAGGCTTCGTGCAAAGTGTTCTCTCTGAAAAAAATTATCTTGAATATATTTACAAGAATGATGATTGTGTATTTGAATAACATGTAAATAAAAGTGATTTCTGGCCTAATCAAACTGAATTTTGTCTAATGTAGATCTTAACAGAACAGGTTTGCACTCAGGTGGTGCACAAGCCTCACCCAGAACCTGATTCTACAGTCAAGATCCAAAACCCAAGTATTTTGTTCATTTCATTTCTAGTTATTTTATCAGATCAGTTTCAACACACACCAGATCAATGTCTAAGCTCTCATTCCTTTTTCCATTTCTCTCTCTTCTTTTTGATTTTCTCAGTGATTCTGAAGGTCGTGGCTACGCTGCTTAAAAGTTCCTCCCCCAGCGCTGAGCTGATGGAGGTACGACGGCTCTTCCTGTCCGACATGATCAAACTCTTCAGCAACAGCAGAGAGAACAGACGGTAAGCCGTTTGTACACACTAGTGGTGAATACTAAATCTGTGTTTGGGTTTTTTGTCTAAAGTAAATTCCATTTTATATACACACTTGTTTCGTGTTATGGCCAATAGAAAACAATTTAACTTAGAATATCAATAGGCAATTCATAAGCAATTCATAGCTTTTTACTGTTGAGTAAAAAGGCATTTCCTCTCTAACCTTCTCTGAGAAAACACCTGACACACATACAAACAACCTCTAATATTTATAGATAAACATAGAAAATAATTTTACTAGATGAATCAAACAACCATACAAATCCCCTCTTACACACGAACATGCCCACAGAAATCCAGACATATGCAGACACTACAATAATTGAATACACGAGCTGTATGCAAACATCAGAAGCATTTAGCATCTCCCTCTCAGTGGGAAAGATGCTGCCCTCCTATTAAATCAATTAGCGTCATTATTAATGCATTGAGGAATGAAGATTTGAAGTGGCATTCTCCCTGCATTGTTCCGTTTCGGGCTCCTGTGGAGGCTAAGCTTGACTGTCACTTGTTGGACTCGGGTTAGCCTTATTTGATCATTAGTAAGATTTAGGTACTGTGTGTGTGTGTGTGTGTGTGTGTGTGTGTGTGTGTTGATCATTAGTAAGATTTAGGTGTGTGTGTGTGTGTGTGTGTGTATCTGCACACTTCTATCCTAAACAAGCCCATGGAGCACCATGTACCCAGGCCCACTCAGTCAGCTGCTGCCATGGTTACAACTGCATACTAAAATCACAATGCATATTTTAGCAGTGGTGAAATGGGACTGCTTGTTTCTGTATTCCATAACAAGCCTGGCATTCTGAAGTGAGCAGACGTGTCTGGAATCTAAGATAACAAGAGTGAAGGACTATTTCCAACAAGTTCCAGCAATCTTAAAGCGCCCTCCTTAGTACTTTGCGTAGGCTGTTTGTTTTTATGTGCTTCTGATACGTTCAGCCTTTGTTTACAGAGTGATTCTCGAAGTTTAGATTTGATTTAGTTCTGATTATGTTGAGTAAAGGTTCCATTACTGGAATGAATTAAACATGGGGTAATAATTAGGTCATGCGACTATAATATAGCTTACTACTGTTATTATTAAACTATAAAAAAAAATAGAAATACAGTACAAAATAAAATCACAACATTAATGTTGAATATGAAAAATGGACATGGATATGTATTTTTAAGTGTTCAAAATATTACATATAACAGTGTTATTAAAGTTATAGGGTTTTGAAGATTAACTTCAAATGAGCATTAGATGACTTAAAGGATGCAACAATGGAGGAAATGAGTATGCACATTTCAGTATCTTTTGAAAACTAGCATAGAGTCACTGTTAAAAACAGGTGGCGTAAAATTTAGCACCAGAGCTTTTACATCAGCAAACATTCTGCTTGAGGGAATAATTAGTCCATTCTCTCTAAATTGGCATCATGGTGTCACTGTAATGTGTGTAGGTGTCTGCTGCAGTGCTCAGTGTGGCAGGACTGGATGTTCTCTCTGGGCTACATTAACCCAAAGAACCCAGAGGAGCAGAAGATCACCGAAATGGTCTACAACATATTCCGTATACTGCTTTACCATGCCATCAAGTATGAGTGGGGAGGCTGGCGCGTGTGGGTGGACACACTCTCCATTGCCCACTCCAAGGTTAGAGCAAGCCGATCTGCAGCTCTTAGTGCTTTTCTTGATATATTTAGTTTCATAATATCACATTTAATGGTTTTAATGCATTCCTTATGTCAATGATGGATGAAAGAGTTGTTATTTTTACCATCTCCACTCTTTGGCCTTGTCTTTTGGTCATGCTAACAGTAAAAGTATTTGATTTAGTTAAACGCTATTAAGTATTTTTCATGATTTGGATAAGTGTTGCAATGATCCAATTAAATCCATCTAATGATGGAGATGATAAAATAAAAATCTGCATGGAAAATTTACCAACACAGGTAGACTCATAACACTGCTATCCACTTTTTAGGTGACCTACGAGGCGCACAAAGAGTACTTGGCAAAGATGTACGAGGAGTATCAACGGCAAGAGGAAGAGAACATTAAGAAAGGAAAGAAAGGTTCCGTCAGCACCATTTCCGGCCTTTCCGCCCAACCCACCACTGTCAACGGAAACCTGGAGATCCGTGAGATCGATGACACATCTCAGACGCAGACACCAGAGAGTGAAGCAGACTATGCAGAAAACGCAGAATCTCGGAATCTACTGGCTGAGACCAAAGGTCTGGAGGGTGAAGCCGAACGGTCGGCCGCAGGGGTTCGTGTGGAAGTCCATGACTTGCTGGTAGACATCAAAGCCGAGAAGGTGGAGGCTACAGAGGTTAAATTAGATGATCTGGATCTGTCCCCGGAGGTTCTTGGAGGAGGAGGTGGCATGGAGAATGGTCCCTTGGTGGAAGTAGACTCGCTGTTGGACAGCGCCTACTGTGCAGCAGTTCACAAGCTCAATGGGAGCCTTGTCCCCAAAGAGGAGAGCGTTGTGGTGGGTTTGACTGAAGATGATGGGAACATAGGTCCTCTAATCACACTCGCAGATGAGAAGGACAGCGTTCCCAGCAACAATGGCTTCCTGTTCCCCAAGGTGGATGAGAAGCTGCTTCCCTCATTGGCATCGACGGAACCCCTGGTGCTTCCCAGCCCTGAACTGCCCCCTTGTCCTACAACTCCACACACTTCAAGCGCCAGTGACGACCTCAGCCTGCTAGCCCACATGACTTCTTGTGGTTCAGATCTGGTTCAAACCCCAAGTGGCCTAACAGAAGATGATGGGTTTAAGTTGCAGAGCTCCTTGGCAGACATCAGCACACTGGCAGAAGCCGAGGCCCAGGCTGCAGCCAGGACAGCAGAGTGTTTGGAGCATGAGGTTGGCGAGGCCAGGGCAGGAAAGAGCGGAGGCGATGCAGCCAGCACCATTTCAGACACAGAGAGATCCGACGATGGAAAGGACAAAGAAATGAAGAAGATTCAGACTACAGCCACCACGCAGGTGTGACTCACTCATCCTGTCTTTGATTTGATTTATTATTTGTTGCATTTGCCCACTGATGGTAACTCTCGGAAATGTTCACTCACCCTCATGTTGTGACAAACCTGTATGACTTAGGCTGTTTACACAAGTGCATTTTCATTTTAAAATGCATAACTTTTGCTAAGGTTACACCTGTCATTTTACACTACTCCAGCATTTTTGACCCTCGAAAACGTTGCAGACTTTTTTAGTTTGAAAAGTCCAGGGTTGCATTTCAGTGTAAACAAGCCAAAATGGAGACTTTTGAAAGTGTTGGCATTGCTGCCTACATTCTCTCTGCATATCTTGACAGCCATGTAAACTATTACATCGTGACCACCTGCCAGTGAATAGCAACCAACTTTCTGTTTACACTTTTAACACATGCCCAGTGTGCATGAATGGTCATGTGACATGTTTTCGGTTGTGTAGTGTGGACGGAGATTGTTTCTGAAACACAGGAAAAATGAAACGAAAATGCACTAGTGTAAACAGGGCATACTTTCTTCTGTGGAAATACAAAAATGAGTAAAGTTGTCCATATGACTTTTCTCATCAGTTTTCTGAAACCTTACAATGCAATGAAACCAACCGAAATTTAAAAAACTATTCACTACAATTGCAATCTCGTTAAATTTAAATTTACATTTAAATAACTTTTCAAAATTGGTGCATTGCATTTGGTTAAGAGGCAGCTGAGAATTTGTCCTTAGGTGTCATTATTGTCTAACTCTTCTTAACATGTCTTACTGTGGTATATTTGAATATGTCAGGGTTGTCCAATTCTGCTCTTTTTAAGGACCACCAGTTTAGCTCCAACACACCTGCCTGGAAGTTTCTAGTGAGTCTGAAGACCTTGATTAGCTGGTTCAGGTGTGTTTAACTGGGGCTGGAGCTAAACTCAGTTGGAAGGTGGCCCTCTGGGAGCAGGATTGGACAACACTGGAATATTCATTGACACAAATTGGAAATTAGAATCAGGAAAATTAAATAAACAAATGAATTCTGTAATGTAACCAAATCTGATGGCTTGGAAAAATTATTAAATTGGTGCTTTTCTGCAGGCTCTTCATGGTCGTATGTCAGGTCAGATGGAGAGGGACCTCCGTGTGGATCTGGGCTTCAGGGGCATGCCAATGACAGAGGAACAGCGGCGGCAGTTTAGCCCCGGCCCTCGAACTACCATGTTCCGTATCCCAGAATTCAAATGGTCACCCATGCATCAGCGCCTTCTCACTGACCTGTTGTTCGCTCTGGAAAGTGACGTACACATGTGGAGGAGGTATGAGAGTTTTTGGCCTTCAGAAATTACCAGCTAAGACATTTTCCTGGAACAACTTTACTGAACCTCTGATCCCCAACCCTAAACTTACTCCTAGCCTTGTCTGTAAAATCAGATTGGTTCTTTTAGGGCCAACAAGGATGTTATATTCTAGTTCTCTGTAACCTCAGTTGTGTTACTTGACAGATGAACATGTTATATTCTTTTACATGGTCTCGCTTCACTGCTGTCTTCTTTTGTTCTCTCTTTCTCTCAGCCACTCTACGAAATCGGTCATGGACTTTGTAAACAGTAACGAGAACATTATATTTGTCCACAACACCATTCACCTCATTTCTCAGATGGTTGATAACATCATAATCGCGTGTGGCGGGATCCTTCCCCTGCTCTCTGCTGCCACCTCCCCATCTGTAAGTGGCACTTGAGCGGCCCCTAGTGGATATTCACACCAGTACAACATCCTTGAATTATAAAACCACTTTCTAATCGAGGGGCGTTTTTGGGAAGGGCTGTAATGGAATTATTTAGAATTTTATAGAAGAAAAAGTTGTTCCTGTTTCTGTACCCCGAATATCACCGAATGTTACATTTGACGCTGAGTGGTGACAATACATGTCTGATCTTATACAGATTTCAAGAACAAGAGTGCTGACTCCAGATCAGTATTTTTATTTTTTTTTCGTACACATATAAACATCCTTGAGTGCTGCTGATGTCAAATTTCATCCTCTGTCAGTGCTTTTACCCCAAGATCTTAAATATGAACACAATCTCTATTTTGCCGCTCTCTTCTCCTTTGGTCTTTGACATTTTACCTGCAATCTAACCTTTTTATTTCTGGCAAACATTCTTACAGCTTTTTCAGATTTTTTTTCTGACTGACTATTATATATTAACCAGCATTTTTGTGCCTTTGTATCCTTTTGTTGTCTGTATTGCCTCTAATTCCTTCTTCCCCTTCCCTGTCTCTCTCTTTTTTCTTTTCTTTTACTTTTCTTTTGCATGTACAGAGTTCTAAGGCTAGTGCAAACCCTGTAAGTTCCAATTTATTTATTCTTCTCTAACATTCACAGGCTTGTTTAATTTTTTATGTTACATTTTAAAATCACTAATTCCACAGATCAAAATGTATGGACCATTTCAGACCATTTCCATCTTTTTCAGCCTCAGCCTATGTGCGCATTCATTCAATTTATTCATAAAAGATTTATGATATATGTATTTCACTCAAAGTTGCACTCAGTAATTCATGTTCATGTTAATCTGAACAATATTCCAGCCGTCTTGGATTCGGTATAGAAGTGCATCATGCAAAAGTTTTCAGGTTCATATAAAAATGAGATATCTGCGGTCAGTCATGATTCATTTATTATCCATGTAAAAGTGTCCAAGTAAGTAGTGATTAGTATCTGGCTGATTGTATGATTTTAAAATGGCAGCCCCACAAGGCAGCCTTCCCCATGTAAAAAGTAAGTGAACATGATTTTAAATATATTTTCAGAAGAAAAGAAAAATTCTACATGCTTTGAACTATTTTAATTAGCAAAATAAACTGAGTGCACCTTTAAATATGGATTATGGATGCATTAAAATGCAAACTTACCTGTATTATTTTGTTTTATGATCAGTTTAAGTGGTTGTATATGAAGTATCTTATCAGACCTTCATCATAATCGTCTGTGATTCATGGAAAACCTTCAAACAGACAGATACTGATATTAAATTGCATTAAATAAATTAGCGTACACCATGGTGCAGTGATGAGACCCCAGCTCTATTGGTCCGTTTATAAGGGTCTTTATTAAATGTCAACTTCATTTGTTCCCCTCTGTGTTGGTCATAAAGACACAAGGAGGTTCTTGCTTACAGAAAGGGACAAAAAGCAATGAAGTTAATAGCCTGCCAGGAAGCTCTGGTACAGGGGCAGAGGTGGGTCCGAGCTATCGCCCCTATATATACCCACAATGCACCACTGCGTGACCTCTTATTCACCACTATTATGTCTGCTAGCAACAAGCATGTTCCCAGTTTTCAACATCAATTATGTTATTTTCAGCACTCAGCTGTGGGTTTTAAGATAGTGGTTCATATCTCCATCACCCCATATTTTTCACAAGAAAAAGATTTTAAAAGCATTTCTGCCTCTGCTTGAAAGACTCCAGAGTGAGACTGTTTTCTTTTGCTTTGCAAAAGGTTTGTTCTTTGTAGAACACCATGTAATTATGTTGAACTTTTCATATTGATGTTGCAAAATGGTGACGTGTTTCCCGACCACCCCAAAGATTAAGCGCACACGGCACCGCAGCACTGCCTGTTCACACTCAAATGGGTGTTACACTGGTTTGAACACACTTCCTTCTAGTGGTGTGAGGTTTTCTAAGCCCCTCCCCAACTAAATGTGTCTGAAAGGCATGTTTCATGTGAAGTTGGCCTGGCGTTATTGATTTGCTGCTATCACACATTTGTTTGTTTGTCAGCACATTGTCAGTAGTATAATCCTGTATTGGTGTGTGTGTGTGTCTGTGTGTGTCTGTTTTTGCTTCAAAATGTATTAGGATATATTTCTAAACTTATGTGTGTCCTCCCAGACGGAGCTTGAGAATGTGGAGGCGACCCAGGGCATGTCATCAGAAATGGCGGTCACGTTTCTGAGCCGGCTGATGGCCATGGTGGATGTGCTCGTGTTTGCCAGTTCTCTCAATTTCAGTGAGATTGAGGCTGAAAAGAACATGTCGTCAGGGGGACTAATGCGCCAGTGTCTACGGTTAGGTATGTGTGATGTATCTTACCCATGTGAATATTTTAAATATGTAATTTTTTGTATGCTGCTTGTTCTTTGACTAAATATATAAGGTTTTAACCTTGGTGAAGAGCTGTATTTAATTTATGTGGCAACAAAACCTCTGGTTAAAAAGAAGTTAATATATGAGGCCAATTAAACAAACAAGACCTGCAGTGTTTACACTCCTCGAATGACTCGCTTCTCTCCCCATTATTAATATGGATAGAAGAAAGTATTTAGATATTAATAAAATACACATTTCACCTTTAAAATAGTTTGAACCACAAGGAAATGATGTGAATATCAAGCCAGACATTCTAGTAAAACTGTTCGTCTCTTCTCAGTATGTTGTGTAGCAGTGAGGAACTGTCTGGAATGCAGGCAGAGGCAGAGAGACCGGGGCAGCAAAACCTCGCTGCCAATCAGCAAGACCCTGGAGAACCTACAGACCGCAGCGTCCGCCAGCAAGGTTATACACTCACACCTGCACAAATACAAGAGAACAGACACCTACACACAAACACATACTAAAGAGTCTCGAAAACACATCAAATGCACATTAGAAACACAGAAACAGAACAAAAAGCAATGCATTTTTAACTATACAAATTATATTATGCAATTATTTACATATTAAACCAGTTTATGTCCATGTGTGTGTGTCCTGTGGTTTAATGTATGATTCTTTCATCCTCTCTGCCGTCATACAGAACGTCCCGCGTAACCTTTCTCCCATCAAAGACCCAGACAGACTGCTGCAGGACGTGGACATCAATCGTCTCCGAGCTGTCGTTTTCAGAGACGTGGTGAGACACTCACTTACCTGCGCCGGTGCAAAATGTGTATGTTAACATGAACAGAATAATCCTTAACCATACTCCGTGTTCAACAGGATGACAGTAAACAGGCTCAGTTCCTGGCTCTAGCTGTGGTCTACTTCATTTCTGTCCTTAATGGTGTCCAAATACCGGGACATCCTGGAGCCACAACGGGAGATCGGCAGGTCCAGCAGCCTATCAGGGAGAAGCATCCGACAAGAGATTAATTCACCCACCAGCACAGGTGAACTTGGCATCTGCTGTGTCATTATGAGCGTGTGACCTTGATTATACTCAATAGATGTGTATCTTTAGTCGTTTACCACTTAAACACCCCACAAATGCTAAGTGTTTAAATGCACTCAGACACCTTCCACTCAGACATTTCTTAACTGTCTCTGATTATCTCTGCTATATAGTCATCCAGTTACTCCCTGCAGGGAGGATTTCATCAACTTATGTGTGAAAGGCATTATTGCAAAGCTTTATCTGAGTGCAATATTGAATTAACACTCAGGTGGAAAAGAACTGCTTGGCATAGGCTGCAGTAAACTACACAAACTGTATCTATTACGGAAGCAGCTCTGAAATGCTTCTGATGAATTGAATATCTGCTCTTATCTCTGACTATTATGTTCACCAATATTGCATCTATTTGTTAAATAATAAAGGAAAAATTTTAATATTGTGGAAAATTATTACAATTTAAAATATATATATATATATTTTATATATATTTTCAAATGTAATTTATTCCTGTGATGACACAGCTGAATTTTTAACAGCCATTACTTTTCAGTTTACATTTTCCATATACATTAGTTTTCAGTGTCACTTGATTTTACTGTATTTTTTGTCAAATTGATGCAAGCTTGTTGAACACAATAGACTTATTTAAAAATATAAAAAAAACTATTATTCACAACTTTTGACCACTAATTTATGTGTGCAAATTTCAGAAAACCCATCCTCCTACTCGGATGGTATACGTGGAGCCGCCACCCCTCTGGATGATCTTCCCCTGGAGGGCTCACTGCCTCACACTGACTCCGGCATCGGGGAGGAGCATGTCACCAGTGCTCTCAATGGCTCTGAGCTGGGCGCAGACTCCAGCGGATTGGGTGGGAGCTCTGGAGGCCCGGATGCCATGAGCGAGTTGCTGTGCACACTGTCGTCCGAGGTGAGGAGGTCCCGCGAGTCCCTGCTGGAGTCGCCTCCTGGCGTGGAGGTTCTGAAACCAGCTGCGTCGATCTCCAGCATCAGCCAGGCCAGCAAGGGAATCAATGTGAAGGAGATCCTGAAGAGTTTAGTAGCAGCACCGGTGGAGGCGGCGGAGACAGGGCCCGAGCCCCAGCCGTACCACCCTGACCCTGCCCTGAAGAGGGAAGCTGCTGCTATGCTCCCCATGCAGTTCCACTCGTTTGACAGGTGGGCAGCTCAGAATAAATAACACTGGATACATTATGCTTATCTTCCATGTATGTGTGCTGTTATGTTTCAGACCAACCTTATTAATATTATTAAAATAATTAAAAGTATTAAACCCAAGACCCAGAGAGCTGAACACATAAATCTTAAATATATAATATAGTAAATTATAATATAACATTTTCATATTTAATACTTAAAATATAGACATATTTCACTTAGATTAACATTTAATAATATCAACCTTTTATTACAGACTCACAATACACTGAGGTTAATAAACAATGAAATGCTTCTCTAAAACCAATCGATGTCAATGTAATTTCTATTTCATTTTACAAATCTAATCTAATATAATTATAGTTTAATCATAAATATTTTTTATTATTAATTATATAAAGTTAAGTTGGGAAAAATGAAATACCTGCCTTTTGGAAGAGCTCTTGCTTCGGGCGTGCACTTTTGTTGTCTTAAAATGGATTTGGAACAGAGCGATTGAACCAGTAAATGATTTATGAATCGATGCAGTTACACTTACATGTGGTCTGTTAAGACTTTTGAGAACACATGAAGTCAAGACCACCTTAATTACGCATACACCGGCCTTCCCCTCATGTTTAATGCAGTTCATTTCTCTGTCTAGCTCCTCATTACTGCACAGGCGTCTGCAGAAATACCAGTGGCTCTGTGTAATAGTGTGCTCAGGGCTCAAGAGACTGACTGGCTTAGTGTGTGGGATCCACTGATACACTACAATACAAACTAAAGCCCCTCTGAACATCAATCCTCTTTGTTCTTCCCAATTAAGAAAACCTGATGAATAAATTATACATAAGGTTATGCTGTTAATCATTCAAAGGCTTCTTGAAATGTTAATAATTAATCAGGGCAGGTGAATATTTTATCATACACTCCTTTTTCACCAGGGCGGTGGGCTGAAATGGATGGACTTTTTATTTTATTTTACTTATATTACAGAAGATTTTTTATGTATAATAAATGCTGTTCTTATGAACTTTCTATTCATCAAACATCCTGACAAAAATGTTTAATAGTTTCCAAAAAGATATTTCTTTTGCACCAAATCAGCACACTACCAATACTTGCAGTAGTATCAAAAACAATGTATTACAATGAGATCAAAACATTGTCAATAAATTGTTTTTGATACTTTTGCAAGTATTGTGCAAGATTTTCTGTTGTTTTTAAAAGATTTCTATATTTATTAAGAGGCATTGTATACTTTGAATTTTGTTGGCACGGAATAGCTTATGCTTATCTACTGCAGTGCACTTTGGATAAAAACATTTAAAATAATCTTACCGACCCCAAACTTTTGAAGATGTTTTCAGGGACTCATTCTTGAATATAATCTGTGTGTGTGTGTGTGTGTGTGTGTGTGTGTGTGTGTGTGTGTGTGTGTGTGTGTGTGTGTGTGTGTGTACTCTCAGGAGTGTGGTTGTGCCTGTTAAGAAGCCCCCTCCAGGAAGCCTGGCTGTGAACACAGTAGGTAACACCCACCACCAGTGGAGTGCCCTCTTCAGGAAGTACGCCCAATATCTTTGCTTCTGCCACAGCAACACCTAAAAGCATGATCAACACAACAGGCGAGTCGTCCTGAATATTTCCATTATCTTACAGTCCCATGAACAAATACATTTTGTTGGTCTATATATGCATTTGATTCCTGCGTATCACTTTAATAATTTTTTTCCATTAAGGTTGTCATGGGCTTTCATAACTTTAGACACTTTTCTAACTGTAGTGACCGTTTTAGACATTTAAGTCTTCTTTGTAGCTCTATAATCAAACCTTTTTTCTTTAGGATTGTCAGCTTTCCTTGTGCTTAATTCCTCTCATCCATTATGTCTCACAGGTGCCACTGACTCCGCCTCTTCCTCATCCTCCTCTTCATCAAGTTTTGTGAACGGTGCCACAAGTAAAAACCTCCCAGCGGTGCAAACCGTTGCACCCATGCCTGAAGACACAATGGAAAACATGAGGTACTCGCACACATCATGCTCTTCCTCACTTTATCCAGTTAGCCACATGCTTAAAACCTTAAATCATGCATTCTCACTTCCTGTGCTCATCCTCTTTTTTTGGCAGTCTTACTTCTTCCTATGATTCCCATAATCCATTAGTTTCTTCACTTTACATCTGTCTCCTCTCTACACTTCCATATCTTTGTATCTTTGTAGCCACAGATTCCCTCACAGACACATATTGAGGTCTCTGTGCATTTTTAAAGATGCACTTTGAGGTACTGATAGTCTGAAGTGTATTTCCTGCCAAACATGGTTGGGTACATCTGTTCTAATTTGAATGCAACAGAATTGATTTTTGTCATTTTGTCTCTGCATGTACGACACGGAAGCTTTGAGGCTCAATCATCCATTGATTTGGCACAGATCAACACACAGGGATTACGTCACACTTTAGACTAAGAGCTGCAGTGAATGCCTGTACAGTCATTACTGTCTGTTTGTGCCCATTTGTATTGCAGTGCCTTTTGTGAAGTGGACCAGTGTCCACTGCGAACCAGGCTGACGCCTCCTGAACTCAAATCCTTTAGTTCGCTGACAGGATTCCAAACAGCCCCCAGAGATGCAGGACAGTTTCTTAGGCAAGGAAGCTTGAACTGGCCCCCTTACCCAGTGCTACCAGCTTAACATTCCCTTCCCTTCTTTCTCTCTCTCTTTGTTTTCTCTCTTTTTCTGCCTGTTTTTCCTGGTGGTTGTAAGTGTTCAAGCTGGCCAGCTACACCACCGCTGCTGCTTTGATTTGTAACGGTTCTGCTAGATTTGATTCTGTCTCTTTTTCACTTTACATTGTCTAAACCAGGTATGACGCCATAAAGGTTTAAGCATAAAAATCATGTCTCTTTGATTTTAATTTGTTCAATTTTTTTAAGTGTGCCAGTGTTATTTTAGCATGTTTTAATATATTTTTTAATTGACTTTCTGTATTTATTTTAGTTTATGTTTTTGACTTTTTTTGTGTTTATTAGTTGTTGTTTTTTATATTTCCTTATTTTTATTTCCGTTTTAGTCATTTTAGCTTTGTTAGTTACCAAAATAATCTTTTTAATAGTTTTAGTTTTAGTGGTTTCTATTTCCATTGCATTATGAAATCTTATCACTGTGAAATCCTATCTGTATTTTTATGCTGCCTTCACATAATATTTATTTACTGTAATTACAAGATGGCAAGAAGAGATTCTACTTTTGAGCTTTTCACTGGTACATTTCTGCTAAATGTAGAAATGTAAATGTAGACTAAGTAATTTGTTTCTTTGGTGCAGTGTTTAACACAAATAACTGATGAAGCTGCTGCCATTTTGGTTGTTTTTACATGACATGACATGACAATTTCAACAAAATGAAAAATGTTTACTAGCCGCCAACTTAATACGCAAACGTGATGTGAATGCAGCATAGACATCAAATATGCTCTGATTGGCTGTAATTTCCAGTCTTTGCATCACACCTGGTTAGGATTTAGTCTCAGTGACCTGAGCAAGTGTTTGTTACTGAAATGCTGCAAAATGCCTTAAAAACACATTAATAGTCCATAAAAGCATATTCACTCCTAATCAGCAGTAATATTTACCAAGAACTTGACAGAATCAACCCTGCTAGCTCGCCGTTTCAATAGAGACATGGTCATTAATCATATCAAGTCATTCCTTGTTTGAACCACACTGGATGTCCTCAGACCTTTATCTTTGATTTATTTTCCCTTCACACTCACCCTAGTCTGACGTCATTTGCATCCCTGGTGCTGAAGTTGTAGTGTTTGCGCAGGTTAACTCACCTTGTAGCTAAGCGCAGTGGCACTTAAGGGTGATGTGTGCAAGATAACAGGGTGATTAAGCATTAAGCATTTGCTCTTTCTGCCTCCCTGTGGTTGAATATCTGTAGGTTGGCTTTAACCCAGCAGTAACGCCATAGACTTTGTTACATACTAGCCTGCTGGAATTAAAAGGAAGTGTGATTTTTGAACTGGTCTCTGTATTTTGGAGCTAACTGGAGTATTTCTTTCTATCTCTGTCGTTCATTTTTTTTCCACCCGTAGTATCACGACGAAATTGGAGCGCGCCTTGAGAAAGTGGCCCCCTTGCTGAGGGAGATCTTTGTGGATTTCGCCCCCTTCCTTTCGCGGACTCTGCTGGGCAGTCATGGGCAGGAGTTGCTCATAGAAGGTACAGGTGCTGTATAGTGCTCCTTTTCCTCTCTACCTGGTGTCTCTGTGGAGTCCCTCACTGTCTGCTGTGTGTGTGTCCACTGGCTGCCTCATACACACACAATTGTGCGAGTGCATGGACCCAGAGCAGGTATGAGAAAAACAGAACTGCTTAGGATGAAGGGATGTTCAAAAGAATGTAGATTTACTACACCTGAGGGAAGAATTACATGCTAACCTTTGAAGAAGTGATTTAAGAGATGCCTAAGGATGTCAAAAACTGATCAACAATAAAGACCCCCTTTAAGAATAGTCATATATATATACATATATATATATATACACTATATTGCCAAAAGTATTGGGTCACCAAACCATGCAGCGTTGTCACGGAAAATCCCAGCTGAAGATAATGAGGAAATTAGATCGCTCTCTTTGCCAAGTGCAGTCCAAATAACTAAATAATGACACGCACGTCCCCTGCTCACTCCAAAGTCCCCACTCCAAGGGGATAGGGATGATCACTTCCATTTGGAACTTGCCTGTGAACCGTTCGATACACGATACACGTACCGTTACACCCATAATATATATAAATATATATCATTAATTCATTTGCCTCACAACACAAATATTTTTTATTAAAATATGCATAAATAACTTGAATTGAACATTTAATAAATAAATTTAGTTTCAAAATTATTGCAGGAATATATGACCTCTCGGCCCATAGTTAAAGAAAATCATTATGACTTGGCAGATAGTCGATAATAAATAAATAATAATAATATATTTAAAAATATTTACAGTTGTTGTAAGTTATTACAGTGGTGTGTGAGACATTTTGTAATTTTTCTAGTTAAATTAAGAGTATTTGTATAAAAATACATTTTTTAGTTTGTATTTAAATGTGTTTATGCATTTTTGTGTCAGACAATATGTATTTTATAAAACATTTTCTTTACCAGAAAGAAAAAACAACTGAATGAAACGATCAAACTCATACAATATTTGTTTTTATTTGCATTGATAGCTGGTATGGAAAGTGACCCAAAGCTTGCTCACACTGGGCCCGGCCTATCAGACAATCTTTATTGTTGGACATCCTCTCTTCATTTAATCAGAAATCAAAGGAAACCTAAATCTGAAGATCCAGATCTAGAGTGAATCACTTTTGCTTCTTGTTCCACCACTGTCTTTTGTCTCCTTCTGTTTCCTTCCTCTCTCTCCACCCCTTTATTGAATCCTCTCCCTCTCTGTTGTCCTGTCAGGCTTTAATGTCTGTGCTCTCACCTTGTCTTGACCTCCTCACAGTTTAATGTTTGTCTGTTTTTGTTTTTTTAAATAAAGCAGAACAGTGTTTACATTAGAAAATAGATGTATCTCTTTAAAGTTCTGAGCCAATTACGTTAGGTAATTTTATGTTACACACATGTAAAAGTTTACACTGAATATCTGGGATTTCAAATGCAATTTAAACCTGTAAATGCACTAAACTTTGCTAATTAAAACCAAGGACAGTTCATAATTAAGAGTCTGAACATTTTCAGTAGTGTTGTCAGTCTTTTGGAACCCACTGAGGTTTATATTCATCTTTTAGACATGCGCATGCTAAAATCTGTTTTCTGTCAATGCACTGCCACAGGCTTAGTTTGTATGAAGTCCAGCACATCGGTTGTGGAGCTTGTGATGCTCTTGTGCTCGCAGGTGAGATTTCTCTCTTTATTCTCTAATCATTTATTTTGAATAATTCACTTTGACTTTATTTCGTAATTCATTGAGCGTCAGTATTTTCTATCACTGCACAAGTTACATTCATATTTCAGCCTTCATAAACTGCATTGAAACTACACTTTAAATATTGGAAAAGGTCGCAGTGCTGCAGTGTGGCAACATTTCATCAATCTTTTGAAGCTTTGTGCTTGACCTAAACAGGATCCCATTTCAGACCCACCCAACATTACACTGAATCCAGTGTGGTATCAAAGCAAAGTAGCACTGCATACTTCTGAACTTCCAAAGCAAAATACATTCACATTTTATCAGTTCATTCATTCTGAGGGAATCAAACCCAAGACCTTTGCTAGCACTACGCTTCAAATGTTTGAGAGCTACATTAATGCGGCTTGTGCTTCCAATAATGCCACTAAACTTCACATATTCACATTCTGAAAGTTTTTATGTAAGATTGATTAAACAACAGTGTCTGTTTAGAGGTGAAGAATTTTCCCTTACCTTCAAGACACTCCGTTGAAAATCCATCACTGTGTTCCATAATATGCTTTGCCTTCATGAGGAGAAATATACTTTTCTTTCCACTAATCAAACATTTCAAGGCAGAATTATCATACGATTACATCTGGATGTCAGTATCTTATACTAGGAACCTCTTTGAACTCTTCTGAATGATCAAGATTTTAGACTACCGCATCTCAGCAGGGTTCCTCTGCCTTCAGAGTTGGAGACAGGATTAGGAGCTTTGGGGTGTAACAGTGGCCCATCCAGTGTTTGATGCACTTCTTCCTCTCCCCTCCTTCCTTTATTTCCCGTCATATCTCCATCAGCACATATAGTATTACTGAAGCTCCAGGCCCTCCATTAGTGGCTCAGGGGATGAAACCGTACCCTAAATATTGATTGGCAGGAAGCAGAAGGTAATGGGAGCTGCCTGTGATGTGTCCTTCTAGAAGCATCTGCAGTGGATGCTAAGTGCATTCTGCCTCTCTTTCTCAATAATCACTCTCTCTTATGTGGCAAAGAGCCAATCAGGAAAGATCATCAGTGCATCACTTCAGCAACCACAGCAGGCGCCTAAATCATCCACTCTGAACAAAGAGACAAACATTGTTTTTATTATAGGGCTGTCAAATGATTAATCACATCCAAAAATATATATATATATATATATACACACAGATACATGTATATATTTAAGAAAATGTTTATATTTATATATACGTGTGTGTATGTGTATTTATATATACATAATAAACAACTTTTATTTTGGATGCGTTTATTCGTTTGAAAGCCCTATAAAAATATGCAGAAACCAAGAAAATGTTTGCATTTTACACCTTGCAAATACATAATTCATTGATGCATTTGCCTGTGACACATTAAAATGTTTATGTTATGACATTCAGTAATATCCATAATGTTTGTTGTGTGTGGTTTCAGGAGTGGCAGAACTCTATACAAAAGAACGCAGGACTTGCATTCATCGAACTTATTAATGAGGGGAGGTACGTTGTATACTCATTAAAATTCCTTATCAGCTGGCATTGTTTTTGTTATGATTTTTAAAGTCAGATTTCATACCAAAAACGATGTTCACACTCACTCCGTATGTTTTTGTGAGATCTGGTGAAATAGATAGAAAGGAGATTCTCATTATTCTAAAATAAAAGTAATTATTTCAGGTTGACTATTATAATAATAGTTGATTGTAATAATGCAACCTTTTTATGTCATTTACATATTTCGCTATGCTCAGGCTTCTGTGTCACGCCATGAAGGATCACATTGTCCGTGTCGCCAATGAGGCTGAGTTCATCCTCAACAGGCAGAGAGCAGAAGATGTGCACAAACATGCTGAGTTTGAGGTCAGTCAGCCAGTGTGGATCACTGTCTTATGGGTTCACAGTTTAATGCTTATCATAAGTAAGGTATGATGTGAAAATCATTTCCTTTGCTCTTTCTTTTCATAGTCCAACTGTGCCCAGTATGCTGCAGACAGGAGAGAAGAGGAAAAGATGTGTGATCACCTCATCAGTGCCGCCAAGCACAGAGATCACGTGACCGCAAACCAGCTGAAACAGAAGATCCTCAACATTTTAACCAATAAGCATGGAGCATGGGGAACCATGTCACAGAGGTTCACAAACACAGTTTATTGTTAACCTTTGCTGCTGGATTTCTGTTTCTTGTTTTTTTGGCCATTCATCACCTCTTTGTTCTCTCTTTCTCTTTCCTACCTCAGTCAGCTGCATGATTTCTGGCGTTTGGACTACTGGGAGGATGACTTGCGCAGGAGGCGGAGATTTGTACGCAATGCTTTTGGCTCCACCCACTCGGATGTGGCTCTCAAATCTCTCGAGGAATACGGTCAGCCACGACACATCCGTACACCTCAGTCTAATTTACAGTGCCCAAATGTGTCTCCAAGACATTATATTAAAGTGATGTGTGTCCAGACCTTATACATATCCAAATACAGAACATTATTTTAGTCAGGGAAAAAATATGATGTATTATTAATTGTATTATTTATATAATTATATTTATATAATGTATTTGTATTATATTTATTCATTAATTTATATGGAAACCAGTTTAAACTCACAATTGCAAGTTAAAAAGTCAGAATTATGATTTATAAAATCAGAATTATGATTTATAAAGTCACAATTGCGATTAAAAACTCGCAATTCTGATTGTTTTTCTCGCAATTGCGAGTTTATATCTCACAATTCTGGCTTTTTTTTCTCGCAATTCTGAGAAAAGAATTGTGAGATATAAAGTCAGAATTGCGTGATAAACTCCAATTGGGAATTAAAATCCAATTTTGTGGGGGGAAAAGACTGATATGTTCTCAGAATTGCGAGTTTATATCTCACAGTTTTGACTATTTCTCAGAATTGCGACTTTGTCTCACAACTGCGAGTTTATTCTTGCAATTCTAATAAATCAATTTAGAATTGCGAGTTTATATCTCACAATTATGACTTTTTAACTTGCAATTGAGTTTATATCACGCAATTCTTAGACAAAAAGTCAGAATTGCGATAAAGTCGCAATTACCTTTTTAATTTTTTATTCAGTGGCAGAAACGGCTTCCAAACATTTATTTTATTTCTTTCACTCTTTCTTTCTTTTACTTTTTTTTTTTTTGCATGGATTGTTTAGAGTAATGATTGACAATGTATATATATATTATTTATGGGCAGGCCCTGAGGAAGAAGACGGCATGAAGTCAAAGAAGTCGTTCCGTAGTCATTCGGTGGTAAATCAGAACCCTGAGACGGAGCTGATGCTGGAAGGAGATGATGACACCGTCAGTCTGCTGCAGGAGAAAGAGATCGACAACCTTGCAGGTATTCAGCATTTCTGCAGCTCAGGAGGCTATTATTTACAAGCAGCCTCCTCAAATCCCATTGTAAGGGTGCCATGCTAGCTGCATGTAGGAACCATTAGTGTGGTGATTCTTTGATGTATTGTTGATGCATGTGCTAATGTATGCAACTGTACTTTATTCCCAGTGGCTTTTCGTCCGAGGGTATTTATCTCAAGAGGCAAGTTTGGTCCTTCGGTAAACGAGTATGCTAATTAGTGTTTTAGCCCAGAAGATCCAGCCCTTCTGCCTTTTGATGCAAATCTCAGCTGAATCCGCAGAAGAGTGTGATTATGAGCTTAAGAGCTACATCTGATTTTGACATTGAATGTCTGAATCACTAAATTAACTAATTAACGCTTATCAAAGTAGTCATTTATTCATTATCCTAATGAGTCGCTGACTGTATTTAACATACTGTGGCTATTTAATCATTATTAAATTACCAATTAGCTTGTTATTTCCTCAGATTTTAGTTTTTTCCTTTGTGGTTTGAAATCGGATGTTTTTGATCATTTGATCATGCTTTCAGTTTTCAAAAACATGAGCTATAAATGCTATGTGATAAATCACTGAGCCTTGGTATTACATCCTGATAACAGCAATCGGCTGATAGAACCTCTAAGATGCTTGTTTTTAAGGATTGGTTATGGTGAAAGATGCTTTTTAGAACCAGACGTTGTAGATTTTATATGTATTAAATATTACATTTTCAAAAAGGTTATTTAATTCTGTAGAACTGGTCTTCAAATCCCAACTTATTGGAAAATCTAACTATAATCACTTGACTAATCCAGGACTTAGGACTTTAAAATGTTACGTTTCTCATTCTGTGGCATGGTCTCTTTCAGGTCCGGTGGTTTTGAGCACACCGGCCCAGCTCGTTGCTCCTGTGATCGTTGCTAGAGGCACGTTGTCGATCACCACAACAGAAATCTATTTCGAGGTGGATGAGGATGATCCAACTTTCAAAAAGATTGATTCAAAGGTACTGAATGTGTCACTGATAATGAGTTACAATATAGCTTTTACATCTTTTATTTCACACAGAATTACTGTAGATTTAATCGGTTAACGAGAATATTATCTAGTCACAATTACAGGATCATGCGTTGGTATTGCTGACTTCATCGTGCTGTCTCCTTTGCTAAACACCGTTCCTCTGATTGTATTTAAATGCTTTGCTTTTGTTTGTCAGGTGTTGGCATATGCTGAGGGTCTGCATGGGAAATGGATGTTCAGTGAGATCAGAGCAGTTTTTTCCAGACGCTACCTGCTCCAAAACACTGGATTAGAGGTCTTCATGGCCAACAGGAGTAAGATGCCAACATGCTTAACAACAATGTCAAACTGATGTTTAGTTCAAGGTTTTTAATGGCACTATTTCATTACCTCTACAGCATCTGTCATGTTCAACTTCCCTGATCAGGCCACAGTAAAGAAGGTAGTGTACAGTTTACCTCGGGTCGGCGTTGGCACCAGCTATGGCCTCCCTCAGGCAAGGTAAGGTCTTTGGTGTAGGTTTTTTAATATTGAACTGATTCTGTGATATGAGATTGCTTGTTATGTGACTAAACATTAATTAGCATTTAATATGTTATTAGCCAAAGCTAATTGATTGTCTTGTTATTGTGCTGTTCCTTCCATAGACGGATCTCTCTGGCAACAGCAAGGCAGCTCTTTAAGTCATCTAATATGACTCAGAGATGGCAGCGGAGGGAGATTTCAAATTTCGAGTACCTCATGTTCCTCAACACGATTGCAGGTAAGATGAATTCTATGATTGCAACTAATAGTTTTATAATGAATCACATTGGAAGTTAAATGACATGCTCGCACACAACATTGTCTGTTGATATTTGTTTGCAGGGAGGACCTTTAATGATCTGAACCAGTATCCTGTCTTCCCTTGGGTCCTGACTAACTATGAGTCAGAGGACCTGGATCTTACCTTGCCTGGGAATTTCCGGGATCTCTCAAAGGTATGCCAATCCTGAAATGATTTACCCTTACCCATTTAGAGCTACACAAATAATCCTGGATTTTTAAAAATAATTGTTTTCTGTGTTGGATGGATTTTCTGTGTTGTTTTTTGGACCCCACTGTTTGGTTTTGTAATTTAAATTTAGGACTTAATTTGTAATTTAAGACTTCATCCTTTTATTTTTCTCTTTTCTTTAATCTTTCCCGGTCTAGCTTGTACTTATTTGATCAATGCTTGAAACTTGGTATTATGAGCACTTCCTGTCTGTTTGCCTTTTTAAGATGAATTGCTTGATGTGTTCCCCAATTGTAAGTCGCTTTGAATAAAAGCATGTGTTAAGTGAATAAATGTAAATAATTAATTAATTTAGTTTGTGTAATATCCCTTGAATCCCTTGTTCTCCTTCCTGTTTGATAATATAGCCAATCGGAGCCCTGAATCCAAATCGAGCGGTGTTCTATGCCGAATGCTATGAGACGTGGGAGGATGATGGAACGCCGCCCCATCAATACGCATCACTGTACTCAACTGCGGCATCCACTCTCTTCTGGCTCGTCAGGATAGTGAGTCTTCACTATAGTCCATTTATATTGTATTATCTCTCAGAACATGAAAATCTTAAAATTCTGCTTTTAAGAAAAGCTCTTATGAAAGCGGTTTAATCTGAAATGGTGTGCCACTTCCTTCATCCCACAGGAACCCTTCACCACATTTTTCTTGAATTGTAATAACGACAAGTTCGACCATCCCGATCGGACGTTTTCTGGCATTGCACGCTCTTGGCGAAGTTGTCAGAGGGATACATCAGATGTTAGGGTGAGCAACATTTTGTGAGTTAAAACGATTCTGTAACTCGTCAACATGTTTGTCAACAGGTCTGTTTGTATAACAGGAGTTGATCCCTGAGTTCTACTACCTCCCTGAGATGTTCATGAACAGCAGCGGATATGACCTGGGGGTGAGAGAGGACAGGACAGCCGTGTGTGATGTGGAACTACCAGTCTGGGCCAAGAAACCAGAGGACTTTGTTCGCATCAACAGGATGGTGAGGGATGGAAAGATTGTGTGTCCAAGCACCTTTGTTCGGTCCACATTAGTGCGCAATTTCAGCTGCCATTAAGATTAATAGTCCAATTCAGCCAGTGTTTCAAGAATCAAAAGCAGCTCTAGTTCGTAGAAATAAGAAATAAACGTTGCACCTCACACAGCCTTTACAAGGCTAGTAATTTCTTTTTGAAGCCCTGATTGGTCCTCGTGTTAACCCTGTTGTCTTCTTCCTGTCTCAGGCGCTGGAGAGTGAATTTGTGTCTTGTCAGTTGCACCAGTGGATCGATCTCATCTTCGGCTACAAGCAGAGAGGACCGGAGGCCATTAGGGCTCTCAATGTTTTCCATTACCTGTCTTACGAGGGATCTGTGAACTTGGACACCTTCACCGACCCCCAGCTCAGAGAGGTCAGTGAGTATTGATTCAGCGGAGGATATCGATCTAGGAACTTGTCCTGCTTGTGTGAATCACGTTCAGCTGTGTTTTGGTGGATTTCTATTAGACATTGACCAGTGTTGTTTTTTTATGATACTGATTTTGTCAATAATTATTTTTTATTGACCTATTTACATCTCAATAAAATATGCAGAATTAAATGCTTAGTTATTTTAGTAAAACTAAAAATAATGAAGACAAAAAATAAACCTATTCAAAGTTATTAATAACATTGATTATTACATATTCAACATTGCAATAACAATTAATCTCAAAACACAAAATGTAAACTATAATCTCTAAATACTTAATGTCAATATATAATAATCTTAAACTAATTAAATAATTATTAACAAGCATTTTAGTAACATCTCAAAAACTCTTAATTATAAATAATAGTAATATTAAAATGACTTAATGTCAAACATTAGGATTAATTATTATTGGCAGTAATTATTGACAATACTTGATGTCTTGATTTTTTAACATCTCGAAAGGTCTAATAATTTATTAAACAATTTACACAAATTTAAAGTATGATATATTATAATTAAAATATTGAGCATTGTTTCCGGTTTAAAACACAAGAGTGCAGTGCTGTTTTTATTTATCAGTAAATTTGATATTAGAACCAATAATAAATTGGAGAAAAAAATAAAATCTTATGTGTTATGTGATGTCTTTAATGTTTGCTCTCCTCTGTCCAAAATGAGAGAATATGGTTTATTTCATTTCAAAGAGCAGTATGTTGACAGCAGTGTTCAGCTTGTCCATGTCTGTCAGATGTGAGGCAGCTCAGGGGTCTGTCAGCTAAAGATGTAACAGCTTGTTTTGTCTCTTTGTCATCTTTTTTAGTCAATGGAGGCTCAGATTCAGTCAGTTGGACAGGCTCCATCACAGCTGCTAATAGAGCCTCACCCTCCACGCAGCTCCGCCATGCACCTGGTGAGACTTATTATATCTCTTTTATCATGTCTTTTCAACACACCTCTATTTATTGTGATCTATATTACATTTTTTGACCAGTTATCTATATTAGATCTCTTTTAAATAGATCAATATTGTCTCTTGTTATTTGATTTATTACATCTTTTATCATGATTGGTCTTTATTACTTTCATTTTATGTAGCTCAGAATTGCAGCTAGTTGTGATGCACCAAATTTTGTTAATTTGTCTGTACCATAAATGAATGAAATGCAAAGTGGTGCCCCAAAGCGACAAAATGACAGTCCGGTAGTACATAACATTTATATTTAGCTGGTTCGGACGCTGGATGTCTAGGGTTAGATGTTACACATATCACCCAGCCTACCCCCTCCTGACAGTCCAAACCAACCCAAAACTGATCCTAAACTATATCCTTACCCACAATCCCACCCTGTGGTTTTCACCTTGTTTGCTCCATTGTAATTTACCTTCCTTATTTCTTTCTCCTTTTTCTTCCCAATTTGTCCTCTTCTTCCTTCCTTTCCTCTTCCTCCTCCTCTTTCTCTCTTCTGCTCATTAGTGTTTCCTTCCTCAGAGTCCTCTGATGTTCAAGGACCAAATGCAGCAAGATGTAATCATGGTGCTAAAATTCCCCTCCAACTCTCCCGTCACACACGTGGCAGCCAACACGCTGCCTCACCTCAGCATTCCCGCTGCGGTCACGGTCACATGCAGCCGGCTGTTTGCCGTCAACCGCTGGCACAACACAGTCGGTGAGCACTACCATTTGCATCTTTCTTAGACATAACAGTTGAAGAAATCTGAGGTTTTCAAACCACCTTTTTTAATGTTTGGTGCAAGTTTAATTACAATATCAGCAATATGTTTGTTTAGGTCTCAGAGGTGCTCCAGGATACTCATTAGAACAGTCTCATCACCTTCCTATTGAGATGGACTCTCTGATTGGTGAGTTTCTCAGATCATGTGACCATTTTGTTTAGCCAGTAACTTGTCTCTTAGGCTGAAATCCATTCAGTAAAGCATAGTTCTCCCAAAAATGTGAATTCTGACATGATTTATTACCATTCATGTCCAAACCTGTATATCATTCCTCTGTTGAACAGAAAAGAAGATATTTTGAAGAATGTAGGTACCCAAATGGTTTTAGTGCCATTGACTTCAATTGTATTTTTTTGCTCCATTAAATGAAAGTCAATGGGAACCAAAACTGTTTGTTTACCAAATGTATTCAAAATATCTTCTTCTATGTCCTGCAGAAGTAAGAAATGCACACAGGTTTTTAACGACATGAAGGTGAGTAAATTATGAGTGAATTTTCATTTTTGTGTGGACTGTCGTTTTAAAAGTCTGATGAAACTTGGTTGTATCTTCAGACTCAAACGGGTCTGTGTTTTCTTTCCCAGCCAATAACTCTGGCATAACTAAAAGGCAGATCACAGATTTGGTGGATCAAAGCATTCAGATCAACACGCACTGCTTTGTGGTGACAGCCGACAACCGCTACATCCTGGCATGTGGTTTCTGGGACAAGAGTTTCCGTGTTTACTCCACTGAGACAGGTGCTTGTGTCTTTTGTGATGTTATGCCATTTGTATACCAACTTGTACAAATAAAATGTCTATGTGCACATATGGTCATCTGCTCGCTCTTCATTCAGGGAAACTCACTCAGATCGTGTTTGGTCACTGGGATGTGGTGACTTGTCTTGCACGATCCGAGTCCTACATTGGAGGTGATTGCTACATTGTCTCTGGCTCACGAGATGCAACCCTTCTGCTGTGGTACTGGAGCGGACGGCACCACATCATCGGAGACAATCCCAACAACAGTGAGAACAACATTTTTAAACCAAATGACCTGGTTCATTCGAGCATTGCTTTCATGCTCAACAAGGCTGCATGCATTTAATCCAAAACTCTGAAAAACAGTAATGTTGTGAATATTATTATAATTTAAAACAGCTGTATTTTTCTTTTTTTCCTGTGATGCAAAGCTAAATTTTCAGCAGCCATTACTCCAGTCTTTAGTATCACACGTTCCTTCAGAAATTGTTCAATATGCTGATTTGGTGCTTAAGAAACATTTATGATACTTATCAATATTGAAATCAGTACTATTTAATATTCTTTGTGGAAACTGTTTTTTTCAAGATTCTTAGAGAAATAGAAAGTTTTCTATGAAATAGAAAATAATTTTTGGTGTCACTCAGATCAATTAATTGTGTCCTTGCAGAATTCATTTCCTGAAAATAAAATCTTACTGACCCCAAACTTTTAAACAATATAATTTAAAATAAATACCATACCTAGGACATATTTTAATACGTAAAAAACATTGTTGTCACACTCTTAAAGTTTTTCTGAATATATTATATTCATGAATTTTTGTATTGCCTGCTTACCTCATTCCTAACATATATTCTCACTAAAACTCATTACCACACAAAAGTAAAAAATTATAGTTCTGTGGCAAAAATTAGATTTTTAGGATTCCAGAAGCTGACCTTCTGTTGTTTTGTAGGTGATTATCCAGCACCTAGAGCGGTTCTGACCGGCCATGACCATGAGGTGGTGTGTGTGTCTGTGTGTGCTGAACTGGGACTGGTCATCAGTGGGGCCAAAGGTCAGTCTGAGAGGAAACAATCTGAATATTAGCATATCAGAAATTAACTCTTTTCATACCTGTAATGGGTTTATATAAGCTCTCATGAAAACCAATACTAGTAAGGAATTAATTTTAATTGTGATTGTTATTATTTTGTTATTTCTCCATTTTTCATGTCTCTGCTTGCTGTGTAATGACAGGATTGAAGGCTCTTGCTGTTTTCTTGTTTTACAGAGGGGCCTTGTTTGGTGCACACCATCACAGGAGATTTACTGCGGGCCCTGGAGGGCCCCGAGAACTGTCTCCAGCCCCGTCTGATCTCGGTGTCCAGTGAGGGCCACTGTATCATCTACTATGAGAGAGGACACTTCTGTAACTTCAGCATTAATGGCAAACTCCTGGCAGAGATGGAGATCAATGACTCCACACGTGTAAGAAGAGACAAACATGTTGGAACAGAAACAAATACACATTAATCCAAACAATCTCTGTATTTAATCTGCTTTTGTTTCCCCCAGGCCATTCTGTTGAGCAGCGACGGTCAGAACTTGGTAACAGGAGGTGATAACGGTGTTGTTGAAGTCTGGCAGGCCTGTGATTTTAAGCAGCTGTATATTTACCCCGGCTGTGATGCAGGCATCAGGGCTATGGACTTATCCCATGACCAGAGGTGAGCACACCTGACATATATGCACATATATGGGCATTAGGGCAGTCATTTTGACATCAATTTGTGTTTTTAATTATAAAAAAATTATATATTTTTTACATGACTTAGTACTGTATAAACATTTCTATTATGGACATTTTTCTTATTAATTTATTACTTTTTCTTTATTTTTGCAGGACTTTGATCACTGGGATGGCGTCAGGCAGCATTGTGGCGTTTAACATTGATTTCAATCGATGGCACTACGAACATCAGAACAGATACTGAGAGGCAGAAACAGGAGGAGAGAGAGGGACCTTGTTTAGGGCCCGCAGTTGAAGCAGTGAGAAAGGTGGAGTTAATTTCCTGCTTGACAGATGATGGTGTCCCTCTAAGTTCAGGGTGGAGTTAAGCGCAGATGAAAACACAAGACATATCGCTAACATTACTTAGACCTTTAGGGTTGTCCTTCACTCCCCACATACTATGATGAGTTGCCTGATGTCCTTTTGTCTGCGAAGATCATCGTACAAGATCGAAGCCAGGAGGACAGCAGGACTGGATGGACTGTACCGCAGTTCCCAGCAGAAGATGCTTAGAGATAAACCACCAACAAACCAATTTTGGGGAGGGATGAGGGAGGGAGGGAATGGGTCTGGGGTGGGATTAAGACGCAGCGGTGAACTTAGTCTTTGTAAATACAAACTGCGACGGTGCAGTTCTTCATTACAAGGGGATAAAAATCATACTTCCCGCTCGCTCTCCATTACGGAAAATCCCATAATCCTTTAATTTATTAATGACTTGCTGTAAGATATTGTGTAGCTCCAACGAAATGATGATGATTTGGATGATTATAGATGAAGGCCCCACAGGGAGGAAGTGAACTGCTCAGACAGGAAACACGCTTCTCTTTCCTCTTTGTATATTTGGTAATTGTTTTGTCAAATATGTAAATATTGTGATGGTTAGGAAAGCCAGGCATGTAAGCGGGCCATAAAAAAAGAATGAGGAGAAAAGCAACAAAAAAAGAGAAAAAGAAACCCTCCCTCACTCACACATTTCATTATTTATGAAAAAAAAGAACAATTATTAATGTTGACGTTTTTGTATAAGACACATTGCACCGGTAACAACCCATAATTTATCAGCGTATAAGGATTTCTTTGGTCTTCTACCACATTTTAGGCCCATTCTCCATTGTATAATTTGTGCATTGATGTTTTTTATTGTATTTAAATAATTACTATTATAATCATATGTAATGATTACGTTGTACAACCACAGCCACAGTAAGCAATATCATTGTAGCTGAGAATGACTGCAGAAACGCGGTTTAATACGTGGATTGAGATGTTTGAAATCCGCATACATGAATACTGAGACATTTTGTCATCCCCCTCTTTAAAAAAGTGTGAGAGAAAAGAGTGAGAAGGATATTTTTCAATCAACAACACTGATAGTGAAATATCGTTGTTTTACCACAGAGGTGTAATTACTAGTCAGCTGGAAGCTAAGACTGAGTTCAGAAATGAAAACATGAATAAATTATGCAAATAGTTTGTTTATCTGCCTTTTCATTGGCCATTGGATGTGAATTATACATGAGACCATGACGCATACATAACGTGCAGGTGGGTGGTCAGTACTGTATATTTGATTTGATTTGTACATTTGCTAAATATCTTTTGTTCATTTATTTTGCAAGGTGTTTCTGATCATGATGATTGCCTATTATTTTAATTTATTTTATTTTATATGTCTGCATCGTTTGTGATGAGGAGAGGAATAGTTTTGGGCAGGAAGTAAATAATGGATGATTTATTTAGATTCAGATGTAATTTTTAAATTCAGTCCCCACCTGTTGTTTCATGCATTTGCTGCAACTTGAATAAGCCAGAATCTCACAGGTGTCTCTTAAAATGTTTAAATATTAATTCATGCCAATATATAGATCAATAACTGTAAAATAAATTTGTTTCCTTTTTGTCGTATTTACAATAAAACAAACCAAAACATCTTTTTGAAGTACTGTTGTGTTTTCTTTAAACAACTAGATCTGAATGGAATGAGGTCATTTAGCTCGCCATAAAATAACAATAAATTAAATTTGCTACCCGTCAGATTGTTTTATTAACGTTTACACCTATTTAAACCCTAAATCTAACCTTACAATAATGCAAATACAGTAATTGTTCAGAGTGGCAAAAATGCTAAGCTTTTACGCATGCTGTTTCGCTCAACGTCCCTTTAAGGTAGGGGTGTAAAACTCACAGCCACAGCCCTGCAGAGTTTAGCTTTAACCCTAATTAAACACTCCTGATCTAACTAATCAAGTCCTTCAGGCTTCTTTGATTACTCCAGGAACTGAGTTTGACACCCCTGCTTTAAAGAAAATCAAGTCACTCGGCGGCCATCTTTGAAACGCCTCGAACATCCAAGTGCTATATCTTGCTCTTTATCTCTTTAAATGGGGAAACATAGATTGGAAGATTTTCCAATCTATTCACCAATATTACGATTCAATTTAATATTTGAAATCACCAGTGAAATCTGACAACTGCACCAGACCAGCCAGTGCAGCAGCTGCAGTGACGCGCTGACGTTACTCAAACGGCGGGAAAACTATCCACGTGACAGTTTCAGAACGTGGTAGATGCTTCGTCTTTCACAAGCTTTTGGCTGCTATACTTTTTAATAACCACCAGAGGTGCTGTTTACAACACACACGAAGCTTTGAATGTTTTCCAGAAGCAGTCAGAGGAAAGCCTCCATAGGCTTCATTTGCCCATCACTACTGTTCCAATTCTCGCGTGTGTTTTCATAACAAAACATGGTTTAGGGACCGAATAGAGTCGTTGGGTGACAGAGTTGTTGTCAGCTCGTGTAGTGTGTAACCCCTGGTTGCGGATCATTTACACAGTCACGTAGTGTGAACACCACAACGACATAAAGACAATCAAGTCATATAGTCTGAACAGCACAGCAATCTGCCGACATGAAAAGTCCTGTAGTGTGAACTTGGCTTTAAGTTGAAATGTCTGAAAAACGACATATAATTTTACTCGGTCTGTTTAATAGCATTTAGCCTACTGATAGAATGTTTTCTAGAATGTCGCTGAACACTTTTCCCAGTGTTTTGATTGGTATTAACGTTACATGACTATCAGAAGTCCTTGTTTTGCGGAGTTTCAGCGCTTCAAAATTGAGTTTTTTTCGTGAATTTAAACTGTTTAAAATATATGTTTGGTCATACATTATCTTGGTATTCCTGTTGTGACTGGGACTTTACATTTTTAGAGAAAAATACGTTGTGGTCTTCAGACAACAACTTATGTCTATGAGAAAAATTACATTGATATCACGAGAACAGAGTTACAGAAAGCCTCGCTTGTTTCACTGATTATTGTGTTTACAGTTTGTTGAAATGTTTACTTTTTATCAAGTACCTGTCATGTTACGTTACCAATTTTGAGGTGTTTGGTCTTGATTTTTTTTTTTTATTGTTCATTGCTACAAGTGAGGTGATTGCTGGTCTGGTAGTAATTCAATTATCAAGTGATAAATGAAAGCCTGGGTCAGTCAGCATCAATAAGCAACAATAAAATGAGGTTATAATGTATTTTTTAATAAGGTAATGTCTCAAATGATAATGTAAGAGCCGCTCTGTATTCCATGCACTAATGAGAGAATACAATGACACAGTAAGCAGGGCTATGAGTTACTAGTACACCTCTTACTGCACTTCAGAAACACTTAACCCCAGTCTGACCTCCTGACACTAACACTGAGTCAATGTCCTACATTCATCAGACCGAACCTTTGGCATTTGTATTCCCAAGAGCTGACCCTGTATTAAGGAATGTTGTTTATGTCTTTCCCACAATGCATTTGTGCTTATGTTCCATATACCTAAAAACTGCACAAATGGTTAAATGTGACTTACATTGTCTAGTTAAGGTAAATAAATATATTGTCAATATCAAAATAATTGAAATTATATTATTTACACTGATTACAAAAAGGTCCCCATCTCACATATGAACAAGTGCTGTGCGACCACAATAGGTTTATTATTATTATCCACAATAGATAATAATTTATCTCTGAAGAGGTATCGGCTATTCAAATCATTTTCTGTCTGCTTAGAAAGGTTTTTGGGAACAAGGAGTACTAATTACCAGCTAAAAGTCCTTACAGTTTCCCTCTGAATCATATGAACATTACCGGACCGATAAAAACATCACATTTCTAAGGTGCTTCAACAGATAAAGACATTTTTGAACTTGAATAAAAAAGAAAATGTATTTATTATGTATAAATAAAAGTTATTATAATGACCATAAATAAACAAGAAACCCCCTTCTTGACGGTCATCATTTTCCCTGCACCTTTGTGATCAGATTACAAAATGGTTCAGTTCATCGTTCCACTCGGCCGCGTGTCGAATCCTCATAAACCCTTCTTCTCTTTTAGTGCCCTTTCCATTCGTTCCCTTCCCTTTCGATGCTACAAAGGGGAGAAGAGGGAGCGAACAGTCTCCGTGGAGCAGGCGGAAAAGTCTTCAGACTCGGGCGTGGTGGTGGTGGCGGTGGCGGTAGAGGGACAGGGGATGAGGGCTGGAGCGGGACGTCCGCTGGGTGGCTGGGACAGGGGGCCGAGGTGCAGACCGGGGGCCAGACTGGGAGTAAAGGCTGGGATGTGGAGGCTACAGGTCGGCTGGGTGCTCCAGGGAGCTGCGCTCACATTCTGGTGGCATCCTCGTCTGAGAATCTGCCTCTCCTTATCAAGAGCGGTGGTCTGATGGAAGAAGGGGGTATTTTAGTCATGTGACAAAACACGAGCATGAGAGCAAAATAAAATACTCAAAATAAAGCCACTCCCAGAAGTTGCCACAATACAGTTTTGGGTGACCTATACCTTTATTTACAATTATTTCTTGAATATTTATTTAAATTATAAAAATAAATGATTCTAATAACAAATAAATGCACAAAAAATTATATTTAGTTTAATAACAAATTAAGTTAAAATGACAAATGTTGTAACACTTTGTAAATGTTTTTGAAAGAAGTCGTATGCTCACCAAGGCTGCATTTGTTTTATAAAATAAACAGTACTAACTATAATACTATGAAATATGATTTAAAATAAGTATTTTATATATATTTTGAAATGTAATTTTCAGCAGACATAAATCCAGTCTTCATTTTCTCATGATCCTTTAGAAATTGTAATATGCCAATTTGGTGCTTAATAAACATTATTATTAAATGTTAAAACTTTTTTTTAAACCATGATTTTTCAGTATTAATTTGCATCCTTGCAAAAAAAATTATAAAAAATACTTAATTGACCCCAAACTTGTCATTTATAGTGTATATTTAATACTAATAATATATATTTACTAAGTTTCTTTATTAAAAACGAGTTTCTATTAAACAAACAAACATTGGGGACAACAGTGGGACTGACTGCAGAGCATTTTATTCCTGGGCAAGGTTGAAGATAATGAGAAGCTGGTTAGAAGCAGGACAGTGACACAAGCAGCACACTGAGGGAAAAGCACATCAAATATGCCAGTTGCCATGATGCTGCAACAAGTCATGCACATTCTCTCCACCTGAAAACTTTCACACACATGAATGACCACAACAGCAGCTTTTGATCATGGTATAAGCAGGTTTTCGTGCCCACATTAGGGTTCAACAAGACAGGGTCTGGCATGCTTCAGTGGACACATGGCGTTACCTTATCCAAAACATGCTCGGGTTCTGATAGAAATCCAACGACCCTGATCTCTGGATGGACAAGTCATGGTCGAGCTAAGCGAAGAGAAATCAGTGGAGCTCAGTGCACAATGCTCAGAAATCATCAGCTGTAAATCCATTTGAACTGTTAGTAAAGAAAATAACTTCAAGTATTATAGTGTTTGAACTCTTTGGCCTCCCATAAAAGTGTCCATCACACATGGTGTCTGGTACTCCGCTCACTGGCTCTTTAATGTTTATTTGGCGTCTGATTCTGAACTTCAGGCTTTGACCGTCAGTGTGGGCTTACCGTCATCACAGACACTCCCGGGGTGTTGTTGCTGGGCTTGGGCCCAGTGTTAAAGTGCTTCTTGATCTTTCCTGCTACTGACAGCTGGTGCTCGTTTTCTGACAGACCATCATTCTGAAACAGCCATTGAAATGAAGCCAGTCAGTTACTATAGTTATGAAACAAGAGGACTAAAAAGCATTAAGACTAGGTCAGTCCTATAATTTAGCAATAGAGATTGGTACACAGTATGGTGTAATGCAGCGGTTCTCAAACCTCTCCATGAAGTACCCCCCAGCACTGCACATCTGACACACCCACTTCAGGTCTTGCAGTCTCCACTAATGAGCTGATGAGTTGAATCAGGTGTGATAGATGAGGGAGACATACAAAATGTGCAGGGTGGGGGTCCTCCAGGACAGCTTTGAGAACCACTGGTGTGTATTGGGTTCAGGTTGAATTACTCACAGTGACCCAGGGATGTTCCAGCACCTGCAGCGCTGTGTATCTCTGATCCACTTCCACCTGCAGCATACACACTATCAGCTCCTGAGGAGACAGACGGGACAGAGAGAGTTAGTGCCAAACCCTAATGCCAATCTGATGCTCGGTTTGAACTTCAGCAAGTTGTCTTCACCACATCTAGATGCCTAAACGCATTGAGTTGCTGCCATGTGATTGGCTTATTAGCAGTTTGTGTTACCAAGTAATTGAACAGGTGTACCTAATAAAGTGGCCGGTGAGTGTATATATATATTCATCTTATTATCTCTTTTATTCCACATATTTATTATTTAATCCACACATATTTATATATATTTCACTTACTTTGGCTGAGTCTGATACATTGTCCCAGTACGGAAGAGGGAATTCTAACTGTCCCAGCAGTATCTGGTCAAACAGAGCTTCTTGATCATCAGTGCTCCTGAAATAAAGAATGCAACTTCAGATATGCATCAACAGGGGAAGCTCGTTTCATTGCTTTCATTGATATATAACAAATAGCCACAGGGTGGCGCAGTAACATCTTACATAACCTTGCAGCTTTGATTACATTACTCAAAGCTGCATTACATACACAGCTAGAATGTATTTAAGAATGAATCTTCGACAAGTGGACCATTTTCCCACTGGATAAATTCATCGTTTTGATTGTATTTACAGGATTTTTTAAACTACTTTGAAAAGCAATATGCAAAAAGCTATACAAAAAAGATCCTCTCACATAAGCCATATTTTACACACTGAACTTACCCACGAAATGGAGGAAAGCCACAGAGGAGAATATATGTGATGACTCCAGCGGCCCAGATATCCACCTCAAGGCCATAGCTAACAGCAAACAAAAGGTGTTGTTATAGTATTATTGGTCTAATAATCACACATTCAATAACCCAGATTTGTGCAAACGTGTTAAAATATTCACCCGGTCTCTGCGATAATCTCTGGTGCTACATATGTGGGTGTTCCACAGACAGTGTACAGAGGTCCGTCTACCACGGTCGCCAAGCCAAAGTCGCCCAGCTTCAGGGATTTGCTTCCATCTTGATGCTCATACACCTGTGAACCAAAGCCAAAAACAACATTAGACCAAAAACAACCTCGTCTCTTCAAAGCAATCTATGAAAATGACATATCCGGCTCTCTATTCCCAAGGTGACCATGTGCGGATCAGTGTCAAAAATATGCACTGGCTTCAAATAAACAGGTATATGTGCATTTAATGTATTTAACCTAAAATCCAATGATGCTAAAAAGAAACAGGAGCATAAGCTTGGCTGGCTTTGTGTTTGGCGTTATATAATATGTAAAGTGATGCATTTTGAAAAAGCCTAATTCTGCACTGCAAGGTGCATTTGACATGCATGCTTCCAGCCACAAGCGATTATCTTTTACACACAGAAAGCAAGCAAGCGCATATGTGAGCCAGGCACAGTTTTTTCTAGCTCACTGGAGTGCGTTTGATAAACAGACGGTTTTATTCACTGTTAGCAGGTCATTTTCAATTATAAGATCTGCAGCATTTCTAGACAAATCCCCCGGCTCATATACAGGGCTACATAAACAACATTTCCGTCTTGAATCAGCAGAGGAAGGGGCCATGGATTCATAAATGATGTCTGGTAAAAGGTTCATACGAAAGCAGCCTTGAAGAACAGTACAGTCTGAACTGTCAATGTGTGAGTCACATCACAGTTCTTCCGCTGCAGAAGTGATATCACACGTATACAGTCAGTCAGTAGGTGGCTGGTCTAGACTCAGTCAAAGAGCTCGCAGCAATCATCTCTCTTTCTCCAAAAACACTTATGTAGTTCCAGCCCACAAGACCTATGAGTTTCATCCGTTCCTTTCCCCGGCACGAATATACTGGAACACATGGTGTTGTGGAGGCTGGTGATCAGACAGCGCCACTTTAGGATGTGACTAGTGTACCTGTGACATGTATCAGACATGACAGGATGACCTGCGTTTTGGAAAAGAAGGAAGGACGGCGTGTGGATTTCTTACCAAAAGGTTCTCTGGCTTGATGTCCCTGTGGACGATGTTAAGGCTGTGTAAGTACTTGATAGCATTGGCCAGGTTGTACAGCATGCCACTGGCATCCCGCTCAGTGTATCTGTTTGTGGAGGTAATGGCATCAAAAAGATCTCCTCCCTAAAAATAAGAACAAAGATGCAAATTACAAAAACAAGGACAAATTCAAAATAAGAAACAAATGTAATAATACTACAGTAGGTCTATTTAACAGTAGCATTGGAGTAAGAAATGCAATTACAGTCTTCACTGTATAAATTAAATATAAATTGGTTCTTTTTAAAGCTACTAAAGTTTTTCAGCCATGAGCACTAAGTGGTATTCTTTTTTCTGTTGTTGTTTAACAGCAGGTACATTAGGCAGCCGTCACTTTATGTCCTAATGCATAGATCCAATATGCTGACTGCGTTTACATGGACATCAGTAATCTAATTATTTACCTTATGCTTAATAAGACTATATTATGATGAATGTTTACATGAGTTGTTTTTAGAATTTTCCTTTCATGTTGCCATTTTACTGTTTTAGTACTTTAATGATCGATTAATGGCACGTCATTACATCCCCACGCAAAGCCATCTGAATTCTCCTCCAGAATTTCACGTGTCAACTTTTTTCATTTTACAAAAGCTTCAAGTGCAGTTAATTATATCATGCTAACAGGTGCAAACAGACAATGGCGTTGTTGAAGCCATGCTCTTCTGTGTGTATCCTGTCGCAAAATGCGGCAAAAAGTTCTACATAAAGGTAATAGTATAATTAGGGTGTACATGTCTATACTGCACTTTGATAATGTGGCTAAAAAAGGGAATACTTCATTTGATCTCTGTTTACTTCGAGTATGACTTTAGCCGGATTAAGGTAATCAAAAAGTTTACATGGTAGATTCCTAATCAGAGTATTGTCTTAAACGTGTTAAAATCAGGATATTGTGTATTCTATGATACACAAAATACAGCTAAAAATCTGTGGATAGACACTTTATATTGTCTTCCGCCCAGCTTTAGTCTGAGGTATCTTTGACATCTACTGCCAGGTGTGTGAATGGAACGGTTACGTTGTTGCATTTTGCTTCCAAGCAAGGTGGTAATTGCATGTACACAGACTGATCGACACCACAAGAGTTTTCTTGAGGTCAAGTTGTTTATACAAAGCAGGCAGAAAGTTCACGGTGGCCTGGTTTGCTGTTCACATGGCAGAAATCCCCTCAAAGAGTCGAGTAAGTGGAACAGCAGCTTAAAATAACGTTCAGTTCAACAGAGCCAGCACAACTGCACAGGGCAGCCATTACAAGGACCCACCAAGAGCTCAAATTCATCCGGATCTCCACAACAAGTATAAACCAGCTGTGACTGGATTTTTGAGAATTTTATGTCTATTGATCTGTATTTGTTTCTCCTTAGGTTTGAACAGGTGCATTAAAATGACAGCTTGCTGTAGTACACACCTTAACAAGCTCCATGACCAAGTAGAGTTCACTGTAAGTGTCCATTTCCTCAATCAGCAACACAATGTTTGGATGTTTCACTCTTCTGAGGATAGCCACTTCATTCTGGATCATATGCTCCTGTGCAGGAGAAAGAGATTCAGAATAAAAATATATTGTACAAATTGCCATAAAAATAAAAATACAAGCATTTTATTGACAATATCATAATGCTTCCATCTCACCTTTCCTCTGCATTTGCCTTTGTTGATGATCTTCAGAGCGTACGCCCTGCCAGTCGAGTGCTCTACACACTCATGGACCACCGCAAAGTTCCCATCTCCGATCATTCGGCCCACTTTGTACCGATCTGAAATGGAGCTCGGCACTGTGGGTATCGGCGTCTCCTCCAAGGGCTCAGCTGCAGACGGTAAGGAACAAAATTAGAGCAAGACTGAGTGGGCCTCATTCAGAATTGTTTTTATGACTGAAATCGCTGTAGGCAGTGGAGAAATATGATTCTCAACCAACATTCCTAGTCTGAGAATCTCTTTGAATGCAGCTCAGAGAACAAGACGGTAACCCTGCATTTGGTTTACACCTCACAGATTCTTTCATTGGTGCATTACAGTCAGCTACAGCGTGTACACTGCAGTGGAAATTATTGTATAATGAACATCTACGCAAAGCCTTCAAATGAAGCATTTGTTATTGACCTCCACTGCAGACATACTCTTGAGATAAACATCTTTACTTGGTGGCACTGAGCAACTATAAAGCTTCTCTGATTAATAAAGGGCCTTCTTATGAATAAATTCAAAACCTCTCATATCTGTGTAAGATCAAAGAGTTGCAGAGCTCTTTGTAAGAAAGTCTAAATGCAATATGTTTGAATGCAATTATAATGCATGGGTTTAGAAAAGGTCAAGTTACTGCCAAACTTAAACAGTTTTGTTTCACTATAAAACTAGAACATTTGTTTTGGTGGTTGAAAATGAAAAGCACAAAATTACTAAACTACAATTAAAATGAAAACTGACCCCAAAAAATATTTCAATAAAAAACAAAACTATAATCGTATATTTAATAATACTAAAATAATACCTAAACCAGCCTAAAGTGTTGGATTTCTTACCATCACTAATGGGCCCTTCCTCCTCATCCATACTGCAGACTTTGGTAGAGGCCAGAGACAAAGAGGAACCGCTGTGCTGGGATCCCTGTGAGGAAGAAAAGATCCAATTAAACCAAAAACCGACTACATAGCAGTACATGGCCAGTGTGTATGAGAAGTATAACTCCAAAAACCACCGACAACCACCTAACTTCAGATATACAGACACAGTGAAGCAGCTCACTAGGGTATTCCGTCTTTCTACCTGTGCTGGATATCCTCAAGCTGCCCCGTGTTACTATTCCCATCAGGACGGTCGGCACGCTCGGGACACAATCCTCATTATCACTTTTAAACACAGCACAGCGTTAAGATAAAGCCAGTGATCGGTGTTTCTTTGCTGGTTGTCATGGCAGCAGCAAGTGTGAGCGAAGGACTGGCTGTGCTGTAAATTGGTTTTCGCTCCCGGTTGCCAGCAGTCAGGGTGCAGGGACCCTTTCGGGTTTGCGTGGAGAGTAATTGGAATGATGTCTCTGAGAGCACTGTGCTCTCCCAGAGCTCGAATGGATTTGATTGGACGGTAGTGGTGTGCGACGACGGCCCCGGACGCACCTCAGTGGGGCATCTAATGGCGAGAACGAAGCGCAAATCTACAGAGACGAACAGCGGATGGGGTCATGGAAGGTCAGCACACCTACACGCACTGTTTGATAATGGCAGTTTGAGTGGATGCATATGAGACGGCCAAGGCAGGGTTGTTAAAGTGTCATCAGAAATAGTTTTAACTCGAGTGTGTGTGTGTGTGTGTGTGTGTGTGTGTGTGTGTGTTTCCACATCCTTTTTCTATTTCATTCAGATCACAGTTTGTCCTGGTGCTATCAAAACTCTTGTTACCATGGAAACTGTTGGAGTGTACTAATAATATTTTCCCTCTGCTAGACAGGAAGCAGCCAGAGACGAGCCCATATAAGGCATCTTCCTGTTTCCTGGCTGAATGCTAGGTCAAATCACTCCAAACAAGCTGGATTTCTGTGCTTTTTCTCTGGACCACAAATAAACAGGTTAAACCATGCAGTAAGTATTTGCCTGTCCACTGATCAATCATGTTAAATCCATGTGTTCACATGCAAATGTAAGTACTCAGTTGCATAACAGTCTGTGCAATTATGATGCTGATAACGTGAATTTACCTCAGTGATCCCTAATGTAGTGTCGCAGGAACACTCTTAAATGATCAAATCATCCTTTAAAAATAAAACAATTAACAGGCTCAGTATCAATAACAATGCCGCATTATTGCATTTTAAGGTCACTCTTGTAATTTTGTTGCAGACTAATTGCATAATGGCTCGAATGACTGATTTAATGCATGAGATGATTTTGTTTTGTGGAGATGCGGATGCCGTGGGGAAATTTAATCCAATGGCCAGACAGGTTCCCGCTGTTCTCATCAGGATCACTGCTACTCAGAGTTTTTTGGGAATAGCTGTAGAGATGCTAGACCTCTTAGCTGTAACTCCATTAAGACCAATGTGAGAAAATCTCACAAGAGTCACTTATAATCACAATAATCTAATTCCATGACTGGCTGCATTAATTTGTTTTTGATATGCATAGCATCATTAACGCTAATGATTGTGAAGTACAAAATAAAAAATTCTGCAAATTCTGGGAGAAATAAAATGGGAATAAAGGAGCTCTGAGCCAAACTGTCCCATATAAACAGAAGATGACCCAAAATATTTAGTAAAGAACACCCGGTTGAGTTTGTACTAGATAAAGAGACTTACTGTTTAATGAATTTAGCATCTTCAATCATACGTATGTGATGGAAACGTTTCATGACATGCTTTGTGGCAAACAGACAACGCATTAGACCAGAAAATTATACTCTTTTTTTCTACACATAAAAACAACTACAAATGAGAGATTGTGATGTAAAACTAATACAAAAACAAAGATAACTACATGATTGACAATGGCTTGAAAGCAAAGGTATACAGGACAATATAACTGAGCAGAGTCCAAAACAAAAAGGTGAAAACAGCAAAACAATGAAAACCAATAGAACACAAGGGGTCTGAAAACTACTGCGGAAACAGAAAGAGAAGTGGTGATCTTTACATGAAATCATACAATATGCAAGGTGTCTATTTTTTTATAATATGAAGTGAGCAATTAAAGAAATTGCTCACTCAAAAATGCAAAACTCCATGCAAGCACGTTTTGCTAAATCACTCTTTTCTGTTTCACAAAAGAATAGGTTTGGAATGACATAAAGATGAGTAAATAATGACAGATTTTTCATTTTTGGGTGAACTATCCCTTTAAGAAAGTAATTATTTTGCTCATGTACAATAAACAGATACACAAATACATGCGGAAATCCAACTTCTTTTTAAACATCCATGTGTAATGATATCATACTTGGAAGACACTACCATTCATTTTTAAATCAATGTCCATGGAATTAATGAAAACACAAAATCACATGCACACAAACACAATGTCATTTAAACACCGTAAAACAAAAAATACAGATGTGAAAACGCCAAAGGAAAATGTGAAGAGCATGCAACCCAACAGACAAGGACATCATTTAATGGAGATGATGAAGAATGTGTTTTTATGCCATTTAAATTAAACTGAACACATCCACTGAATTTGCTTTGTCCATCTCAACAACAAATTTAAAGAGGAATGCTACCTCGAATCCAGCTAAAACTCAGAAATTGAACAGGTGCATTTTCAGTTCAATCCTAAACAGCACTCAACTCTTTTAGAGACAGGTGTGATGCTGAGCTTGATGGCCTCACTTTATGTTACGCAACACACAAAGCACTCATGCTACCTAGTTAACCATCCATAAAAAATGACTGAAAGAAAATGCATTAATCTCACAACTATGATGATACGATTTAAATTGTAACCTCATTTATCTCTATTCATCCTCATTTAAGCCAGATTGAGCTGGATTAGCAGACTTGGAAACAACATCCCTATTTTATGTGTTTTGACACGACAGATTAAAAATGTATTTGTCGCCATAGCATCAAATGCTTATGTGTTCCATATTTTTCCCCAGAGGAACTGAGATTTTGTGGAAAGACAGAAAATGATGGAGGGGATATGCCTGAGCCCTGATGCACTCTTGTGTAGCTCGTTTCTAAAAGTGGGTCATGCGAGGAATGTAATCCACAGCCCGGGCTTGAGCGGTAAAGCTAATTAATAATAAATCAGTAGTAATGATCAGTGTTTAATTCATTCACTTGGAAGGAGTGAGGTGATTTAAAACTGCAGTATAAACTATCAGAGATGGTTTATATATATATTACAGCAGTACTCTGCAGCTGCTAGCAATACATTGGAATCTATTGCTAGCGGAGTACTGCTGTAATCACACACATTAAGCAATGTATTAGCGCACACTGCAAACTAATTGAATAACCAGGCCACAGAGCCGCAATAACAACATTCAGAGACTCATATAAATTCATAAGCCAGATAAAGAAGTGCCTGCTTCTTTGGAAGCATTTGGAGAACATTCGGTTCTTTTGCATTTGTATCGTATTAATGTAAATGTTTTTCTCCTTCCTTCATTCACAGAACTCCACTAGGGAGTTTTCAAAGCCTGACCCACTTATGCAGGAGCTGGTTGTAAAGACGCTGAGATGCGTCTCTGCTTTGGGCAGATCTGACTGTCCCAAATTCTCATTCTGCAACAGCAATGAGCTGAGAGCAAAGCCATCTGACAGAATCAAACTGCAGAGAGATCATCCAACTTCAAGAGCTCAGGCTGCGGTAAGAGATAAGTAAAAGAATGACGAGAATCTGAGAGTCTTTGCTAGTGGGTGGAGGGCGAACACAAAGTGCTTGGCATCTGTCTCTCAGCCGACACGTCGACCGAATCACATTTAGAATCTTTAAAAGTCAGATTCTTCTCAAAAGGAAGTTTAGCCACTTTGAATGCAATTTGGAACAATTTAGAATATAAAACATTCTCTCAGAGGTGCAGTCAATTACATTTTGCTTTTAACGTCATATAAAAGCAAAAATGTTCAGTTGCAATGCTATTGAAAAAATGCCATATTTGCAGTCAACCATTAACCAAGAAAAAAATTGCTAGTCATGTGATCTTTACATGGTGGCAACCATATGGCAAACCATGTCAAAAGCGTATTATACTAAACCAGCTGTTTCACTATGACCTGGTTTAAGGTCAGAAAAGCTCCGTTGGGGTAGTGGCCAGCAGTTTCTGAGGGTCAATATCAGCACGTGAATTCGCTGGCTGTAGAACAGCACTTTAACTCCCTGTAGCTGGATTTGATGTGTCCCAAAAGCTCAACATTCTGATCATTTGGAATGGAGTGCAATATCCTCAGTGACTGAATGCTCTAGTGCATGTTAGTCACGGAGAACTAAGATTAGATTAGAATAGACAGACACTCAGAAAGATTGGAAGACAGAGAGACTCTTGACTCTTAAGAGAGAAAGAAGCCAGAGTAATCACTGGGGTTCAAGGCTCATATTATAACCTGAGAGAAACTCTGGACTGGGAAGGAGAAGTTTAAACCTCTTTGCGTTAGTCTATCAACTGCAGGATTAAAGATAGTTTGACCTGGTAAAAAGCACACAAACTCCTCTCAATCGTACACAAGCTTTCCTCAGAAACCAAATAGAAATGTGTGTCTTGGAGAAAAAAAATGAATGAATATATAAGCACTTCCTGGTGAGTTGCATGCTCCTTCAACATTATGTATCATGACATTTCTCTTTCTCAATGCTGTCTCAATCAGGGTCCAAAATTAGCACTGGCCAAGCACCAAATGTGAGTAAAAATTGGTTTTGGCGAGTAAATAAAAAATTCATTATTTGCTCATTGGCAGGTAATACATGGTAATTAGGTATAGTACATTATTTATTTGTGTAGTCGTATCCTCACTGATGTAAGCGATCCTATATGAACTGTTTATAAAAAAGGGCATGTCTTGTACTAGTAGTGACACTTATGTGGAGGAATAGTGGAATATCTGTTGCATTGCATCATTATACATATAGAAAATATATTACCTTATATATGATGCAGCAAATTACACAACTTGGAAATCATGATAAATAGAGCTTCATGGCAGGTACGAAAAATGTGGTATTTATTTTCTCAAATTAACGCCATTGGCAAACGTTAATTCTGGACCCCAATTTCAATGTATCTTCATGATTGCTGCTCTATGCTCTACTACAAACAGAAGTCATTTTCCATGGCTGGCAATAGTTGACTTTCACGTTTAACGAAACGTGAGAGACCGAAAGTTTCCAAATGTAGTGGCCCAGACTAAGGATTGACTGTGGATCTTAGTGCCACTTTGAAGAAGTGGGGAAGTTAAGCTGTGCTGTCAATGATGGCCTTGTCCATTTCCTGAGAACATAGAAGGAGCGCGTTATATAGAGCCCGAGATGGCGAAGGAGGGCAACAGAATATTCTATCTAAGTGGAGAAGGATCGGGACACTCAAATCACACGATACACTGGATAAACACTACATAAAGGACACTATTTGGCACAACAGAATTGGATTTAGATGATACATGATATCAAATGAACCAGGTGGACAGTAAAAGATCTGAGGTTTATGTTTGGGCAGGTGTATGAGCTAGTGTATAAACCATGTGTGTGTGGATTGGGGTGATTGTGGAGAGAATTTTGTCTTACCCTGCGTTTCTTCAAGCTCCCTGGGCTGGTGGGAGATGGACTTGGCGATTTTGCAGAATGGGGTGTGGACAGCTGACTGTCAGGGGTCCCATTCACTACAAAGAAAAAGTGGAAAAATGTCTGAGTTCACCAAAAGAAAAAGTGTACAAAGTTTGTGAATGAAGCTCAGCAAATATTTCAAGAGCCCCCAGGAGGCTGCCAGTGCTCTTATATTCAAAGAGCGAGCTTTTCAAAAGCCTGTCAGTGAGTAAGAAGAGAAGAAATCGCCCACACAGCTGCTCCTGCTTCCTACACTCGCATCCCTAAACAAATCCTCTTCGGATAGACACAACCAGTGGCACAAATCGAATTGAATTACCACAATCATTTAATGCACAGCGTGTTACAACCCATATTGTAACACAGATTAGTGATACATTTTAGAATTCTAAACTATTTTATTTTGTAGCACACAAATATGGGAATATCATATCAAAGTTTAAAACACATTTACACACCAAAAAACATTGTTAAATAAAGACACATAAACAAATTGTGTTACAACACTCATTGGTCTCCTATAAAGACGATATGAATTAGAAATGAAAAACCTACTGATTCACATATGAATTCACATCAAATAAAATCCTTCTGGCGTCAATTCCAGCTGAATAAGCCTCACTATTAAATTCCTCCTAAAAAGTAAAAGCCAATTTCTCGTGTATCCGCAAAAGAGCAGTGGATCCGCCTCTCCTACCTTCGTATTGCAGCATCTTGAAACACAGTGCTATTCCAGGTGGCAGAAAGCAGCAGCACTCGCTGAGCGCGGATTCCAATGAATGGAGCAGCAGAGAGCGGAGCGGAGTACAGAGCGTGAGCCGCTGCTCGCTCATTGGCTCGCCGTCTGCCTGCGTAGCTGTGACGCGCGGCCGGCCGGTGCGGTGCGGTACGGTAGTGGGAGGCGCGAAGGGCTGAGGTAATGGTGGAAACGCGGCGAATCTTCCCACCGACAGACCTTTAATGGCACTCGAACCACGGCCAGATACAAACATAAACACTACCGTATTTTAACATGAGACAGTGATTTATAAGGTCTCGTGAAAGAACTATATTAAATAACCACTTTACTAATAGGCCTATAAATACGCGATCTCTAACGTTATTTGATCTCAGTTAGCCTGTATTAATTTATTAATTCAGTTATATATTATTTGTTCTCAGGCATTTAATTAGTTATTCATTCATTTATTTGGTTTCTGAATACCACTAGCTTGCAGGTGAAAAGTTTTAAAAGGCTATAAAAAGCGCTTCACTATAAAAGCAATTCAACATGACCCTGTGTGATCTACACGGTGTTTACAGGAAACAGACACAGATCAATTATAGCTTTTGAGATGTCAATACTTTTAGCTTTCAGCTTATTATTATTGAACGTGATTACATTTTAATCAGCTCCCTGCCAATAACAAAAAAAAGCTAAGTTCAGTTTGGGAGTTTTTGAGTTCACTAAGTTCCCCATTGAAATGCTGTGAGTGAGTGTGTTTGTGAGTGTTTACAGGTTTTGCTACACTTGTGAGGTTAAAATCTTGAACATTTTCCTCATACATATAGGCTAGTAAATATGTGTCTAAAATGACGTGAATATGTTTGAAGAGGTCTGCTTCTTAAAAGCCTTAAAATTATCCAAATGGTTTTGTTTCAAGAGGTTTGTATGAGGGCCACATTTTCAGCTCCATATGAAAGCCACTTAATTAGATATTTTCACTAATGTGTGTGTGTGTGTGTGTGTGTGTGTGTGTGTGTGTGTGTGTGTCAGACTGGGGGAGTAGGCCTAGGCTACACTCATTAGCACCATCTGTGGTGCTTCATTAATTTGATGCAAGTGATGCTTCACAAACAGACACATCACTGTTTTATTTTGGGGTTAGTTCTCCAACATGTTCTCAAAGTTCTCTGTCAGAAATGGCAACAAGCTGAGCCACCCCCTCACACAAGCTTCCAAATATCCTTAAACCCCTTTTGGGGAGATCACAAAATGTCTAAAGCAAAGATACAGAATAGGCTATTCAAAACTGGATTGGGAGCAGCATCAGAAATTGACTTTTCCATTAAGGGGCAATATTTGCACCCTGGAATTGCTTTTGAGGGGCATTTTTACCTTTGTCATTTTTATAATTACTTTTTAAAAATGTATCTGTTATGTCAACTGTAAACTAGTTCAGTTTAACCAGTTACTTCAATTAATGACAATATTTTAAACTGTCTGATACCAATCAAAATCAACAAAAGCTATCTTTACAGTGCAAAGTTGGAACATAAGATGCATCTGATATGGCGTTGATGTTTTTTGACACTGTTCAATGCTTCTCATGTACAGTACATTTACATGTACATATAACAGTCCAATTAGGCTTCAGTCTAATGTAAGTTATGCACTTTTACAAGAATTCATGAGCAAATCTACTGTAAATTTAATGCTGTAATTGACACTTTTCATTCATTTCATATTTGACAAATTGTGACTGTCATAATAGATCTAGCTTAATTCTGCTTGTCTTGAATTTGGGGAGCATTTTTGCCCTAAGCCCTGTTCATTTTTGACCCTTTTGGGAACTACACTGTAAAAAAATGTCTGTGATTTTAACTGTAAAAAACTTTGAAAATGCTATAGTAAAAAGCTGTTATATAGTTAACAGTAAGTTCCTGTAAAATATGCAGGTTAAAACCGTAAACTGAAATTCCCGGAGTTGCATTTCAAATGTTGTTTTTTCTTTGAAATAACTACGTTTCTTCTTAGTTTTTTTCTAATCAGTTATGCTTATTAGGGTTGTATGTTACATCTAATGTTGTTAAATTAATGTTTATTGCAAATTTCAGTTTAATGAGTCTCACCATGATGGTGTTTAGTGCTTGTGTGAATGACACTGTGCATCTTCTATAAATGTTATTATGTTAAAGCTGCTTGTGATGGGCTTTTTGTTCATCATGTGACTTTCTCATCACCACCTGCATTTGGTGGTTATCAGTGTATTTCACAGGTACAAAACAGATTTCAGTACTTCAATAGTTTGGTATATTAACATTATATCAGTTAATGAAATAACGGTATTTAACTGTAAATTTAAGTTAAAACTAGGGCTGCATTGCATGTGATAGTCATGCGTATCTCATCAGTGAAGATGGTTCTGTGTAAAACAGCTGATGGAGATTTACGGCTAATCACAGAACCGTCTTCACTGATGAGATACGCATGACTATCGCATGCAATATATCATGCAGCCCTAGTTAAAACCTAAAATATTGTTACCGTATTTCTTACGGTAGAATTCCTGTAACCACAACTGCCGTTTTTTTACCATAAATTGTACATATTTAAAAATAATAGATTTTGATCAATATTCCTCATATTAATCACACCTTGAACAATAACGGATGATTTTGTGACAAGCGTTAGAAGGTTTGACAGCTCAAACATAAATCTGTTTTCACAGCTGCAGGCCTAATTGAACCAAACCTTAGAATCTATTCCCCACTCCCTTCATAAATACACAAACATAAACGACTGCAGCTATAGAGTGTTACAGCACTGCAGGAGACTGCTGGGAGAATGGCCATGTTCAGCATGGTTTATAACACAAATATAAACGTAGACACTAAAAAGAGAGAAATTACTCTGAGTTTGCTCTTGTGTAACATGCTCAGCTGTGGGAGGATAGATCCAGTGATGTGACCTCTCTTCTCTCCTCTCTCTCTCTCTCTGCTGTTTACTTCTCTCTTTTTCACACCAGGTGCAGTTTGGTCCGCTGTTTGCATCTGACCCTTAGTCCTTAATTCAAATCGAGGATATGATCCAAAAGGCATTGTGAAAGAGGCACAGTGTCCTCCCCTGATATACCCCTGTCCTGATCTAACACTCCCACTACAGCTGAGCAGAAACAACTTTTGAGTGAATATGAATGACTTATGATCCGTCACAGAAGAGATGATTGTTTTTAGGGCTGTTAATCGATCAATGTTATTGTAAATTAAATTCATTACATTTATCAATATGTGATAAACAAAACTCCCCCAAAGACAATTCAAAGAGGGAAAATCAATGAATAGACATTACCAAAAAAATTGTTTGGAAATAGTTCACTCAAAAAACTTGCTGACAATTTACTCATCATCAGGACATCCAAGATGCAGATGAGTTTCTTTCACAATGCCATCAATTATCACATTGCAAAGCAGAAAGCTGCATCTTTGCAATAAACAAATCTATCATTAAGACATTGTTTACTTCAAATGAGTCCTCTATCCATAATATTGCTTTCTCCAGTGAAAAAGTCAAATTGACTTCAGGAGTGAAATAGGCACAGATCAAGCACCATTTACAAGTACATTTAGTCTAAACAGTTCAAAACAATTTGGTGAATTTTCATGTGAGAGGATGGATTGACTCTTTCACTGGAGGATGCAGTATATAGATTATGGACTCTGCGGTTTAAAGTAAACATGCCTTAATGATGGATTTGTTTCAGATAAGCAGATTTTCACATCACAAGATTTTAATTGATGGACTGGAGTTATGGATTACTTGTGGATTATTGTGATGTTTTTATCAGCTGCTTGGACTCTCATTTTGATGGCACCCATTCACTGCAGAGGATTCACTTATGAGCTATGTAATGCTAAATTTCTCCAGATCTGTTGTGGTGAAGTAACAAACCTATCTATAATCTTCGATGGCCTGAGAGTAGTGTACATTTTCAGTACATTTTTAATTTTGGGTTAATTATTCCTTTAAGTTGTACAAAATGTTCAAAATAATGATTATTTATATAATGAATTATTGATATAATGATAATGATTAATTATAGTGGAAAAAACTGTAATTACAGGAATTAATTATGTAATGTATATACAGTGCATGCACGGCATAAAAACTAAGACTTTATATGTTTACACACAAATTACGTAATGCACTATATATAAACATTATTAGAATATATGAAGCATCCAGATAGTGATTGTGGCTATCCTCTGGGGCACTCAGAGCTCCATTCTGGGAGCAGAGCACCCTGCTCAGAGTACATACAAGCAAGCACATCTGTCTCACAGTGGATATCATTTTTAATGAAATTTCTATTTACGGTGCATCTATGTGATATGCATGACAGGGTTTCAGAGAGGAGCCAGACAGAGTGGACCAGGATACAGAATTTTATCAGTCTCCATGAAAAGTTAATTTTATCACTGACAAATAAACACGATTTTTTTATACTTTTTAAAATGTATCTTTTTAAATAGCATTCCCTTTGTTGTGTCCAATCTACAATTGGAATGCTTTTAATGAAATCAGAGTTCACATTATATACTATGCTTTATAGGCATATATGATCATAAAGAAAATGTAACATCCAAGAAATGTCTCATTGTTCAAAAGGTTGTTTAGAATACTGCTGATATATTGTGCATATAGACAGTGCATTCTGGCCTTGCATATAAAGTCTAAAAAATTCACATTTCATAAGGATTTTTTTTAAGTAAAACAATCTTCACTGAGAAAAAAATATGTTATTTTATTATCTTTATTTTATTTATTTTATCCATTGGGAATTGATAGGATTGGAAAAGTGGGTGTTACCCACAATAAAGCACTATATAAATGCATCACTCATTCATTCATCTATAATAGAGAAAATTATATATAGATCAGTGGTTTTCAGTGTTGTGCAAAAACTGTAATACATTATAGATTACTTGTTGTTACTGTTATTTACATTTATGCATTTAGCAGACGCTTTTATTAGGCTGACCAGCCTTCCAATTTAGCCTTCTCAAATCATCACGACTTCCCTAAAATAAAATCTATAGATATACTAAAACAGTTCAAGCGATGTTTAAACGTTAAACCTAGATACATGTTCGTTCACTGCGCTGCATCCAATAGTTTGTGCTGAGAGTGCAGCTAAAGCGCAGGACATGGAGGCACCAGCACAATCAATTGCAATTTTTTTGAATGGAAACAACTTAATTTTTGTAATTTCGCAGTAATTTTTGCTCATAAAGATATGAGTAATACATCATTCGGAACTATAAAAGGCTCTACTTTTGTTTGTGTGCACTCACAATATCAACAAAACATCGTGCTTTTATCTTGAAAAGGAGCGCTTCACAAAAATAGAAAGAAAGACAGCGAATAAATGCCTCACATACATGATAAATATATCTATAGAAAGCTTTAAATTACTAAACAAAATAAATAAAAACAAAAACTCTTTAATATAATCTTTATCCGTGAAGATGCTCTTCTCTCTAAAGGCGCGTCTAATGAGGATATGGCGAATCCTTACTGTTTCCCCGGACTCACCCCTGGTAATTATTTTTGCTGAGGCTTTATGGAAAGCTTTATTGCGTTTATTTGAACACAGAACTCTTCAGCTGCGCTGACGTCTCACTGCTGCTGCGGGACACTAAACACTGTCGAGCCGCTCTTCACTGTCATGGCACGGTCTCGTGTTGTTTCCACCAGCGCGGCAATTTTTTCATCAATAATTGATGGATGTCTAAAATATAAGCTTAAGGAGAAGCCTAAAACAGGCCCGAGGCTGGGCCTGCGTCTGAACTATGACGTGAATATTGTCCCGAAGCCCAGCCCTAGGGACGTAAAAAAGTCAGAGCCCAACTTTAAATTAAATATTTTTTAAAGTGTGTTGTAACGCAAGCGTTACTGAACATGTACCAAGTAAAATATTACTGAAAATTGAATATTAATGCCTTACACTACTGCATTACAGCAAAAAGTAATCCGTTACTGTAATGTATTACGTTTGTAACGCGTTACTCCCAAACACTGGTGGTGTTACCCCATAAAATTTATGACATTGACATTAAGAAAGTGCTAGAGTTAGAGGGTCAAATAAATGTATTATACAATACAGATTGTTACAGAACAGCTTCCCGGTAATGCACAGAAAAAATAACAGAATCACTGCTGCAAACCTTATCATATATGAAACAAATCTAAATACCTATAACAAGACAGCAGTGTCATTATTCAGCTCAAGTCGATACAGTGTTTGTTCAGTTCAGTTCAATAATATGCAGCTCTACAGAAGACTGTTGGTATTTAGCTTGAGACAATTCAGTATCAGTGTCGAAGTTGCAAAAATGTTCTCATATCTTGGGAACAATACAATTAAGTCATATATTGGAAAAAGGTGAAACAAGTTAATACACTAATTAAAATGACTAACTTTTTTTCTTTGAATAACGTGCACAGATGAGTCATACACAATAAGACCAGGAACGCTCATTAAGAAAAAGCCAGTTTTCCTGCAGTAGGGCCCATGCTAATAGGTTAATGAGCTGTTTGTGGATTTGTCACTAATGAGCCTTGCGACTGGCCGTAATTACACAGTAAGAATAATAACAAGGTTTCTGGATTTGAGTGACAGGAGCAGCTCTGCATTTGCTGAGGACAGTCAGCCAGCGGTGTTTGGAGCTGATTAGAGATTACTCTCTGGCGCTCTAATTAAAGATGCCTCTCTGGATAAACTGCTCAGACAAAAATTCAGTCGACTACGAGGCCAAGCTCATCCGTGTAAATTCAAAGGAAAGCTTAACAGAAATTCGTGAGGTGAACGACCTAAGATTATAGATCAGAAATCCACTGGAAGGATGCCTTCAGTAAATAGGACAGGCAGAGAACGAGACGCAGTCTGTAATGTGAACGGCACAGATGAGCACCATCTCCGTCGGCCCACACAGCTGTTGATAAATATGACAGAGAGAGGCTGTTTATGTCTGTCTCGCTGTGTCTCCTTTGTTAAAGCACCTCTAAATGTGTTGTCAAGCTCTACACTTGATCGCGCTGCTCAAACTCTGAATAATCCGTAGGATGACATGTGCTTCGCTTTTTCGTTGTGTTAAAAAAAACAAAAGGCTTCACGTGACTGTACACAAACCGTACATCAGTGCCATTTGTGCAGAAATTCATCAGGTAAAGTGCGTTCATGTGTGTTTAAAGGTGTGCAGGTCACTCTCAACCAGAAATCAATGTGCTATACTTAGCTTGACAGGGTGTATTATATAAAGAGCTCTCATACTGCAAGCGGCTTCATCAATCGGCTCTCTAAAGTAAGCACAGCTAGACCTTTCTGGAAATCGCTAATCTGATTCATCCCAAGAAATATCGCACATTTGACCTACGCTGTTTGACAGATTACAAGGCAGATGTCTGTTTGTCAGCCAGTCTTTGTGATCCTTTCAATGGTATATAAATTGATCACTGGCTTTTCCGGTAGATGTGAATAAAATTGCATTGATTGCAACCCAAAAGCAACAACAACTAAAATGCAATGCAACAGCTACAAAATTGCATTTGCAATCATATCCGTCCACCCGTTGTTTTGCTGAGAAAGTACAGGACGCCTCCGCTATGTATACACCTGCCCACACCAGTGTGGGACTTCTAGTAGGAGAGCGAGAAATAAAGACGATGTAAGGTGTGTGTTTGTATGTTTTAGGTTCAGGTGGAGACTAAATTAAATAACTAAAAAGTTTTGTAAGGCAGGGAGTTTTAACCTTTACAGATCACAAACCCAGCTCTCAGCCGACCCTGGGACCCCCAGATTAAAAAAAGTTAGAATTTCTCATCCACACGTAATAATAATTTCCATTAAGAACATTAACTGGCATTTCCATTTGAAATTAAAAATAGGAATGATTATAAAAAATAATAATTATGGGTCATTCTACAGAAACGTCCACTTTTCTGTCCCTAGACTTTACAGAATTTATATTTTAAAATAAAACAATATGTTATTTGAACAATTAAACCTTCCTGAGCCATCAATGTGGCATTTTCTTTTTATTATTAAATATATAGAATTCCAAGTACCACAAAATTGCTTGTCCCCACAGCCATATACAAAGGGAAAGTGCTTTATTTTGAGGTCAAAACAGGATTTTCTACCAAATACAAACGTCTATTCATAACTATCAAATACATTTTGTAAATGGAATTTAAAAAAAACTAATAAATATTATAAAATATATAATGAAAATAGTGGTACCCAGGAGATGGGTCACTGGTGTTACCGCTTAACAAAAGTCTTTTATTTTGGAATAAAAATCACACTGATGACATCATTTGAATTCCTCATTTCTATTTTCTGAACATCTATTTAAAAAAGCCCATGTTTAGTCCACTGTTTCTTTTCAGTTATGATACATTTTCTTATTTATCTTGTGATTTCATATGAAGCTTTTAGTTGATGTCACTGGTATGACCTATTTATTGTTAGAAAAAAAAAAGGAAAAAAAACTAAAATACAAATGGATTAATCTACTTAATTTAGTGAGTATACCATGATTGCCAATGTGTGGTTTGATACCTTGCAGCAGACATTTAGTAAAATGCATTTTTCATGAAAATTGTTACTGTGTTACTGTCACTGGTGTCACCTTCCTTATGGATAACACCAGTGAAGATCAGTATATCAGCTCTCATGTCTGTCACTGGTGTTACTGTCACTGGTGTTACTGTCACTGTCACTGGTGTTACTGTCACTGGTGTCACCTTCCTTATGGATAACAACAGTGAAGATCAGTATATCAGGTCTCATGTCTGTCACTGGTGTTACTGTCACTGGTGTTACTGTCATTGTCACTGGTGTTACTGTCACTGGTGTCACCTTCCTTATGGATAACACCAGTGAAAATCAGTATATCAGGTCACTGGTGATTCATTGTGTCACTGGTGTTACTGTCACTGGTGTCACCTTCCTTATGGATAACACCAGTGAAAATCAGTATATCAGGTCTCATGTCTGTCACTGGTGTTACTGTCACTGTCACTGGTGTTACTGTCACTGGTGTCACCTTCCTTATGGATAACACCAGTGAAGATCAGTATATCAAGTCTTATGTCTGTCACTGGTGTTACTGTTACTGTCACTGGTGTTACTGTCACTGGTGTCACCTTCCTTATGGATAACAACAGTGAAGATCAGTATATCAGGTCTCATGTCTGTCACTGGTGTTACTGTCACTGGTGTCACCTTCCTTATGGATAACAAGAGTGAAGATCAGTATATCAGGTCTCATGTCTGTCACTGCTGTTACCATCCTTGTGGATAACACCAGTGAAGATCAGTATATCAGCTCTCATGTCGGTCACTGGTGTTACTGTCACTGTCACTGGTGTTACTGTCACTGGTGTTACTGTCACTGGTGTCACCTTCCTTATGGATAACACTACATAAAATGCATATAAATGTCAGTTGTCACTCAATACCTCATAATAAGGTCTTTATAAAATGTTTTTTAATCCTTTTAATTTAAATGCCTAATTTTATAAATAAAGCGCTGTAGTTTTTACTGTGGAGAAAAACATATAGGTGTCCTTAAAACATACCAGGGTTCCTAGTTGTCCCTTGCCTTTAGAAAGTAATTAAAGACTGTATTATCACTGATCTCCGCATCTCCTCGTTCTGTGCTTGGTGCACCGTGACAATAGGCCTAATGCAATGCAATACAATGATGACTGAGAGATGAACAAATGATGCATCATATTTGTTAATCAATTCTAACAATTATCCAAGCATCATAAAAAAAAAAACCTCAGTTGCTTCAGTCCATTAAATGTCCATCTTGAAATATTTGCTACAGTATAACATTCATTAGGCCTATTACAATTATTTTATAAAACATCGGAAAAGGTTTTAAAGCAGAAAGATATGTGTACATTTGTACATGTACAGTTTAAGAGTGTAGAAGTTATGTTGTAGATTGTGTATAGCATGATTTTCAGCAACGTTTTGTTATTCATATTGATAATTTCCATATCAAATATTATAGAGTAGACTTTAAAGGTTTAGAAAATTTACCAAAACTGGCACACTATATAATGCTTAAATAGACAATGGTTAAAAATGGCATTCAAATTCAAGAAATCCTGTTTTATCCAGCCTATCTTCCCCAGCACCCTTATGGACCCTTGACTGAAAACCCTGGAAACTGTAAGATCAACATAGAAAGTATAATGTCAGTAACTTTTTAATTTCTTAGAACTTTATTTTGAAACATCATAAATCATTGCACACTGCAGTGAATTTATCTTAAAACCAGAGCGGGCAAAGAAACCTTTGCAAATATGAGTCAACCTGGCATATTCTACCTCACCCTGGGGTTTCTTACAGGATTAACGGGCTGAATGGTGAAAATGAATGAATGGCACACCAAGCACTCGAAGCGAAACCGATTCCACGCTTTTATGGTCTACATCTGCAAGCGTCTGCTGAGAAGCAGCCGACTGACTACAAATGATGAGCCGCACTCTCCAAGCATGCTTCTGCTAAGCTTGCCAAACAGGAAGAGCCGCCCATATATGGGCAACTATATTGTCTCCAAGGCACAGTTCCCTTAGCCGGCGTCTCCATGACGACCGGATAGAACTCTCAGCCAAACCTCTACTTATAGAGATTCAACTGGTACGATTTAAACTATCTCGACTCGGCTGGAGGAAAAAATATAAACCACCAGCATTTAGAAGTCTCTGTCACACATCTTATAGAGGTGAAGACGCAAAGGCAGCTTTGTGGGAAAACTAGGGCATAACACAGGGGGAAAAAACATCAATAAGAAGTGCTACATGCGTTTTTAGAAAACATTTTTTTTTTTTTTTATTCATAAGAAGACAGACTCAGTCAAATCTGTACATCTAGAATAAAAATAATAAAACAAAACAAGCAGGTAGCTGTTGCACAGTCTAGTTTATAATACAATACAGACTTTGGATTTAATCCATACACTGCCATAATGCTTATGCCGTACCATGTATGGAATATGAGTATGGTCATATAACATAATAATAATTTGTTACATTTATATAGCACTTTTCTAGGCACTCTTTTTACATAGTAAGGGGGATATCTCCTCATCCACCACCAGTGTGTAACATCCACCTGGATGATGTGACGGCAGCCATAGTGCGCCAGAACACCCACCACACACCAGCTTACTGGTGGAGAGGAGACAGTGATGAAGTCAATCAGTGTATATAACAGCATATATCAAAGCATCATGGTATTACAAAAATACACTGGCACAAAAGCAGACCGCATAGTGCCTATAATTCAAATCACACACAACAGTATTCATTGGAAAACAGTTGATGTGGATCTGCAAGACTGAGTCACACTACCCCCCTCCATCCCTCTCTCTCATCACCCCATCTACCTCCCTCCCCCATGCCTCACTATCTTGTGTCTCACGTCTTTGACTCCTCTCCATCGGGATGCGCCCTTGTGAATCAGACAGCTGTATCTGAACACAACTGCACCTAGAAGCCAGCAAACACACTCTGCTCCAGGGGTGCATGGGGTGCTTTATTGCTCGGAGAGCTGTCACACACGCATGACTTCCTATTAGTTTGTTTATTATCTGATGCAAGAAGTTAATTACCATTTTTTTAACAAACGTCCAATCAACAGCAAATTAATGTTTGAGAAGAGGGTCCACGTGTACACAGGAAACAATTCAGACAAGCATTTGCTGTTGCATAAACACATGCACATACATGCACATGTGAACGTTACCTGATCCAGAAGGAGACTTGCTGCGTTTGGAAAGGGTGAGACTTCTGGGAGAGCTTCTGTTTAAAGATCCCATCTTCCCATAGGATGCTGATTTTACCACTCGGCACTCTGTCACAAAATCACATTAGATAGATAGTGAGGTGCAAAAGTCCGAGGCACTAATGAAATGACTTCTATTTGGCAGTTGGAAAAAATGAATGCATTTCAACTATTTTTAGAATTTGTTATGTTGCATCTAAACAATGATCCACACTCATTGCACATAGCATGGTAAACATGGAAGCTCAAATGAGATATGTTCTTTCATGTCACATAAGCTTCCATGTTTACCATGACAGATGCTCTCTATGCATGTATATTTACGAGCAGTTTTGGGGAAAGTTACTTTTAAAAGTAATGCATTACAATATTGCGTTACTCTCTAAAAAAGTAACTAATTACGTTACTTAGTTACTTTTTATGGAAAGTAATGCGTTAAGTTACTTTTGCATTACTTTCGCGTTACTTTTTATATATGAACAGGGCTTGATTGTTTGTTTTTAATATAAGAAGTTCTATTTGTAGCAAATGTAAAAGCCTTTCACACCAAAAAGTGTAAAAAAATAAACCTCAGGCTGAAGGAAAAGTAAATCACGTCTGTACAGTAGAACACAGGAGAAGATTCAACACTCTTCAGCAATTAAAAAGCAATCAAGCACAATTGTTAATGTAAAGTCATTTTTGCTTGTGTTGAACTGTTTTAATTCATTTTGATGAATACTGAATCTGTTTTTTTGCGAGTGGGATGAATTAATGCACATTTACATTTAGAACTAAAGTAAGATCATGTTCACACAGCTCACTGTCAGTCAATAAATGGGGAAAAAGTAACTGGCGTTACTTTTTTGAAAAAGTACCTCATTTATTTTCTTATAAATTAAAAAGTAATGCGTTACTTTACTAGTTTCTTGAAAAAGTAATATTATTACATAACTCGCGTTACTTGTAATGCGTTACCCCCAACACTGTTTACGAGTCTAAATTAATTCATTTCATCATATAAAGTGATCTCATCTCTTCACAAGATTTGGATCAAACTGATCGATTTATATTAATTTATTTTATGATGTCTTCGTGAGCTTTTTGGATCTTTTACGTTTTGGTTAACTGAACTTTTAAATGGAGGAACAGAAACCTCTCAGCAATAATTAAAATATCTTAACTTGTTTTTCAAAGATAAAAAGTCTCATGGGTTTGGAACAATGAGAAAATGTAAGTAAATGATATTTTCATTTTTAGGTGAACTATCGATCGAAAGAAAGAAAGAAAGAAAGAAAGAAAGAAAGAAAGAAAGAAAGAAAGAAAGAAAGAAAGAAAGAAAGAGAAAGGTCTGGAATGACATGAGTATAAGTAATTGGTGCTTCCATTAAATATGGGTAATTAAATATGCTTATGTCAAACATATTGTGGTCGAGTAATGAATTAAAAATGTTTACATCAGTAGTACATTTTATATGAATTGACTAATTTTCATTATTTCAACAGTTTTACTACTGTACACTCTTAAAAATAAAGGTGCTTCACGATGCCATAGAAGAACCTTTTTGTCTAAATGGTTCCATAAAGATCCTTTAACATCCGAAGAACCTTTCTGTTTCACAAAAGGTTCTTTGTGGTGAAAGAAGGTTCTTCAGATTCTAAAAATGTAAGAAAGAGATGGTTCTTTAAAAACCTTTGACTGAATGGTTCTTTGTGGAACCAAAAATGGTTCTTCTATGACATCGCTTGAAGAACCTTTTGAAGCACCTTTATTTTTAAGAGTGTATGAGACCACCAAATGACTATCTAGTTTGATTGCCATCTCAAATCCTCTTTAAAAGTCTTCTAAAACTCAAACTTTCCCTGAAGATAATACTTAAACTGAGGCGCTAAATGAATCCTCTTTTAAAAACAGCCTGCTTGTTACAAGTGTGATCAAAAAGATGGCAGCGCTACAAGTGAGGAAAAGGCCTTAACCCTAAATACAGATCAGAGACTGAAGATTAAATTAGATTCTCTGCAGACGAAGTGTTGCTCAGATTCTCGCATGCTCTGTGTTTATCTAGCACATTTTTGCTTTTGCTGCAATAACCCTGTGCACATGATGCATTGAGAGAGCAATAAGACTGTGACACCAGGTATGACAGTAAATGCCACAGGTAAATGCCACAGTCTATTAATGCAGGATTTCTTGAAGGGCAGGACGCCACTCCACTCTCCATCTCCATGGAGTTACATACAGAGAGCAAGCTCCAGCACTTAACTCTCCAGTATAACAAATCAATATCTTTTATAATACACAGCCGAGTTTTAAAAATATGCTCTCTCACAATTGCTAATAACAGTCTTACATAATCTCCATCAACAATGATTTCATAACTATTTATATTATGTATCAAATGAAAATTTACATGGCATATCACAGCCAGTGTGCTCTTATGGGCAACCATTCTGTTCATATTAAAAATGCATCCTCCAGAGAAATCATTGTTGTCAAAGACTGCCATTTTGGCTCCATCCATCTCGCCATCGGCATGCTTCATATGTTCCTCTCGGCTCTGATCAGAACTCATTAGAGCGGCACGTGTTCCTCTACTAGTGCCTGTGTAATTAAACTTCTCATGAGTGACTGCACTCGCTCTAATTCAATGTGATAAATCATCCAACATTCATTACATTTGTTCTGTACAGTGCAGGCATTGGTAAAACTCAAAATAATTATTAGTTTATCTGTCAGATATAGACAGACCGAGAGTGAGTGAGAGAGAGAGAGAGAGAGAGAGAGAGAGAGAGAGAGATCTTAACTATTTTCTTGTTTCTTGTTCTAAAAAAATATATATTTGCATGTAATTATCTATTTAATGATTTATATATCAATTCTTGTTTTGTCTTTGTATTATATTTGTTCTTTGCTCATGCAATAGTCAATGCTTTGGCAATACTGTGCAAGTCATGCCAATAAAACAAATTTGAATTGAACTGAGAAAGAGAGAGATGGATGGATGGGCAGACACACAGACAGAGATACATACATAAGATAGAGAGACAGACAGACAGACAGACAGACAGCAAGATCTTTTTTTTACATCTACGTTGTACAGAGTTTTTTCAAGACATTATCTTAACTATGTTCTTATTTCTGGTTTATTACAAAATGTATTAATGTAATTATCTACTTGCTGACATAGATCTATTCCTGTTTTGTTTATGTAATATATCATTATTATTTCTATGTTCATGCAGTGGTAAATGCTTTGCCAATGCTGTGCAAGTCATACCAATAAATCTCACTTGAATTGAAGTGAATTGACAGATAGACCGACAGACTGACAGACCGACAGACAGACAGACAGACAGATAGACAGATAGACAGATAGACAGATAGACAGATAGACAGATAGATAGATAGATAGATAGATAGATAGATAGATAGATAGATAGATAGATACTTCAGAAACTGGGACGCCGGCTCTTCACTGAGCACACATCAGCCCAAAGAGCCAAACAGCAAACAGCCTTTGTCTCTCCACATCATTAATGAAAGTAAACCAGACACAGATACATACAGATTCTCATTTCCTGACAACAACAATACAACAAGAACAAAATGGAGGAGAGAGACAAGGAGTGGAGGTCTATCCATCTAGGACAAGTGGCAAATGCAGAAACCCATTAGAGAAGTGGCTGGTGTAGGCGTTAAGGGGGAATGAGCCTTTAATTCCACATTTGTGGGATGAAACTACAATGGACTCATTCATAAGCTTCTTATGAACTAATTTGTAACAGGATGTTATTCATTCAAGATGGGACAAAGAGAACATTTCTGGGTAGGTAGAAGATGCCATCCACATGGACCTGCTGCTGGTGAGATCATGACAAGTAGTGTTTTTTCACTCAAATGAATACAAAGGCAACTACCGAAAGGCTCTTTACCGGTTTCATCCAACATAAAGTCATCCTGGTAACGGAACTTCTCCGGGCCGCATGCGATGAAGGTATCCTCCTCTCCGAAGAAATCTTGAAGGCACACGACCTGCGATTGGAAAGAGAGAATGTCATTAGCAGCATTAGATCCATTAAAGCATCTGAACGTCTCTTTGATCATTAGGTTTTCTATCCTGAAGCCATTATTAAAGAGCCAAAATTACAGATCCAGCCTCTCTTCTTCAAAAACCAATGAGATAGTTTGATCGTGATCGCCACCCAGAAGGCTTTGAAGGCTTTACTGAGCCCATCTCTAATGTCTTTTTAAAGATGGGTAACCACCAGCCACGTTACTGTTGATTGCCCCTAATCAAAAAGAAGTTAGATCTATCCACCAAGCATCATTTCCCATCAGCCCTGTGGCCATCTTTGGGGATGTTGCATTGAGAACGGTTTTAAAGTTTGATAATTTCAAACAATGAATCAAGGGGACAACAAGAAAACAAATGCATATATAATCAGCCTTGAGTATAGCACAAAACACACAGAGGGCCTTTTCAGAGAACAACCAGGAAATTATTCCTGTATTTTGACCAAGTGTGATTTCTAGCCTCCCAAAGCACCAATGAGGAGAATGTGTGATTTTTCATTAGCCAGACAGAGATTTTTTGTAATGAAGGGAGAGGGCAAAGAAACTTTTGTTTGCACTTTTGTTTGCTATGCCATTCCGGTTATCATACAATTATTTAAATGGAAATAAATGAAAACTTGATTTATGCCTTTTCTGAAGACAATGTGATTGGTGCAAGCCACAATGCTAAGTTGTGGGTAGCTGCTAGTTCCTAAGGTGTTCTCAGTGGTTAAAGCATGTTTCTACTCAGTTGGCCAAGTAGGGTTTTTTTAACTAGGCAGTTTCTAAGATGTTGTTTGTTCTTTAGCACATTGCTAGGCAGTTGCTAAGGTGTTCTGAATGGGTTAAGCACATCACTGTAGCTAGTCACTAAAAGCATTCTGAACATATTTAGCACACTTCTAACCAGTTGCTAAAGTGTTCTGATTGCTTTACCACATCACTAGGCAGTTGCTAAGGTGTTTGACATGGCTTAAGCATATTTCTAGGCAGTTGCTAAGGTGTTCTGGATTAAGCACATCACTTGGAAATTGATACAGCATTCTCAACATTATTAGCACTTAGCATACTGCTAAGCAATTGCTAAGGTATTCTGGGTGTTTTAACACATCACTAGACAGTTAAGGTGTTCGGAGTATTTTAGTAGATTGGTAGGCTGTTGCTAAGGTGTTTGAAATGGTTTAAGCATGTTGCTAGGCAGTTTCTAATGTGTTCTGAATGGTTTTAGCATGTTGCTAGGCAGTTTCTAAGGTGTTCTGAATGGTTTTAGCATGTTGCTAGGCAGTTTCTAATGTGTTCTGAATGGTTTTAGCATGTTGCTAGGCAGTTTCTAATGTGTTCTGAATGGTTTTAGCATGTTGCTAGGCAGTTTCTAATGTGTTCTGAATGGTTTTAGCATGTTGATAGGCAGTTTCTAAGGTGTTCTGAAATGTTTTAGCATGTTGTTAGGAAGTTGCTGTTGTGAGTGAATGGTTTAAGCATGTTGCTAGGCAGTTGCTAAATGGTTTTGCATTTTAGAACATTTCTAGGCAGTTGCTAAGGTGTTTTTGGAGGTAACTAGGGCATTGCTAGGTGGTTATAGGGATGTTCTGGCTGTTTGAACGTCAACAAATCCGAGATAAGACCCCATTATAGGAAGTTTTCACAAATTGTAAGTCTGATTTCTTACAATGGTGATAGCATCAATTTATGGTATTTTCAGGCACAAACAATATTAGCTAACTGGTGTGGCACAGTCTGCAACATGCTGCGTAGGCCTACTAAGTAACGAGAAAAAGAAGAAGAGGAGGATAAAAGGTTATGGTTTGAGAACTTTTCGTCGAAAACAGCAGGAGCTCCAGCCTTAAGGATGAGAATATTTTTGATGTTTCTCATCAAGCGGCGATTAAAAACATCAGAAAAATAGTTCTACATAAGGGCACGGCTTAGAAAAAAACACTGGGATGAAGGCGATGCTTGAAAAGAGGCGAGAGAGAATCAGAAAGCAGCAACGCGTCAAACTCAGACTGACGGAGATAGCTGTCTCCCAGAGCAAAAAAACTAAAGTAGCTCTGATGTCGCGAAGAAATGGAAAAACAAGTTTGGTTATGCAAGACTGTGATCAGAAGTTCTCTGTCTCTCTAAGTGGAACAGACAAAGTGATCAAGCTGGCACAATAAACTGCAGAACTTTCCAAAGATTAAATGCTTATAACATGGATTATTTCTGAACACTGGCTTTGATGGAGATGAGACCGATGGCGAAGAGCTGCATAATTACATAGTTAAACGTTCAGGAACCATTCAGTCAAGGACAACACATTACATCTGTTTTGTTATATTTTCCATTTAGATACAAAAGACAATTTCTTATTCTGAGATTTAAATTGAAAAGGTAATTGTACAGTTTTCTGTTTTCAGTGAAAGAACAGCGTGAACAATAAATGAGTAGTTTCAATGGCGTAGATGAGCACAGACGCCGCAGAGGTGACTAGACAGTAAGCGCCCTTTTTGCGATGCTACAATTGCGCCATCTAGACGAAAATCTGGGTCAGTGCATGATAGATTTGTCCTTTCTCCTGTTGATACGGATACGGTCCATTTGTAGAGCAATTGAATCATTAAATGTGTATTATTTACTACGAATATGTAAGGTTTAGATTCATATCCATATCAATTTCCTTCCACTGCCATATGTTACCATATTAATATAATTACTAGACTATTTCCCTAAATGATAGAGGGCAATGATTTATGAAACCACTAGGTGTCGCTGTTTACATGCACTGAGCCAAAACATACGGAAAACAATAATGGCAATGAACTGGCATTATTTTACAAGAAAATCACATTTAAATGCCTTGATTGAACTTATGGCCACATAACTTCCATCACTTTTCTGTCTCTGTTACCAAAAAAATTATAATATTAATTATAATGTTCTTTCACTATTTAAAACAATTATAATATTATGACTATAAAACTATAATTTAACATAAATTAAACACAGAAGGTTTAAAAATATATATATATATATGGCACAAAATAAATATTTAAGATGTAAGTGTAATTCCAGGTCACTAAGCAAATAGCGAATATTAATCATGTGAAGTCAAGATGTTCTTTGCAACAAAAACTCAAAATGCTGATCTAATATAATTTGCATCAAATTAGAAAAATGCAACTGCAGACTTTTAAACCCCAGCGTATAAATCAAACTAAATTTTGTTTTGCAGTTCTTCGTACCGCTTGCAAATATTTTAAAGCCTGGAGGACTAAAACACAACATCTCTTGATACAAATGAACTGTCTCCTTGTATTATGTTAAAGAAATGAAATCGCTCTTCAAGACAGTGTTTTGCTGCAGTACAGATGCTCCATCTTGTTCTCACCCACGGCTCTGCTAATTCAGCAAGAAAAGGAAAAAAAACTGTGATATGCTATTTTTATCAATCTCAGGGAAGTTTCACAGAGGAACAGAACTCTGTACAAAATGTTTGAAACTACTTGAGGGTGTGAACAGAAAGTGAGGCATTGGGATTATATATAGCTGCACAGTACTCTACTTCGTCATAAAAAAGAGGACAACATGAAGGACAAATAATATTTTCTTTAACCCTGAATAAGGCTATTGTGAAATCAACATTTCCATTTCATATTATATTTTTTTGTAGGAGCATCTCATGGTCTGAACAAATGTGTTAACATATCTGTGACAAAAAACACACTCTTATGTGCATAATGACCCAGAACAAATGCAGAGAGCCTCTTAACAGGGTTAACATTGTGCACCTCTGTTCTCAGGGAGGATGAGAACAGCATTTGTCCTGCTTCAAGAGGAAAGTGTTTATGACAGATAGGTTTATGAAAGCAGGTGTGAACCAGACAGTCTCTTTCTTTGTCTTTGTTCTCAGACTCTATGGTGACCCAGTTCACCCAGACTGACTGGTAACTAAAAGAGAGACATATTGAACTATTACTTCTAATAGTAGTATTACCATTTTTTTATATACATATTTGTACATATTTGCAATTTATTGTACTCTTATTTAAACAACCCACAAATCTTGGTAATCTCAACATTTGAAAATAACATGAAGTTAAAATTAACATGAATTAGTGCATTGCTTATTGGCAAAAATTTGGAAAGGCTTTATTATTTTATACAATGCCTAAATGGGCATTTCTAAAATGTTAAGTCTTTTTATATCTATGCCAGTTTCATTTGGATCAAAAATATTTTCTTTAAAATAATGTGCACTGATTTGTCCATGTCAGCGAGTTACCACAGTCACCGAGCAAAACCATCCCGAACCCAGAGGCCGTGGCCGACCCCATCGCCATAATAGGGTGTCAGGAGCCGCCCCTGGAGGAGGGGTACTGTCAGAGAGTCACCACAGTCACCACAGTCTTCACTAACGACCAGATCCAATCCCCTGATTTCTAATCACCGCCACCTGTCAGCACTCATCAACAGCACTATATCCCTGCACTCCTCTGTTCACTCACGGTCTGGTCTCAAACATTCCATGTTGTCTTACCTGACCCACTAAACTTGTCTACTTACCAGTTACTCCAGTGTTCCTCTCGCCGTTCTCCACCTGTTGTTTGTATTGTACTTACCTCTGTGTCCTGTGTCTATCTGCTGACAGTCCACAACAGTGTTGCTATTGTTAACTAAATCTAAAACTATGAAATTGTTATGTTAATTGACTAAATTAACTAATTTAAATGAAACACGTTTAAACTGAAGTACTAAAATTACTGAAACTAAGTCTGGACTAAAAATAAAAAAAGTTATATAGAAATATTTAGAAAAATCTGAAAATTAACTAAATTAATACAAATTAAAATGAGAACTGAAAATAGATTAAAATTGTAAATAAAATAAAATCTACTTTAAATATGAATACATATTATAATAGTATATAAATAATACACAAAAAACAACATTGGTCGAGAACAAGAACAGGAATATTAACAAATATTTGTTTAGGTCCTGTTGAGCTTGAACACTATTGAACACTATATTACTGTCTACGCCTGAACAGTAAAATATTTTTTTGATTTTCAAACTGAAATGTGTATATGTTTGTGAGAGACTGAAATATGTAAATATTTGTGAGAGCAGCAGCAAAACAGCCATTGTTTGGACAAACAGAAACCCTGCCCCAAGCTCATGCCATTGTTGAGCCAGTGTTGCAGTGTCAGGCTGATCAAACAAACAGAGCCAGGGTTTTACTGATCAGGAACCTACAAATAGATTACTGTCAGTTAGATTAAACCAGGGAAAGTAGATAGTATTAAACATGAAAAACTTAAAACACTGCAGCGTTTGACAGACAGTCAGAGTGAGTGGCGCTGTCCTTGGTGCTGAGAGTTTAGCACTGCAACAGAGACATTCCTCCCATTGCCAATGAGAATACTCCCACAAGATGTTTACACCATGTGTTCACTGACAAGAGACAAGCTGTGTTTGCAGTTCTCTCTAATGTGAAGAGACCTAACAAGTGCCTCAAAAAGTATAGCCTTTGACAACAAACCAAAACAAAGGCTAAAGGGCCTCCTTCTTTTCCCAAAGCACTCATTCAGGGTCAAAGTGCAAGTCTTGAGTAACCAGGCTGATGGCTAATCCAGTTAGTACCTGGTGATGGGACCCAGAATAGCTGTCCCTGTCAAGAGAGCAGAGACGAATGTGTCGGTGAGGTCATGACCCGCATCAATGCCAGCTCATGCTTTCACACTCATCATCGGCCCACCGACCTGCACATGTGTGGGTGTGTAAAACAGCAGGGAGTCTGTAGGGGTAGAAATGTAGAACATCACACCATAAGCTCACATACAGCCATCCTACACCCATATGTGCATGTTCATGTGGGTGTATGTGTGTGTAAATGTACATAGAGGGAGTGAGGGAAGAAAATAAGGCCCCACAAAATGAGGCGGTATGACAGCATTATGATCGTGGGAGGCTCATGTCTCATCAAAACAGACTGGTCCTTCAACAGAAGAAGCCCATCAGACAACAGATTGAATTATTACCCACCTCCATCTGAGTGTTCCTCTAGCCTCCACACAAAGTCTTCAAAATAACTGCTGTCTTTAGTTTGTTTTGCATTCGGTTGAGATGAAACACAAGATGAACTCTGACGCCCTGACATTTCATAAAGTCAAATTTGGATCTGCTGACATAGTGGGGTAGGTTAAAGTTTGGACAATGTCTTTTAGGTTCAGGAATTTCTTTCTTCTGAGGAACACAAAATAAGATTTAGAAGATTGGAAGGAAGTTGCACTTTTTACACTTAATGAAAATATTTAGTGACCTTTAATATGCAAAAAAGGACAAAATAGCATCATAAAAGCACCATTAAACTTGTCTATATAACTTGTGAACTATATTCCAAGACTGCTGAATTCATAAGTAATATGACACTTTAAGATGCACTGTGTTTGAGTTTTTCTTTTCTTTTAAAGAAATTGTTAGTTTTATTCAGCAGGAATGCATTAAATTAATCAAAACTGTCAAAAGAAGACATTTACAATTTAAAAAAATGTTACAATTCTATTTCAAATAAATACTGCTTTTTTGAGCTTTCCATTCATCAAAGAATCCTACAAAAAGTGTAATTTGTGTAATTTTCTATCTGTTTCTCAAAGCAACTGTATGACTTCAGAACTTGCACTGACATATTTTGAGGTAATTTTATGAAGCTGTTTTTGAAAAAAGAGCAGCCTAAACATTTTACTTAATATCACAGAGAAGAAAAAATATCATGTATCTTTGGGATGACAAGAAAATAATGACAGAATTTTCTTTTTTGGATGCACTGTCCCTTTAAGAGCACCAGGAGTCAAGGGAACTGAGCCCTAATAATGTCACAGTCTGCTCTAATGTGGAGCTTCTTCAGATGAATTAGCTGCCATCTTGATCTCCTAAATCAGGCCTGCTAAATGCCGTGCAGACTACAAGAGCAGTTACATAAGATCTCAATTACATAAGACATATTCTATGCCAGAAGTGGGTGGAGATTAGGAATCATTTTATTATTACAGAACTGCAGCGAGCGATAAAAATCACGTCCCTCGAGAAAAGACTGCAGGAAAAGATGTAGCTTCAGACGATCAGACTATTCTCTCCATTTCACTCACACTCTCTTTGATGATAGTCTCACCAGACACTGCTCTCATTAGAAAGTTCAGTGTGGATGTTAAAATTACAGCAGACATTAAAAGATAAGGGTATGATCATGATGAATTAATTATGAGTGTTTCTCAGAGAGATCATTTTCAAAGTTATCTAAGAACATTCAATTCAGCAGCACTTATGCAATATACAGCACTAAAAATAAAAATAAAACAAAACAGTACACAAACACAAACTAGAGCAGTGTTATGTTTACAAGTCAAGTCAGGGTGCTTCAGTTAACAAGACCCCTTATTTTCTTGGCTTTCATTGTGTGTGGTTTTGGCAGCAGACGCACATTAAAATGATTTGTATGGAAAGCTCATTTGCTGTGCACACACACAGTGCTTTTATATCCAAACACAAGCTGTCGACACAAAAGTTCACATACAAACACACACTCCTTCATACACACACACCTGGTAGTGACTCGGCAAAAGCAGCAGACTAACTAAAATCTGATCTCCAGTTACCTGCTACAGCGTACTCAGAATAAATGGATGAGCTAAAATACAAAGCAAAGGAGAAAACTGCACTTTTTTGAGGAGAATTCACTGCTGTTTATTTGCAAGTGCTGTCTGTCTGTCTGTCTGGTTATAGTGCCCGGTTCATGAAATGAATTATGCAAATCAGGTAACGCAAACATGTTCACACAATCTGTGTTGAAAGCAATCTGCTCGACACAATTCTCAATCTTGTGAGTTCTGTGTGCAAGGTTACCAGACAATGCAGCATACTACCACTAGCGTATTTGACGGAGCATGTTTTTTTTTTTTTTGGGGGGGTGCATTCCACTGCTTTGGTTTTCCATTTCTATGTAAACATTGGTTAGACAGCCATGTTTTATCATTTTGCTCATGTCTTTGCAGTATTCGGTGCATGATATGGCATTCTAATGCTCAGCACCCTAAGGAGCCATTCACACAGAGCATGTTTAAAAACTAAGATGCAGGGCACTCAAATAAAAAAAGCAAGGTCTAGAGATGTGTTTCTTAACTTTTTTAAATTGAGAGTCATTTTTAGATCAGCGTGTCATGCACAAGATGCCACAAATTATTATAGCACATGTTAAACAATATGAGTATGATAATGATGATGAATTAATTATAGGTGTTTCTAAAAGAGAACATTTTCAAAATAATATAAGAATATTACACTTACGCAATATGCAATGCTCAAAGAAAAATAAAAGAGAATGCAAAAGGGCATTCTGTGTGAACAGCCCCTTTTGACTAACCAGACCCTAGTTAAAACACTACAGTCAATGCATCTGAATCAGCTCTTTTATATGCTAAAAACTGCATGGCTTGTTTGGATATATACATATTTATAATCTGTAATTTGATCATTTGATGAATTACTACATGATCAATATAAAATAAGGACAAACGTTTTTTTTAAAGGAATTCTATGCATGCCATTCTTTCTTTGTTGTTGCTTATTCACAAAAATGAATGCTGTTCTGCCACAATCTATAATGAGTCTAATTCACATGGAAAAGAAGGCTGTTGACAATGACTTCATTTCCGGCACTACTTCCACACATTCAGCACCACACAGGCCTACTAAACTGGGGTAATTTTCCCCTTAATGTTTTACTAAATGCAAACTAAATGAAAACAAAATAACCATCTAGAGAAAAAGATAATCTAGAGTAAAATTAAAACAAAACAAAAACGTAATCTAGAATAAAATAGAAACAAAAAACAGTCAACTAGAGAAAAACAAAACAAATACAGTCATCCAAAGTAAAACTAGGGTAAAACAAAAAACATGACAAGCACAACAAAACTCATCTAGAGTAAAACAAAAGAAACAAAAAGCACAACAAAACTCATCTAGAGTAAAACAAAAGAAACAAAAAGCACAACAAAACTCATCTAGAGTAAAACAAAAGAAACAAAAAGCACAACAAAACTCATCTAGCTTAAAACTACAACAAAGCAAAGCAGTCATAAACAAAACAAGGAAACAAAATAGTCATTGTAATTATAACAAAACAAAACAGTTATCTAGAGTAAAACTAAACAAAATAAAAAACAAAGGTCATGTAAAGTACAAAACAAAAAAGTAATCTACAGTAAAACATAACAGTCATATGGAGTAAAACAAAAAGTTATCTAGAATAAAACCAAACAAAACAATCATCTAGAGTTAAACAAAACAAATCAGTCATCTAGAGTAAAACAAAAAAAAGTCATCTAGAGAAAAAGAATAGAAAACAAAACAAACAATTATGTAAAGTGGTTTTATATTTAAAAGTGAGGGTGCTTACCCCTAATTTAATACAGCACAGCGCTACTGCAGCATTTTATCACCATGTGCAAAAGTGGTGCAATTTGCCTCCTTATTTTTCACTAAATGCAATATACTGAACATTACTGAAACCCAGATTAAACTTCAAACTTAGATTGAGTTGCTAATCCGGATTTGGATTTTAATATGGATTTATCTCACCAGGAAACAAAGAAATTCTGCTGACTACAATATCTGGGGAGAGCGTGACCATATGCCAAAGGCAGAATATCTGGCCATTTTATTGGACAGGAGGGGAACGAGAGGTGAGGCGAGCTCAAGAGGGGATAAATGACCCTCCACACAATGGAGGGCTGTTAGAGACTGAAAGACCTGGCTAATTAAGCATGGTGTGTGTATGCAATGGGGCGGAAAATCAGTTATGTCCACACGGCAAACTCCAAGAAGAGCAAACACATGAATGATTGCCGATTACACGCCTTCTATGTCTCTGTCTCGGCCCGAAGCATATGCCAGAGGACATTAAGAATCAGTTGCAGTAAGCAGGACACATCTGTCTGGTTATTTATATGTGTGTGTGTGTGTGTGTGTGTGTGTGTGTGTGTGTTTATATTTATGCATTTAGTAGATGCTTTTATCCAAAGCGACTTACAGAGCATTCAGGCTATACATTTTTTTAAATCAGTATGTGTGTTCTCTGGGAATTAAACCCATGACCTTTGCACTGCTAACGCAATGCTCTACCACTGAGCCACAGGAACACTGTGTGTGTGTATCTGTGTGTGTAAATTTAGGCTTAACGGATAAGAACAAGAGAGCCATGTCCTAAACCACTTATCGTACGTCTACCTCTCTCTCAGACTAAACTCCCCACACACTCCGACACACACTACTGCCCACGGTGACGCCACAAAGGCTCAGGCCGTTACTAAGCAACTGGATCACATCGTCATAGAAACTGTTGAAAGGGGGGGTTGATCATTTTCTTTGGAAGGAGAGATCACGAGGGAGCAACAAGCATGGATAAAATTAGCTCATGTCCAAAGTCCTGTCCTTTGTGAGGAAAGACAACCACAACTGTGATACTCTACATACAGTATGTGTCAGAATGTCAGAGACAGACAGAAAGCTCCAAGCCAGGGACAGTCGGAGGGTCCGTGCATGGTTGCAGATGACGTTGAATGGTTTTAAGATTCAAGGATTTAATGACACGATTTAATGACACGTTTAATTATGAATTTCAGCTGCATGCCCTCTTTGCTCCCATCTGTCAGCAGTGTCCTCCAGCATCACAAGCAAAAATATAAGCCTGCACTCAGCATTACCGGACATTTCTGGAGATCACACGGGGACTGGATCCAGGTCAGTGGCCATCTGAGGGGAACTGAATCAGATGTGGCACAGAAAACTTTTCCAACTATGAAAAATCTATATGTGAAGCACCAGAATCAATCAATAAAACTGGTGCTTTTCCATACAAAACTTGCCACTATGATACTAGGATGCACTGCATAGTTGGTAGGGTGTTGATTTGTGGGTCTGGGGAGTCACTACGGTTGGCTAAACATCAAGTCAAAAGAGCTGGGCCCGTGAAAACCCTTTGTTATAAGATTAAGGGAACCCTTAGTGAAACTTGGGTTGCAAGAAAAACCCTAAGGGTCAACTTAAGGAACCTTAAGGCTGTCAATTAAGTATTCCCCTTAATTATCTAAGTGTTCCCTTAAGCGTTGCTACAAAGTCCTTAGTAACTATTTCACCTTGATAAATTAAAGGGACTAAAACAGCTCCCTTATTCATCTTAAACTCAATATTTTTAAGCTCAAATGTAAGAATAAATAAACAAGAGCTGCCTGTTTCTGCGCTGCTTTGTGTACAGTCGTTACCCGCTTTGTTTCTGCAGTGATATAGCCTCCTGCTGACCAATGACGGATATTTGACCAAATGTGAAAATCAACCCGTTTTGATGCTGCAAACACGCAGAGTTTTCTTAGCTTAAGGCCGTTCGTGCAACTGGCCCTGACCCCCAAGTCTCTTTGTGTTTCTGATAAGGGAGTTTAAATCTGGCTTGCAAAATTACCAACTTTATCCAATTGTATAACAAAAAAATGACAAAAGGCAAAAAATAAACATTTACTTGTTTTAACATTACATTTATGAGGTAGTTTAAAAGGATAGTTAACCCCAAAATTCTGTTAATTATTCACCCTCATACTTCCAAACCCATATGACATCTTAATCATCTTCGGAACACAAATTAAGATATTTTTGATGAAATCCGAGAGCTTTCTGACCTTGCATAGACAGCAAAGAAACTCAAACGTTCTAGGTCCAAAAACATAAGGACATCGTTAAAATGGTCCATGTGACATCAGTCGAGAATTTTTGTGCACAAATAAAACAAAAATAACTACTTTATTCAACCATTTTTCTCCTCCATGTTACCATCTGCCACCATTCATGAGAGAACCACTGTAAGAATTACAGAACCTTTGAACTTCTGAGATGGACAACACACACACAGTGTATTAACATTCAGACATCTGTCTCCACATCCCACTGAGAGAAAATGTGGGAAAACGCCTCCCTCACATATGCATCAGTTCCTTTTCATCCCCATCCTTCCCTTCACTCAACTCACTCAGAATGGTCAATAGTAGAATATAATGTTCTACATTAATGCAAGTGATATTCACAGTCATGTTTGGTTTCATTTGAATTGTTTTAATGCGTCTGGTACAATGGTTTCATTCTTATAATTAAACTAAAAGAAGGTCAGTTCCCAGTGTCTTTCATGCAAATGACCTTCTCTCCCAGAATGTGATAACTCTACTTAATCAATGCAAATTCCAATTGTCAGGTCCTGTCTCCATCTCGGGGTATGTTGGTCTTGGTCTGAAGTACTTAAGGAAATGTTGCAAAGGGATCGGGGAGATTCTGTAGCCAGAAGCCCGTAGTGTGGTGTGTCTCTATCCTTCACACTATGTATTTCTATAAAGTCAGGTATGCATCTTTTACTCATAGATTTATCTTTGAGAATTTGATGTTTTGTATTGATATGATTTGATATCTCTGAATTGGCTATGTAATTGGCATAATGCATACAGTATTTACCTGACTGATAATAAGTTGTTACATTTGATCTTATTCTGTTTTACTCTGTAAGTATTGACTCTAGTAGATTACGTTGTATCCTTGTTAGAGATATGAGCACCGAATGAACGAGTAAATATAAAGTAAAGAGTTAACTAGAATATTAAAATATCAGAAGAATACTAATTATAAATAGACAAACAATCAATTTGCATTTCAACCTAAATTTGAGGTCATAATAAAGGAGCCCTAATGGAGTCAGATTAGAGTTTAACTTAAATTAAAGAATTTTGTGCGCTGAAGAGACCAAACACGCAGGAAACCTTCATCCACCATTAGATACCTTCTTTGGGCCAAATGTGTGGACCTTACAACCACAATGCACCTACATCATGTAGTGTATGCATGCAGTCTCTGGTAGACTAAATATATCATAAACCCTTACTTTTCACCCCAAAATGTTTAATAAAGTAAGCAGAATGCCCTGGTAACTCAGCATCAGTACCCCTATATATACAGAGCTGTAGTATTTGTTCTTTTCTAGTACAGCATCACAATGTTTTTTTTTTCCCATCATAAAACCTTCCACAATCCATACTTCACATCCTACAGTAACACCCCAGAAAAAAGCCTCACGATATGTAGGAAGATGGAATAAGGCTTTGATCTACTGTCTCTGACCTCATTATACAGGTTATCAGAAAGGTGCCATGAGACTCACGCAAAGACCCAAAAACCCAGATCGCTCTTGTGATCATGAGCTTTTTGATTCATTCACATTTCATTTCCTCATAGAGACGTTGGCTACATGCATCTCACATGCTTGCTAGCAACTGGCGTCTATTTTTAAAATCACGTCAGGTGCTACAGACATCAGAGCTAGAGGCAGATGTTGGTTCCGTTGCAATGATTCAGTCGCTGAAGACATCAACGCCTGTTGTCAGCTTTGCAAGAACCATATGGGTAGGAGAGTGAAATACACCATTATTTGCACCAAACACAACTGTTTAAGTTGCATCAGACATTTGATCTGATATGAATTCAGCCTCGCATGAACAGAAGGAACACACATTTCTACCAAGCCAGATGATACTCTAGTAACTGGCAGGATCTGTAGTTTAAAGAAACGCATACATTTACAGTACACTTGGCAAAATCACGTTCATACTCCCTTATGAGTAATCAGATTGCAATCCATCTCCCTATAATTAGCTTAACGTTTGCTGAATTTCACTCTGCTTTCCCTGAAATATGCCATACAATGTGTGATACACCATAAACATTTTCTGTTTGGAGCACATTTTACATTAGACTCCACCAAGGCAGGCAATAAACTGAAATTGTATTCACTGACTGAAAGCAGAAATCCATATTTTTCTTTAATAAGGCACAGACAGGTTCATTTACATACATTAACGCAGCAGAAAAAGGCTAAAACGTTGGTCTATTGAATAATATCCTGGCTCAGCTCTCTTACCGAGCTCTCTCTCAGCAGATGAAATTGAATTTACATGGATTTTCAGAAGTTTTTTCTTTTTTTTTGCAAACTTTGCATAAACCAACACGAGCTTAGTGAAAAACGTCTGCAATGACATAATACCAAAAAGACAATTATGTTATGTAAAAGCCCGTGACTCAACAACACAGAACTTAAGTAACAATTGCTTTAGAAATTCCATTAATCACCTACACAGTCCGATTTTCTTTTGTAATACATCAAACAAGCACAGCAACAATAAGCTGCTTCCACACCTGGATCCTGCATTCAAACTGAACAACAATAAACAGAAAGATGTTCTTTCATTGCTTTGTTAACTGTGCACCTGAACTTCTCAACGTCCCATTTCATTTCAGTAATGCGTTCATCTTTTTTTCTCTCTAACTAAGATAGATTCTTTTATCTCCTTTTATTTTCTCTCTGTCTCTCCTTCCTGGTTTCTATTGCTATTGTTCATAATTCCATCAGGACAAAATGGTGTGCTGTAACTGTGCAGGCCAGGCTTGTTCATTAGACAGCTCCCTCAGGCCCAATCGATCCCTGTTCTAAATTTAGCGTTTCCCCATAATGCTATTACTTTATCTGGATGGTGACCAGGGCTTTGGTGCCGTGCTGTGTAACCTCTGATATCAGACCCACACGGTGGGAGGAAGGCTTTTATGAATCACATTTCATTCAAAATACATATTTGTTGCTTAATAGCTATTCTAAAAAGGCAGTCTTATGCACGACTGCACATGATATATGTAGTGCTCCGGTTTTCCACATTCAAGGTGATTTAGAGGGCTTTTCAAATAGAAAAGACCAAGTCTGGAGATCTGAGACACTGGCAGAACCGCCAGCACAGAGATCAATGGAGAGAAGTCTGTGCACAGATTAATGAGAGTTTAATGAATTTCAGCCAAATGGCGTCTGCTTATTTGCACATTTTACCTGGCTGAGAAGAGACACATGGAAGATGAGTATGTACAGTGACATTCAAAAGTCCACATTCAAAATTATTGGATTCAAAAAGGTTATTATAGCAAACTAAATTATATTAGTATACTAATTATAGTAACTAAAACTAAAAGCATAAAATGTGTTTGTAAAATGAAATAAAATAAACTTTAACAGAATTAAAATCAAATCAAATAAAACTTTAATTTAACTTATTTTTATTGTATTGTATTGCACCTAGTTGACAAGGCAGCTAGTAAATCTTTATGTATTAAAATAACTAAAATTGAAAAAAACTGAACATGCACATATTTAATAATAATAATAATGACAAATTACTGAAACTTACAATATATTACCTGGAAAGAGAAAAATAAAAATTATTTCAAAATATTAATAAAAAGTTCATGGTACCTCATTGAAACACTAAAATAGCCCTGATTCAGAATTAAAGCTAGAAACATTTTAAGAAAAAACAATGCAAAATGATTAAGAAATATTTAAGATTGTAAGCAAATTTGCAAAAGTAGTCATGTGACAAAAGGTCAAATTTCCTTCCTGAAGCACATGATGCTCTTTGGATCAGAAGTTCATACAGTTTTACCGCTGCCTTTTTTACTGCAAAAGGGGACACACCAAATTAAAATATAAAATTAATGTAAAGAAATATGCATTTGTTTTATTCAAATTTTCACTAAACTTTGTATCCTAATAATATAATGCTATAAAACAGAACATTAAATTCGAAAAATGAAAAAAGCACTTTCACAAGTGAACTTCTGAACTGCATGTCTTAAAATGGGAATGATCAAATATTTATTAACGTACGTCAAAGCACATCAAGCATGTCATGCGCATGCGCCCTTCTGTCATTCTGCATGTGTGGGGTGGCACAGCTGTTTCAGAGCGGCACGAAAAGGTGGGAGGAATTTAAATGAGAGCAGAAGCCCGAGTTATTTCTTTATGCTCTAAGCCACCAGTTCTCTCATGTTGTGTGTGCGTGGGCAAAGACACAGATTCCATTCATAAAATAGACTAGATATGCCATAAATCTTGCTGCATGTTAGGGGGACATTTCCGCTGTTGCATTTGAAATAATGACACTTCATTATTTATAATTCAAGGCTTGTGGGATGAATTCATTTCAGAGGTTAAAAAACAAAAAGCCACATTCTTTGAATGTTGAGTCCCCTACATCTAGGATATTTCTTGTGGGTTTTACAACAGAAGAACAACTTGATACACTATAGTATTAGAGTCAACTGACAACAATAACATAAGTGGAATTCTACTGTTGATGAATGAATCATTTCTAACATTTCTATTTCACAACCACTCATTTATCCAGAACTCCCAATGTGCAATCTCAGTATGCTTTCAAGTTTTCTGTGCCAGTTCAAAGGGTGAGCTTACATAGCAAAAGCTATTATGAAATTCATTAGTTGTCTGAGGTAAAATCACATGAATGAATCAACTTTAAATAACAATGTTCCATCATGATACAACACAAAACAGATTCTCCTTTCAGACTCTGGAGTGGCAGCAGAGAATTGACTAAATTATGGTAGCAGTATCAATATTTCCATTCATAAACTGGCAGTCTTACCTGTTTTCCCTCAAGAGTGTAGATCCTCTTGACAATGCCAGAATCGAGCTTTATAGCATCAGTAATGTCAGTGAGAACTTGCTCAAAGCAGTGAGCCGTCTTCTTGTTGAGCAGGATGCGAACTGCCTTCCGCGGCTTCACCCCACTGCGGATGACGGTGACCAGTTTGGGTCTGATGAAGTCTTTGCTCTCTTTGAACTGCGGTCCTGATTTCAAGCTGGCTAGAGACGTGGGGCATTTGCTGGAGCCCAAGGCCCTCACATTCACAGACCAGTTAGGGTTGACATTGTGTGAGTAGTCAAGTTTTTTAAAGGCTTCGGTGGAGCCACATACGTAACTCTCACCTAAAATTACACAGAGAACATAGTGACATTATACAATGTGTGAGATTTTACACATTTTCTATGAAAAGAGTTAGTGCATTTTAAGGTAAAAGACCTGAGGCATTGGTGATTTTCACTGTCGATTGAGCTGTCATCTCTGTTAAAACGCATTGATTTAAGGTAAAGCCATGCGGACTTAAATGCTCATCATTGAGTGACCTAATTCTGAATCCTTGTCGTCACTTCTACTGCACTAATTTTGAAAAGAGAATCCAAAAGCATCCAAGGAACCAAGTTATGGCATTTTTAGAGCATCTCATAAAACAATATGCTATTAAAACGAAATCATATTCGATAGACTAAAAAGCCGTTCATGTAGAATGCATTGTTGCATTAAAAAACAAAAAAGCGCAAAACAAAGGGCAGCGAAATAGAAAAGTAATTTCCTGCACCGATCGATCATTGTATGACATCAAAGTACCACGAGACTTTGATGTCATACAACAATTGATCAGCACAGAGCAAACAGATTGGGCTTGTTTGAGATGCGCCTCGTCTGGCCTGAAATGTAGATGAGAGTAGGCGGCTGCAGGGGGAAATAAACTCAGTCAAGATGGACAGTTCTGAGCTCTCGAAGTAGAACAGATCCAACTAGATCAAAGAAAGATATCGCATTATTCTCACTCATCAGTCTTTGGGAACACTTCCCAGTGTTTGGGAATATTCATGCGTAGTTTAAATACATAATCACATGAAATCAGATCAACTAATAAAACATTTAGAAGAGAACGCAGCATCACGGTTGTCTGAACCAATGAGCATTAAGCTGTGTCGTCAGCCAGTCGTTTCCCATCATGCTTTTGGTCGGCGCAGTCGGTGAAGAGCAACTGAGCTCGACTACTCAATCCAACACAGCCGCCTCGCCGTCGCGAGAGTTTTTTGGCACACGTCAGCATGACATCAGAGCAAGGCAGACGTAACTCAGACACTTTTCTAACCAGCATGCATCTCTCGCGCAGATTTTGCTCATCTCAAACAAACCTATTATTTTAGGAAATTTATAAATCCTGGGCAGAACATGTCCCGGGAACTGGTCACCTTACTTTATAGGAATTTATACTAAAGACATGCAAACTCATTTGTGTGCTTTTGTACAATCTGCTTGTGTTTTCTCATGAGATTGTGTCGTGATGCACTTTTAAAAGTTGAAATGCTATAAATTTGACATTATAAAAACACTGTGTTCTTGAGCGAGATGCTGAAAAAAACAGCAAGATGCAATGCAGCGGCAAAATTATGTCCATCTAGCTAGCACGTTCACATATAAAAAAATAAAAATAAAAGCGGTGCGGTAAAACAAAAACATGTTCTATGTGAACTGGCACATATACCGCCCACAAACTACACGATTTTAGCCCCGATTTGTATTTTTATTTTAGCCCTGATTTTCACTGTAGCCCGAAGCAAGAGACAAGATGGCGTAGCAACTCTAAATCGGAAGGTCCATACATAACCCCGCCCCTAAACACCACAATACCAAAGAGCGCAGCGCCGCTTCAAGTCGAACACACCTATTATTATGCTTAAGCTCCGCCCACTCTAAGGTCTCCGGGGCTGCAGCAATATTTGGAGGCAAAAAAAAAAAAACTTCGGAAGAATCGGAAGCAAATAATTGCGTGATCATTTGAGTGACCATGTCTATGACTATGTTTAAATTATAAAAGACGCATCCAAGAATGCCCGAGAGATATGCTATAGCAGGTTAAATATAGTCTGTCTCAGCGATCTAACTCAGGTAACGTTAGCCTGAGATGTGTTTGACAGAAAATGACATCAGACAGCTGTGTAGTGAGAAGATCAACAATACGTGTAGTGTTTGGGCGGCATTAGACAACTTCTTACCTTCCACCAGATGATCTATACTGGTGATTTTTTTGGAACCATCTATTGTGTAGATGATTCGCACCCCTTGGGGTAGGTTGACGTTGTCAGAGAGGGTTCGGGTCAGGTCGGCCAGCAAAGCGTCAAAGGTTCTTATCCGGTCCGACGAGATGGCATACACTATGCCGTTGAAGTACTTGTCACCATTGCGGTAAAAGCGCACTTTCTTCGCCTTCTTCTCCTGGCTCAGCGCTTTGAGTGTGCGCGTCCGGTACAGGCTGCAGTGGGCGCTGTGAGTGGGGCTGAGCAGCCCGTTCGCCCGGCCTGCGCTTCGGCTGTTGCGTTGCATTTTGTTCCTCTCGTCAAAGTGTTCCTCCATGTCGTCCAGTCAAATTAGATCTAAAGCGTCAAAATTAATGTGGAAAAGAGTTACCAAACTAACCGTGTAGGTTTAATCCTTGAACCCTGGGACATGGGTGTCAATTCATGTCTGGTGGTCTGAAATAACGTTTTAATGCTAATGACAGCTTACGTGTTTCTTAGAGCTAATTCAATCCTGCGTCTGTCATCCTGTTGACAGCGTCACTTTGACATGGCAAATACTAACGTTTGACATTTGAAAACGTGCTCAAAAGTCTGTTATTTTTAGTAGCCCGTATTAATACGTTGACTAATGCTTATTTGTGTTTCAGGATCAGTGTCCAATTAAGCATGTTAAAAATATTTGACCGAGTTCAAAACGTGGCAATTCTTAGAATGAGATATGCTTTCATATGTTTGAAAAATATGTAGCCTATATAATTTTTACAACTATTTTAGGTTAAAAACTCTCAAAGTGGTTTAACTGTCAAGTAAGTAGGCTACATGTTTTTAAAAAAGTTTTTTTTTTAATATAAAATATTTCAAGGATTTATTTTTAATTTGAAACAAATTCATGTTTAGTTTTTTTCGACCTAAACGCAAGCCCTTTCATAAAAAGCTCATATCAAATATTTTAAAAACATGTAGGTACAAAGACAGACACACAACAAAGAGTGACACTAACACAAATATTTATATTTCATAAAAGAAATGATAAAAGATCAAATTACTAGCAACCTTTTCCACAGTTTGACAGTCGCGCAAACATAGGACAATTACTTTGATCTTTCATTTGAAAACATGATCAAGTCATTTTTGCTTCGGTTTAATTTCGTAATATAAATAATTTAGATCCTGTCGCTGACCATTTAACAGTGACAAGCTGAACTATTCAAATGAATTAGAATGAGCAAAACAACATTCAAAGGCAGGTCGAAATATTTGCGAGTTTTCGGTGCTTTATTTCTACTTGCAGAAAAGAAACAGACATTTCTACTTGCCTAAAGGTGAAGATTTAAGGAATATTCAAGGTTTCTTCGTAATAGACACGATTCAGATGTTGAGTTGTGCTGACAGGAGTCGTGATGTGAGCCCAGCACCTCCTTTGTTGTCCCGGAGAAGAGGCTGGCTGGTCGGTCGGTCGGCAGCTGCTGTTCTCTCTCTCCTCCGTGTCTTGCAGTGATTTACATTGGCCGCTTTCTCATTGAGATTCAGCCCCACACCGCAGACCTGCCACAGCCAGCCACCCCCCATCCCACACACACACGCACACACACACACACACACACACACACACACACACACACACACCCCGCCCGTTCCTCTCCGGTGAGGCTGCTCCACAAAGTCTCTTTTCCCGAAGCTCCCTCACGACTCACATGCTCAAACTCGCTTTGATCATCCAAATAACATTAACTTCATCAATTAGTCTTAAATATAATGATGTAGGTGTATTCTAAAATTAAATAATTATATAAAATACGTCTTAACCTTGACTCTTCTTAGCATGCAATGCAAATCCTAGCAAGGTGACACTGATACAATGTTGAGACGTTCAGACATTTGTGCTATCCTGTGCTTTATGTCCTGCTCCCTGATTACTAATTTGTCAGGTCATCGTGCATATTCCTCATTGAGTTATTACATATGATGAGATTCAGATTTCAGAGAACCCAAAGAAAAAGAGGCAGCTGTGAGACAGCTTTTAAACCATTGGACCACTTGTAGTCTGGCATTAGATGCCCGAAAGTAATTATCTTATGTCCTTTTTGTCCCACTTGTGTTTTTTAAAGACTGATATTTTTGTCATTGTGTAAATCTGTTTAAAACAAATAATGTGACAACTGCTGGAAATGTGTCATTTTGATTTTAAAAGGTTTTCCCCAAACTTTGAAATGGTCAGGAGTGTGTTGATGTGCCATTGACGTGTAGTAGAACACAGGCCCTAATGTGAACTTAGTACATCAGATGGCAAAATTATTTCATGTTAACATTTAATAGTATATATATATATTTTTTTTTTAAGTGGTTTAGAATGAACATTACATTTTCTTTTTATATATGCTCTACAACAGTGATGTAGAATAAACATCATAGTGTAACATTGATTCAATTACATTTTCATTTTTTTTTTTATCATTAACTGATTTAATCATTGTCATTATAAGTGATGATGAACCATCATTACTTCATATTATTGATTCAAATACATTACCGGTTTTTGTAGTTGTTGAAATATCCCCATTGTATCAACATTAACTGCGGGTGCACAAGTGATATAGATCCAACATAACTTTGTAACACTAATTCAATGCAGTTAGTATTGACATAAACAATGACTTAACATTGTTTCAGTGCTTGCTTGCCATCTGGGAAGATTTCATAACAGAATTAACATCTGATATGACAACATATTTAATGAAAGAAAATACCTTGAAATGAAATAATACAAAACCCAATAAAATGAGCCAGGAAATATTTTTTTTAAAACATTTTAAAGTATTTAGAGAATATAATTAAAGTTTAGAGGGGTCTCTATCAAGCTAGGTATATGAACTCGTTCTTAAAAAAATAATATAAAAAGTAAAAAATAAACACTTTGACAAAAATAATCAAACAATAATTGAAGATCCCTGAACTGCATTAATATTTGAATCGAGGGAGTGGACTCCTTGCTGGTGCTTGTTTGGACAGACCCCTTCATCATATCTGAATGTTGCCTCTTACTCTCCTGGCCTCTGCTTTAAACAAAACAAAACACAAATATGATTTAGAATACCCAACATTCTAAAGGATAGTTCACCTATAGAAATTGTTATATATCCAAACCTGTTTGGCTTCTGCAGAGTATAAATATAGCCTAAAGAAATCTGAAAGACATAATGTTTGAAAAGACATGCCGGTGCGTAAATAATGACAGAATCATTTTGGGGTGAACTATCCCTTTAAGTTATTGTTCATTCTTAAGTCTGAGATTGAAAGGATTGGTCGGTCTTGTTACTCACAGTTTTAAGTATACCAGAGAAATGAGTAAGTATACATGATGATAAAATCACATTCTGTTCATGGTGTTGGTTTACTTGTAATAACTGAATGACTCAACCCTGCATGTTTTTTCCATGTTGCTTAAAAAATATTTCAATTTTTGGCATTGTTTCCTGTGAACCAAAGTAGCGTCATTTGATGATGTACAGTGCATTTTCACATTTACGTTTTGTCTGGACCCAGCGCTGTCCTCCGGGCTTGAACCATCTGCTGCTTTCTGCTCATATCCAGCGTTGAGGACAGCTAAAGGAACACATTATCAGTGTTTATACGCAACACTTTGGATAATATCTTTGGTCAAGCAGCTCAACACCACAGTGATGGGTCTGATTCTCAAGGAACACACACAATGATAAAACCTGCAATGCTTGGATAAAAACATCTGTCAAGTGAATAATTGAAAGCACAAACTGGAAATCTTTTTTAAATGCTTTCCTCACCTTTGCAATCTCTGCAAGATACGCCCGCCTCTCTTCATAGACTTTCTGGTAAGTCTATTAGGAATAGAATGCACAATAAGGACAATTATGTCTTTTATTTTTTCTGTCTTTTTAATGTATAACCAAGTAACTGAAGATTGTAATCCTTCCTTATTCTTCCACTTATGGCTCTCATGTCAGCATAATTGTGAAATCGTTGTTATTATACCTCTAGGGGAATTCAGCAGCCAGACCTAAACTCTTTCACTTTCTCATGTAATGTAATTTATGTTACAATTAATAGCTGGTGATTTTGTACAAGATATGTGGCGTCTTGACTAGAGAGAAGCTTTCATAATAGGGATGATGGTGGAAGATATAATGGTGTAGGACTTCACCTTTCCTTCCTGCACGATTCTCATTTGGAAATCCTTCAGCTGGGATTGAAGGCCGCACTTCTCAGTAGACAGCAATTTCAGCCTCTGTCTGAGAGCACCCTGAATAAAAAGAAAATATCTGAAGTGGAATTAAAGCAACCGTTCCCCAAAAAATGAAAGTTTGCTCAAAGTTTACTCACCCTCAGGCCTTCCAAGATATAGATGAGTTTGTTTCTTTGTCAGAGCAGATTTGGAGCAATTAAACATCACATCACTTTGCTCTTCAATTAATCATCTGCAGTGAATGGGTGCTGTCAGAATGAGACTCCAAACAGCTGATAAAAACTACATTAATCCACAAGTAATTGTTAATGATGGAATTGTTTCTTATAATCATGCAGATTTTGGCTTCATAAAATGTTAATTGATGTACTGAATCTTGTGGATTATTGTGATGTAAACTGTTTGGACTCTCATTCTGACGGCACCCATTCACTGCAGAGGATCCACTGGTCAGTAAGCAAAGTAATGCTGGATTTCTGATGAAAGAAACTTGGATGACCTTAGGTTGAGTAAATTGTCAGTAAACTTTGATTTTGGAATGAACTATTTCTTATTTAAAACAAGGAATAAAGAATGTTCTTATATAAAGTGTGATTATATGATGGGGTTTAAATTAAGATTATTTGCTTGGGGTCAAGCGTGACCTCAAATATTGTCACTTTTGAAATATTCTAATTGTCATTCCATCCCTCTGGCATGGCCCACCCGAGTCTTTCTCGCTTCTCTTCCCTCATTTACAGATTACTTCTCACTGATTAATTATTTTTTTCAGGCTGTCTCAGCAGATTGATTTTAATCTCATCATTGGCAGAAGACCATATTCAGCTTTGCCAGGATGTAATGAGAAACAATTGCACCATGCGCATTTTACACCAAATAAAATGTTTATGCATGAAACTGAAGCATAAACAAACACGTCTCTTCCATGTTGCACAGACAGGGGTGTGAGGGAGCGAAATGTATATATATATATATTTTAAGCCAGTGTTTTTGTAGCAGTGCCTGCTACATACAGTGCATGTCTATGACATTTAAAATGTCATCATTAATAATAGTTCTTAAAAACAATTATTTTGGTAAAACTTTATTTTAGGGTCTCTTAACTAGTTGCTTATTAGCATGCATATTACTAGAATGTTATCCATGTATTAGTACTAATTAACATATTAATGCCTCACTCTACATTACCTTATTCTACATCTCGAATCCTACCCAATACCTACATTTAACAACTACCTTACTAACTATTAATAAGCAGCAAATTAGGAATTTATTGAGGGAAAATTTGTAGTTAATAGTGAATAAGTGTTCCTATTCTGTTACCATTATTTTTGTATTATTTTTATATTTAGGGTATGTAAATATATTTTAATATAATTTGTAGATTTTGTTATATACAGTATCATTTTTATAATTATTTAATATTTAAATAAAAATATTTAATAATTGATTTGAGTTGGTAGCACTTTTTGCAGCTGAAGTGCTTACCTCTGACATTTCATCATATGAACGAATCGAGGCCAGACGATCTGAAGAGCAAGACAAAAGTTACAGTGGTGCAGTGTATACACAATACATCAAAATAACAGCATGACTTATTCTCTCACAGCTCTAAAGTATATGACCTGCCTGTGCCTGCCTCATCATTCTGTATCAGCATAAGACCCTTGATCATTCATTTGATCATAACTGGTGTGAAGAATCAAATGACAGATGTGATGAAGATGATGAAGCATCTTCTGGCAGGTTCCCCCAAGTGTGTCTTTGTATTATTACAGACTGATTGCAACAACACACTATAAAAGGGAGGCCTGAAAACACCATAAATTACTAAATATACAGTCTATATTATACTATAAGATAAAATGCTATACTGTTGCAAAGAAAAAAAAAAAAAAAAGAGACAAAGAAACGTTTCTTATCCCATTTCAGCCCACCGTCAACTACAGTTGCCGCAGTTCATGCATTTTCATTTTGTAAGTATTTTCTAGATTGTTTTCTAGATGTTTTACCCATGTTTTATTTCTCAATTATATGCAAGCAAACAACCAAATAAAGCATTTCAAGAAAAAAAAAGATATTCACTTCCTTCCTGTCACATGAGGCTGTCAAGTTCCTACCCCAACTTCCAGAAAGCATGGAACAACCCCTCCCATGTTACTTATAAATATTTTTGGTTGTATATATATATATATATATATATAATCATGAAGGTCTCTAGAATCATCAAAAAAAAAACTAATCTTACAGATCACTAGTTTTCTGTATACTTAGTCAAAAGTCCAAGCGGCAGGTGGGCAAATGACTTGTAAGTACATATCATGGGGAAACTGGGTATACGGTGTTAATAGGTTAATAAATCAAGGTTATTGGTCTTGTTTAGTGCTTTTTGCTTTCATAATATCCCACCTAAAACATAACTTAACCCTTTAACTGACATCTCTACTGTACAGTAGACCTAAATTTGATAGGGAATAAATCTGTCAAAAGTAGGAGATGAGAGAGCAATCTTTCCACAGCTCTACTGCTCCAATGGGGAGCTAACACATGGGATTAATAGCTGTAGATTATCTTTTTCTCCCTTGAGAATTTTTTTATATTTATTCCTTGTTTTTATCATTATGTTTAATGTATATTTTACTTCCTTTTATGTAAAGCACTTTGAATTATTACTGTGTATGAAATGTGCTGTATAAATAAACTTGCCTTGTCTTTTATGACATTGTCTTGTAAGAGGCAAATATCGAGGCACCTTTATCCAGTTTGAATGTGTTTCATTCTAATTGGTCAAGGACCATACTTCTTTTTATGACTAGCTGCTTATGATTCCATTATAATATTGAAATTCAGTGATGAGTTTACATTTACATTATTATATGAAATCACCAACTACAGTCAACCATTAAATACTATGGGCCTTAAAAATGCATAATTTTATTTATGGTATACCTTTTTTATTATATAGATGTAGTATTTTCTTCATTCTATTCATTTTCATTTAACTTTTGTTACACAATAGTGTGCACTTTGTTCTGCACTATGTTCCACCACTTTAAGACAAATGGATTTGTTGTCATATTCAAGAGATTATACGCGGCTTTTGGGTTTGCATCGAATGTTCTTAAACTTTTATTCATAATAAAATTGTTTGTGAATAAAGATTGATTTGTTGAAAGCAAATTTTGTTATTTTTAGTTATTTTCCAAATGCTCTCCTCCTATTCAAATTTGACATTAAAGGGGTGCATACAACATATTTGCCCAAATATGATTTTCAAGAAGAAAAAAACACCTGGGGAAAATAAATGCAGAACATGTTCATATAGGACAATATTAACATGACTATATGCATGAAACCATTCAGAACAATTTGGCCATAAATGGGTTACGCTACCTGCGGGGTCACTGCGGAGGGTCTCGAGTCTCTCTCGAACGACTCGGATGTGTTTCTCCAGCTGCTCGTTCAGTTCCAGCTGTGTCTCATATCTGGTTCTCCACTCGTTCTCTGAGCAGAGGGGTATGGTTCAACTTTTAATAATTGTACAAATGTATTATTTTTGCTAATTACTAGCCAAATGTAATTTTGCGCAGTAGAATATATACTGTAGGTCAATTTTTCTTATATTTTTGTCTATACAGACCTTCCCCATGAACACTGTGAAGTCTCTTCTCCAAATCAGCCAGTGTGCTCCTCAGGTCAGACACAGAGTCCTTTAACATCTCCCTTTAAACGATTCACAAACGACTGAATAAGTCTAATCAACGTGCAACTGCAATGTCTGATGTATTCATGGTGACAGCAGTCAAGTCTGTTTTTAAAAGATGTCTGGACTTACTTGACCTCTCTCTCCTGCTCGACTTCTGCTTGCAGTTGGGATATCTCATAACTTCTGAGATCAGTTTCTCCCATTCTCAGTCTGAGTAATGAACAGGTTTCACTTTCAGCGGAGTCCTTGTGATTGTTGGGCTGTGTCCACAGCAACGAACAACCACAACATAGGCCTATTTCACAATGTGAGGCATGCATACCGGAAGTAGGGAAAACCGGTGAATGCGCTAACAGAACAGTGGATAAGATTGAAAATAATCAGTCCTGTATTGCGCTCTTATGTTCAAACATGAATAAGAAGCAAAAGCAACTGTTTATCGTTTTACAACTTTCCCAACGACGATATTTACTCCAGACACTGAATGTAGCTGATGATGAAATTAACTCGGAACACAAGAATTAATGTTAAACCTGGAAAGGAAGAAATGTTAGTTAAGTTATTTAAAAAAATATAATATTAAAATTCATAACATGTTTAGCAAAAACTATTAATGTTTTATTACTGTATTCTCTTTAATTAGCTGCTCTTCATGAGGCTTTGAAAAAAATAAAGCAGCTGGAAGAACTGGTGTGAAGCCTCAACATCTCTCAAGCTTTGCTGGATAGCCAGTTATTAATCATCCTCATCTACATACCTGCTGTAACATCCTCTTCATCGTCCGGTTATATCATCCTCCTTCTCTTTATTACCCAGCAACATCAACAGCAGACCCTGGACGTGCCAGTGGTAGGTGTGTATTATTATTATTTATTTATTTTCGCTTGGCCCCCAAACAAACACAATTTCTGATGCCTATGCCTATCCAATGGATTTCACATTAGGGCACTTCTATCAGGCCATAGGGAGGTTTTTCATTTAGGTCCACTTCTCCATTTGGACTGGCACCAAAGTGTGAAGCATCGGGGGGGTGAAGACACCACAAGGAAGAACATTAACATCAAAGTTAGCATTGCAGTGAATAACCTCTGCTGAGCTACATTGTAATATGATTTGCACATCATGCACATTACATAAACATTTTTTATTAACTTGTCAAAATAAAACTTTTGAAGTATATGTTTTTTTTTTTTAACTGGGTGCAGAGCCTATACCAAGCATAATGTTTGCTTGTGCATTTTTTATTCTTAGTGTTGTTTTGTAACCAAATTATAAACTTTTTTAAACATTTAATAATATTACTCACTTAATTGATGCTTTAATTCTACAGGTGGTATGGCATTGTTTATTTATTTGCCTTTTGTATACGTGCTTATAGAATAGCAAAGTTCAAAGTCAAATTCATTGTAAAGATTTACATTTCTCAATTTCATTCATGTGATAAAATGAAAAATGTGCCGTAGTAGAAGACCACTGTTATTTATTGGAAAACACACAGTTGAAATAATTTAAACTAACGCCATTTACTATCGGACATCGTTCCAATTTATCAAGTATGTGTATATATAGTGGGAGATTAATCTTCAAATATCACGCCATTTAAATGAAGGGAACATTTTTTAAAGCAAACATAATTTGGTGCCCTGAAACACTGAATAAGGGTTAAAATGACCATTACTATATAATATAAAAGATATGTCAGTAGGCACATTTTAATCACATGCCATGCTATATTAATCCTCTTAGCAGAGGGTGCTGTTAATAATACGCTGTTATAGACACGGAGACAACCAATATATTTGAAACCATCTTATCAGAAAATATACTATCATCATTAGCTAAATCCAGTCTGTATGTACTTCAAGCTGATGTGGCTCCTCATGCTTTCTTATTGACAACACTTGGAGCTAATCACCACTTTTACCTGCAATACTATTTTCCTAGTTAAACCAGTATACACAAATAGTTAACAACTGTTTTTATTAAACCACTTTGAATTCATCCATAAAGCCAACAAGTGATAAATTGGAAATTAGCTATAATGGCAACTGCCAAATAATACATACCTTGACAATAAAAAAATATGTTTCTCAAAAAATAATTTAGCCTTCCCTAAAACCGGTTCACAAAATAGACAACATTGGCTATCCTTACTTTTTAAGAAAATAAATTAATGTAATGATGGTGAGAAAACAACTATTCCCAGGCAATTGTAGCGGACCACGGTGCAACCGAATGTATCGCTTCCCTACTTCCGCTGTTGGTCGCCATATTGTGAAATAGGCCTATTGCTTACGCAATCACGGTGGGTTCTATTGTGCGGTAACTTTTTCAATAACTTTTACCTTGAATTACAACAGCACTCACTGTTGCTGTAATCATCTCATGAACACGACAATAATAATGGTACACACATTATTTATACACTGATACGTCTAACACACATACTTAGTATACTCTTCAATTGCACATAATATACCTGTACATACAAAACTCTCCATTGTTACATGCCTGTATATACAATTGTCAATTTGTATGTTGTTATTCCTTATTCACTTGTTTTTTCAGTAATGGGGGTGAGTCAATTATTAGGATATTTTAATTTGAAAGTGAACTAATCCTTAAGTGAATGCAAACTCTTTAGCAAGTAGTTGTGAATCACGGGTGTTTTATAAATGAGATGAGGACATGACTGCAGCCGAAACCAGCACATCCAGTGCAAGAAGACTTTGAATGTCATTTTAATTAAAATTATTTTATTTATCCTTTATACTACAGAGACCTTTTTGAAGGTTATTGTTTGTGCAATTTTGAGGAATTCAATTATATTTTGGTTTTAGAAAATAAGTGTGATTACTCGCCTCACAAATCAGTTTTCTTATTTTTGTTGTATTTTTTGTGCCTTGTCCTGAACTTTTATGTCACTTCCTGTCTCCCGTGGTGTTTGTAGTCAGTTTGTATCTTATCTCGTTCAGCTTGTTAGCCTCGTGTATACTGTATATACAGCTCTAGTGTTTCTATAGTTCTTTGTGAGTTGTTGGATGTAATGGTTGTCTGTGGTTATTGGCTTATATTTTGTTCTAGTTTTTCCATGAAATGCCGGCACATAGATCCTTCCCTCTGCTTGTTTTCCCAGCTTCACCACAATGTTATAGATTTTGACTGTCATGTCTCTTTTACTAGTGCATCTTTGAGCTTATATTTAGTATAAGTAAAATACTTAAGTACTATTAAAATCAGATACTCTAATACTTTTACTCAAGTTGTTTTGGAATTGGTGTCTTGTAACTTGTAGTGGAGAAATTTTCACTGTAAGATATCTGTACTTTTACTCAAGTATGGTTTTCAGGTACTCTTTACACCTCTGTGTCTACAACTAAACTAATGTAAATATTTTGTGTTAAACTTTAATGAGGCGGCATTTTCTTAAAGATATCAAGCCACAAGAATGTCCAAAACAGTAATAGTGATGTTAATTCTTAGTTATCTTCCAAGTTCTCATCTTAATGCATTTGAAGAATGCAAAATGTACTTATAATGAAAACCAAAGATACTTGTGAAATAAACATTCAAATGAGGTAAAATAAAATACCCTGTTGTTGTTGTTTCTTTCTATAAAAATAACCCTCTGAATATTTTTAAGAAAATAAAAAACATTATTTTTGTGTAACAGGAATACAACTAATTTAACTAATACTGCACACACTGTAAGTGCATCCTTCTGTTAACATTGCTCAGTATAATATCATTTATCAATACAAAATTCTACTTTTTGCTGCAAGAACGTATGTAAGCTAATTGACGACAGCTAATAGTTTAGTATTTTTTCTCATCCTTAGGCGGCTTTTCTTTCTTCTCGGCTCCTCCTCCTCCTGAGCCATCTTTCACCACTGCTTTTGCAGTGTGCTTGCCTGTGGTCTTCAGTATACCCTTGATGCCCAGGTTGTCCACATTAAAGGCTGTGATACCTACATTAACAGCAGACTGGACTGCAGTGTCTGCAGCTTGTCCTGCCTCGTCTCCATACCTGATCACAAACATGGAGATATACGGAGCTAAAAGACAGTCCTGACAGAAGTTTGTGTTGTTGACAATGGATTCTAAAGAATATTTGTAATAATGTGAAACTTTTAAAATGAACAGAAAAGTGCACAGACAAAATGTTGCATTCACCTCTGTTTTAATTCACAAAGCACGCTGACAAACTATTAATAAGAATAAGCACCTTCTGAATGGTCAGTAACTCAAGAAAATAAGGCACATTGGGTAAGAACATTAGTGAGAGAAAATGCAGTGTGTTTTTACCCGCCACCATTTATATGCTGCTAGGGGCGTCCAAGAGGCGTTCTAGACCCCTAAATCTGAAAAAGCAACAGGAAAGAGTAAAGTAATCCATTTTCCCAAAGCACTGAAGTTTAGATAGACAGTATCAGGTGGGAAAAGAATAAAACGAAAGCCGAAGAGAAACCTTGAATCAGTGAATCTCGAAAAAAAAGCAATAAATAACAAAACACCTACTTGTGCTTCACAGTAGTCACAGACTCTGAAGTTATACTTTTGCCAATAGTCTTTGCTGCTGTTTCCAGACTTGACCAGAGAGTAGACAAACCTACAGAACAAAATTAGCATCTGAACATCAACTAAAATATTTTTGTCAAGTTATAAATGATCTACAAGTTTGATAAACGAAATGTGGCAGGACGAATGCCTTTCAGGACATTTGAAGGATTTATTGGTTTACCTTGTATGCTGCTTCCTGCCACTAGTTTGGCTCCATCCATATTGGAGCAGCCGTCTTTACTTTTCTTGAGAGATTCTGGGATGAGTTTGCTACCGTGTTTTTTCACATGTGGAGCCATTTCTTTCCCAACTCTATCAGCTACAGCAGCAACACCATCCACTGGTGAATAAAACAAAATGCATTATTCATGTTGCAGAAAAGCTTTAAATATGTCAGTAAATTATAAATCTAATTACACCATTATTTTACCTAGAAACTGGCTGACTTTCACTGCACCCCCTGTGGCCTGCTTGGCTGCATTTAGGCCTTTGGTGACCTTGGGGCTGACCTCTGCTGGGGTCTCCTCTGGAGTGATGTTTTCTCGTAGCTTAGTTGCTCCTCTCTGGATGGCTTTACCGGTAGCTTCAGCTCCTCGCACAAGCCCCCGACCCAGCCAGGAGGTCCCTGCACAGCCACAGTGGAAATATCACAATACGTTTAGCACTTGTTTTCCCTTAGCTTAGAGTGTATTAGAGTGGCCTCTAGTGGCTAATTATAAAATGCACCAAAAAGGTGTTCAGTGCACTTAAATAAAGGTTCTAAAAGGGGATTTCTGTCAAAATTTCAGGTTACTTTAATCTGATCCTAAAGTTCAGACCTGCTAGAATACTCTGAGACATTTTTTCGCTCCAAACAGGAACAGTTGTATCCTCCCCTCCCGGTGTTTGTGTAACAGATGTTTCTGAAGGAGGAACCTTCCCACTCAAGTTTATGTCTGTTCCTGTAGCGCCACCTTGTCCTTCATCTTCCTTAAATAAAAATTCCTCGGTTATGAGTAATACGAAGCAAATGCATAGATTTAGAGTTCAATAAAAATGACAATTTTGTCTTTTTGACAAAAAATTTGAGTACCTGGACCCTGAGCTGTGCTAGCGCTGACAACTGTTCCTGGAACAGATGCTTGTCTGCTGCAGGCAGCTCTGAGGACAGCACCACCCCAACATAGGACCCCGGCACTGCTGCGGTGGTATCGGGAAATGTGAACACACCTTTGTTGCTAAGAAAGACTGGCGAGTGTGGGTACAGTGGGTAGATCCAATCACAAACCTGCAAGCACAACATTTCAATAAAAAGTAAAGATTGTTTTTACTGTACATGATCTTTACTTACCACCTTTAAACCACTATAATTTGGTGTAGAAACAATTTACTCAGAAATTGCTAATACATTTCACACTTCTTGAAGTAAATAAAAACTTTATTGGAAGTTGGAAAATACTGGAATAGTATTTTCCTGTAAAATGCACTCCAATAATCCTTGTTTTATTTACAACTTTGAAAAAGACATATATATATATATATTAGTGCTGTCAAATAATTAAATCGCATTCAAAATAAAAGTTTTTGTTCACATAATATATGTGTGTGTGTGTGTGTGTGTGTGTGTGTGTGCTGTGTATATATAAATGCATACCAATGCATGTTACATTTATATATTAAATATTTTATATAAATATGTTGTATGTGTGTATTTATATATACACATAATAAATATACACAATAAACACACATTATGTAAACAAAAACTTTTGTTTTAAATTTTAAAATGAAAATTGTATTCCTTGTCTTTGTTATTAATTTAATGTCTATTTCACTTCCTTTAATGTAAAGCACTTTGAATTACCACTGTGTATGAAATGTGCTATATAAATAAACTCGCCTTGGATGTGATTAATCGCGATTAATCGTTTGACAGCACATATACGTTTTTATATTTTCTGTTTTATATATATATATATATATATAGTACAATATGTTTAGCATTAATTTTGAACACATTTACACAATTTGTTCATATGATTAATCATGGTTTTGTTGTGTTGACTGCAATAGGTTAACAAGAAACTTTGCTTAGGACTTAAAACTCCATGAAAAATGTATTAAACTTTATTTATATCAATCATTTAAAAACATAGTTGAGAGAAATAAGATATGCTGCAAATTTAATAATCATTTATATATATTTTTATAATTTATTACTTTAAGGCAATAGTTCAATAATAAGCCAAAGCTGTTAGCTAAACAAAAATATAAGAGACAAATATGTTGGTGCTTGCCCCTGCTATGAACTACAATAAAGATTAACTTAGTGTATTTGGATGTCATTGTGCATATGAGGGACAACTGTGGTCAAATAAGACCAATTACCTTGCATTTGTTTGTGCACTGTGTGATTATACAGAAAGCCTCCATTTGTTCTGGATGACTAAAGTGGGACAAAAGATCACTGTGGGACGCATGCAGTTATGTTAGCGCGTGGACTCCACGTGTCCTACATCAAGCCCCAGAGCAATGGGAGCACTGGACAACGAACAGCCCTCAAACTGAAAATCTGGCAGTATTGCACAGAGCCGACGCTCAGCCATTCAATGAGATTTCTATTTGCTGAAACAGCATTTAAACCGACTCTGCACAAAGAACCCTGGCGTCATCCGTAACCGCCTGTTTCTAGTACTGCACTACCTAAACCGACCTAAAGCTTTTTATATAACCGAGTCAGGTTGGACTGGCTTTTGTGGGTTTGACAGAAGAGGTGGAGCGGAATTTTTTAAATTCTTTAAAATAAAAAAATAACACCCAGTTTCATGTGATCATCACAAGACTTCTCTAGTGTGCAGAGTAAACCTGTATACAGTTATTGTCGAGGTGATCAATAGTTTGTTAGCACAAATAAGGGTGTTTAAAATTCAATTTTCATAATTAAACAAAAATAATTCACTCACTCACACACAATCTTAAGATGATTCTAAATATTTGTCTTTGACAGTATAAATATGTAAAAATCCTTACGAATAGGCCTAAGTTTTTGCATAAGGCTGAAGATGTAGAGATTATATGTCAAATTAAGTTTTTCTTATTACATGTTTCCCAAAGTTCTTAATATTTCTTATTAAAGTTTTTTTTTATCTAAGTCTTAGCATCTTACACAATTTAGTAGTTATATGCTATATTACTTTATTATATATTTGTATTATTTTAGGTCTAGTAATTTTGGTATGTGCTTTGTCTTTTTTTTATTCCTATATTTATTTTTATTTCAGTGTCAGTTTTAATAATTTTAGTAGGGCTACTTCACCCAAGACAACATGTCTAATTTTGAATTTAAAGTTCTTTACGTTTTTCGCATAATAGCCTATTAGGGTTATGGTAACCCTAAAACCCTCAGCATAATTTCAATTACCAACAACGATTTAAAAAGTTTTAGTTAACAAAAACAAAACGTGGGAGGGATAAGACAACAATAACACATGAATAAATATATAAATATTATCAAAGCACAATATTTACCTGTAAGTAGGCTGGGGCATAGCTGTCATTACTGTTCTGGCTGTTGTATATGATTATTCGTAGGAACCCTGGATAAGAAGGGGCGCTGACATGACCCTCAGCAGAAACGAAGAACATCTGCACCCCGCTGGGCAAGAACATCATCTCCTTGCCAGCCTCACTGAGATTGACTGGGGCAAAGGCCTGGCGCTGGGGTGTCTGGTTTGGAGCAGCATGAAATTGCCCGTTGCCTCGATGAGAGAGTGACATATGCCCTTCTGTCGGTTGTGGAGTGTAGGCTGGTGGAAGTTCAGCGGGTGCAGTGAAGCCCGCCGTAGGGGAGGCAGGATGAGCAGAGGCCCCCCCTGAAGCTGAGACGGATGCTCTGGTGGTAACGACAGGCTGGGGGTCCTGGAGGACAGGAAGGGTCGGATAAAGGCGCTGACCCGAGTTTGCTGTGGACTCCAGCACCCCGAGACGATCAGTGATGGTGCTCAGAGTCTCGTTCATCTTCAGCTGCGTCTGTCGCGCGAAGTCCCAGTGGTGTCCGACGCAACGCTCACCATACGTGTTCACCTCTAGCCCTCTGAGGAGATGCCGTCTGCCCAGTTTGTACAGACGAAGAGCTTGGACCTTATTCCCCACCTCGTCATACTGAAGCCCTGAGCTCAGACACTGCAGGGCTTGTTTATAGTTCTCACGAATGGTGCGGATTTCAGCCGGTTTTGGTGACTCCATTCTAGTGCCAAGAAAAGTAAATATACAACCCTTCAACAACGAAAACCAGCAGCAGTAAAACTTACAAAAAGCGTGATAGCTTTGGGAGCGTGCGCTTAAATTAGTAATGAGCTTATTTTTTCCTCATGACACGACGAAATCATGTAGCTACTTGTCACCAAGCAGGTTCGACTAGATTACGGGAAAAAACTTCACAGCGCTTCTGGTCACTGGCGCTCTAATAAAATACTAGTCATCCCTAATAAATGGTTTTCATATAGTATAACGCCTGAAAGCGCGAGAATAAGTCACGTCCGGAGAATAAAACGGTTCATAAAGAGCTTTGGGGAAAAGCCGTTGTCGTTTCACACCCCAAACCGTTTTAGTGCCCAAGTGAACTGGAAGTAAATACAAACTTTATTAAATTGAGCCGGTGTACCGACGAAACATGCTATATACCAGAAATATATTTGCATTGTTTTAAGAGCAAGTTTAGGGTAAGGGTAGGTGTGGACGGGTAGGTATGGTCATTAAAAAAAAAGCCTCAAGCTACATTAAAATGCTGGTATGTAGCATTTTTCACTATCGATTTGGGCTACCCGTCTTTTTAAAGGCAGGTAGCACAATCTGAGCGGGTAGGACAAATGGTCAGAACGTTAAGTTGTTTTGCGATGATGAGCTTTACGTGCGCGCGATGTTTGGTATGGAGACCACCTTTGCGGTTTCCCTCGCGTATATATTCTGCAACTTAACTTAAAATGTTACGAATTAATGTTTCCATTTACTCAAAGCCGGTTGACTAAAGTCGTCTTTTGTAAAATGAGGCAAGTCAGTTAACGCTAGAGGTCGTTGTGTGTCATAAAACCAAAGTGCTGCTTTCAAGTGTACAAGGCTGGAGTCGGGACACAAGCAGTAATGCAACTTGTTTCGTTTATTGAAATTCAGTTTGAAGTACATGATATTGTATTTAATATGCACAAAGAAAATACATGGTGTACCAGAAAGAGAGACCAAGTAGACTGGTAAAAAAAAAAAATAGTTCATATACTGATTGGTGAGAACACAGCATGTTGGATTTACAGAGAAACAAGTCATTGTTGATTACATTTTAGTCTTACACAACCTATGATAAAAATCACGTTTTTAAAAGATTAAAAGCCACATTTAAAAAAGAAAGTTCATTTAATATTTACAATAGACTTAAGCGCTGCAGTTAATTTGTTGGCCTGAAGTAAACAATGTGGTCACCAAAACATCAAGGGAGAGGAAGAGACTCCACAGGCTCAAGCAGGGACATGCTGCAATATCTGAAAGACAATTAGTTATTAGGAATAGGGCAACCAAAACAACCAGATTACAAACAACGGCTTACTTTGAGCTCTTGTATTTTTCCTGGATTGACTGTTGGGGGCGACCTGCAGCCCCTAGATGGAGTTTATGAAGCTCCGTCACACATGGGCTGATCACTGCCAGTGAGTAACCAGTAAAGGAATACAGGTTCTCAGGCTGTCAGAAACAAACCCATTTCAGGTGGATTTTAGAAAAACTACATGAGTATTCAAGGGTTTATACACCTCATCTATAGCAGCGGAAGCATGCAAGAACTTTATTGGCTATCCAAATGAAGGGACTTCAATGAAAGAGGTTAGACTTGCCCACAAAATCCCATTTAGAGTATAGTTGGCCAGACAATATGCAGCTGCAGCAGTCTTGGAAGGTAGATATTGCACAAAGGGATCCACTTCAAGCAGGCTCAACTCTGAAAGATACTGTTGGGACAGAGAGAGAAAAACATAATCATCAATATTCAAGTCAGAGGAATTTCTAACAAGATCTCACCCACCAAAGCAAGGTTTACAGTCCTGGCACAGATATGCTCCTCCAATGTGTACTGCATCAAAAACTGGTAAACTGTGGGTACAGTCATGTCAAAAGCCAGCACTCGGAGCAGGTGCCCCTCCATCTGAAGCAGCTGTTTCTTTGTGTAGGTGTCATCCGTGATGTACACAAGCTCGTCCACTTCCGGAGGATAAACCTCCTCGTATTTCCTACTCAGAAACACCAGACAGTTACATCAGTAAGTAACAAATTTAAAGAGAAGCACTCATCACTTACGCAGCCAGGAGCAAGGCAGCTGTTCCCACAAGCTGCAGTTTTCCTCTCAGGACAGACATGCACGAAAGGAAGCGGTCCAGGTAATTGACTGCCAAGTAGAGGGTTTCAGAGCACAGCTTGTATTCCTCTCCAACCTCAACCAGCCAGTCAACAAGGATGATCCTCATACAGTTGGTTATGTCGGGCTGCTTTCTCATATAGCCAGGCTTCGGCCTGTATTTAACCTGGATACATAGTGTATTACATACAGATAAACAGAAACTCAAAAGATCTGGTAAAGCTAAATATACCAACTTCACATTCACGCAGGTATCGGTGGATGTCCTCAGCATATTCTGGAACACACAGGACATCCTCAGAAGTGCTTCCTCTTCCAGCAATGATTGCATGGAAGAGTCCATGCAAGACCCTAAATATTCATAAAATAGAGTTTTAGGCCACATCCATTAAAAGTCTGCATTGCAAGGGATGAAATGCCTTTCATATGATGTGATGTTATAAACAGTCATACAGACTTAAAAGGCAATTTAACAAAAACTTGAAGGTAACAAGTTATGCAATTAAACCCCCACCCCCCTTTACACAGTTACCAAAAATAGCTTTTGGGACACTGTTTTTAAAAGGTTCCAAAGAAATGCAAAAGTAAAAAGTGCATTACTTTGTATAAAGATTAACAATAACAGTATTGCAACAGGTTTTAAAAGTTTCTTCAAGCTGGTCATAGTTACATAGATTTAATAATTTTAAACCTATTCCAGTAAATAACTGCTCAGATTTATATAAGCTACTATAGCATACAAATAGTTAAAGACACTTAAAAAAAAAAAGACTAATTCACATTAAAAAGATACAATTATAGCTGTATCGAAATAGTTGGACTTAATATTTACACTCTTATTGACTTGATCTGTCAGCATACCTGAGCCAATATCTTGGACAGCATCGTGTACTAGCAGAAGCTCTGAGGGCAGGAAGAATGAGGGTGATTGTTTAGTTGACTGCGCGAGGACTGGCTCAACCACGCGATCAACTGTGGCACTCAATTTGCTGACGTCACGGGTAGATCCATCAAGAAAAGCTGGCTCGTATTTGGATGAAACCTAATTAAACGATACAAAAACGTCACTTTATTACACTCTAGGAGTAGCATTGTAAACACTTGACACCAACCTGACAAAATACTCGATTGTGTTGATCATTCTCAGTCAAGACACCGAGCACAACCCTTTGGCCGGGCTTGTGAACGCGCTGGCCGTCGGCTCTGCCCGGACCCATGAGGTTCTCCTGACGACTGGACAGAGCCAAACCACGGGACGCCATTTTCTCTGCTGAAAATGTATCAATTCAAGATCAACTCAAACGACTACTCATATTTACGACACTTAAAGTTAAACCGTTCAAAACAAACCTCTTACTGTGTTAGACTTTTAAAGAGCCAATCGAATCTCAATGAGTGGATCAAAGTGCTTTGACACGGCTTGTCTCGCTAAACCTTTTATAGGAGCACGTCGATATTCATGACCAATCGACATGAGGCTAGTTAACAAATTTGACTTAATTGAGATTGCCTTCGCTTTCCAGCTGGTGCAAATAAATGCTAATTAAGCTTGCGTCTAAGGTAGCCTATGGTCACGTGGCAACATAACCATGGAAACAGAGTATTATGTTTCTTTGCTGTTCAGCGGCTGTATTACAGTTTTTCACAATAATTTTTGCACTAATAACAGAACATTCATGTAATTTTTCAAAAATCTAGACACATTCACAACCAATGATCAAAATGCATTTTTCTAAATACTTAACACTTTTTCCAAATGCTTATAATACACATGAGCCAAAGATCTTTTGTTCATTGAACTAAAATCACTGGTTCAAAATAACACAACTTAACATCAAAGTATTACTATTTCAAGATGCAGCTCACACATTACATCTGAATCTTTACTGTAACCTGGCCAAGAGATGGAGGAGAGGTTGAGAGCGGCTCAGAACGATGTTCACTCGGGGGCCTGACCACCCCCCACTGAATGTGAGTTTGAGGGGCCCCGTAGCAAAACCAGTGCAAAGGGTCCAGAATTCCGGCTCTGAGTGCAATCATGGTTTCAGGCCCATCAGTTTATCACCTTGTATCTACCCCATACTCCTCTTTCCTTACTGTAAACTGACCGAGGAGTCTTTCTCCACATGGAGGTGGGAGGTTCACATTAGGTTCCTCAAAAACAAGTCCCTCTTCTCCAGGCTTTAGATGATGCCTGCAATGACATCATAGGAGGAGACCAATGTCAGGCCTGTATTTGCCATACCAGAAGATTTTAGCTAATGAAAACATCCATTATGATGTGGTTGAGAACCTGTGGCCAAATCCACAAGACAGGGTTGATATAAAAAAAGAAATGCAGTGAGGAATACTCCAAGTTGACATTTTATTGTAGACCTGTAGTTTTTTTAAACCAGCTGTGAGTGAATTATTTCATCAATACTTGTCACATTTTGTTTAATGATTGGTGATTCCAGTGTCTCTTCTTTTCTCTCTAGTCTATTACAATGATGTGGAGAATGTGGAGAACCATAATGAAAGCTGCATCGTGTGTTTTGAACAACTATATTTAATGATTGAACTAACAGCTAACCAGTGAAACTATGGGTATCTTGTGTGGGGGTGATCTAAAGTAATGTTCCTATGATATTTCATAATAAATTATTTTTTTAACCAACGCCTCTGCAAATGCAAGTCTTCTCTAAAGATATGATATGATAAGATATGCAACGTTTTGAACACTGGACAGCCTGTGTCACAAATAATGACTGTTTAGAGTTTTGTGTCTAGAGTTTTGAAAAATTATATGAAGGTTCTGTTATTAGTGCAAAAATTATTGTAAAAAACTATAACGAGTTGACAGATGACATGTCATGAACCTGAACTTTTTTTGATGCAAACACTTTGATAAATGAATTTATCAATTTATCAATTTATCAATTTATCAATTCATCAATTTATCAATTTATCAATTTATCAGAATTGATAAATGGGTGTTTTATAAAGCATTAGCATTTTGAACTTTTGGATTAACACATTTAAAACACTTAAAACATGTTATGCAAAATAAACATAAGTTAAACTGTGTTATTTAGGGCTTTGTTTTCTTCACACATCACATGTATCAAATTTCAATGGATTTTTTAACATAGACACAAAACATTATTTATTTTAATAATATTATTTTTATTCTCTGGAGACCCCGCATAGAAAATTGACCAAATTCATCCTCAAAAACAAAGCAGAACACACAAGGACAGAAATGAAGTGGAACACTTCCAACAATGCAAAATGATCATGTTCACACGCACACACACACACACACACACACACACACACACACACACACACACTTAAAATTATATGAAAAACAGATGATCAACTCTAAAGACTCTTTGCAACTTTTCTCTTTGTAACATTTTGTTCAGGTTTGATACTAATCATAATGTAACATTGTTGAAATACTGATTTTTTTCAGTTCTAAAACTGAAATACTTTGACAAAGTCATTTTTATTGTTATACTTGTGATTTCATAGTATGTAGATATGAATCCAACTGAAAAAGCTTGTGAAAAGATATATTTCAGTTGGTCAAATAGTGGAGCTCTGCTGCCGTCTACTGGTAAAAATGATATTTTTTACTTTAAAAACTGCAATTTCCAAATGATGGGCAAAGTTTTACACTAAACCATGTCAAATGATCCATGTTCTCCCCATGAATGAAAGTTAGAAATGTCTGTCTTTTATCAAGTGAATTTTACATAAAAAAAAGTTTTTTGTATAAAAAAAATGTTTTTTAACATTTATTATCATACATTTTACATCATATCATAAATCCTCCAAAAACTAAACAAATGTGGAGTAAAAACCATTAATGAATTAAAAATATATATATTTTTATATATTTTGTTACAAAATTACATTTTGTAATTGTAACCCAAAGATCATGAGTGCACAACCCAAAATAAAGACGGCATAAGGCTTAAGAATGATTCTTAATATTACAAAAAGCAGAAATCTCTTTTGATAAAAACCAACCCCTAGAACATTAAAGTGCCCAAAGTTGCAGAAAAAATTTATGTTTTAGATGCTGCAACCTTTTTGTTGACTATGTGAATTCACCCTTTAGTTTTTTGCAGTTCCCTTTATGGTCCTGCAATGCAACAAACATATTTTAAGTATAAATATTCTATGTGGTTTCTAGATTTATATTAGATCACACAAACTGCCTGCATAATCATTTTAAGAATGAAGAACAACAGTGATGTGTACAGCAGCATACCGCACTGCAGGACACAGCTTCCACTGCTTGACATTTCTCATCTCAAACCAGATTCAAAGCTGAGAAAGGCTGTAGATGTGCTGCTCACATTGAGGATGTTTAAGGATGTTTACACCAGCGTGGGCTCTCAATTAAGCCTGACTCCTGCAAGACTGCTCTCAATATGCGATGTAGGACTCAGTGATTCACTGCACGGGCCTTGACCAGGGGCTTCTTGAGAAATGAGATTCTCTGCAGGTCTCACACTACAGAGTCTCTATAAATCCAATTAAAGATCTCTGTACAATAAAAAACAGCAGGGCTGAATTCAATATCTCAGGCATAAACATCTCACTACAAGATCACATGAAAAGAATGCTGACATGTTTGGAGAATTTATTGCAAAATTAAACAACAGGAAAACTGCTTACTCCACATTTCAAGTGAGTTACGGGTTGAATGTCTACACAATCATTTGAGATTTACAGAGTATCTAGACCTGTTCCTGTCTCTACATGTCATCAAGTTTATTATTTTTTAACAGGCTCTGTCTGGAACTGATGAATTCTTCCTCACCGTCCCTGGTGCTGTTGTTTTCTCTTTGTCTGGCAGAATGAGAAATTTCAACAATAACAGAGTGCTGACAGCAGGGTAATCTGTGCTACAGAGCGAGATTGAAACTGCCTAATCAGGTGCTGTGGGTATAAACAAATATCAGGACATGTTACGGCAAACTCAGAGCTAAATAAACTTCATGCAAGTAAACCCATGACATCAACACAAGAATATTCAGAGAATGCAGTATGAACACGCACGGTACTGACGTATGCTAGCCTACTTGAAGTTCTGACGTGTGTTGGCCTAAGATCGGCATGTGTGTAAGGAATCACCCTGAAGCATAGTTAAGAAGGGAGTTATTTGTATATGTATGTACATTTTCTAAAGTTTGGGGCTGTGTAAGTCAGATTGAACTGGGTCCTTGCCATTCTATTATCGTGATGTATGGCAGCTGACAATCTGCCGGTAGCTGAGGTATAGCGATACATTTACCTTTCTCATATATGCTGACAACTCTCGATGCCAGTTTATAGCTAAGGCCAAATTTTGTGGTGCCAAAAGGCAGATATAATGGATTTTCGCATATTCCTGTAGCTTAACTGGCAGAGCATGGCATTAGCTGCTTTGGTTTAAAGCTCTGCATACCTGAAAATGTTGTGAACAAATATTCATTTATTTTTTAGATCTACATCTTTTAGAAGGAATCCCATATTTTTATTTCATTGATAATACAATTATTTAATTATTTATATTTTTAGTAATTTTTATCCACATTTATATTCAAAATGTACATGTACTAAGTCTATTTAAAATTAGAACATATCTTTCTTGCTATTTTCAGTCGTTTTGTGTCCATCTATTCATAAATGTTGAAATCTGAGACAAAAGATGACATATACATTGTTGATTGTGCAACTTCTGTAAGAAAAATGCAATTTTGATTAACTAAAATTAATGTTTTAAATTAAATGTCAAGTCAAGTCACCTTTATTTATATAGCGCTTTTAACAATACAAATTGTAACAAAGCACTGCACAATATCAAAATAGGCAAATTGTGTCAATAATGTAAAATGACAGGATTTAACACTCAATTTTCAGCTGAATGCATTTCATTATTGAATTTAGTAATGGCATTGTACTATAAATAAAATAAAATTGGAACAGAAAATTGATTGCTATTCATACATGTAAATTCTTTAACATCCAGGTGTTTGTATGCAATTTAAATGATCTTTAAAGGAACTTTTTTTATTATTAAGTTTTAAAGTTAAGTTAAATTAAAATGAAATAGGATCATATCATTATTGCTACTTTTAGTTTTGTTTGTGTCCATATCTTTGTCCATAAATGATTATGAATTTAAGACAAATGATGACATATACATTTATCGATTTAATGTTTTGTAAATCTACAACGTCTCAAAGAAAAATATATATTTACTATTTTAAATTAGATTAAATCAAAACGTATATTTATTTCTATTTTTCATCTCTGTCTATGTCACACATTTCCTGAACATGTACTGCCTACATGAAACTTCACTTAAATTAAAGACTCTAGTCTTGTTTCATATTCATCTCTTTGTCCATAAATGTTGTAAATATGAACCAAATTACTAAATACACATTTATCCATTAAATGTTCTGTACATTCATCAAACATTTTTTATGTACTTAAATTACGTTTTTATTTACATTACAATAAATAGAACTTATTGCTATTTTTGTGTTGTTGTTGTTTTTCTAAAGTCCATATCACTGTCTATAAATGTACTTTCCTGAACACGTGAGTGCCTGTATGATAGGCTGCCAGCTGCTAGGCCACTAGAAGGTGACTCTGTCTGAGCTGTCAGAGAAATACCGACACCTCTGAGACTTGCATCGCTATGCAAAGAGCATCATCTCAGCAGGGAAGTCAAATGTAAAACAGGAAATAGAAAGAGAGAAGAGCGTGACTCTTCCTCTGACATGCTCCACTGTGTAAACCTTCCCATAGTGCCTAGAGAATTCCACAGGATGATCCTGATTGACACATTGCTGTTGTCTGACACAACGCTTCTTCAAACATGACATTCTTGTCAAAATCAGTAGAGCAAAGTCGGGGTGAACGGATGATTCATTATCAATGCGACCCGTTACACTCAAGTTAGCTCACAGTCTAATGAAAAATGCTTCAGGCGGCTCTGCCTCCGAATGCTGTGTGTTAACATTCGACCTACTTGAGTGCAAAGGGAATAGATGCACCAAAGCTGGGCTGAATCGCTTGCATCAGGGGAATAAGAAACCTTCTCTGATTTTTACAGTTTTAGGGATTAGAGGAAAAATCAGCCAAGGCACTGTTCTTATCAAAATCCAACAGCATTCACTCATGTGCCTCAGCGCCAGCATTAGCTGCTGCAATTATAAAGACCCGAAGGACAGGATCAGACACAGCAGGACTCAGGAAGGGTACCAACGGTCTCCAGTGGGCATGTGAACTGACAGTGGAACGCTGCCAATATATGTCTAGAGGCAGAAATGGCCCGCTAACTCCTGTCCTTGCATGTTTTATGAAGAGAGCGAACACTCAGATGAATGATAAAGAGGTAGATCAGCCAAAAACATTTGATTATTATTTACTCACCCTCATTTCATATGAATTTCATTCTCCTGTGGAATACAAAACAAAAGGTTTTAAAAACGGTTGTAATTTTATATATCATTATTACTTTTCTCATATCTTTTTTGTATTCGTATCTTTGTCAATAAATGTAAAAAATTTTTAGACAAAAGTAACACATTATATATTTTTCTATTGATTATAAATCTACAACTAATCTAAGAAAAATAAAATTTTAATTCACTTAAATTAAGTGTAAAATTTAATGAAATTAAATTAGAACTCATAATTAGCAAATAATACTTACATTTATTAGAAACTTAAATAGAAACCTATCATTATTACTTATTTTATTCATATCTTTGTCCGTAAATGCTGAGTCAAGTAATTAATTATACATTACATATTTAATGTTTTGTAAATCTACAACTTCTCTAAGAAAATGACTCTTCAATTCTGCCCATACACTGAAAACATTATAATTTGAACAGTAAAAGACTAAACATGCTGCAGTAAACACCTATTAATTGGTAAATATCAAGTTTTTCATGGCTTTACGCTATATCTTATGTTATTAAATTAATGTTTATTGCATTATTTTAGTGTGTAACAAAGACACTGTTTTCTGTGTTTATGACACTGCCCCCTTTACATATTAGTTTAGTTTTTGTTTTGTTTAATTTAAATGTAAGTTTAAAATGTAAAACCAAAATGTTGCTAGCATATTCTTATGGTAAAATTCTGTAACCATAGCTTCTGTCTTTGTACAGTAAATTTCACTGTTCTTTTATGGTGTACCATAAAGGTCATTGGGGATTGATGTTGTTTTGGACCCTATTGACCTGCATGGACAAAAACCGTTGAATGACAGATCTGGAATGACGCAAGGGTGAGTAAATGATGACAGAACGTCATGTTTTGGTGAACTGTCCCTTTAAGAGGACAGAGAGCTTTCTACTGGTTCAAGATGAATCACTGATGATCAATGAGTAAGAATGCAAGCCTTCATTAATACCGAAACAAAAAAAAAAATAATAATAATAGAAGCGACAATCATGCTTTGCTTCGTGTCGATCCATAAGCTGTGTTCCGTGTCTTCAGTGCACAGAGCAGAAGAGATAAGACCTTCCCAGGAGGCATGACGCGGTCCTATTGACATGCATAGCTCTGCCCCACCGCTTGCATACGAAGCTCCATCCATATGTCACTGAGATAACAAGAGATTGTATCAAAAACAGACATTATTGAACTATTTAAAAAAATGTTTTGATGATAAAATCAGAAACGGCCAGTACTTCTTTTCATTTTTCATTCTCAATTTTTTAAGTCAATGAAAACAGTCTCTGCCACCTGAAGAATATGTTCAAATGTGACATCTGAATGACATACACTCTTCCTTTAGATACTTTTAGATAGATTGTTTCCAGACATTAAGAAGAAAAGGAATTATACTGTAACAGTAACCAAACTGACATACACTCTTAAAACAAAAGTCTTTATTGGCATCTATGTGTTCCATGAAGAACCTTTAACATTCTATGGGACCCATCCATTCCACAAAAGAATCTTTATAGTGGAAAAAAGGCTTCTTTTGAATTTTAAATGCTCTTTACAATTAAGAAAAATGGTTCTTTTAAAAACTATTCATGCAAAGGTTTTTTTGGAGACCAAAAATGTTTCTTCTACACTCGTAAAGTTTTTTACAGCGATATCACACTACTATGGGTTCCCCAAAACACCTTTCAGTGAACAGTTCTTAAAAACACACTTTTCTTAGTGTGAAGAACATTTTAAACTAAGATAATGGAAGCTTTTTAAACCTTTATTTGTGTAAAACAAGATTATGCCAGACTAAATTGAACAAAAATCCTCACGCTTCATTTACAAATACAATATATTAGCCCAGCAATAGGTCTCATTGAGAGTTCATTACATCTGAGAGTGACGCCACAAAGACGGCTACATGAGAGGCTTTCAGCTCATGATGTTGATGAGAGCGGTGATTAGTTCTGCCAGATATGAATGACTGAGCACGGCATCATGGGAGAAGACAACACAGACCCTGCCTGGGTGAAGCCTGTCAGAGTCTGAGCTGCTGAGCTTAGTAATATCACGAAGATAATCAAATCCCAATTACAGCAATTAAAGCAAGAACGATGGTATCATCTTTTGTGAGCTATGTGAGACATCCTTTTTGCCTTTAATTGAAACATAAATCAGCTGCTGAAGAAACCGAGAAGACGTCAATGAGATGAGAGGGGGAATGAAAAAGGGAGAGGGATGATAGGAATGAAACAGAGAGGGAGGGGGAATTCAGAGTACAACCGCTGGACAGTCCACATATCCAGCCCACTGCTGAGATTCAGCTCGAACGCATTCAGACACGCTGCTTCCTCTTTTGCTCTCAGTACAAACACAAGTGGAATCTATTTCAGCGTGCGCTATAGCTTAAGAATCCCATGAGGAATTCCCTCCGGGAGCACGAGATGAGCGCGACGGATAGCTGTGTGATTTAGTGCTGACGACTCTTTATTTTGCATCAGAAAGGTCAGTATTTCTACTGTATTTATCAGAATTTACTCAGAAAAAAAGATAAAAGTATATTATTTTCAAATTGAATGTTAAAACTGAACTATTCTTAAATATTCAAACTGACTTTAATGTGTCATTTAATGTACTTAATTGAAATTATCATATGATTAGTGATAAAAAATATGTATAGTAAGTGATATTGGACAGTCTCAAATCTCTTTTTCTCCAACCCTCTGTATTTCATCATCCCCCGCTCCCCTTGTTCAATGACATCCTCTGTGGAGCTTTATGTTTGAGTCATTTTCTAAATAGCCACATTCTCCTTCCACAAGCTTCCCAAAAATAAATCCATAAACACTGATTAGAGCAATACACCGTAATGACCCGCTGAACTTCTCCTGGAATTGCAGGCAAACCACAAGAGTGATTTATATTGCCGCAGGGATTCTAATCTCACTCACAAATTGGAAAGCTGGAGGGGGAACCTTAAAGTTAACTGAGGAAACATACAGGAAAATAAGTGTGATTTCCCATTTGTTGCTGTCTCCTAGCGTGTCTCTGCAGACGAATGCATCTCAGAAAAAAAAGAAAGTGGCCATAAATCATGACCCTTTATGAGACTCTAACCACAGGCTCTCAGGGCCCGCTGTAACTCAGATGACTGTAGTAACACACAATGAAGCTTAGGGTCTGAAATATGCCGGCGAACAAACAAATAGCAAGTTTTGTGTCGTGAGGGGAACCGCAGACTAAAAATACTTCACTTGTTTTGTCCGCACATCTGTGGACAATTTTCAGGGTTCTCGAAAACAAATTCTGAACATCGTGAGAAACGTTACATAGATCTGCAATATTGCAGCTCGTAACGTTTATTTGGTTTACAATTGGTTTACAATAGGGTCTCATTTGCTAAAATGTAGTTATAGAGGGAAAGTTCACCCAAAAATGACAATTCTGTCATCATTTACTCACCCGCAAGTAGTCCCAAACTTATGAGTTGGAATTATGTTTTGTTGAATATCAAAGAAGATATTTTGAAGAATATGGGTAACTAAACAGTTGGTGGTCCCCATGGCCTTCTATAGTAATGGAAAAACTACTATAAAATCAGTGGGGACCAGAAAGTGTTTGGCTACTCACATTCTTCAAAATACAACAACTTGAGCATGCGTGAAGGATGACAGATTTTTTTGGGGGGTGAACTATCCCTTTAATTGCATCAGTTAACTTGAGCAGAAACTTTTTGCATTTTTCAATGTAAATAGTTTAAAACTTACTAATGCATTTTTTAAATCAAAAGTTGCATCTGTTGTGAGCTAACATGAACTTACAATGAACAATGCATTTTCTTTCAGTCTTGGAGAGTAACTAGTTACATTTAACAGCGTTACGTAATTTAATTAATATGTAATTACATTACAGTTACTTTTTTTACGATTACAAAGGGGTTTGCATCTGAATACTTCTTGTATTAATATTTACTATTTCTTGTTATATTTTTAACCTCAAAACGAAATCTCAAAGTAAATGAGGTGCTATAGTTTTATTTTGTGGTGTCTGTGCTTTAAAATTAAATGTATTATAATATTAAATTAAGAGATGAAGGATTTTTAAAGTCTGACTGTAATCAGTGTTGAGTACTTCTGTAAGGTTAATCCTGAAACCGATTAACAGTTGGAAAAAAATTCAGAAATTTAGAAAAGCATTCAAAATGTTATCAGTTACATTACTTTAATACAGTGGTTGAAATGGTTACGCTAGTTATTACATTTTAAATAGGGTAACTTGTAATCTGAAACCTATTTTATTTCCAAAGTAACCCAACACTGACATAGATTAATAAGAAAAACATACATTGCATTCAATGCATTAGCTAATCTTAATTATGTAAAAAATGAGACCTTATACGGTAAAATGTTACCGTTATTTTTAAGAATTCAAATATAAACTAAATAGGGTAACTTGTAATCTGAAACCTATTTTATTTCCAAAGTAACCTTCCCAACACTGACATAGATTAATAAGAAAAACATACATTGCATTCAATGCATTAGCTAATCTTAATTATGTAAACAATGAGACCTTATACGGTAAAATGTTACCGTTATTTTTAAGAATTCAAATTTAAACTAGATTTTTGATCCCCATTTAATGACAAAGAACAACGTATGTGAAAGAACACATAATAAATAAACAGACATTGACCTTTAAGCAGATGGTGAAGATGCAGCTCATTTCTAAACTAATGCACCTACAGCACAAGCACACATGCTCTCTTATTAATTGATTCTAGCACAGCTGAGGTGACCTCTGTTAAATTGTTCTCATCTCAGGAGTGAATATCGAATCATGTAGAAGATATCATATTTGAAGAATATGGGTAACTAAAAGTTGGTGGTCAAAATTGCCTTCTATAGTAATGGAAAAACTACTATAAAATCAGTGTAAAAAAGTGTTTGATACTCACATTCTTCAATACAAATGATTTGGCATGTTGTTCTCTTTTTGGTGAACTATCCCTTTAATGTTCCTGTTAACTTGAGCAGAAACTTTTTGCATTTTTCAATGTAAATATGCTGCTTTAAAACAACTAATGACCTTCTGTTGAAATCAAAAGTTGCATCTGTTGTGAGCTAACATGAACTTACAATGAACAATGCATCAGTCTTGAAGTAACTAGTTACATTTAACAGCCCATTACTGATATTTAATTGCCTGGATAAATTACAGTTACTTTTACGATTACAAAGGAGTTTGCATCTGAATACTTCTTGTATTAATATTTACTATTTCTTGTTATATTTTTAACCTCGAAACGAAATCTCAAAGTAAATGAGGTGCTATAGTTTTATTTTGTGGAAATGTCTGCTTTAAAATTAAATGTATTATAATATTAAATTAAGAGATGAAGGATTTTTAAAGTCTGACTGTAATCAGTGTGCAGTACTTCTGTAAGGTTAATCCTGAAACCGATTAACAGTTGGAAAAAAATTCAGAAATTTAGAAAAGCATTCAAAATGTTATAACATTACTTTAATACAGTGGTTGAAAATGGTTGCTAGTTATTACATTTTAAATAGGGTAACTTGTAATCTGAAACCTATTTTATTTCCAAAGTAACCCAACACTGACATAGATTAATAAGAAAACATACATTGCATTCAATGCATTAGCTAATCTTAATTATGTATGAGACCTTATACGGAAATGTTACCGTTATTTTAAGAATTCAAATTTAAACTAAATAGGGTAACTTGTAACCTGAAACCTATTTTATTTCTAAAGTAACCTTCCCAACACTGACATAGATTAATAAGAAAAACATACATTGCATTCAATGCATTAGCTAATCTTAATTATGTAAAGAATGAGACCTTATACGGTAAAATGTTAATTTTAAGAATTCAAATTTAAACTATTTTTGATCCCCATTTAATGACAAAGAACAACGTATGTGAAAGAACACATAATAAATAAACAGACATTGACCTTTAAGCAGATGGTGAAGATGCAGCTCATTTCTAAACTAATGCACCTACAGCACAAGCACACATGCTCTCTTATTAATTGATTCTAGCACAGCTGAGGTGACCTCTGTTAAATTGTTCTCATCTCAGGGGAGCTAAATGTGAATCATGTACCGCTGCCTGTCATATGAGCTTGTAAATATGAAAAACCTTTCTTACAAAACCTTGTCTTGTATAAGCTCAGATTTTGAACAGCCACAAACAAAGCAGCTTTGTAAAACACATTTTTGATACACCGACATCCTGTCAAACAAATGATTTGGCATGTTGTTCTCTTTAAATTGGGAAACTCTGTGACATGTTCCTGCTCGGGTACCTCTCAATCTATTATTTATGAGGTGTGAGTATGCTGCTGTGTAAACAACAGACTGACCTTCTGTGTGCACCACCGAGCCGATGTTCTAATGGATGGCCTCTCAACAACCACCACTGATATTCAGGTTGCCTGGATACAAAAAGCATAATTAAGTGTGATTATCATCCTCTTCACATTCAATCTGAAGTATTTAAGTGTTCTGGTTGTTGTTGTTGTGTTTTTATACAAATCCAATATTCATCAAAGATAGAGGTCAGTTAAGGAAATAGTCTGTTAGATGAATACAATATTCTTATTATGATGATGCAATGGTCAAGAAGTGGAAGGCAACAGATTGTGCATTGATTGCACTTTGGGACTTGCACTTTTAGAAGCTGATACTCTTGAACAAATATATTTAGTATATTTTTCTAATATTTTTAGTATATTTTTCTAATATTTTAATAAATTCTATGATTATATTATAATATATAATTTAAATTAAATTATTTAATTATAATATGTATTATTATTATATCAAAATAATACAGTAATGTTAAATATTTGATTATTAATGTTCTATTTCATTCATTTAATAAGTGATTTGGTTAATTTTTTTTTTTACTGTTTATAATTAATTAAATATTCCATCATACTAACGAATGCTCCAGCAGGCTAAATGGAATAACATTAATGTGTCCAATAATATTTTAAAACATCTTCTGTATGATCTCATTTTCAAATGCTTCTAATCCTTATACTGAAATAATGTTATATTATACATCATAATATATTGTTTAATTATAGTATATTGTAATATAATATCAATTCGTTTATATTTTAATATAATATTTAATTGTAATAGAATAGAATAAAACAGAAATTACTAGTATAATTAAATTCTTCATAAATTAAACATATTATGGATACTACTACAGTACACCATTAGTGGGATCATTGTAGTATCCTTATTGTATACAATGATATCTTAAAATCATATGTTCACATGAATAATAATACTTTAATTTACAAAACAGCAAACTAATTGAAAAAATCCATCCTTATCTATTCTATCTTCGCAACAGATTCCCAAATCCAGCAGATATGTCTGGGGTGGATGGGACTGTGGAGGAGATAAATGGTACAGAAGTGGACAGCGAGAGTTTCCTGAGGTTCAGCCCTACATCTGTCTCTACCGGGGCAGCCACTGCCTCATACGGGCGGACTGCCAATGTTTACGTCTACGTCTCCATCTTCCTCAGCTTGCTGCTCTTCCTGCTTACCCTGCTGATCATCGCTCTCCACAGGCTGAAGAACATCATATCCTCCAGCTCTTCATACCCAGAATGCAGCAGTGAGGCCGGGAGCTCCTTCACTAACATGGAGATCTGCAGCATCTCCTCACAGAGATCAACAGCGTCTTCGCTGTCCTGACAGGTCGACTACACATCTGAATGTACTGATATTCTAGAAGTTTAGAAATATTTTAGCAAGTACTTTGGTATATATAGTTAAATATTTATCATTATTACCAGCGTCATTTTCATTAACATTATTTAGAGTAAATAGTTCCACTAACCGTGTATTACTTCAAATATATAAACTACAGCAGATCCTGTATTGAAATAGACAGTCCTTAAGCATTATCATAAAGGTCTTGTGTGATTTTGGAAAAATATTATTGTGTATGTCAATGACATTATGTACATAATGAACTGTAAATAGACAAACTGTCGAGCTGACTCTGTCATACTGAAAATTATATTTGACAATATGACTACATTTTCATACATGAATACACTTTAAAAAAATACATTGAAAATATATAGAATACAACATGTCATCCCTTGGAAGCCTTGAATAAAATATGATTTGCTTTTTTTAAATGCATAATAATCATGACTTTAATTCACAATGCAAAAACGTTTGAGAACAGGAATCATCAGTGAAAAATGTGTCGCTATAATGACAAGGAACAGCATATAGTGGCCCCCAAAACTATTTGAATACTTCAGGCACATAATGCATAAATTCCTTTGGAATATAAATAGAATTTAGCAAATAGATCATAATAGATTTATTGTTTAAAACTGACTTTTTCATGTACTTAAAAGTGTTAAGGTGATTTCAATAAAGCCAGTTTCACTTAGGTTCACACAGCTCACATGTCTGTTAACTATAGACAGGATCCAATAATGTTTGTGTCACAAGTTCACCAGCCAGTCACCAGCGCTGGACTTTCCCAGAATCCTCCCCGGCTCACACTTGTTCTCAGTACAAGATCACAATCACCTGGAGTCTAATTCCACGCACCTGTCACCACTCATCAAGCACACTATATCCTTGCACTCCTCCCACACTGTCAATGTCTGGTCTTGAATATTGTATGTGTATTTACCTGACCCTCACCTGAATTGTCTACTTGTTAGTTGCTACTGTGTTCCACTCTAGTTCTCCTCCGTTCCTGTGCTCCATTTGGATTGCCTGGAAAAGGACAAGGACAGATCACTCTCAGATAAGACACAAGAAACCTTACCATTCCCCGATTACTCACTTGGACTCACTGCCTTGCTTGCTTTCCCCTGCCTGTGTTTAATAAACCTGGTGTTGTGTTCACTTACTTCCATGTGTGTGTGTGTGTATATCTGCTGACAGTTTGACAACCAGAAATAAGTCCAAATACTTTTTGTCATTTTTTAATCAAAATTATGTAATATAATTTCAAACCAATACTTTTATTCATTTTAGAACAGAATAAAAAATATGGCAGCCCATTTCTGCCACAAAAGGGGGAAAAATGCATGCGTGCATGCATAAATCATGATTTTGTAAATCATAATTATGAGACGGTCATAAATATGAGAAGAATCACAAGTCATAAAATTGAGAGACAGTAAAATAGTTTTGAGATGAGCTGAAATTATTATATTCTATTATCTATTATGTCATAATTTTGACTTATCCATTGTTTTTACTTTTACTTTTTTACTCCAGTTTTAAGGGAGAAAGTTAAACAATTTTTTTTAATTTTAATAAAATAATTTTTATTTTATCTCATAATTTAAATTCAGTTTGTCATAATTTTGATTTATCTCATAATTATGTCAGATTATGATTTGCCAAAGCATTTTGTCCTTGTGGGCTTCCATATATAACACAATAGAACGATTTGCTATATTTAGATAATTGTCTTATCAACTTATTTGATAGATACTATGCGCAAATGAATGATAGAATACAATAAGCAATACAGTCTGCAACAAAAAATACAAATCTGAGATCCAAATGATAATTTATAAATAATGAGAAGTCAGGGGACCATAAAGTGAGTCTGAGGGGTGATATGGTTATAATGTTTATTGAGCTGTCTAACAGCTGTTGGGAAGAAACTAGAGCTGAAACTTACCTATATATGACAGATCTGATTTCTAGGCTTTAGCGACGCTGTCTTATGGTCTTTGTGTTTGTTAGCGGGTCAGCATGAGAGATATGATGCCATGCTCTGCACACTGCACCATAAACAGAGTGGAAGGTGTTGACTGTTTTTTGTGCCCTCGTTTGTCATTTAATCTTATTTTTAGTTATCTAATTTATATACTTCAGAGTCACCGTGCAAATGTAGTTATAGTCTAGTGTACTGAAGTATCAGCACATATTGCACATATTATCCGTATCTGTAACAGATCGGTGACAGCAGCTTCAAAAACAGTCCAAGCCTGTTTCGACCTCACTGATTGGACTGTTTTTGAAGCTGCTGCCACCGATCTGGACGAGCTCATAGATACTGTAACATCATATATCAGTTTCTGTGAGGATATGTGCATTCCTACCAAGACACATTTAACCTATGACAATGACAAACCATAGTTCACTGCAAAACTCAGACAGCTCCATCAGGCCAAAGAAGATGCTTACAGGAAGGTGGATAAAGTCTTGTATAAACAGGCCAAAACACACTGAAAAAGGAGATCAGAGAGGCAAAGAGGAATTACTCCAATAAGCTAAGGATCCAATTCTCTTCCAGTGACTCAGCATCAGTGTGGAAAGGTCTGAAAGAGATAACCAACTACAAGACACCATCCCCCAGCACTGTGGAGAATCAACAACTGGCAGACGATCAGAATGAGTTCTATTGCAGGTTTGAAAATACAAACCACACCAGCTCTGGACACCTCTCCACACAACCATTAACACATCCAGCAACCCCCCTCTCCCCCACACCTGCAATTGAACTATCGGTAAGCCCTCCCATCGAACGTTGATGAGCCAATACCAGTCGAGTATCAGTTGCACGGGGACCGGAACTCGGACATCTTCAGGTTTCAGCCCCATAGAGAAACATTGGAAGATCCGAAGCTCACATCGGTTTTATGGGCTTTATGCTTCACAAATGGAAAATATGTGTGCCTGGGGCACTTGTAACACTGATTCCAGGTATCCTGAGAGGATAGGCAATATAATTTATTTTATTACATTTCCTGAATCCAAACCAAACAGAGCAAAATGTCCCTTAGCGTTCAACCCCAATACAAATGAAGACAAAAACGTTCATTTTCTGGTTGTCATACACTCATTAAGTTAAAATGTTCATCTGCTCAAGCAGAACGTTAATGTTATCTTGTGCTTTAGCAAGGTATCTTACAAACCTAAATAGCGGACTGTTCTCGCGTCTTGTACAGTGTAGATCAAAAACACATTTACATTTATGCATTTAGCAGACGCTTTTATCCAAAGCGACTTACAGTGCATTCAGGCTATAATTTTTTTATTTTATCAGTATATGTGTTCCCTGGCAATCAAACCCACAACCTTTGTGCTGCTAACGCAATGCTCTACCACTGAGCCACTGGAACACATAAGCAAAGGTCTAAATTTCAGTGCCTCTCCATATTAAACTGGTTGAATGTAATTTAATCATACCCTGCGATACATGAACATTGTTGATCTTGCATGTTGTCATCTGCGATCGTGATAACCGACCGTAATATAAGACTTCTCCCGCTTGCATTGTGAGCTGTTAACCCTCGCTTCGCGTGACCCACTGTATTTATTTTTAAATATTTTATAAATCCCTCCATGGAATATTTAATTCCCATTTGGTGGCCTTTTGAGTCCAAAATTGTGCACAAATCTGAGATCTCAAATGATAACTGTGAGCAACTCTGTTTGTTTGTCCGAGGGACCATACAGTAACTAGAGCTGAGGGTGATATGGTCAATTCAGATCAGTTTATTGAGTGTACCAGGTCTTCCTGAAGCAGAAAAGGAAAATCACTCCACAATCATCCCATCCCAAAGAAATCCAAAATTACAGGACTACATGACTACAGGCCTGTGGCTTTAACGTCTGTGGTCATGAAGTAATTTGAACTGGTGCTGGTCCACCTGAAGGAAATCACTGGACCCTTGCTGGATCCTCTTCAGTTTGCCTACAGAGTAAACAGGTCTGTGGACGATGCAGTCAACATGGGACTGCATTATGTTCTGCAACATCTAGACAGACCAGGGACTTATGTGAGGATCCTGTTTGTGGACTTCAGCTCGGCCTTCAACACCATCATTCCAAACCTCCTCCTGCCCAAACTAACTCAGCTCTCCGTGCCCCACCTCCGTCTGTCAGTTGATCAACAGCTTCCTGACAGACAGGCAGCAGCTAGTGAGGCTGGGTAAATTCTCATCCAGCACCCGTTCGATCAGCACTGGAGCTCCTCAAGGTTGTGTTCTCTCCCCACTGCTCTTCTCCCTGTACACCAACGATTGTACATCTAAAGACCCCTCTGTCAAGCTCCTGAAGTTTGCAGATGACACCACACTGATCCGGCCTCATCCAGGACGGTGACGAGTCTGCTTACAGACAGGAGGTTAAGGAGCTGGCTGTCTGGTGCAGTCTTAACAACCTGGAGCTTAACACGCTCAAAACTGTGGAGATGATCGTGGACTTCAGGAGAACCCCTTTCTCCCTTCAGGAGAAATTCCTCGTATGTGTAAACATACCTGCAATAAAGCTGATTCTGATTGTGATTCTGCACCGCTGCGTGGTGCCGCTAGAGGGCGCGACGTCCATCTGATCACACAGGCGAGTCTCTCTTTCTGCAGAGCCATCGCTGTTTTGTTATTGTCGAGACAGGAGTTCTTCACGGCTTGTATTTTTCCAGTGTTTATATATTTATTGGGTTACTTATATTTATTGAGCATTTTTAGTGACAGTCATATAAAATCTGCTTACTAATTATTCTGTGCCGAGTTCACAAAAAAGACAAGTCTGGTCAGTACGTTCATAAAGGACGGATCGGATGACAGGTGAGAAATTGGGTTTTACTCTAAAAAGATAAAATGAGCGACAACGTTCATCTTAGCTTAGCAGACACGGGTATAGATGACCAAACGTCGGCAGCCGCGGACAGCAACGACCAGGACCAGGATAGCTTCCCGTACGACGCGGAAGACCCGGGCGAAGAGAGCGACGCGAGGGACGGCGCGGGCAGTCCGGATGAGCTCAACGACGACGAGACGTCCGGAGAGAGCGAGAACGTGTCCAAGACCTGCATCTATGACGGCTGCACCGAGACCACGACGCAGGTGGCCAAAGCCAGGAAACCCTGGATGTGCAAAAAACACAGGAATAAAATGTACAAGGACAAGTACAAGAAAAAGAAAAGCGACCAGGCCATTTCGTCGGGAAAACTTGACGTAAGAAATGCTCATTTTGGAGAAATAACACTTTCAATAAATACATTAATAAACTAGTTTTAATCACAACTTTATCGGCTTATTTGTCATTGTTTTGTTTGTTCGTGATGTGAAGGAGAGTTCGGAGGAAAGGCCTGTATCTGTTACTAAGCAGCGGCTGGGTACCATCGGAGACAGACCCGCCAGACCGTCCCTCATTGAGCAGGTGCTGAACCAGAAGAGACTGGTAAGAGCATTACACTCTTTTGGGGTTTTGTAATATAGCAGTTACTAGTTTTAGTCAAATACTCCCTTTTAACAAAATGCCATGGGTGCAGAACAGTGTTATCTATATACTATAATTATAGTTTACTATAGTTTTATCACTATTCTGAATTGTTTCTATAACCCCTTTTAACAAAATGTGTGGATGGGTGCAGAACAGTAGTTATCTATATCTCAGTTGTTAACATTTAATGTATTAATTGTTTTATCAATATATTCTGAATTGTTTTTATATTTTTGTAGTTTCAGACTTCATTTTAATCATGATGTTGTCATTTCTTATATTTTTTATTGTGTGTATTTAATTTTATTTTACACACATGTATGTATATATATATATATATATGTGTGTGTGTATCGACTGATTGTTTTTCAGCTTTTATTTGTTGTATTGGGTTAGTGAATTTTATGTAATTTAAATAATGTCATATGTGTATTTTATTTGTAATATAAATGCTATTAATATTTATATTAACCCATTATTATTTAATAGCAAAGTGACTTATCATCAGCTGATGTTGTTTTTGGGTTTCAGTCTCTGCTGAGGAGTCCAGAAGTCATCCGTTTCCTTCAGCAGCAGCAGCGTTTACTGACCACACAGAATCGAGCTCAAACGCCGCACAACTACTGAAGATGTTTTAATGCAGACACGTTCAATGACATTTTTACAACAGCAGTATTCTATACTCACGTGAGAACCATGAGCATGTGATCTACAGCCATCCCTGATGCTGTGGAGATTATCAACACTGCATTCTGAAAACTGGGATATTTAACACGGATCTGATCGATTTGAAAGTACTGCTGTCCTCATCAAGCACTTTTGAGATCATGAAATAGCAGCTAATTCTAATATATATATAACAATCCAGTTGAATAACCACCCTGTTCGGTTACATTTAGTGTGTTGTAGGATTTTGAAATTATTGATAGAAAATATGAAATGGCAGCTGTTCTCAAAAAAAGGTTTTTAGTGATCTTAATCTAATCTGTAATAATGTCACCAGTGAAAGCTTTAATTTACTTTCACCTTTTTATGTTCTTTACCGTGTAGCTGAAAGGAACATCATACAAACAGAATTGTTCATCAGCTTTATTATTATTTTAAACATGATGTAAACTCAGTAAGTTCCAATGAAGTGTTATTGGTCTTGTGCAGTTTTCAGCTTTAAAAGCATTAATACTTATGGATTTTTCTGGTCAGAAAATAAACAGGCACAAATAGAAGGGAGTTTTTTGTATTACAAGAACAAGAAAGCTAACGCAAAACAACATGAAATGTTATAGAAGACATATTAGCCAAAATACGACAAATAAAATATTTCTAGAACAAGTACCTGCCTAAAACATTTCTTTGGCTTTCTATTAGAGAGTTTCTGTCTGATCTCAGCTACTACATGCAGTGAAGTAGTAGTGTTTGTTCTTTATTAATATCATTGCAACACTTATTTAACCACTGCTTACTTAAAAGCATGATATTGTACATATTTCCTGGCAGATCCTATAGCAATACCATAAACATCCACTGAAAAGACAGAATTTCACAAGAGAAAGAGCATCATGTGTCTTGGGGCGCTATAAAAGTCTATTGGAGAACTATATTCCCCTTGTTTGCATTAGGACACAGAGGAAATAGGATTGTGTGGGGAGCCCATCTGGGTCAGGACTTTGTCTAGCCACTGCAGCGGCCCATGCAGGTGGACTTCTATCCAGCAGGGGGTGCTGGTGACATCCTGACGGTGGTACTCGGCTCCCCAGCCCTGGGAAGAGGACAGATTTCATTCTCAGTACTGGGGCGTGTTTATACAACATCTAAAGCAGCATGGAGATCAAATCAACAACAATGATACAAATATTGAATTTACAATTGACCAGCAGCACCTGACTGCAAACCTTTTTCCCCAAACCTTGCATTTAATTCTATTTTAGCTCAGAAATGATCACTATTGAATTTTGTTTTGTAATCAAGCAGGGGAATGTTGTGTGTCATATCAGTCAGTAACCGGAGAACTCTAGAGCTATGGGATCTGCAGTGTGTTTTGGCAGAGCAACATCCATAAAACAGCAAGCCAGAGATTAGAATAACTACATATTAAGTTTGCTTAGCAACACAGAAGATATTCTATTTGGAAGAGCTAAGCACCTCAAGAGCTGTTAGCTTGTGAATGACATTGATGACCTTTCTGAATAAGCAATGGTGCTAAACAGCACCTTTCACCCATATTATTGATTAATTAGCTTGGCAATAGTCTTACATAAAATACTGTTTTTTGAAGAAGAAGAAAAAGTAAATGGTATTTTTTTAGGGTTGGGTACCGAGAATCAGTTCTTATTCAGAACTGGTTCTATTTACAATTCTACAATAAATACTGGTACCAAATGGTTCTTGCACATTTGTTCTGAACATTCACACGTTACCTAACAAAAATACTGAGACAGAATTTCATTCACTACTTAATCAGTGACATTGCTACTGAATCTACCAGCATGAAAAAAGTGCACCCAATGTAGTCCGATGTCCGAATGAATGATTCTTATTTACCGGATCTTTTTAGTGAATCAAAAGCAAAAGACTGTTTCCCAAAAAAAATGCTCCAAAGATTCGGTTCTTTTAAGTGAATCAAATGCAAACAGTGCAACCAGTGTAGTCTGATTACTGCACAAATGACTCATATGAGCCGGTTCTTCTGAGTGAATCAAATGCATCTAGGACAACCAGTAAACACTGATTCCCATAGGAAAGACTCAAATGATTCGGTTCTTTTAAGTGAATCAAATGCAAACAGTGCAACCAGTGTAGTCTGATTACTGCACAAATGACTCGTATGAGCCGGTTCTTCTAAGTGAATCAAATGCATCTAGGACAACCAGTGAAGACTGATTCCCATAGGAAAGACTCAAATGATTCGGTTCTTTCAAGTGAATCAGAATCATACTTTACAACAGTGTAATTATTTTCCCAGTGCAGATTTGACTAGTGACTCTAATGAGTTGGTTCTTCTGCTGCTGGTTGGCAGGGTGTTGCTATGATGTTCTAGGCGGCTGCTAGGGTGTTAACATGACCTTTCTTAGTCGCTCATAATGCACCACATATTCTATAAACCTCTTTACCTTGACAAAGCTCATCCTGATGGTGCACATCTTGGTAAGTTCATACACCACCTCGAAGCCGTGATTGACAGACTGTGACAGCAGCTGGGCAAACAGCTGGTTGTTGAAGATCTTCAGGCTGCATCCACTCGGGATCTTACAGACGGTGGTGGGATGGAAACCGTGTTGGTAGTTACAGTTCCGACTCTGGACGAAAATACTGCTGTCACTCAGACACTCTGCGTACACCTCCCCTCCGACGTAATACAAGTGCACACCTAAAACAAAAGAGGAAGACTTAAAAATGAGTTCATAATTACACATTTATTATTTAAAGTCATGAACTTGAAATCAAAATGTACTTTTAACTCACTTATTAATTTTATTCCAAAAACTGATCAAATTGCTCCAAATGTTATTTTTCTAAAAGAGATTTCTGGATCCACTTAACCAAAATATGTTTTTTTTTGGTTTGTTTTTACAAGTCATTATTTATACAGAAGTATAACAGTATATAAATAATGCTAAAATAACACTGCTGTACAGGTCAACAAAAGAATAAAAATACATCTAACAATTAAAAGCGTATATCCAACTTTGAACTTAATCCCAGAAATCACTATCCCCAAAGCCAGCATTCGTCACGTTTTATCACGTGCCAAGCGGAAAATGTAATAATCTCCATTCTCCTGAAGCACCCTGGTCTGGATCATGTCGTTGTTCTTGGCGGTCTTCCCACCGGGATCTCTCACACAAGTGGATGGAACTCAAACCTGGCCTCTGTCCATCTGCGCCCAGCATGTGTATGTGTGCATCCTCCTCCCTGTCACTACTGTAACCTAGGCAACACTTAATGTCTTTCCAACACTGGCACAGTGACGCCCTGAGAAAAGACAACATTTGGATAACGTGGACTCTATCTGTCTCGCTGGCTTTCTGAAGTGCGGTGTTGACTGGCCAGCATAAAACAGTGTCTAGGAAGAGGTGATTTCAGTTTCTGAATGACCTTCTCTTGGAATTGAATCAACTGATGGAAGATTATCAGCAGCTTGATTTTCTCAGAACAGCTGTTTTCTGTCTATTTCTGCTCCCCAAAACCTCATCAAAGACAAAAATAGAAAAAACTGAAAAGTACAACTTTCAACAAACCTTTGCCTATGTGTCTGCGAGTGTTTTCAATGGTGGAGTTTCGGTTGACGTTGGACAGTAATCCGAGACAGAAGCGGTTCTTGTTGTTGGAGGGGTCTGTGAAGCCGTCCACGAGGATACTTCTGGAAGAGGCATGGAACGTCTCGCCCACCCTGTTGTTTAGTTCATAATACGCCACTGAACACCAGTATTCTGGTTCCTCATAACACACCGGCCTCAAGCCTGGAAAAAAGATTATAATAGCTCACAGTATTCAGATTCATTCATATTCATGATGCATTCATATTCATGATTTTATTTCAGTTTTAATAATTCAATGTATTGTTTTTAATTTGAGTTAGTTGTTAGTCAAGTGAATATTTCAAATTTTTGTTTTCAATTTTAAGTTTATTTTCATCTAACTAAAAAATATTTGTAACAGTTTTAGTTCATAACAACACTGTAAATAAGTAGATGTGTTCATAACTTTTTCATATTTGAATGTACACAATGCACAGTAAGTATATTTATTCTAGTGTCTCACCTCTATGTGGGGCTGACAGAATGAGTTTATTGGTGTTAGAGGACTCCTCTGGTTTCACATCCTCAGATGGAGAGGTCTCCATTATACTGTAGGGTGGTGGAGGCGTCTCTGCCGTGGAAGGAGAACACGTTTTTGAATGATAAAATGCTTGAGAATTCACTGCTAACGAGTGTTTCTTTGCTGTACCTGTAATTTGGAAGGGGTTCCCAGGGTCGGTCCCTCTGCTGGGGGAGTTGGGGTAGCTGTGCGCAGTCGGGGACTGGTTTAAAGAGCTGGAGGGGGATGAAGAGAATGAGCTACAGGGCATCGCTGGGAAGGAGTCTGGGTAAGTGGCATTTTGGGGCATGAGAGGCTCGTTGTGTAGGGAAGCATTTTGGAACTTTGCCAACAAGCTGTGCTGGGGATTGAACTCACTGTGACGTGGCACAAGAACTGGGGGCAGAACTGTTTGAAAAAAGCAAGAAAAGTTACTTACAGATGCATAAAGCGTTAATCGATATGGGGGGAAAAAAACAAGATGGTGGTTTGTGTATTGTTTTCTACCTGGCGTCTCCACACGGCGGTAATGATATGGATTGATGCAGATATCCTTTTGCTTAGAGCCGAAAGGGAACTCGCAGCAGTCCAGCGCTTTGAGCTCGTGGTGGGACTGAAGATCCGGCCAACGCCACACTCTGCAGTAGATAACGTGCGGCAGACCTTTACGATGGGAAACCTGGAGCCTTCCGTCCAGGGACCGAGGAATGGTAACGCATTTACTGGGCTGACCAGGACAGCTCAAAGCCTTTTCCAGATCTTCCATGGCCCCTTTTTTCTTCTTGAGCTTCTTTACGAGGGAATCCACAGCCTTTTCCGCCCACTTTTCCTCCTCGTCTCCTTGTTTCCAACCCAGCAGCCTTTTCACAGCTGGACTGGTGAAGGAGAAGAGGGACGTGATGGATGTAGTGGAGTGCATCATGTGATTGATTTAGTCAAAGCTTGGGGCAAATCTGTTTTAAATCACTACAACCCAGGAGCCTCAGTTTATTTCTTCACAGCCCAGATACAGGCGGGTATAGAATAAACCCCCTGACAGGGATTTTGTTTTTTTTTGTCGGGTGGCCAGTCGTTTAATCTGGTGGAGGAAAAAAAACAAAGAAGCATGTCAGATTTGCATTAATAAAATGATAATTGAATAAAATTTAATTGAATGATGATCAAATTAAAATTAATTGGTCGTTTAAATATGTTATTTAAAAAAATTATTTCAGTTGTTTTCTTTAAATTCTTTAAATCAGTAAAAATTGAAAGTTCAAAGACATAAATAAGTATTTAACTTTTTACATTGTGTTCAAATAAATATTTTTTTATATTACACAAATGAAAATGAGATACTTATAGTTATTTATGCATTTAGTAAAATAAAAATGTATACTTTTTGCATTATGGGATTGTGAACTGGCAACAAAAATGTGTTTCTTTCTTATGACTTTAGGGTCAAATGTGACATGGACATATTCTTTTGTGAGAATCATTCTACTAGGGAGTAATTTATTGGAGTAAAAACATTTTCCAAAGCAGATCTCAAGATCTTATACTGGAACACAACATCAGGCATCTGTGCAGGCTGGGATTTCTGAATTATTGCTGAGTTATTGTTGCTGTCAACAGGTCCTATTGTGTTTCTCAACGGACCTCACCTATTCGTCCTCTCTTTCCTGTCGAAGCTTTCTGGTGCAGAAAACGATCTGCTAAAAATCAATGCCGTTTGAGCCCTGAAACCAGAGATGCTTGCTTCCATCTTTGGCCAGACTAGGCAAATAATAGCTTCTGAAAATATTATTGCATGTGATACTAGAGGTGTTAACACACCCCTAATTAAATCAAATAACCATAGGAGAAAAAGGAGACCATACTGGACTATCAGCGGTGCATGAAATCATGCTTTGGTTTCAAATAGGCACAGGCAGGTAACGTTAGATCAATTGGGGGTGAATTCATCTGCTCTGTTCTCAAAAGCAGTGTGTGCTTGTGAAACTGGCGTCTAGCAGTCTGAGTGCTGAGATAGGCTTAATCACCTAACTCCCCCGCCAACGCGCATACACATCCTTTCCATCAACTTCGCTTTGTTTTGCTTTAAGAAATGCTGCAATGTTACATTTAGCACTTATATATAAATATATATAAAACTATTCCAGGAGTATCAACTGTCACGACGTCTCTCTGTGGAGCAGCATCTTTAAACAACAAGTGGCATAACAAACATATATGTTTACACAGCCTGCCGTGTTAAGAAGCGACACGTTTTAACGTGCGAAAGTTAATATAACCAAGTAAGTTAACGTAAAAAAACAGACACTTGTTATGACTTATTCTTAGAATTCTTAAAGCCTTTAATGTTTAAATCCTGAAATAAACTAAGTAATATCAGAAGTGTATCTGCAATAATCCGTGTTTTATTCCTTACCTTAATGTGACGAGTCGAATAACAATCCGCGTAGTCGCGCGAAACAGAGGAACGGCGAATCTCGCGCCGCTTAGAGGTGTACAGCGCGTGTTTGGATGGAGCGAGCGCCGCGGCGTCAGTCTGACTGGAGCCTCAGTGCCTTCGTGCGGAATCCATCCGCCGCTCCTGGAACTCTCCCAGGACGTCAGACACACACAGGGATCATCCCATTCAAAAAGAGCAGCCTGAGACTCACTCACAGGCCTATTATTGAGAGAAAACAGGTGATTGTGGGCAGCGGCGTTTCACTTTGAATTTGTTTTCGGGGTCAGATGACAAGTGCGGACAGTTGTTTTCCGTTCACAGGAAGCGATGCAGCTTTTTGGCCAAGGTTGTAAAGAAAAGGTGATTTCTTGAAGTTTTCGTTACTTTTTTTCCAGCGGAAATTTCTAGAATGTTACTTTCAGACGGTAAACGTTCTAAAATAATTTATGTTATAAATGTGAAAAAAAATCGGTTGGTTCATGCAGCGTAACCCAAATTGTATTTTGATGACTGTCAGTTTATATTAAAAACACTTAAAAAAATAATGTATTATCAATATATATAACGTTTTTATATATTAAGTTATGTGTAAATATATAACAAAAGTAATAACCAGTTATATAAGTACTTTTGTCGATGTACAACATATCGATAAATCTAACGTCGAGCGCCTTCTCACTAACGTACTTTAGGATAATTTCAATCTTGCTCGTTGTTTGTGAACTCTTTTGAACCATACGTTATATATACTTACATATAAAAAAAATACGTTTAAGTCAAGACATCACCCAAACTTTTGTTTTGCCATTCTTTGGGGCTCATTTCAACGCTGGAATTAAAAAGTCTAACGTTAATTTATTTAAATCAAGTAAACAGGTGCTCATTGCAAAACAAATACATGCTGTATTCTTTGTGAGCACATATCTAAAATATTTTAGCGCTTGAAAAGTAAAAGCTTGTTAAAGTTCAAATATAAATTATTATGGTAATAAAGTAAACAGATTTCATTGCCAGGTTGGCGGAGTGCCAACGCGTTTATCGACAGCCCTACTTTTCGTGCGCTCCTCGGCGCGGATGGATACACTTCGATTGTGTGCGTACGGTGACTTGTCCAGTTAATGACGCAAGCCAGGATGGCGACAGAGAGTCTAGAAGTTTGACATTTTCACAGTTTACACCAACTGCAGGGGGACGTAACAATACTCCCAACAATGACAGCTCGCATATTTAGTGTGCTCTGTGATCAAATGAGTATTTGGCAGAGGGAATTAGCTTCCAATAAAAGGGCACCGCAAAATAATCCTCTTCAATCAAGGTGCACATGATCATGTACGTTACTGACGAGGCTCTATATTTAGGGTTTAGCAAACGGGCAAAATACAATACACCAATAGCTGCTTAAATCACTGATCTTAAAAATCATTTATCAATGTAAAATATTGAAATACACCCTCTTAGAGTGGCTGACAAGATACAGGGCTGAACAAGAACAAATGCCTTCCTGGTGGAGAGAAAGGAAGGACAAACAGGAAACTCTCTCCAGGGTGCAGAGCAGCCCATTGAGTAAACCACATTAAAAAGCCTTGAGCACATGCCAGACCATGGACCATTTCAGTCGGTCAACTGTGTTTTTAAACCTTATATACGTAGGAAGAGTGAGTTAAAAATGGATTTGGGTGGCACTGATTTAAACACTGAATTGCATACACCCTTTCATTTCTTTTAAAATTGTAAATTAGGACCAGATATAATTTTTTGATGCCCTGCATTAAACAAAATCTGAAAAACAACAACCCCGGCATCATTTATCTGTTTCCAAGCAAACAATTCAAATGCTGAAACACTGATTATATATATTTTTAATTTGGCCAAGAAACATCTTCCCCTTTTCAAACCAAAACATAATACAGTATGTAAAAGAAAATATGGAAAACAGCAATATTACATAAAAAAATACAAGGACCATCTCCTTATGTGGTCACGGCACGGTCAGTGATAATATGCTAATGCTGTTCACAGACTGCATTCACAGTGTGCTCATTGGTGGCAATGGTCTGTGTGCTCAACCGTTGGCCCTCGTTCGCTCATGAGCAGCACACTAGCAGTAACAACAGCTACTGAGTTTTTCTTTCAGACTCCAGCCTCCAGGCACCAGTGAGGTAACGCAGTCTGATTAAGACTAGATCCCGGCCCATCTGTAGCCAACTCCAGAACGGCACCAACTTTGACCCTAACATGTGCAATAAAACAAGCATTCATTACCTAATAAAAGAAATAACCTTCATTTTTGTGACACATACTGCTAGAAAAAAGTGTTTTAATCGCCTGAGCTTTAAGTGCAATTTTATTTCAGAACTGACAGCACAAACCTTCAATCTCTGTCCAGTTAACAGCCACTTCTACTACAGGGATATCAAAACACTGAGCAATGAAGAGAAGTTCCACATCAAATGCCCTGCAAGGACAAAAACATTTATGTTAACATTTTAAATAAAAAAATTATTTCATCTAAAATGTGCTTTTTGGAATTTGATGCTGCATGTGAAATATTTGCAGAGATGCTCTTCAACTTTTACGCCTCCTCACCAGCGTTCCACGTGCAGGCTGGAGAAGGTTTTCAAGGCAGCTTCACGGGTGAAGAGCTTGAAACCACATTGTGTGTCTTTAATCCCTCTCACACAGAAGAACCACACCAGGAAGTGGAATCCATACATCAGGAATGTTCGGAACAGAGACCGCTGTCACAAGAAGAAACAGAAGAATGGAAATGCATTCTCATGAACATTAACTGTCACGCTCCAGTATTTAGAGAAGCAGTGTTACCTGAGCCACTGCTTCTTTTTCCAGGTGAGCTCTGGATCCACAGGAGATCGCCATGTTATCCTGCATGGACACATGAGAAAAACATTTCCTCTTATGGCAAGGAAAGGTCTATCTGATATCGTATCTCCTGGCTAAGCTTCAAACATATTTAATACACATACCAACAAGTTATTGGCAATTCGCTGCCTGTCTATTATTATTTACAAAAAGTAGTGTCTCACAGGCTTCTCACTGACGCTCTCAAGACCTTCTTCAACGTTTTCAATGTCAGCGAATTTAGTGGCTCCGTCTGCATCGGCCATAAGAATGAGGCGTCCGCGACTGCTTAGAGTTCCCTGAGTAGAGATAAACACAATAAGAAACAACGTGCAACAATTTATTAGCTAAGCTGGTGCAAAATAAGGCTTTTAGATGAGATTGAGAACATACTTAAACTGCTCCAGGCATCAAGCCATATATCTGATTCATTATTGAGATTGTTCACATTCCCAGCTGAGTGCAAACAGCATCTTTGTTATGTCTTTCATCAGAAATGTGGATAATGTGTTTTTGTATTGTTACCATTCTCACTGCACCGCCTTTTCCACGGTTCTTCACCAACGTCAAAACTCTCACTTTCTTTGCTCCATACTTCTTTGTGTATTTCATGGCAACCTGAGGATACAAGCATTCAGCTTGAAAACATGCACGTTAACTATTTTATTCATTATTATTATTGATTATAACATATTATATAAGAAGTAAACTTACCTCTGTAGTTTTGTCTTTGCTGCCGTCATCTACCACAATAACTTCATAGGTGAATGATGGATCCTCCTTCTGTAAAATCAACAAGAGGACACATTAGGTTATAGAGTCACTTAAGTTACAGCAAAGCCATCTAGTGGTGAAACGCTCAAACAGACTCTTAAACAGCCAGTCTGCGCAAATATCCAAAATAATTCATTTCTGGATTCACAGGTGAACTCCGATATCTGTATTTACTTACGTTTGTATTAATAATATACTTTATATTTTGTACATTTGTTATAAATGTATAATAATGACAAATATTATCCTCAGAAAAACAGAATTTAACCATAAAATCATAATTAAATACTGGACCTGTCTTTTCTCCAGATATTCCATAGCTTCATCCATCATAACAGGCACTGTGATGGGACAGAGATATGCATTAACAATATATCCTCTTATTGCCAAGAGCAGATTCATGATTCTGAGCCTTATGGATCCAAAGGGGTTATAAACATCTAAAATTTGGAATAATTATGATTGTCTTGTGCTCACCAAGGTTTCTTTAATTGATCAAAAATACAGCATTATGAAAACAATAATAATCATAATGGTACAAAATGTTTACAATTTTAAAAATGCATTTTCTATTTTAATATATATTAAAATGTATTTATTCCTGTGATGTTAAAGGTATATCTTCAGCAGCCATTACTCCAGTCTATAATAATAATAATAAATTATATTCAATAATAATTCTAAAATAATACAGTCCATAATAATGCCAATTTTTTCTGTATTTTGATCAAACAAATTAAGCCTTGGTGATTTTTAAATGGACAGTTCACCCAAAAATGAAGATTACCCCATGATGTACTCATCCTCAAGCCATCCTAGGTGTATATGACTTTCTTCTTAAAGACGAATACTATCAGAATTACATTAAAGCTTTTCCAAGCTTTATAATGGAAGTGAATGGTGGTCAAGATTTTGAAGCCCAAAAAGTGCATCCATCCATCATATAAAGTACTACTCCACGCGGCTCCGGCGAGTTAATAAAGTAATTCTAAAGTGATGCATTTGTGTAAGAAAAATATCCACATTTAAAACATAATCTGTAAGTGTCTGCTAACTGTCATACGTGAGTCCGTGAGCGGGTGGTGTTCCAGCGGATAACGCAGGACATAGGCGTAGCATAAGCTCCGGTGAGAATGTGCTAGTCTTGCGAGAACTACGTTTTGTTTACAGTAAAGGAAAACCAGTCTCTGCTAGGCTTCAATCGAAATCCTCTGACGGTTTCTGTGCAAATCCTTGTTTTGTACTTCTAATTCATGACCAGTGTTTTGTTTTGCTCTTCAGCGTTCATCTCTTCTCACCAGAGCTTATGCTACGTCCTACATCATCCACTGAAAAGCGATTTGCTCATGAACGCTCATACGACAGTTAGCGGAAGCTAGAGATTACAGTTAATAAAGATTTTATTATGGATATTTTTTTCAGACAAACATCATTTTCAGAAGGCCTTTATTAACTCGCCGGAGCCGCGTGGAGTAGTACTTTATATGATGGATGGATGCACTTTTTTGAGCTTCAAAATCTTGACCACCATTCACTTCCATTATAAAGCTTGGAAAAGCTTTAATGTAACTTTGAGAGTATTCGTCTTTAAGAAGAAAGTCATATACACCTAGGATGGCTTGAGGATGAGTACATCATAGGTCATTTTACTTTTGGGTGAACTATCCCTTTTATTATTCCAAACTTTTGACCATCAGTGGATACATATTTCTGCATATACCATCAAAACAACTCACATCTGAGTTCCTCGTTGTATGACGGGACAACCACGGACAGCTCCAGTGATGGAGGGTCCATCAGACTGGGAAAAGACTCCTTCTTGCCATCTGCAGTCAAGAAGTGCTTCTCCTTCTCATGGCGGGTCTGGTCTATCATGTTAGCACTGACATGAACAACGACAACAACCTAAAGACAAGAACAGGTGTGACACAAGGGAGTAACTTGTTCAACTGGATGAATCGGTAAAGCTCAACAAAAGTGTGTCTATATATATATGCACTAGTATTTCAACATTTTTCATTCATTAAAATGCATTAACGTACATTTGTGTTTTACAAAATAAAAACCAACAAGAGCAAACAAACTAGCCTCATAAAACCACCACATTATAATATAAAGATGTATGAAAACTTTAAAATGATAATAATAAAAAATATATAAATATACCAATATTAAGACGACCAGCGCCAGGATCATCGAATACTTCAATAAGTCATATAAAGGGAAATCCATCATGCAGGGAAGCTGTCACCGGTGTATAGTTAAACTACCTCACTGAAGCATACAGAGCAGCCTTAAACCCAGCCTTCCGGCGACTTCCTGGGGAGGGACATATATGAATGGGTGTCGTACTAAATTACGGAATAAATAGTTACATCTGCATTGTTGAACTTCACTTCCAGTCACAGAGGAACACCTAAGCGGAAGTCGTCCTCACAAACCACATCATCACAGCGGGCGAAGAACACGCAGCGCGGCGGAGCGCCGGATGAGAAACAACACTAGCGCCTCACACTGGAGCGGAGGACGCGCGAGACGCATCTTTCGGTCACTGCAGTCTTCACGTGCTGCTTCTAAACATCATGGCGGCTGGTTTCAAGTAAGTGAGCTACTATAAAGCATGAATTACATGTGTAGATTGTTTCTGAATTATGAGAGAGCGACTTCGCTGTATTATTTAATGTAAATAATGAGGCATTCATTGTTTTGATTTTGTTAGAACCGCAGAGCCTCTAGAATATCACAGGAGCTTTTTGGTGAGTTGGATCAGCTTTTGATTTCTGTTATAACACTAATCTAATAATTAAGTTATTCTTAATCTAATATTCACTAGAAAGAAAACTGTCGTCCAGATGGAAGGGAATTGGGAGAGTTCAGACCCACAACCTTAAATATTAGTACGTTAAGTATGGGATGCATGTTATAATTAAAGTGATAAGAATGTTCAGATATAGATGTACATGATGTATATTAGGCATAATTGGATGAATGTGTCGTCCTAGGCTCTATATCTACAGCTGATGGATCAGCATTGGTGAAAATTGGAAACACAACAGTGATATGTGGGATCAAAGCTGTGAGAATCATGTTTATTTTTCCTAAAAATTATGATATGTGTGTTGATTATGAAGTTACAGTATTTTTTACTTGCAGGAGTTGACTATGCCGCCATCTGATGCTCCAAATAAAGGATATATTGGTAAATGTAAATTATAATTGGAGATTTGAGAAGTATTATGCATTGGGGTGTTGAATGAAATGTAACTCAGTGTTCCTGTGGCTCAGTGGTTAAAGCATTGCGTTAGCAGTGCTAAAGGTTGTGGGTTCAATTCCCAGGGAACACACATACTGACAATAAAATGTATAGCCTGAATGCACTGTAAGTCGTTTTGGATAAAAGTGTCTGATAAATGCGTAAATGTAACTCAAGTTCCTCTTTGCTCTTCAAGTCCCAAATGTGGATCTGCCTCCACTGTGCTCATCTAAATTCAGACCCGGTGCACCAGGAGAACAGGCTCAGGCGGCCAGCCAGTATATCGCTGATGTCATTGAAAGGTACGCCTGCTTTTTCTGTTGAAGCAGTGGGATTATTTTTATTTTTTTGTCAAAATGTTTAAAAAAAAATTAACAAGATTGCTAAGATTGTTTGCATGAAATTCCAGATTTAATACTTGTTTATTTTGTCTGCTTTTTAGTTCAGATTTAATAAATATGGAAGAATTGTGCATTGAAAAATCTAAGGTAAGATGCATATATTATTTTATGATTTCTCATCTAATTGTGCTTTTCAAAACCTTTGCATTTCTTCTATCACTGATTTTTCTAGCTTTGTTGGGTGCTGTACTGTGATATCATGTGTTTGGATTACGACGGGAACTTACTTGACGCCTGCATCATAGTTCTGCTGGCAGCTTTAAAGAACGGTGAGCGCTTCTCCTGAATATAACATGCACATTTCCTCCTGCTGTTATGATAACTAATAATCACATTTCTCAGCACAACTCCCTGAAGTCACAATAAACAAAGAGACAGATTTAACAGAAGTTGACATCCAGAAGAAGAGGCTCTTGAAGATCAACCGGCATCCAGTCGGCTCATCGTTTGCAGTATTTGATGAGTAATTGACAACTTATTTCTCTATTACACAACTTCATTTAACCACATCAACTTCTTGATCATGAGGAAAGAAAACACTGGTCTCAAGATCAATATAAAGTTCTGTAGAAATGAGTTCACAGACACATTCTGTTCTATTTCTGCATTGAACAGCTCTATTATCATAGTCGACCCCACAGCGGAGGAAGAAAGCTTGTCTACGGCATTACTGACTGTGGTAACGGACGAGGAGGATCGACTCTGTGCCGTCCACAAACCAGGTGAACATTAAGACGTGTGACAGATCGCAGGTTATTTAGTACAGCATCAGGAATGCAAACTCATCAGTGTGAAAACTGTGAAAGAGATTTTTTACGCTATGGGCGTCCCGAGATCAAATCCCAGCTTGTGGACCCCCTCTCGCTCCCACTTCACTTCCTTTCTTCTCTACACTGTCCTATCATAATGAAGTCTAATAAATAACCATATATTACTAATACTATTGCACTTTAAAATAAAACAGTATAATAATAGTATTTAATAACACATTGATTTTACTTAACAGTAAAAGTACATACTAATATTAATCTCTCTGCATATTTATTTGTAAGATTTTAAGGTTTATTTTGCTTTAATTGTGGTGGAATTTTACAGGGAGTCCTTAAAGCTTCTTTTTTGTTGACAACTTTTTTTTTTTTTTTTACAAATTTTGAAAACCTATTAGATCTAAACAAATCATTAAAATGTGTTGTTTTGGATCCAAAGATGGTGATTTGTATGCATCCCTGAGCATCTACATATTGTATTTTTGTGGTCTACCGATTTGATTGAGTATTTTTTGCAGATCTTAAAAAAAAATGCTCCATTTTATTTTAGGTGGGACGTCGTTATCTGGTGAGAAACTGCAACACTGCATAAATCGAGCCATAACGAGAAACAAAGAAATCAGCAAACTGATGGGCAAAGTCATTGAGAGCACGAAGACGGCGAAATAAACACACACAGTCGTGACATTTTTATCTAAAAGATGTATTTTTCACTGTCAATATATACTTTCTTTTTTATCACAATAAAACTGCAGACAAAGACCATTTACAAAAATTCTGCCTCAGTGTTCAGAAATGTCATCCATTCACATGGTTTAGATTTTTTTTCTCCATAAGAATATACATCAACTCCCCCTCAGTATAACAAAATGCCATTTTAAAATGTTCCATATAAAAACCGCACATGTAATTGCATGCTGGGAAAGGCAGCCTATCACTCTGACATCCAGCAGTAGAGAGAAGTTTTCTTGAGCAACAGGTGATTGAGGCACATCTGTACGGCCCTTATTAGTGTGCGTAGGGTCCACCCTCTCAAGCCAAACAGGCTCTCGTTGAAAGGGCCATTTGGAAGGAGAATAAAGACAGCATGCCGTAGAGAACCCTACAAGAATTGTCTCATGTAATATCTTGTATTTCTTTAAAAAATACGGTAATACTCTAAGGTCCCCTGCTCTAAAAATCCTTGCAGTATCTGTCCTGAGGTCAGGAGGGCAATTCCTACACCCCTATGAACATAAAAATAACTTTAGTCCAGTCAAGCCACAGTCAGTCCTAAAATGCTGCCGATCGAGCACAGTGCCGTTTGCTGCCGTCCGGCTGGAGGTCATGATTTGGGGAGGGGCTGTGGCGTGCTGCGTTTCCTCTTACTTTTTGGCTGGTTGGCGGAATGTTGCCGTGGCTGTGCTGCCGCCCCCACTGCCATACCCATTTGCTGCGGTTGCATTTGGTGCTGCAAGAATTGCAACTGTGAAAGAGAAACGTAACAGATAATGAATGTGCAGTTTAAAGTGTCCCCATTGTCTCCTCTCACAGCAGCTGTGTCTCAGAAGCGTCTCTTCCATAACTGAAATGTTCTGAATGTAAGCAAACGGACACATTCAGCTCTGATCGTGGATTAGTTGGGTTCAGCGTATCCTGTCCTCCATTGGTTCTTGTGATCGATAAAGTGGGAAACCAGTCAACGTTTTCCCACTTTAGGCTGTATTTCTCATGATTAAAAAAAAAAAAACTTTAAGAATGCTTTATGTGGGAAAAATACTTAATATTTAAATAATATAAGTTACAGATAAGACATGAGGACGGTAAAAAAATAAATTTCATCCTTTTATTTAGGAAGGACAATTTTAAATTGATCAAAACTGATAGTAAAGTATTTTTGTTGCAAATGCTGTTATTTTGAACGTTATAAACTAATATATATATATATATATATTTAAAATCTGAAATGAATCAGTATATTAGAATGATTTCTGAAGGATCATGTGACACTGAATACTGGAGTAATGATGCTGAAAATTCAGCTTTACATCATAGGAATAACTTACATTTTAAATAAGTATTCAAATAAAAAGCATTATTTAAAATTTGTAGAACATTTCACAATATTACTGTTGTATTGTATTTTTGATCAAATAAATGTAGCCTTGGTAACCATAAGAGACATCTTTCAATAACATCAAAATCATTGATTATTCATAATAATGATTGTCACATATTCTTGCTAGATAACAGATAAATGACTGATATTAAAATGATATTATATTAAATAGATATTAAAAACTATTTTCAATAAATACATAAATTAAAAACATTATATATATATATATATATATATATATATATATATACACACTTTATTATACTTTTATTTGTGTGTACCTTTTGCTTTGTTTTCCTTTGATTCGTCTATATTTGTTTATACTAATTGAACCATTTCGTTTTGATTCTTTTATATTGATATTGAATTCTTAATATTTGTTTTATGCTTGTGAAGTTGCATTCGATGTATGAAAAGTGCTATATAAATAAATGATTATAAACGTAAACGATTTTAAACATCAAGTGAATTTAGGCATAATTTTGAGATTTACTAAATATATTTAACAGTGCTACCACATTATTAGAGATGAACTTTGAGTGTTAGATGGCGGCAAAGGTCAAGTAAAAATAGAGGAAATTAGTTGCTTAATTAAATATACAATATTGACTGATACTGATAAGTTACAATTCATCAGTATCTACAATTGTTCAGACAATTTGGAAAAGACCTTTAACTGGTGTTATATAGATAAATATAATACGTATGTATTACATGTTTTCTGGTGCTGATAATGGAAGAGTTTCGACTGAAGCAGAGCTGCTGAGAGGAAACCATCTTTCATTAACACAGCAGTGAAAATGGATACAACACGCTGGACAAACATCAACAGTGTTTGCAGAAGCTGTGTGAGGCGGAAAGAGGGAGGAACGGAAGACTCGAGGGTAATCGATGGGAACAGAAGAGGATCAAGCAGGAGCGGCGGATAGAAGGTGGTCGAATTAAAAGTGCAATGTAGCTGCTGTTTGTCAGTTTTCTTCTATTACACACACACACACACACACATGCTCTGTTAAGCAGTGACTGGGGTCAGATGCAGGACAGGAGAGTGGGATGATCAGTGTAAGCTGTGGGTGATGACGGAGAAAACAGCTCAAATGTGTCAAATTAAAAGAAATCAGACGAACCTCCTTATAAATAAGACATTCCTTAAGTTTTGGAGATTTCGTCTCAATTGCTACAAAAACATGCTTTTCAAGCAGCTGATGCCACAAGCTTATAAAAGTTGGTAAAGGCTCTTTAAAAAGTTAACTCAAAACATGGCAAGAGAAGAATCCCTGTGAAGCTTTACATATCTATCGGTCAGAAGTAGCCAGGAAAGAAGCGGTGATGTGATTCTTATGAACAACAGTGTTTAGTGGTGTAGCGTGGAACATTTGATCTACAGAGTGACTGCATAGACGTCATATAACAGACTGATCACACCGACCTTTCACCAGACCTTTGAATTTAAAATGAAAAACTTTGATTTAGGATCTATAAAAGTTTGGGTTCAGTAAAATAACTTTTTAAATTAATTTAATACATGTATTTAGCAAGAATGCATTAAATTGATCAAAAGCGACAGTAAAGACATTTATAATGTTAGCACATAAAAATGTCTCCACAAAAATATTAAGAAGCATACACTTTTTGCCAATGGAAAAGTTTCTCGGGCAGCAAATCAGCACATTAGAATGTATTCTGAAGGATTGTGTGAGACTGAAGAGATGATGCTGTAAATACAGCGCTGCATCACAGGAATAAACTACATTTTTAACATACATTTCAAATATATTCAATCAGAAAACCATTATTTTAAATAGTAAAAAAAATAATAAGTGCAGCCTTTGTAAACATTAGACATCTTTCAAAAGCTTTTAGAAAATACAGAGAATCATGTACAATAAGACCAGAAATATTTAATTTAGTCTTTTTTCACATATAAACATTGATCAGCAAACATAAACAGAAGCTCAACACACGTGCTTGATGTGTCTGAAAAAATCTCATTGGTTCTTGTGGAAGGTCAAACGTGAGAATAAACCTCACTGGTTCTCGCGTGTTAAACAAGCATGCTTGTGCTTCTGTGACCAAATTTGGATGCTGTAAACATTGTTAGCTGATCAATGTTAATATGGGAATAAAAGCCTGAAATAATTCTGTTCATCATAAAGCAATCCTGTCTCTTTAGAAGACTTGGATTAAACTGCTCAATTCAAATGGAGTTTTAAAAACATTTTGAAGAGTTTTGTGTGAACCGACTTTCACTGAAGGGACAGACATATCTCTGATTTGATCAGAAATATCTTCATTTGTGTTCTGAAGACGAGTGATTTCTTATGGGTTTGGAACGACATGAAGGTGAGTACATTTTTGGGGTGAAATAACCCTTCAAGGAGGTCGATTTTGAATTCACGTGGTATTCAATGGTCAGAGGAAAGGGGAGTCAAGGTCAAAGGTCAGTCTGATATACACATCTATGGGTGGATGAGGTCAAAGTTGCTGCATTACTTGGATCTGTGGCTGGTGCTGTTGCTGGAGCCTCGGGGACGGTAGGCTGGGCCCGGACCCCTCCAGACCACAACCCAGCTGGGACAGCACTACCACAGACAGAGGGGTGGAGGAGGAAGAGGAGGGGAGGGAGGTCACAGGAAATAAAAGGTAGGATGTAGCAGAAAGAGGTAAAAGTGGCATCCACCATCATGTTAATCAAATGACAAACCCAAATAATCAAAAAACAGGTCTGATTATCTTCGACAGATCTAGGTTGAGATTAGTATGACACTACAATATCTAAATGCATTAGTATGTCTACTCGTTGTGTTAGAGTCTGTTAGAGATATCTGGACTAGAGATGTACTTGAAGAACAGTGAGAGGAGTGGCAGAGAAATGAAACGCATGTGTCCAGTGCATGAGTCTGTACCTGCTGGCTGAGGAGACATGAATCCCCTCACTCCGGTGAGATTGATGACCGCCGTCTGTTGTGCGGACAGACCCTGTTCTGCCGTCAGACCCGGATCAGCCTGATTCAAAGAGGTCAACTGAATTAACTTCAGAACACACATCTATACATACACACAGTGCACAGCATAACTGAGTACACCCCTCTGAATAAACATAAAAGATGCATTTTCTTGATGATCACTAATATAATTCATGGAAAGATGGCAAAATTGAAATGTATTAAACATATACTCACAAAAACAACACAATATATGCCAATATTTTCTGTAAGATACATAGCCAATTTTGTTTAAATAAAGGATTGCAGAAATGAGTGAACCCTAGATTTAATTCAGCAAATGTATAATATTGTAGTAATTAGTATGCCCTCCAGAACTTTAAGTATACTGCTCTGACCCTTCTTGGCACTGAGTGTACAAGTTCATGACACATTTTCACATCTTGTATCTTGCTGTGTAGCATCTGTAATTCGGTGTCAAAGTCTCCCGAGGACAGTAGATTGTCAGAGCACCACCCCAGCTTTCTGGAAGTTGTAGGTGATTTTACAGACACGTCTTTTAGGGTTCATTTTCACATCTTTTATGATTTGTCGGTCATAAACTACTGTTGTTTTCTCAGACGATCAGGTAGTTGTTAGTTGCTGGTGGTTTCCAAACACTTAATTTCTCCATGCCTTTTGTTTTTGCTAGAGCTCTAATTGACTTCCTCTTTTCTTTTAGCATATTAATTGCTTGCTTTTCTCTCAAAGTCAGCTCCCTCGTCTTCATCCTGGTTTGTGTGTGTCATCATCGATTGCAAGATTCAGAATACAGAAGTAATGGATATAACCGATACGACACATTCCCTGCTTTTAATAGCTGAATAATTAATGCAACAGGACACAGCAGATCACTTAGAAAGACCTGTGAGGCAACTGTTATACTTATACTCACACCAGACAGGGGGATGAAACTCTAAAAGTGCTGAACTTCTTAGCTGGTAAAACATCTTGTGTTGAATCAACCAATAATAAAATGTGACTTTCTGTAGTTAGTTCTGTAGTTTTAATCATATTTGTAAATGTCTTGACTCCACAGCCAACAGAGCAATTTTGTCTTTACTGTTCCAATACTTTTGGAGGGCATTGCAAATCACAAAAAATTAAAACAATGCTACTTAATAATTAAAAATACCATGAACGTTTATTTTTGTATATTTACAATATCTTTTATTGTCATTATTTTTTAAATGTAATACAGTATAATATAAAAATTATAATGTTATAAACCTGTAAGAGTTTCTATTTTCTTTGAGCACAAAAAATATATATTTTGAAGAATGCTGGTAACCAAACAGTTGATTGTAGCCATTGACTTCCAAGGAATAGAATTTTCAGTTTTGGGTGAACTATTCCTTTAACACTATTGGAGTTGATTCTCAGCCTCTGGAAATTGCTAGAATCTTGATAGCAGTGTAAAATAATAGCTACAGTGTGTCTGACTCACTGCGTCCCCCTGCTGCTGGGGGCTGGATGTGGCAGACTGACTGCTTTGCTGTTGAGGGGAGAACTGAGACAACTGCTGCTGCTGTAGAGAGTTAAAAATCAGTGGTCCTGTAGGGAGCTGAAAGAAAGGGAAAAACAAACATAAATGGGAGGGAAAGAGAGAATCATCTCCATAAAAGCCAATACTTCAAATACAAAAGCTCTCTCACCTGAAGAAGGTTGAGCGGTCGCAGTCCCGGGCTGTTGTTCAGCCCAAAAGGCCCACCTGCTGGAACAACATTAACATTATTATATCCACAGTAGCAACTGAGAACTTTTCAAAGTTACTGATGAACATCTGACCATGCAGGGAGAGATTCACTGAGAGGTTTACCTGCTGGAGCTGCAGGCTGCATGGCAGGAAGAGCTCCAGACATGAGACCACCAGAGGGCAGAAGTCCACTCAGAGGTATACCAGATGCAAGAGCACCAGGACTACAACCCAGCATTGGGTTAGAACCGCTCATCAGAGTCTGCGGACTGCTGTAAGAAACCACAAACAGAGGTGGTTAATCGCCGTATTTTCCCTTTCATATCTCTAAAAAACAAAATATCTTGGGTTCTTACCAAACCGAGCCCACCACGTTGATGAAGTTGAGCCCTGCGGAGTTAGTCATGACCTGTGTGGATGTGGTGCTGGACGTGGGCAGGGGAATAGGCAGGGTCATGACAGGCAGGGTCATCTGCTGTTGGGTGAAGGGAGTCAGCAGGGTGGGCTGCTGTGGAAGGGCAGGGTCCAGAGGGTTGGGCGTTACTGAAGGCGTGGCACTCTGAACATCGGCGGGATGGGGCGTCGAACACGGCGTGTTGGTGGGTGTGGGTGTAGAGGGTTTGGGAGTACCTGATCCTGTGGAGGATGATCAGAGAAGACTAAATAAATATCTGGCGAGCAAGCACTGATAGCTTTCTAGTTGTGAATGGAAGGATACTCACTCTGCATGGGTGAGAGAGCAGCAGGGGACAGCAGGCCAAGCTCCATGGAGTGTTTCCGGGAGAGCGACTGATTCTTTGTGGGTGGAGGGGTCGGGCACTTGAGATGGCCGCTTGAGGCCTGTGTACTGTAGAGGTTACCTAGACAAAGGGAGGGAGTGTTTGTTTGTACACTTTTTAAAGTGGAAAGACACAAACATATTGATATAGAAGAGAGGGAATGAGATTGAGACATAATGGAGGTCGGACCTGAAACATTGATCTCAAACACTGTTTTCAATGTTGATAATAACAAGAACTATTATTAATGACTGAGCACCAATAATAATTGATATAAGATGAACATCAAATCAGCATATTATAATTATTTCTGAAAGATCATGTGACAATGAATACTGGAATAATGACGCTGAAAATTCAGCTTCACCATCACAGGAATAAATTACATTTTAAAATAGAATTTTACATTTCACAATATTACCATATTTATATTCATGTGCGTATTCTGCTCTTCTTTTATTGATCATATACATACTGTTATATTATAAGTTTGTCTCACCTGAGGAGGAGCAGGCTGAGCCGGCTGGCAGTTTGATAGGAGGAGGTCTGTGTTTGACGCACTTTCCTAAACCCGAAGACTGGACCAGAGCTGAGAATCCATCAGCCTGGATCAACAACAAACATCCATCAAAATAGACCAATCTGGTCATGACATTCACATGAATGTTAGGCAAAAGCAATTTGTTTGGTGCCCATTTTCTAAATTTGACACATAAATCTCTAATCAAGCACTTAAGATTTGTTTAGACAGGCAGAAAATGAGCAGATCTGCCTCATATCTTTTTATTTGTAGCCTGAAGTACAAAATAAACATCTTATGATTACAAACCTGACCCAAATCAGATCAAATCTGTTTTTTGCAACATGTCTTAGTCGGAATGGTCAGATGTGGCATCAAAGTGTCTCACCTCGTTTTCCCTGGAGGGGGAGAGCTGGCCTTGGGACCCTGCATCTGAGTTGTGCGACATCTTCACCTGACACTTCACGTCTCGTTCATACACCTCCTTATACTGCGTCAGAAACCTGCAGCACAGGAATATTGTCATGGTGGATGAGCGCAAACAAGACCCGAAACTCAATAACACCAACCAACAAATCATGGCTGCTGTACTTACCGATCAGCATCTGTTTTTGAACCTAAGAGGAATCTACAAACCATAGAGAAAATACAACATCAGGTAAGTGTAACAACAATTAGGCGAGTGTAACTAATAAATCTCACCTTAGAGTGTAATATCATACATAATGTAATATAAATGTGAAAGAAGAATTCTAAAATGTCCTCAGTTATTTCTTACGGTGGGTGAATGAGGTGCAGGTCTGTGACATCCTCCTCTGATTTGGAGTCTTTGGCACTGTGGATTTTCCCATATACCAGCGGGTCCCCCGTGGACTGGAAGATAGTGACTTTTGTTCTTTGAGGCTGACCTCCTACCTCACACTCGAAAATGTAGTTGTCCCTCATGTCCTGTTATGAAATAAAGACCGCACATCACACCGATAAAACAACCAGGGTCCATGTGCAGTCTAGTTAGTACGTAAGATTTACACATTTGTGTTACCTGTGCAGGCCAAACACTGGGCTGAGTGTCATCTAGCTTGACAGAGTTCTCTGCCACCGCATACTTCTCCACCTGGAAGCAGAAAGAAACTTACTTTCACAGACATGGATACAGGATTTTTTCGAAACATACCATCTCAGAACACTGAGGGACACAAGATTGTGAAATTTATCTTAACAATACTTTAAACTCATTTCATTTTTTTTGTTATTTCTGTTATAAATGGCTTTGGACCTACAGAAAAAAAGAGAAATGCTCACATCAATTTCTGATGGGACAGTTAGCTGACAACTGCTCCGTTTCCACATGTCCACACACTGAAGGAAAAACAAGACTGATTTAAAACACAGAAAACACCCACACTACTCATAAAGAACAAAAAAGATACTATAACGTTTTTAAATGGGACATTTGATTAATACACTGCTGTTCAAATGTTTAATATATAAGATTTTTGAAATACTCTTATACTTGTCAAGGCTGCATCTATCTGATAAAAATACAGAAAAAAACTATAATATTATGAAATATTACTATTTAAAATTGAAATAACATTTTCTATTTTAATATAATTTATTCCTGTTATTTTAAAGGTGAATGTTCAGCATCATTATTCCAGTGTTCAGTGTCACATGATCCTTTACAAATCATTCTAATCTTGAGCTGCAAATCATTAAAACAATGTTGAAAACAGTTGTGCTGCCTAATATTTTTTGGAAACTGTGATACATTGAATCTTTGATGAATAGCAAGTTCACAAGAACAGAATTGATTTAAAATAGAAATCTTTTGTAACATTCTAAATGTATTTGCTGTTGTTTTTGATCAATTTAAAGCATCATTGTTGAATAAAAGTAATTTATTTCAAAAACATATCTTGCTGACACCAAACTAGTGAACAATAATGTGCGTTTCACATATTTTACCACGTTTACCTTCTCCCCAAAATCAGAACAGGTCTGCAAATTGTGTCTTTGACTCACATTTCCAGCTTTGGAGATCTTAAGGTCTATAGATGGAGCAGGTTTCCTCTCTTTCCTCCTCTGCAGGTAGTCCAGGAGTCGGAGCTGTGGCAGTGCAGGGCAGTGGCTCATCATCTCCTGCTGTCGGTTCAGAGCTGCTCGAGAATGCCTCCTAAAACACCTGCAGAGAGGAGGAACATGACGTGCATCAGCGTAGAACGATGGATAACTGATATATGATGGATTTGATCATCTGCTGTTGAATTTCAGGATATCTCTGTATCAAATACAACATTGTGAAGCCTTTAACTTTGCTACACCACATGAAATGGTCAGATTCTTGCACTCAACTTTACCAGGCAAAAGCTGCCTAGAGCAAAAACCACTCACATTTCTTTAATCTCAACAAAACAATGAGAGACCAGAACAGCATCGGCTTCTCAGTTCACACGTGGTGACTAACCACAGATAAAAGATCTACACTGTGCACATCTACATATGCTCTGTGAGTTTAAGCAATTTCTTAGATGCAAAATGTTTGCAGTCACAAACAATCACACATCACACCGAGCAGCAGACGACAGGAACTCACCACAGACAATCTGATTATGCCCTTTGGTTTAAAGACAACTGATGATAAAGCGTATGTAACCAAACACATTTAATGAAGCTAAAAAGCTAAGTGCGTTACCGTTTCATGGATCGTGTGTTCAGCTTCTGTTTGTTGTAGAGCAGACGGTTGGTGGTGCAGCTGACAGAGACGGATGGGTCCAGACACAGAGGCTCCGCCGTGGCCAGAATCAACTGACTCTCCAGCTGAAGTTTATCGTCCTATAAACACATTCAAACCACATGAGAATCAATGCATCCTCCATACTTCACACTGTGCTGTGAATCTGCCACTGTAATGGTCTTTGCCAATCTACAGGACTAGTCAAAAGTTTAAGCTCAGTAAGATGTTTTTAATGAAGCTAATATTTTATTCAGCAAAGATGCATTAAATTGATCAAAAGTGGCAGTAAAGACATTTATAAGTGGTAAAAAATAGTTTTATTTCAAATAAATGCTGTTTTATGAACTTCCTGAAATGTATCACAATATCCACAAAATATTAAGTACAACTGTTTTCAACATTGATAAGTTATCAAGTTTTGCTATGTGCTTTTACATTTTTATTCTATCATTTTTATCTTTTGAGCTTTTATTTATTTTATTTCAGTTTGTCATTTTAGTATTTCAACTTCAACTTAGCTGCCAAGGCAACTTCTTTCTGTTACGGTTTCATCTAATATTTGTATTAATATAAACGTTTATTTATAGTTTTATTTTAATTATGTTATTTAATTAAATACAAAGTTATTTTAAATTGTAACAATATGTCACAGTATTACTGTTTTACTGTATTTTTGATCCAATACTTGCAGCCTTGATGTGCATAAGAGACTTCTGTCAAAAACATTAAAATAATCTTACTGACCTCAATGTTTTGAATGTTAACAGACAGAGTCCCCTCACCTGTGTCCACTTGTGCTGATCACTTGTCATAGCATGAACGTCACAGATCAGGGTCTGGTGTGGAGAAGATGGATGACTTAAAGATACTATAGAAAAAACTAAACCGGGACTGCTGGTCACGGATCAGGACTGTTACTGACCTGCATAGTGGGTCTCAGCAGGATGTGCCGGCTCTGGTAGGTGGGCATCTTTGCATTTCCAGACTGTCGGTAGTCCCGGACCTCAGCTATGACACAGCCACAGTGGAATATGTTCACCTGACAGAACAGAAGTAGGAACACAAATCTAAGCTGGTGTTTTATGCATCAGTTCCTCAGAGTGCTACAAAACTATTCTGACTGGAATTAAAGAAACATGTAGATTAATTAAATTACAATCACATCTAGAATCAATCCTGAACCAGTATTATTTATATACTGTAATAGTGTTTATTAATAATCTGAATTAGCTTTTATTGTTATATTTTCAGTTAATTTTAGATTTGGCCATTTGTTTTATGGTGTTGTCATTATTTTGTATATTCCTAAATCGCTTTTTTATTTAAGAAATAGTTTTTAGTTTAAACATTTTAAATTTCAGTCATTTGTCAAGGCAATATTTCTCATTTTTGGTTAAGTATAGGCTATATATTTTATTCCAGCTTTACCAAATTTTTTGAAATAATAGTTTCAGTTTTAGTTACCAATAAGATTGTTGTTCTTGAACATAATTTAGTGCAAGCTGTGTTTATATGTAATACAATTTAAATGTTTGAAAATGTTATTGTAAAAAAAAAATAATCAAATGTCACGGGTAGCAGAAATTAGAAAACATTAAGAGACTACACATAAAAAAATGTACATGCCACTGACCTGTGATTTTTCTAGAAGGTCTACAAGGATGGGCGGCAGCTCCTCAGCATCCAGGTACTCCAGTAACTCGGTTTCTTCATAGCGAAGTCGAATTGTTTCTGAATCTTATAGGTTGGGACGAGTTTATTAACATGCAACATGAAAAGTTCAGCTGATTTAACCATAAAAACAAATAAAAAGCAGACAGTACCAGATCCATTTTTTCCTCTAAGCATAAGTGAGTATCCTTCATTTCCAGGGTACAGGTTGACCACCAGACACGAGACTGACTCCTGTGAGACCAGCTTCTCTAGTAGATTCACATTTCTCCTCAGTTTCTACATAATACAATATTAATAAAACATGATTTGATGGAGTCATAAAATCCCACCCTACTTAATTGTATATATTTCTTAATGAAACAAGACATTATGACAGTAAAAATGTCTGTGAAAGCTACTTTAAGTTACAGCAGCTGAAAATTACCTTCAACTCTGGTTCTTTTTCACACTCTTCAATGTACAATTCATAAAGTTTCTGATATAAGGATTTCCTTCCACTCGAGGATACTCGTCTCTTCCCCGGTCGCTGACGAGCACTTTCAACAATGTACTAAACAAGAAATAACAATGTTAATGAACAGTAATAGAATATACACAGCTATACTTCTTCACTGTGATTTCTCAGTTTGCATTTGTAAAATAACAGTGCATTATAATAGACACAAATAAACACCACTATGTACAATAAATTAAAAAGTACAGCACAAAATAACACAGGAATAAGTTCTACCAAGTACCTCAGCCCGATCCAATGCATATTCTAAGACCTGTTGCTGTGGAAGAAATATACATGAAAATACTGTCCAAACAAGTCATTGAAACTTTAAACATTATCAAATCAAACACATAACGTTATATCAAATCCAATCCTGTTCAAAATGCATTAATCCAAGCCTGCAGTTCTTACCATTGTGGTTGCTGCGTGACAGGAGGCGATGTTGTGTTACACCAGCACTGTCACCTCCACAAACACACCATTCAAGCCCTGAGATCAGAGAGAGAGAGAGTTCAGAAACACACTAGCACGTGCATGTACCTGTCAGCGGACAGTTTCCATGCAAAACTCAAACCGACAAGTGTATGAATGCGAATACACAAAGTCTGAGGCATGAACTCAGCTCATTAAGACTGTAGTGCATCTGTGTGTATATGCAGTCACAACATCTGGCAAACAAACGTGGCGAACCTCCACAGGATGATGACAAAGGTATGTGTTAAAGGATGAAATAGCAAGAAACAGCATGCATTCATGAAATGCAAAGGAATATGATTCCAGCTGAAAAAGGCAAACTTCAGCACTGCAGCTCCAGCAAACGACAGGCTGGCTAACCACAGCTAACAGCTCACTCAAAATGCACAATTCCACAAAACACGACCAACTGACAGAGCTGGGCAAAACGTGACAATGGCGACAAACATTAAAACCGACTTGCCAATCGAGTTGCATCACCACAGGCAGAAAATCCGAAGCAAGAAGCGGAATAAATGTTCCAGTGCCTTCAATGAAAAAAACTCACAGCAGCCATTTTGTTCCAGTGTAACAACAAAATCCAAACTTCCGGTGTGCGCGCGTGCTGGAGGCGGAACCAACGATGTGCAGCGCGGAACCGCTCAAAAACGGCATTTCTCTTCATGACATCTCGCACAATACAAACTCTAAAATAAATCACTATGCTAGCCATAGTTTCCACCAAATACTGTTGTTACTTCAGATATTGTAACGACATTTAATCAGTGGCAAACCTTCACACAAACCTTCTGTGGAGGATCCGTTATAAATGTGTTTACAGTAAAAATATGGAAAACTGCAGTGTCTATCATAGAAATAAATCAGCAAATCAACAAACATTTAAATTATCTACAATAAATAACATCATTAAATCAATAATTGTATTCACAAAGGGTTAGTTCATACAAAAATGAACATTTTGTCATTAATTACTCGCCCTCATGTCGTTCCAAACCCGTAAGGCCTTCGTTCATCTTCGGAACACAAATTCAGATATTTTTGATTCAAATTGACAGCTCTCTGATCCTCCATAGACAGCAAGGATATTACTAAGAACAAGGCACAGAAAATAGTAAAGACGTCGGGAAAATAGTCCATGTGACACAACCATAATTTTACGATGCTACAAGAAAGTTTTTTTGTGCGCAAAGAGAACAATAACAACTATTTATTCAACAATTCTTCTTCATAAATGTCTTCTGCCATGTCGGAGAGTACCCCAGAACATAATCAACGTAATCAGTTGTTTACATTCAGCATGCTTTCAATTATGCTCTGGTAAGGTAATTACTCTCCAAATTGGTGGAAGACAGTAATTTGGGAAGAAGAATTGTTGAATAAATTGTTTTCTTTGCGCATAAAAAGTATTCTCGTAGCTTCGTATTGGTTGAACCCCTGATGTCACATGGACTATTTTACCGATGTCCTTACTATGATTCTGTGTCTTAATCGTGCTAATATCCCTGCTGTCTATGGAGGGTCAGGGCTCTGAAATTTCATCAAACATATCTTGATTTGTGATCCGAAGATGAACAACATGAAAAAATCGAATTACTTTTGTCACATCACCACAGCACATGTGCCTTGGTGAGTGAAATTCTTGAGAGGGTGCTCCAGACAACAATTTACTTATAGACAGTACATACTTACAGACTTATACAGAAGACAATGTGCAGAGTACACACAGTGTACTATTTAAGACATACTTCGTTATCAATACACATTATACACAGTATGTACACATTCTACATTATGTACAGATATATACACACAATAATATTCGAAGGTGCAACAGATTATAGGGTGAGTAATTAATGACAGAATTTTCATTTTTGGGTGAACTAAGCCTTTTACAGGTGGCTATAATCTTGACAACATTTTCTTTGTATTATTTAATGGAAAGATCAAATAGGTTAAAAAGAGAGAGAAGAGACTTAGAAGCAAGAGAAGATTTTTAGTGGAGAATGAATTTCCAAGCCAGAAAGGGCCTAGAAAAACAATAAAGGCAACCCTGTGGTTCTAGTTTAAAAAAGTCATGTATATGTTTTGTTTTTCAAATAATGACCACTTGGTTGCGACCAGCAAAGTATTTGTAATTGATTAAGAATACTTGTATTGATACATTAACACTTGAAGGTGACAGTTGCACATTACTAGTACTTACTATAGTAATTACTATAAATTATGCATAATTACAAGTTACAACAAGCCTAAACCTAACACTAACTTAACGTTATAGTAAGTACATAAATGTGTAACTAAGTACACTGTCACAATGTCACTTTAAATTAAAATGTAATCCTTTTATCTTTCCAATTCTTCATCAAGTCATTTACAATGCTGGCAAGAGCACCATTGTTTTTTAAGTTTAGATAATCAGTTCAAACGGTTTTAAAATCCTATCAGCTGCTGGCCAACCAGTACATTGAATTAAAAGAAGCTGACACGGAGTTTTAGGAAAAATATTTTATTAATTCATTCCCTAAAAAGAAAATGTACACATCACTCCAAACAAAAGCATCCAGAAATCTTCTAAACTGATGGAAGATCCTCTAACAAACAGTATCGCATAAACCATTTGAATGTCACAACACAATCTTAAAAAAAAAAGGAAAATAATAAGACAAGCAATGAATAAACATAAGAGAAAATGAATAAGACATCAATAACACCAGCATAATCAAGTTAACATTTTAACACATGGCCTACATATGCAACAAACATGAAACTCATCCAACTCATTTAGTTCATTCAGTATTTCCACAGCAAACTAACATTCGGGAAGTGTGCTTCATTTTATTCAGTGACTCCAACCTCCTGTATGTCAAATCACAGAATGAACCATAAATGAAAGATTTTAATATTTTACAAGCAAGCAAACAACACAGACTCGTATTGCTTCTTTTCCACTATTTAACCATTATTACTAGTTTGCTAACTTGACCTCTCAGAGCATAACCAGAACACACTCATACAAAATAAAAGTCTTAGAAACCCCAGAGGGGTCAGTCCGATATTTATCTCTTATAAAGAGAATAGAATTCAAAATGATTTCTTAAAACATTTTTTGAAAGATTCTAGAGATAATAGACTTCCTAGAACCATAATAATAGACAGTAAACCATGCAGATCAGGGCAGCGGATGGACAGGATTCTCTCAATGTCCAGCAGATGGCAACACAGTCTGATCTGAAATCAAGGCAGCTGGGTAAAGGCTCACTTTGACTCGACTATTCTTTCAGTTTGTGCACGGACCCAGTAAATACAAGAAACCATACTATAACAGCACGAGAAAACAACCTCTACACTATAGAAATGAAAACCACACATTAAACAAAACACTAATTCAGTTTTAAATATTTGTAATAAGCAAATAATTGTCAAACAAAATAAATACTGAAATAGTTACCGTGAGGTAACAAAGGCTTTGGTTGAGCATTCCTATCTCTCCAACATTAATCCCAGCACCGAGTTAAGCCTAAATCAAAGTTAGGCCCTGTGCTCAACATTTGTGACAGACCAAACTATACCAGCTGAAACTTTCACGTCCATTTCTAATCATAACCTGTGAAATGTTGTGATGGGGGGGTGTAGCACCTATGAGATGTCAGAACACAGTTTTAAGAGTGCAATAACAAAATAAATGTAAGAACCTCAGCACAACAGGAGAAATTTGCCTTAGAGTAACAGAACAACTACTGTCATTAACAAGTTCCACTGCAATGAGCAGAGGGAGGGAAAAACTGTTAACTAAGCAACAGTTACCACAGCAACACCACAACCAATCAGCAAGCCTGAACACTGTCAGACTCATCCAAGCCTGTTAACCACCTGACTTGATCAAGTGTAGAGAGTAAACAGTGATATGAAGAATAAAAACAAACATATATGAATGGAACAATGGAAAAAATACAACGAGTATTTGTAAGGTTATAAACCTTACACCTCATTCTGCATAGAAACACTTTTGGACACTATCGCTTTCAAAGTCCAGTACTTTTACTAATAATTCAGATGCCACCTTTTAGAGGCGACTTTAAACTCATCAGCACAGAATTGTGCGTCTCCGGTCCGTTTGAGCTTCCATGAGAGTCTGCCTTAAGCTGCGCTTTCTTTATGGTCTTTGAGGGACTCTGCTGTCCCCAAAAAAGCGCTCATTCCACTGGGTTGTTGCCAGCCTTGACCCCTGCTCGCCCGATCTGGAGCCACGGCAGCTTGGTGCAGTTTTTAAAGAGCTGCTCGATGGCTATGTGCCGTACATGAAGCTCTGATGAAAGAGAGTCCTTCTCCTGCACAGCTACAGACAGCTCCTCAAACACATCTGAGGGACAGAGTCTGTGCGTTAGTACACAAGAATAATGATAACCTACATAAGAAATGTGAAATATACATAAGCAGGGCTCAACATAAAGATGGCCAGCTGGCCAAAGAGTAAATCTGTTGCTTGTCCTATATCTTACATTTTGATAATGTACATGCACTTACATGCCTCACAGACTTAAACATTTGGTTTTCTGGGACATTTGGTTGCAGTCTTTTTATACTTGCTGATATGAATGAGGTTTTATTGAAGTTACAAGACTTGTTGGCATCAGTAAGAATGGGATGAAAATTACACCAATTAATAATAAATATATTTTACCATGTAGGCCATTATTTTCCAGAAAAAGTGTTAATGAATATTTGGAATATCTTGTATAAAATAACTGAAAATGATCTTTGTGAGGAAAGTGTAAAAAAAGAAAGTAAAAACATCTAAGATGTAACATTATGGATGTGTATTAATTTATATTAAACTAAATCATTTAATTTATAAAAAGAAAACGACAAAAAGAAAAATTGAACTGAAAATAATTATAAATAACAAAAACTATAGACAAATAACCAAATTATAAAATAAATAAGGACGTTTAGAAGTAAATAATAAAATGTATACATAAAAATGTAAATGCAAATAATATTGAAAAATAAATGTAAACGCTGATATTTACATGTAAATAATGAAATGAAATATTAAAAGTTGTTAAATTCATTCATTCGTGTGTTGGGGCGGATAAAATGATGGCAGGGTAAGTACAAACTGGGCCACCAGATAGCTTTTCTGTTGCTTTAATGAGATTCATAATTTATCTACCACATCATTTTTGGTTGTGATATATAAAAAAGAATAAAAAATATCAGTTTGATGTATTACTAATATCGAGTGACTCTTCACCCAGAATGTGTTTGGGTTCAAAGGAGTATTTCACTTAAAACGGTCATATTTTTGGGTGAAATATCCCTTTAAGTTTAAAGATGAGACTCACTTTGTATCGTTAGCAGCAGCTGCTCGTTCAGCTGGCGAAGCTCCTCCACACTCATCCTCGCCACTGAAAGAGAAAGACAAACAAACTCTGTCATAAAGTGGCTATGAAAATCATTTCTCTTTATCCTTTTCAAGAGTGAAAACCGACAAACATCTCCTTTCACAGCTGAAAGCAGATGCCTTCATAACAGTCCTTGAGACGCTTTCTTCTCAGAACAGCACAATGGTGTGACCCTGATGACATTTCTGTTTTTAACAGAAGCCATTTCATTGGGTGAGAAGACGACAGACATTGAAGAACTGTGAGAGAAATCAAAGTCTAGATTGTGACCTCAACCTTTTATTGGTGCTTTGTGGACTATATTGACAGGAAAGATGCAGAGATACAAAGCGCCAGATAAAACTCTAATGGAGAGGATATCGATTTCCATCCTTCACTTTGTCTAAGATGCTACTGTGGGAATTCAACTGAGCCCCAAAACCATGTACAACGTTGCTTAGGGGTGGGCGATATGACCAAAATCTTATATCACGATATTACAAATCTTATATCACGATAACAATATATATCACAATATAGTGATTTTTTTTTTTTAAAAATGTTTTTATTATATTAAAATCTTTGATACCATAGAATTTTCATAATCCTTTTCATCAATGTCAATATCAAACTAATACAAGCCTAAAGAGAGAGAGAAAAACTCAACCTCACTGAAGATAAATAAACTGTCAATCAATAGGACAAAAAACTACAATAAATAAGAAACACTACATACATTGTGTAAATTAATTAGTATTCACCGTGTTAATTATATATATCTATCTATGATAGTTATAATTATCATGTGTATCATGTATAGATTCTATATATATTATAAATATATCATTATTTATTCTCATTAAAGTTACAAAAGTGATTTAGACAAGAGCAGTGAGAGATTTTCTCACAGTGTGCTATGATTAATATGAATGAATATTGGAACGCTTCTCCTTTAAGACCGAAGTCCGGATCCAATATAGCTCAGTTATTGTTACATATGCGTTTGCTCTTTCTGCCGTTTACTCTTTCTTAAGACCTAAATCGCTGTGATACTTGCAAAGACGGGGATTCTGACGCATGTAAGTGTGTTTATGTAATTGTTCAAAGTCAGCAAAAAAGAAAAAGCGTGCTCCTCTCACACAGAAAGAGACTGTGCACGCATATAGGTCTGTTGTTTGTTTAAATGGCTTAAAATCGGTTGTTTTAAAACTGCAGTGCTTAAACGCGTGTCCATGCTACAGATGTAGTCCCTCGTTTAGGAACGAGCTCCTGGTTTTGTCCTGGCTGGTCGTTCTGTCTCCCGTTCATGCCCCGTGGTGGGCGGCGTATAAAGATCGCAGTCACTCAAATGATGAAAAGGTATTACCATAAACAATGTATTTTGTGACACCATGAAATAAACGATAGAACATAATATGAAACGATAGACTTTATTTTCGTCCATCCGATATATATCGTCATATCGCACAGCCCTAACTGCACAGGTGTCTTCTAGACATGTTTCATTAAGAAACATAAAATCCAGGTTGTTTGTGGTTATTAAATCATTGATCAGAAAGGTTTAATTTTTTAGTGAGCGAATGTTTAAAATGCTAACTTGATGGAATTACATTTTCTACAGCAATCTTAGACTGATGCATTACAGGCCACAGATTTGATGGGTCAGCCGTACGGCTTGAGAAGGCCTTAGACTTTCTATGACGTGATAAAACAGAAATAGAGGATTTACTATGATAATATACTATTTAGTGCTCAAGAAACATTTTGATAAATCATTAATGTTAAAAACAGTTGTGCTGCTTGATATTTTTGAAGAAACCGTAATTGATTTTCAGGATTCTTTGATGAACAGAGTTCAAAGGAACAGAATTTATTTGAAATAAAAATATTTTGTAACGTGTCATTACAGTCAATTTTAATGATTTGAATGATTATAACATTATATTTCTTAAAAAACACGACATTTGAGTGCTAACGTATATCATGAATACTCACGCTCTTCTCGACCGTGTCCCGTGTGTCTCCTCTGTCTGGCTGTGTCTCTCTGCTCTCGGTTCTGCTGTTCTCGTGGGTGGTGTCTCTCTCCAGCCCACAGGCCCTGGCGTGATCCCTGCAGCAGTCCGAGGCCGAGCTCCTCAGCAGAACGACAGTCCAGCATGGTTTTCCCGTACTCTGACTCCACCATCGACGTCTCTTCCACCCATCGTGGGGCATAACGGGGAACCTGGGCATCGGACTGGGGCACGAGTTTCCTGCCGCCCTGCTGAGTGTGACACAGAATTTGTTTGGCCCCCCAGCGCCCGGGGTCTCAGCGGTTACGGAGTCTCTGTTCTGGGCGTATTGTATAATGCGGTTGATTCGCTGGCTCAGAGTCCGCTTCACGCCCTCGTACGCGCTGTGGGAGGCCTTGGCGTGGGAGAGCTTCTGGTTGGCGATGAGATGGTACTTTTCAAAGCAGTCTCTGTGCCCACGTAGAGATTTGGAGTGCAGCAGGGTGGTGCTGGATACACCTGGTGTAAAACACAAAAGAGGATATTTGCAATTCACTGTTATGAGCCAAACATGATAACAATGCTATCAAATGCAATAAAAGTTCAAAGGTCAAGTTGCAAGTGGTATTGCATATGACTACAAAGACCATTGTATCGTTATGTATTTGTGATTGCAGGTGTGTGTGAGAGACAAAAAACAAATAACTGCTCGGTACAACCACAAAACTATGCAGATTTGATGGAGTGGCCTAAATAATACATCATCTAAAAGATAACAAAATATCCAAATCTTACATTTATTTAGGAATTAAGTGAAATCTCTAAACAGCTTCAAGAATATGAAAAAGCTCATATTTAAATAATTGAGAGAAACAAATGAAACTATGACTACTTATACTGTCATTAGGGGAGAGTGAGTGTGCCACATTTACTTCATCCTTTGGGCAAGGGGAAATGAGGCAGGTTAAATTAATATGCCTAAATATATTTCAGGATGTCTGCCATCAAGTTAAATGAGAAGAGGGAGAGGTGGAAAAAAATCCACTGACACAGCTTAGGCCTAATATTGGGCATGTTGAGAGGGGTAAGCTGAATTATAGAGTATCGTGTGAAAGACTTACATCTATAATAAAAAAATATGAACATAAATGAGAAAAGTGAGATTTAATAATGCAGATTCACATTATTACTTTGCTGTGCATTAGTCACATTTTCATAACCTAGCCAGTAAAAGGTTTAAAATTCAGAATATTTTAAAATAGTGAAATAATTTAATATTTATAAAATTTAATTTGTAAGAACGTATATCTTTTGAACACATTCTCACTATTACTGGAACCACTGACACAGCTTACCGTGTCATCTGTCATTTCATTTCACAGATACAATTTCTTTGTAATAACTGAAGACTAATATTCTACCAATTAATTTACGATACAAAACAATTTTTGTCAGGATTATTTGAGGAGTAGAAAGTTTAAATTAACAGCATTTATTTGAAATAATATTTTGTAACATTACTGACCCCAGAATTCTGAATGGTAGTGTACACACTGGCACCAATTATTATTATTTTGATAAATTTGCTTTGACAAAATATTTTGTTACCTGCTTTAATAAGTGTTTAAATGTATAAAATGTACTTTTAAATGCTAAAATGATCAAAAATGGTATTCTTCAGTAGTATATAATGACATGACATAAGTGACCCATCTTAACACACTCTCCCCTACAAATTTCATCTGATCCAAGATCAGCTTTCCATCCTTAATTAGTCCTTCAACCCCTTACAACACTAAACTGAACTCTGACAAGCTTTGAACAGCTGCCACTATAAATCACTCCATCTCTGAGCGAATCAGCACACGAAAACATCACTTTCTGTTTGGGGTCCTTGCTGAGCAGATTAAAAACACATCTTTGCCTGTAACTCAAACTAGGCCAAGAACAAATAAAACACAGAGGCACAGAACGAGTGCTGCTGGGTGCCTTTGTGTGTTGGTTTTGCATTAGGATGTGCCATTTATGTGAAAGCTCAGTTTTGTTCAAACATGTTTTGAGTTCCAATCATGCCGCACAGCAGCCAGCATCAGAGACTGTTACAAGAGGCAGAGAGTGTGTGAGTGTGTGAGTGTGTGTGGTGTGTGAGTGTGTGGTGGTGAGTGAGTGAGTGGTGAGTGAGTGAGTGAGTGTGAGTGAGTGAGTGGTGAGTGAGTGAGTGAGTGAGTGAGTGAGTGGTGAGTGAGTGAGTGAGTGAGTGAGTGAGTGAGTGAGTGAGTGTGTGTGAGAGAGAGAGAGAGAGAGAGTGAGTGTGTGTGTGTGTGTGTGAGAGAGAGAGAGAGGCAGAGAGATTAAACTTAAAGCCCTATTCATTTAATTTGCATCATTATTTTAGTATTAACTTGTACTATTGCTTGTGACTTGTTTGTACATACACTGCCTGCCATTCAAATGTTCTTAAATAAGATTTTTTTTTTACGTTTCTTATGCTCATCAAGGCTGCATTTATTTGATCAAAAATACAGAAGAAAACTAAAATTGAGAAATATTATTGTAATTTAAAATAACAGTTTTCTCTTTTAATACATTTTAAAGTATAACTTATTTCTGTGATGCAAAGCTGAATTTTCATCAGCCTTCACTCCAGTCTTCAGAGTCACATTCTGCAGTAAACCATTCTAATATGCTGATTAATGATCAATGATGGAATCAGTTGTGCTGCTTAATATTGTTTGGAACCTGTGATACTTTTTTCAGGATTCTTTGATGAACAAAAAGTTAAAAAGAACAGCATTTATATAAAATATAGGCTAAATCTTTACTATCACTTTGACACATACTTGCTGAATAACCGAATAGATTTCTTCCAAAAAAAAAAAAAAAAAGACCCCAAACTTTTAAACGGTAGTGCAGCAGTAATGTTCAATTCATGAACAAATGATTCTGATGAGTCGGCTCTTTTCAGTGAATCATTTAAACCGTTTCAAACCAAATTAGCTGATTTAACCACTTCATCCAGTACAGAGCTAATCTGAATGATCTCTTCACAAATCACTTGGGTCTGGTTCCAGAGTTCACCACACTGACTTGATCCAGTCCAGGAAGGCAATAAAAAAATTAAAAAGTTTTTTTAAATGTCTCAGTATCCATTCAATGGAAGTCCAGGGGCTCTTTCATACACTTGGCACAATACGGTGTCAGGCACGACGCAAGTGTTTTTTGCTAGTTTCAGCATGACAGTTATCATTTTCATGTCCTACGCCACGTTGTTTGAATAGCAAATGCATTTGCGCTCATTTGTGCACTCATGGGCATTCAGGCATTACCGTTGGTGCATTGCTATTTTGAGGCTACTGGAATAGACTGCGCCATTGACCAACTAAAACCTATTGTGTAGGCTGCATTAATATAAAAATGCCTACATGTCAGCCTTTTGTGCTTGCCATGTAAATAGCGAACCCACCATGATGCGAGTGCAACTGGCTCTTAAAGGGAATGGGAGATGAGACTGATCATTGCAGGTTATGCCCAAAACACACCCAAAACTCATTAAGAGAATAGGGACAAGCATTTTAGCATGCGCTGGGCACGCAGACCGTTTTCCCTGCCGTTAAATTTGCAAAAGTGGATTCGGACACGGCCTAAGTGCACCTGAGCCTTGCACTTGGGCCCAATGAGGTCAAGTGTCTTTTACTCTATAATGTTTTACTGTGTTCCAAAGAAAGTCATACAAGTTTGAAACGACATGAGGGTAAGTAAATGACAGATTTTAATTTTCAACTAAACTTTCCCTTTAAGAACACACCGATATGAAGCAGCGGATTAGTCAGCACTGGCGGCTTCATTTTCCTTCACACTGCTTCAAGGTTATTGTGAACTGAGCAGCCCTCACCACATACACCGTTTGTTTCCAGTAATACATGCACGCAATGAACCACTAAACTCAAGAGTTTGGGTATCTGCTTATGCTTGACTCGCTTCGCTTTTCTTAACCAAAGCAGCTCACAGCTGAGAAAAGGCAAAAGCCAAATTCATTCACCGTCTTACGATAAACCAATTTCCTGCACTTCACAGCAAAGTCTGAATAACAGGAAAGCGCACTGTAGAGTGTGATTATAAATAGAGGTACTGAAGGTTAGAACAGCACACACACAAAAAAACGGTCTCTGACAGTGAATGTGCGCACAAGGAGTTTGGGAGCATTTTAACTACACTTTTCTGAATGCAATGTCTCCCAGGATTACCGTAAGCCAATATGACCCAGAAATCAAATCACCACTGTAGGATACCATGAGCCAAGCTAACACAAAACCCTGAAAAAGTTTGACTGATACATGGAGAGATTTTAAATGCAACCTTCTCGGATTACATTTTATCTATAGTCATCACATGACTGTTTCAGATTTTACATTTAAATTGACAATTTAAAAAAAATTAAACCGATTAATGTTAGGTTGTCGAAACATGAAATCTGTGTCAACTTGCAAATAACTGATTTCCATACCTATCTGATGTCTGAAAGCAGACAGAGGAAGAACTGTTCTGAATCAAACCCTGTAGTGATGAAATAGTCAATGCCGCTTGTGTAACACTCTGGCCTCATCAACAAGTGAGAGGCTCTCAGTTCAAACGACAAGAACAGATTGAGACAAGAGAAATGAAAAGAAGCCTTGTAATCCATGTTCCTACTACTGTGGCGAAAACAGCACCATAGAGATTATGGTCGCTGTCATGGAAACGGTAATCTTATCAAGTGCAATCTATGTCACTTGCCTTTTCATTGTTCCATTAAATCATCATTCCACTCACTGTTATTTCCCACTTTAGATAAACAGAAAATTAAATTGTGTCATAAACATCCTTCAAACTAATCGAGAACATCTTATTGAGATGTACAACATGTACAGTGCAATTCAACTTACACTTTCTTCAGTGTTTACAAGGATAATAATGTGTTCTCAGTTTGATGATCATTTATTGAGAAACGTTTCAATTCTTCAAATGAAATGATTCAGCCAGTGATGCAGTCTGTTCTTCCCTTCTCATGCGGGTTAATTCATAGCCATCTAGGCTGCTTCTGCTTTTTGCATCCTTACATGAAGTAAGGACACTGGATCCTTGACACACTTCAGTGTGTGTGTGTTTTTGTATGCTGGGAATGGGGACGTGGGGTAATAGTAGGACTGCTGTGCCCAAAACACCACCTCTTGGTTAAAACTGGAGCGAGGTCAACAACTGCACTGATTGACATGGTGGCTTCACGTGCACCCACAGAAAAACAAATATAGCTGTCCATATATCAACCCACTCCTAAAGAAGCAATCAACCACTACTGATCAGACTGGAGTAAAACCTATCCCTTGGATTTGGAATAAAATCCTCTTGCATGCTCAAGCAGAACCATAAAAGTTGGCCTGTCCATGCATTCAAACACAAGACAGCTAAAGGCATTACAATGCACAGCATTTGCTTGCATTAAAGAGAAAGAACACAAAGGTTGAGTTCAACAGTGAACTTTACATTGATCAATTATTTTACGAAAGTAGACCAACCAGCATGCATCTCCCATGTGTGCATATCCTGGAATAAACCTGCTGTGAGGCAATTTATGAAGGCAATACGGCATGATACTGAAACCCCACATTACCTATGGGGATGTGTTCCCTAATGCTTCTATTTCAAAGGACCAACATATTGCTGAAAGCATCCGATTACTCTGGAGTATGAAGAAGCATTACTGAAATGGAAAGCTCGCTGGGCAAGAGAAGCACAGTCAGCAAATTTGCTCTCATCCACCATGCAGACTGCATTCACTGATTATCAGAGAGCTTTGCACGTTCAGGGTCAAAAGGTCACATTAGTGTACTATATTACATCCATCAGTCAAAATAAACAAATGTGAGCACTGAAATAAATAGTAACTCGAGTAAACCAGTACCTAGTGGTTCAGCATTGTATTCGTGCTGCACTCCAAGTGCCTGGAATATTCGGTTATCCAGCCATTCACTCGGCTGATGTATGCAAGCTCACATTCCACTGCTCTTACATAAGAGGATGAGAGGTGGCCTGTGTCTGCTGCGGGGAAACTGTTAGGCCTGTGTAAGTGTGCTCGGCGGAGCAAGAAACCAGCCAGCCATCAAGGTCTTTCAGGGCCAGAGGAAAAGAAGAGTGGGCAGAAATTAACAACAGTGCGATAAAAAAAAAACATTGAGAGGAATGGCCTTGACAACACAAAAACGAACATAATACCTTCCTAAGTCGTACAGCTTGTTGAGGAGAGATGAGTTAGGCTACACAATCTGACACCAGACCTGGCGAGGAAAACAAATCCCATAGACTAACTAACGATGGGGCCAGAGATATAGCAAGGGACAAGAATATCAGAGACTTGGGATCTTGGTTTGTTTGACTTAGCCAGTATGCAACACCCTAGCCACTAGAAATGATATTCTGTAATATTTGTATTGCCAGGTCTGCATCTGCTAGAGCCAAAGCTTCCTTTGTTTAACGCATAAGCCAATATTTGGAGGCTAGAAGAATTTTTGCTGTTTGTTTGTTTTTTGGAGGAAATTAATTTTTGTTTTCAGCAAGGACAAATTCAACTGATCAAAAGTGACAATAGACCATTTCAAATAAAATGATACTTCAAATACATGTTATTTCTGTTCTTTTGAACTTCCTATTCATCAAACAATCCTGAAATGATAACAAGACATGTTTAAGCACATAAGCAGCATATTTGAATGATTTCTAAAGGAGCATGTGACACTGATAACGGGAGTAATGATCTGGATAATTCAGCACAGTTCATTTAAATTGTATAATATTTAACAGTTAGGGCTGGGAGATATGACCTAAAATCAAAACCTTGATTAATTGAATACTTTACCTCGATTACGATTTTTTAAACGTTTTATGTATTTTAATTTTTTTTGCCCTCATAGTTCATTTAAGGTTTGTACTTTAAATATACTCCAATATTAAAAAGGTGGGATATTTTGTTTCTAATGAAAGAGTGCATTTCTTATATTAAATTTTTTGCAAACAAAATAAATGAATATTGTCATGTCAAAAGTAGAAAATAACCAGCATCTCTTGCAAACGAAATACATTTTTCATCTTGTCATGAGAATAGTTGAAATCAACTTGTATCTCTTATAAATAAATATTATTTTAAATAATGCAATGTGAAAAGTAGAAAATAATAACTTGCATCACCTGTAAACAAATGTTTTAAATAATGAATGTAAATAGAGCACTGCTGATTAATAGGGTTATTACGATTCCAATATTAGCATCGGAAATTCCTCGATACCACAAAAAATTCTGGCATCGGTATCGGCGAGTACTTGAACCCACGTTCCGATCTGATACCATGTTCTTAGGAAAAAAGAAAAGCGACGGCGAGTCGTGTGCCTCACACTAGAGTTTACGGTACGGAGTTGAAACTTCACAAATACATTCTGGGGACACCTGAGACTTATATTACATATTGTAAAAAAGGGGCATAATAGGTCTCCTTTAAATTATTTCAACACCCCACTCATGTGTGAGATTCCGCAAAATACACGAGCGCAACGGTCACATCCGTATAGTGCCTATTATGGTAGTATGTTTTTAAGGGGAAAATAAGAACAGGATTAAAACAACAAAATAATCGACTAGGGAAAATTACGTTGGTTAGAGATTCTGAATGTCAGTTTCGATTTCTTTTCAATGAATTGTCTAGCCAGATTCACAATATACTTTATCAAATAAATGCTGCCTTGGTGAGAATAAGAGACTTCTTTCAAAAACCTCTCAGATACCACGTTTTTAAAAGCAGTCCATATATATATATATATATATATATATATATATATATATATATATATATATATATATATATATATATATAAAATCATAAATACGTAATGAACAAGGTATTGTCTACTTTTCCCACCAGAACTTTTGCAAACTGTGTAATAAAACATAATATAACTGTAAAACTAAAGCAAACACATGGAACACACTGTATCATACAGGGCAGCAACGATTAGTCGACATTATCAACAACAACAAAAAGATTTTTGTCGTCAAGTAGTCGTTTGATCTCATATGACCTAATGTAAAAGCCTGCAATACTGCTAAACCACTGTTTGACCAGCGTGACGCTGTAGGGCAAGACTGTAATTCAGCCCTCCTGGATGCAATTCAAAAGACAGCGCGTCAGCGCCTCAAACCCAGCCGAACGAACGAATAATCAATCCAAGTCTATTGATCAACCAGTGGGATAATCGGCGATGAGTCGATTAATCGGTCTAATAATAGTCAGATTAATCGATTATCAAAATTATTGTTTGTTGCAGCCCTATTATCATACAATAACCACATAAACTGTCATTATAATTCAAAGCAAGCTACTGACATTCAGAAGTCAAACCCCATGAAACATTTCCCAAGCTGTTCCATCAGCTCTAGACATCATGAATCGAAGTGTTGTTAAAATAAGTAACTGGCTGCTGCAGTTATTTCTTACATTAGCAAAAAAAATGCAGCAATACAGGCATCAATTTTCCCAACACAAGACCCTTGTATAACCATCCAAGAAGTAAAACTCAGGGTGTACATTGAGTACTGCAATCTGCACCATTCTTTTCTTTTAAGTGTGCATTTATTTTAATATTTCTCTTTTCTTCTTTAAGTGCTGGAGGACGTTTACCTCTGCAAGTGACTTTCTGTGTGTTCTCAACATGCATGAACAGACATTACAGCCACTGTCGTCCTTTCTCTCTCTCTTTCTGTGCTTGGAGAAACTGCTTTGAGGAAACAGAAAAGCAGAACCGCCCAGCATGGGCGACATATGATAAAAATAGCCACAGCAAGTACCCCTTCTGCACCCAACACAAAACATTTGGACCAACAGACCTCAAATATCATCAGTTGGGCTGTCCAAAGAAAATTAGATGTGGACAAATGGAACCAGTATGACTAATGAAAAATTTAATAAGCGAGTACAAACTCACGAGTTTGACTACTTTCAGTTACAATGTTTTTTGAGGGTACGCAGGTGTGCGAGCAGGTGAGGACAATTGAGCATTCAGATCTAAACATGCACAGTCAGCTTGTTCTTGTTTACCCACGCCGAGAACATTGGAGTTTATGGTTAGTGGGGAAAAAAGTGTAACTCAGTGGCCAACAACCAATCACCAGAGGAAGACACGCGAGCAAGTGCTGAGCGACCACAGGCTTGTCAATGCCCCCTCACGGGGCCACAAGTGCTGTTGTGCAACACTCCGGTGTTCAGGCCGAGTGCTGTGCTGAATCACTCGTGACATACAGCTGCCTGGTGGCTGGGTGACTGTGGGCTGCCTGACCAGATCACTCATGCGCTCTTCTGTGAAATATTCAAGAGCAGCAACCTTCTATCGCAGGCATGAATATTCAGTGTGTCTAATTTGTGAGCGGACCTAGCTCTTCGCCGGAGTCACAGATACTTTCTTCTCCAGCTCAAATCCAGACGCTTCATAAACTGAGATTATGCGAGTCATAGATAAGCAGATAAAAAAAAAATGAATTTGCAAAAAAAGACAGTCTGGCTGAATGATCCCTAAATTTTTAAACCATCCAGACCGTGCGGTTGAAAATTCAGCTTTGCTTTTGAAGGTCAATGTAAAGGAACGCAAAAATAAAAACACTCAATAAAGGAAGGGCGGTACAGAAATTTTTGTTTTTAAAGTGGCATGTGACAGTCTCAGGAGACAATGCTTGTAAGCCACACTGTGTAACGCAATTCAACAAGGCTTCCAGCAGACAAATACCTAACATAACCTCTGCATTTGTATTTATGCATAGTTTCCCAGTGTGTAACAGAATCCACTAGTCATGCTTTGATAAACTGGCCTAGATTGACCATTGACCCAACACAACCAGAGGATGAATGCACAGGCCTTTACTGGCAGAACGGAACACAATCAATGCTAGAAAACAAAGCCACAAATACAGATCCACTCATTAAAATTTTGGCCGATACCTATGAGACGATAATTATTTTCATGTTACATTTGATAACTAATAAGTCATATTTTTCTTTTACTTTTTAGTCATTTAGCAGACACTTTTATCCAAAGCGACTTACAAATAAGAAAAAGTAACTAAAACTATAAGTTAAAACTCTATAAATACCATATGCGCACACATTTAAGAAAATGGAGAAATTAAATAAAATGACAAATACATACAACAACATTTCAAAACTAAACATTTAAATGAAAACAAAATAAAGCTAAAAACATTTCAAAATATTAAAACAACAAAAGGTATGAATATAACAATTATTCTAACATGACACTAAGCCAAACACCCATATATATGTTATTTCATTTCCATGTAGTATGTTGAAGTAACGTTACTAAAATAACTCAAATGTATTAAAACTAAAGAAAATACCTATAAAGACAATCAATTCATACATAATTTCTCTAAAACTAAAATAGATAAATCAAACGGCAGTAGTTTATCAGTAATCCTAAAAAAAGAACACTGCCAAACACACATGCTAACAAACATCAACTTACACACAGTAAGAATTGGTTACAAAAACAAAACAGAAGTGAAACAAGCAGCAAGAAAGACGACAAACAAAATAAATACTGCATACAATACAGTGAACATATTTTTGATAACTATGACATTGTAAAACCTACTTTTATTTTCTAAAGAAACTCTAAATGCATTTGTATAAATTCAAAAAGGGAAATTAGTAATCAGTGTACAGTATGAACAAATTGATAATCAATAATGTCATGCTCTATTTGATTACATTTAATAACGTTACTCTAAAGCATCACTCAATTTTCAGTGTTGTTCAATTATCAATGTGTTTTAAAATTAACTTTAGGTGAGTGTTGGATGATAGTGAGCATAATAAATATTATTATTAGGGCTGCAACAAACGATTATTTTGATAATCTAATAAATTATTTCACTGATTAATCAGTAGACATTGATTGATTATTCAGCTTTTGCAATTAGTTACAATGCTGAGTTATGCATATTCTAACAAATATATAACGGTAATCACTTCAGCTTTTGAAAGTCATATAATGTCATTACAATTATTATACAATTTATGCAAATATATATATTTGGCACGCAAAATAGATGACCGACAGAGAAACTCTCTCCTTCACCATGTAATTAGCGATATGAAAAATAACTGAATGACATAATTCTGCCTAACATCTCCTTTTGTAAATCATATGGATAAACTAAATAAAAAGTCATAAGACGTTTTATTTTTGGATAAAATATTTTATTAAAAAAATAATCTCTCTTAAAATACCTTATAGGGTTATGATATTTAAAACAGTTTAGTTTGCAAAGATCAAAGCTTGATCTATCTCCGGACTATCACTAATGAAATAATATTTTTTGACGACTACTCGACAACAAAAATATTGTTGTCGTTGCAGCCCTAGTGTGTATAATATCTCTAAACAAAATTACATTTTACATTCTAATTACGGACCAATTGTGTTCCCAAACCTCAGAATATTCATCTACAATTGAAAACTTCCTATTTAGCCATTCCCTCCAAACTCTGAAAATCATGTAAACGAAACTAATGCCACAGAAAATTCCAGACAAAGGGCATGCGATTCCAGCGAAAATTCTTTACACCCAAGATGCCTACTTTCTGCCATGATGATATAAAATGGTTTGATATACTAAGTGTTCTTTTGGGGAAGGTTCAGTGCAAAAAAATGACAGCTGCACAGAACAAAAGAGCTGCTCAAATGAGGCCCCTCAGGAAACTCTAGTCTACCCTTAATAAGCTGAACTTTAATTAGATGCCAAAGTGGCTCTTCAAACGCTCCAGTTCATTTTTTGAGCGGAGGAGCGGAGTGCTTGCTAATACATGAATGAAGGGGATATGGATGGGAGGATGGAGAAAGAGGTTTTACTAATTTAGAATTAGCATAATCTGACCCAGAACTGGCAAGCTGGGGACATTAAAATGCTTTTACCTGCTAAAAACACATTCTTACCCTCTATGCTCAGTTCAAAACACACATGGCAGAAGGAAAGCGTTCCTGTGTCCGTTTCTAGTTTACAGATGCTGCAGATGTTGTCATCGTTCAGGTCTATGTTCACAAAGTGCTCCTCTTCCTCCATGGTGTTTCTGCAACGCAAACAGAACAAACAGCTATTCAATACGTTTCAATGTCACAGAAGCTTCTATTGATACATATGCAATGGACAATCAATAGCTACAACCAGATCCCGTAATCATGTTTCAACCATGATATTTTTACTTCTGTATAAATGTGACTCAAAATTAAATTCCCAGTAAAAGATTACACCATAGGAAAGAATGCAGAGCAGGTTTTTGCCCCGTATAAACAATGCAATATCAAGATAGGGAGAAAAACATGCCCAAACACAATCAGTTTAACAAGACAGATGAGAAAACATTCAGAACACAATGGGTGTTAGAAGCCGCTGTGCTTCTGCACTTTACTATGCCCAGTTTATAACGGTCTCTTTCATGGGACCCGCTTGGATTCTTATCAAGCCAAAGGACTCTAGTGTCCAGTAGGGATGGGAAGATTCCCCTGATTCGCTCGGTGCATTGGTAAAAAGATAACGATGCAATGCATCGGTTTAAAAAGTGTGCATCGGATTCAAGTTGGTATTTGTATCGCGATGCATCGTTTCTAACATATTTGCATCGGTAAACACCGATTGATATATAACTACTAGTGGATGCGCTACACTTTTATTGTTTAGAAAGTGACCAATAATCTCTGCCAAATATTTTATATGTAGACTGATTTCTCCTCTCGAAACTGTTTCTCAAGTGCGTTCTCTCATCACTGCGGTGCGTGAATATGACGAATCACAACAACACTAATAAGGAGACATGAGGGAAAAAAAGCAGTTACAGACGACAATGTAAATTCACATAATCTCACTAATTTGTGCACGCTTTTTCTTAAGCAGCCCTTAATGTCGATCATGAATCAAATCGATCCACAATGGCAAACAGCGAATATATTTGTGCTGTTTAATGCAATTGAGACATTGTGTTTTCCTCAGTGCATAACTGACATGTCACGACTATATTTTCCATCTGTAAATGTTAGAAAGTCATGCAAATATATCCATTTTGCTGTCATGAGTGGGCTTATGCAAGTGGACGAGCTGCTGCGTGCATCCGTGCTAAAATAGGAGCAATAATTCTGAGTCAAATATGCATTTTATGATAGCAGTAACTGTTAAGGGACTATTAATTGGTAATAAAATGTAAGCTAATACAGTCCTAATTGCTAAGTTCAGATGAGTTAATGTGTGTTTCTTATAGCAGTTAAAATTTACTTTTAATTTAGTGATTTAAACTTTTAGTTTAGTGATTGTTATTGCTTTAAAGAGCAATGTTAGATTGTAATGTTCTAATGCTATCTGTTCTAACTATAAAAGGTACAGCTGTTATAAAACCAGAGAGAAAGAATGCATGACTATGACAGTATGTGAGAGACTAATTTCATTGCATTCCTGTTGGTCAGTGAGCTCAGCTTAGCCTGACAGTTAGCCTGCCCTGAACCAGGTTAGCTTTCCAGCATAAGCAGCCACAGTGACTGAGGTTGATCTTTGTTAAATTTGCTTTATGGAACCAAATGATTTGACTGCGCGTCAGACTTAATGAAATAAGCCTGGTCTATTTGGTAAACTTGTTTTATGAAACAGGCCTCCAGGTGTTAGAAGTCACATACTTTAATTTATGATTTGCTGTCTGTCTGAAACAAAGAAATAAAAGCGATCATAAATAGCGTAATTTTTTTCCATTGCATCATGTCACACTGCATCGTAATAGGGGCGGATCATACTGCATCGCTTGTAGGAATGCGCAACAGCGATCGAGTACTCGGCCGTGACAGCGATGATCGTGGGGGAAAAAAATTCTGATTGGTTATAGCAGCACTGTGGGCGGCACCCTGAGCTCTGATTATTTTGCATGCAAGCGTTCAAAATATAGACGTGAGAAGAGAGAGATGCATGGCTTTGAAGTCACGTAGTGATGTCGGGGTAAGCTACATACATATCTGATTCATCTAATATAGGATGCCTTGGGATATTAACATTTATTTACTGAATTATTTACAGAGTTTACATTACCTGTTTACATTCTTTACAGAGTTACTGAAATAAGTTTTCCACGACGTTCAAAAATCTAAAAATACTTTTTTTCATCATATGAAAAACAGTAGGCATACTTCAATTAAAATTGTTTTCGTACTTCGTATGGTTTCGAAAACAAACAGGCGATTTTAGGAATCACTTGATAATGTAGATAAAAATATAGCACAAATCTGCCATAAACATTATAATGAGAACTTTATAGGATGTGAAATCTAATCCTCTCCTTGTCCGTGTCTCATGCGTTGTTGAAATCTTAACTTAACTGTAAATTTCACTGGCATATGCCTCCTTTTGTGCAGATACTAGTTGTAATGTTACATCTATTTTATGTATCCAAGTTATCTGATTAATATCATAGGAAGTGCCATAGAATGGTTTCAGTTTATTGGCATACAGTCAGTTTCACCCCAGGCAGCTATTCTTTTTTAGATGCTTCTTTTTTAACATTGCTGCATCATAACCATAATCTAACATCTAATCATGTGTTCATAGACATGTTCTCATGTCATATTTTTATTTTTTACATTTATCTTCATAACGGTCTTCAGATATTTTCTTTGATCTCCATTACGGCCATGCCCCCAAACTCATCACAATTAAAAGAACCAAAGACTTAAACTACTTCAGTCTGTGTGCAATTAATTTATTTAATACACGACTTTCACAATTTGAGTTGAATTACTGAAATAAGTTGAACTTTTCCACGACATTCTAATTTATTGAGATGCACCTGTATATACACTTTTTTTCAGTTATAAAAAAAAAAGTTAATTGCAGCTTTTTTCCACTCACAAAAAAAAAAGAAATCATCACAATGGCAAGGAATCAAAGTAAACTTTTTGAGATGACCATTTTTGGTATGTGGCGAAGATAAAAAATACACGATTACAAGGTTTAAACTCAGAATTCAGAGGAAACAAATCTGAACTGCAAGATATAAACACACAATTAAATTTGTATCGCTATTCCAAGTTGACCGCTCACAATTTGAGCAGCTTCCTCAGAATTGCAAGTTTATCATTTTAAATTGCAAGTTTTTTTTCAGAATTGCAAGAAATGTCAGAATTGTGAGAAAGCCACAACTAGCTATATATATATATATTAGTTTTATTCATTATTATTTTTTATTCAGTAGCACAAGTGGGCTTCAGTACCATAATTGAATAATTATTACTGAAATGTATAACTAAGTGTTTTAGAGCAGAACATAACAATTAAGTTCACTTCAGACACTTCCACACCTTTTAAGATTTAATCACCTCACATGACTTTTTCCAAGCCTTTAAAATTCCCTGGTATTTTCCCATTCTTTGGGATGCCTCTATAAACAAATTTAAACATAACGCCAGCTTTTCAACAGGTCCAAACAAGCAAAAATAGACTGATGGTCCCCTTTTAAATACTGTTTCCTTGAGATCAAATACTTCTTTCTAGCTCTTTGTTTAGGCCTAACGTTATACCACAAACATGAAACAGAACAGTTCGAAACTATGTCAAGCGTGGGATCATGTTGAACTACATCTACTTATGAAAGTCTTAAAACTGAACAACCTAAGAACAAGACAAGAGTGGTTGTGTCTCAAAACTTAGTGTGCTGCACGTGCAAATGATGACCACAAAGGTTGTCTAGTTAGTCAGCATACTACAATATGAGACACAGCCAGTGTGATTATTTATTTAAGGTAACTGGTTCATGTTGTCCTAAAATTACAAAACATTTTGTGAATATGGTTTGTATTCATGTAATTTGTTAATTTCTGCAAGAAAACGTTACACATCACAACTAAATACCAACATTATTTGGACCAAACCAAAGCTTGATGTGTAGATTTAACATTTAAACAATTAGCAAAAAGCTACCAACATATTTTAGTTGGCTTTTATACCAGTTTGAAGTGTAAAAGTGAACTTTATTTGGTAAGAAAGAACATCATAATCAGATTAACGTTACAGTGGACAGAAGTTAACCTAACGACATCAAAGCTTGAGGATTTTTACTACTTAAACACGCACACATTTTGATATACCTGTTGACCGAAAGCCTTATTAACACAATATTAGATGACAAAGTACTTAAAATGCCAGTTTTCAAGACATTTCGTGTCGAAATATAACGACACCGCCAGCCGAAAGAACAGCGTAACGTTAGATCCGTTATCTAGCTGTGGACCTATTTCTCATAATAAAAATCCCTGAAAACGTCGCCTTTTCGAAAAACAGACGACATCTACAGACGTTATCAACGGTTATTACCTTATTCGTTACGTTGTCAGGAGAAATTTCAACACAATCCAAAGAGAAGCACAAGGAAATTGGCTGACCTTAGCGGTAAGCCACGCTGGTACAGCGGCGGGTGTTGTTATTATTGAAGCGGACTGCGAGCAGCTACAAGTACAGCAACGACAAAGAAAATGCTAACAGAAGCCACTCATGCCACTCTAGTAATCCCGCCATGTTCAACCACGTGCTGTGGATTCGTGACTCTGATTGGTTCTGTGATTTTTTTTTTGCGCTTGGCACGTTGTTAGCAAGTACTCTGTCCACCAAGCAGAGTGGATAGGCTAGTCAATACCTTCATTCGTTCAGAGAGGGTGGGTGAGGGTAACATTTCATCATGATTCATTACTTTTATGAGGGAATTATTTTTTTATATATTGATAACTTTAGATATTTGTTAATTACCTACTCCATTTTACTCAACATTGAATTAGGTTTACTTGACACTGAAAAGAAAGGAAAAAGCACACATGATTTACATTATATAACGATTATACAAAGTGCAGCATTCAGAGAGCGCTATCATTCATTATTATTAAATATTAGAACAGACAATGCGAGAGATGCAAAGCGGAATCTCAGTGGCTCGCTCCACTTTACATTGTTTTACATTTCCATTTAGTAAGCATTTTAGATCAGCTTTGTTCAGTTTCTTGACAAGTTTAATGCTTAAGCTTTTGTTGGTGAACAAAACTATACGAGCTAGTCACTTTTTGTCCGAGACATTACTTTCTCACTATTGAGTAGCTACCCTAATTGTTTTATAACTGTTGTATAAATCGATATAACATTTATTTTATTTATTTTATTTCCACACATTCCAAAATTTCCAAGATCGCTATTATTTTTATGAAATTATGTACTCAATAATGAACAATCTCGCCTCGAGCATTTGCGCACGCGGGGAATTCCAGAGAGGAATTTCTCTCTCCGCATCACGTCAAAGCGACTCTTTTTTTGCTTTCGATTCTCCTTCCTTCTATCCTTCCGTCGAAGTCTGTGAAGTTAAATCCTTACATAGCTGAAATGGCACTAGAAACAGCGCTACACGTGCCTTTATGAATGTCTAATCAAGACAGCTATACTGCTGAGGATCCCATTGTTGTCACTCTATGCTGCTAGTGCTTTGATATTAAAATAAATGGCTTGTGCTTGTGCTTTCATCATGTGCCAGTTTCCATGGGCCCTCATTTGGCACTCTGCGTCTCTGTCATCCTCATAGACAGACTGTCTGTGAGTGAATGAGTGCTCATGCCAAAATCCCCTGCTGCATTCAGAGTCTCTGTCCATGTGCAGAACTGTTTTTAATGGAGTCATTCTGGCAAATCACTTCAACAATACAGCTATTAGGAGCACATTTAAAAGACAAAAGAGACTATTTTCATCGACGAACATAGCCACTTCCTACTGTCCTTTTTTTATTGAGGTAGACTCACTTCTCAAATCTCTTGTTTCCTTAGAAGCCTGATACAAATGTGACAGATTCATGAAGCAATGTGTGCATTTTTTGGTAATGCTAATGTCTATATTTCCTTCATTTGTCAGTGTTGTCCAATTATTTGTTTGTTTGTTCATTCATTCACTCGTTATTCTTAGTTACTTTTACAGTTCTGTGCATATGCTCCTTAATGTTCAACTGTTTGAAAAGCATCATTTTTTTAAATAAAAAAAATGTAGCCACTTCCTGCAGCCATAAACAGAGCTTGAGCACCAACCTCTGGTCATATGAGATACTGTAACATTTACTCATATTACTCAACATTATTCACACAGTAAGTATATTAATCTGACAGCTAACATAACACGCGACAGGAGCTATAGCCACTATGATTGTATATTCACATAGATATTCACTTTTTCCCTATTCAGTAATTGATATTTGGTAACATCCGTGCACGTGACAGTAGTCTTATATATTGTCTTAATTTCCTATTTTAAAAAGGTCTTCTCCTTGTGTAATTATTATGCATGCTATTTGTATGACCCCATGTTCATTTAGAGATTATATGGAATATATGTACTGTAATATTAGTTTTAATGCCACAGCACCGTGTACTGCATTAAAGCTAAAAGGGGATTATTAATGGCGAAAAGCTTCTGACCAGTCAGACGCCATATGAGCCGGTGAGGGAAAGTTTTACAGTCTTTACAATGCCACGCACTGACACAGTTTCACAACTCAACTTAAAAAACAGGAGATTAGGTCAGTATGTTTTTAAACAATATTAAACCCACTGTACTTCTGTCCCTCACAGCCTTGTTTTCATTCAAGTCAAAATGGAAATATGGCGCTATGGTCTTATAAAGTTGCACATTTACTTCTATTTTTCCACAAGGTGGGGCATTGGAGTGAGAGAGGAGCATAGGGTTGATTCATTTGTGTATTCCAGGAAGAAGAATGCAGTTCAAGTCAGATCTTGCACTCAAGACATCCTCAAGGAAACACCTGTGTGTTCAAGGCGTCACAGTCTATTACTCACCCTGCATCACCCGTTTCAGAAGCTTGTTTTAACAATATGCTTTTCGTACTTGAATTGAATTTCATAATTTATATTGTATGCAGAACAAAATCCTCGCGTTATACTGATTCTCATAACAACCAGATGATGTCCAAAGAGCAAATAAGTCTTATTTTATACAATTGATGGAATTTCTTGGCCTCCTGAAAAGACAGATGTATGCAACAAGTGCGACCTGGGCCACAAACAGTAGCAGATATGGATTAGGGGAACTAAAACTGTATTTAGCTCTTTCCTGTTTGCAGAGATAGTCAATGAGTAACTTTCCATGCAATCAACCGAGTACAACTGTGAGTGTGTGCCGCATATGACCAACAGACAGCAGTTCATAAATCAGTGAATTCATCAGCTTTCCGCGAGCACTGGTTCTGCCATCCGCTGAGTGATGTTTGGACATGTCCTCGTGTGTGTGTGCGCGCATGCACGTTCAAACCTGTCGCTGTACTTTACAACATCACCATCTCACGACCTGTCAGACGAGTCCTACCAGTTTTGAAGAAAAAAGTGGAAGAGGCTCCACATCGTGGCTCCACCGCTGTCTTTTTATAAGATAATGAGGTGGTGGCAGTGCTCACACTTATGAACAGTGAACCATTGTTTTATGTCTGATGGACGTTGTAGACTTCCTGACATTAAAAACAAGTCTATTTCTTCGGTTGTAAGTACATTTATGGAGCACATTCAAATAAAGGCCACAATTTAGGAGTTTTGGGGAAAAGAAAATAATTAAGACTGACAAGAAAATCAATATTCACAGCCAAAAATGCAACAACAAACAAAATATATTCCATATATGTGAAGCACTTTAATTTTCCATCAAATATAAAACTGTGCAAATATAAAACTGTGCAAACACTATGGATAAATGAGAGATATATTTTTAGCATACAAAAGGGAAATGGCAAGGCAGCTTTATCAACTTAATACAAAATTAAAGGTAAAACTTGAAAAAGGTGTTGTCGTTGGATTACTGACTGGTTTGCTACAGAAGATTTTGTTTATACAGATGCTTGGATGCTAACAACAACACAGAATCACATCCAAAAGACCCAGAGTTCAACAGCAGTTTAAAGACCTAGCAATTAAGAGGTTCCAGACAGTGAAGGGTAATGACAGCTACGCCCCCCTTGGCATAAAACCGGGCTCCGTGAAGTGGATTTACAGAGCGATGAAAAGATAAAGTGGTCTCAGGAATGAGCCAGTGGCCTGAACATGAGGGTACATGGGATATAGCCCTCCCTCTCACACATCCACCCACACCTGTGATTCTCCTGAGGGCACATTCCCATGGAACAAGCCAAATGGCTCTATAAATGCACATCTCTTTTTGAGTGAACCATTTTAATTATATAATTGTCCTCAGAGCGTTGCCATTTCTGTTTAAATTATAGCTTTGAAGTGCAATATTAAGCTGATATAGGGTAAGCTTATTTTAATAATAATATGCTACAATATAAATGTCTAAACAATTATGGGGTTGCTTGCATTACATTAATCACAACTGCACTCAGGTAACAAGAAGAAAACGATGAAATTAAAGACATACATCAAAAACAAGTGAAGTGAAATGAAGTACAATATCCAAGCTCTATCTAAAGTACCTATATATATATATATATATATATATATATATATACAGATACATGCATTTACAATCACAATAACTATTATTAAGGAGGAAAGCTAATGAGATCCCAAACCCTGGAGGAAATATCTGTCCATATTCCGATAAATGAGTACTTACAATATGTACATTAAATCCCAAAGGATAACAAGTCCAGCATCTGTCAGTTTTTACAATGTAGGAATGAAAAAAAGAGGGATAAAGTGTCTATGAGCATATTTGCAAGGGTTCATGAGGTCAAACCCAACTAGGACCCTCAACAAAGTGCCGATTCACACAGAGAGTCTACAGGGATCAGTGTGCTGTCAGTGTTTTTGTGGGTGGTGAGTTTCAGAACGACTACTTTCCTATGGAGTTTTGTTGGAGTGAGAGGATTCGGACTCTCCGGCTCCGATTCCGATGTGTAGTCTAGTGAATGTTCTCCGATGGGCTGTGGAGACAGCGGTGCTGCATCGGCTCCACGTTCGAGCAAGACACAGATGGCGTCTTTGTAGCCACTGCGTACAGCCATGTGAAGCGGAGTGAATCCATTTCGGTCTTGAGTGTTGGCGACGTCAGGGCAGCTCTGCAGAAGCTCTTTGAGGACCTCGCAGTAGCCGCTCTCGGCAGCCAGGTGACATGCCGTGCGAAGGCCGTGGTTGGTGATCTCAGGGTCAGCACCCTCCGCCAGAAGCATTTTTACCGTCGGTAGGTGGCCTTTCTGTGCGGCCAGGTGCAAGGCGGTGCAGCCATTGGCCGTCCGGCTGTGCATATCAGCACTGTGTTTCACAAGCAACCTTGAAGTGCTGGTGTGCCGGTTTCTGCAGCCACATGAAGTGGAGTGTGGAGGCCGTCAGAGGTGAGATGCACGTTAGCACCGAGCTCCACCAAAATCCGTGCCACCCGGTACTGGCCCCTTTGAGACGCCAGATGGAGCGGAGTGCGCCCATCCGATGTCTGGCCATCGACATCGGCACCTGCCTGCTTAACCAGGAGCTTCACAATTCCCAAATGGCCTTTCCAGGCAGCCAGATGTAGCGCCGTCCAGTCATCTTTACCTTTCACATGGACATCAGCACCACGACTTAGCAAGACCCTCACCACGTTCTCCTGTCCATGGTGGCAGGCGATATGTGTTGGCGTGCGTCCTTGAGCATCTATTTCATTAATGGAAGCACAGCGGTCTAGGAGTAAACGGGTCAGGGCCTCGTCGCCGTTCTGGGCTGCGAAATGTAGAGGTGTGTACTGGTCCTCATCCTTGGCATTGACATTTGTTGTTTTGCGGCTCAGGAGAATCTCAGACACTACCTTCAGTCGCTTTTCGGCAGCCAGGTGGATGGGCGTGGCTCCGTGAATGTTGGGCAAATTAGGGTTGCAGTTACTAAGTAGCAGAAACTTAACCGCTTCTTCATTGGCCAGGCTCACTGCGAAGTGGAGCAGGTTGCTGCCGCCCTCCAAGAGCAAGTCAACATCTTGTGGTTGGAGGATCTTCATCAGCTTGGCAATGTCCTCAGTGCGAATGGCTTCACAAAGCTTCTTCTTCTGTATCTCACTGGAGTCTAAGTAGTACGTAAACACAATGATAATAATAAAAATTTGTCTAAAGAATTATACTTTTACGATAATCAGATTCATCAAGTTTCTGCTCAGCATATCTCTGACGATCAATAATAATTGCAAAATCAAATCCAAAACAAGTAACAAAAAATTAACAAAAACAAATAACAAAACAAACAACACTCCAACAAAATAAAAAACAAATCAAAGCAAAAACTAAAATAACAAACCAAACATCTAAAAATAAAAATAACAAAACACAAGTAAAATAAAAAAGCAAAACAAACATCTAAATAAAACAAACCAAACAACTAAAAAGAAAAAGAAAATAACAAAAACAACACAAAATTAAAAATTTAAAGCAAACAGCAACAGAAAACGAAAATAAAAATAAAATACACATGTAAATTATACGAAAAAATGCAAGATGCTACTGTGGCTTTTCGCTTACCATTCACAGCATTTTCTTTTTCAAAGGACAATGTAATTGAGCCTTGGGACGAGAAAGCCGAGTCCACGGAGGAGATGCCTGACAGTCTCTTGCTGGTGTTGTCTTTGCTCTCAAGGGACTCTTCTTTGACATCGCTAAAACTGCGAGACAAGCCAGAGTCAATCTGAAACAGCAGCTCAGACAGGCTGTAGTCTTTCTCAGGTAACATGGCTGACTTCGGCCTCACCAACTTTTGGTTGATAGTCTGTATGTGAAGAAAAGTAGAACAGATTCTTTGTAAAAGAACACTTCATCAACAATGACGATTAGCAACAATGTTTTCATGTTTTAGAAACAATGGAGGGAGCCACATGAATTATACATGAATAAAATCACTGACTGTAGAGGCAAAAAGTTCATTCAAATATGTAACATTTTGACAAATGAAGAACAGTGTGTTTAACTTCCTTAAAATAAACAGTTTTATGTACTCAAACAGAAAATAACAAAGGGTTCAGTTAAAGCAATGCAGTCTGGTGGCATTTGATGAAAGACTGTCATCTTGGTAAAACATTTACACTATGTACTTAGACTAAAACAAACAAATACCAAAGAGTTGCCCAATAACTGATGGACAGGAAGTCTAAACCTTATTGAGGTCAATCTAAATGACTCATATGAACATAACTTGCTGGAAACTGCTTTACGTAGTACACAGCATGTCAATGGAAAATATTAGTTTAAATGTATGCACAGCGATCCATCTGATATTACCTGTTCACTGGAGGCAGGGGCAGGGCAAGGGGAACAGTCTGGTTCTGCAGAAATGGAAGCTCTGGACTCGTCATGAGGTTTGGTGCACAACTCCTCAGCCTCTGAAGTGATCTCTGTAGGAGGAAGCCAACAATGTTTCAATGAACAATGATAGTGAACTGTTTTTTTTAAGGAAAGTCTGGTATACCTATTTATAGAAATACTTCCTGAAATTACAAAACCTATTCAGCATAAAAAAGAAATGTGACGCGGAACAGGAATGGCACATTGTGACAATGTATTGGTCTGGTTGCCTGGCATATTCTGTCATATCACTGTTGCAATACAACTCTGGTTCCTGTGACTCAGCAGGTTCATAACTGGTGTGTTCGAAGTGAGAGACACTAACCTTGAAAACCGGGTCTGGCTTCAGGGGAATGTGCCCAGCACTTCTGCATAAGGGACAGGAAGCCCGAGCAGGCCTGAGGACGACTGCGAGGAATAAGGCTGAGATCTGGACGAACACCCTTCACCACCTTCACCATTATGTGCAGGATGTTATTCTCGCCTATGAAACAGACAGAGCAAATACATAACATTATTACATTTGCCACACAACAGAAAATAAGACTGAGTTTCCAAATCAAACTGAGTGAAACACACAAAGTCATATTTCACTCAAAACATGTCTGTTTAGCTGTGTATTTACTGAATGAGCACTGTTATATCTGAACCGATTGCACTGTATTTTATGTATGATCCTGTTTTATTCTTTAATGTTTTAAATCATTTGAAATGTAAAATGTTTAAATCATTTCAAAATTTTAGTTATTTGCTTTTATTGTTGTAATAATTTTTTTATGTAGAGCACTTTAAATTACCATTTTGTGTGAAATGTGCTTTATAAATAAACTTCCTTGCCTTGACCACAAAAAATATTTTGTATTACAAAAAAATATATATATTTTATATTATTGTAATGTTTGACACAATGTTTTTGTTTTCATGTAAAACGATCATAAATTAAGAACAATACAACTAATTCTACAGTGATGTGTAAGTACTACCATTTAAATGTAATTTTTATACTAATATATTATACTAATAAACCTGGAGTGGGAGGGTTGCATTTTTTTATTTAAATATAGACTATTTTCTCTAGCAATTTTTAAATACATTTTTTGTTATATGATATGGAAAAAAATATCAACAAGATCCTGAAGATATTGTTTTCATTAGACCAGAAAAAAAGAAATCAACACTTCTCTCAGAGGCCGCTATAATTTAATATCCTGTGATTTCAACTTTCATTGTAAATCAGGATATTGTTTATGTTTCTTTTGGAAAGGGTTGTTTGGCAGCCAAATGATTCCATTGACTGGTGCCAAACACAACAATTCTGCTTTTATGGAAAAAACTTTTTTGTTTCATTCTTTCACACTGAACTCTTGTAACTGCTGGTAAAAAAAAAAACAATCATATATTCTCTTCCCTTCTAGATTTACCTGGAAATCACAACCAGATAAACACACAGACACTCCCTCACGGAGAGCCAGTCAGATTGAACTGAATGCCAAAAATACATTTTTACGGGATCCGATGCCGCCCATAGTCATGATAAACAATAATAAGCGTTCCACACACTCTCAATACCAAGAAAAACTTCAAGAGACTGATTTTACTACTCGACTTACCTTGATATGGCTTCTTCTGAGTGAGGATTCCCCAGATAACAATCGAAAAACTGTGAAACAACACATGTGTTAGACAACATTGACTCAACCATTAAAAGTTGGTTTTGACAAACAGAAGCTGACCTCGTATTTCAGTTACAATTTACACAATGACAGCATTCCAAAATGGCTGACCTGTACACGTCGTGTTTAGTGTCAGAGGTTCTGTCTTTTTCTATGATTCTCTCCGGAGGAAGGTAGGCGATGGTGCCACAAAACCCATCACGGCTAATATCGTCGTTCCTGGCAAAGCCGTTCCACCTCGCCAAGCCGAAGTCAGAAATCTAAAACGAAGAACACAAAGAATTCAGCTTAGTTTTTAGACTTCACATTTGAAATCAAATTAGGTTTTAAGTGTTATGTACTGTTATTTTTCCAGAAAGTCACCTACAGGTGCTCTATTAGGCGGGGAAGCTGATTTTTCTGTAAATGTGTGCACGCATATCTAGGCGTGTGTGTGTGTGCCAGCTCTTCATTAACACGGCCTAGCTTTAGCTTGTTCAGACTGGTCCAGGATGCGTGTTTACATCTAGCCTTTTCAATTCAACACGATGATTCCCACCCATCCCTCGTGACACCTGCTTACTCAACTATGGGAAGGCTGGATATAAATGGGATTAAAGCATGGGAAAGCTTTTCAACCCTCAGGGAATTTTCTGGAAAGGTATGTGGGGACCGTGAAAAGAAAATGATATGTGTGCCCTTCCCCCTGTCACTTTTGAAATCCTTATGAATTTTCCTGCACAGATGATCTGACACGATTAAAACTGTTGTTCGGTCGTCAACGCAGGATTAGGATTAAAATCCTTCACGCTGACAGGATGTTTTGATGAACATGAAACACATAATGTAGTTGTTTATTTTTGTCAGTGAAATTTGACCAGAACATCATAATCGTTTCTTTAAGATAATAACATATAACCTTTTAAAACAGTGTTTCCCAAATTGTAGTTTGTAGAAATGCAAGGGGGTTCATTGATAAAAATCTACTAACAAAATGTAAAAAAAAAAGAAAAAATCTTTAAAAACATTAAAAAGATGAAATATTTGATTTGTTTACCTGCATGTGAGCATTCATCAACATCAGTGAAATGTGACCATTTTTTTAAATATTAACTTAAAATCTCTTTATCAAAAGGTGTTCATCTTAACTCTTAATAAATAAATAAACAGATCCAAATACATAAAAAAGAATTAATAAAAAAAAGGTATACATTTAATGAATTAAATGATACAAAAGAAGGTTATTTGAACTGTTTTGGGGGAAAACGGCGTTAAGGCGTTTTTCTTTTTCTATGCGTGTTTCACAGAAGAGAGAAGGTCATACAGGTTTGGAAAAATATAAGGGTTTGTATTTGTGTCTGATTTTGCATTATGCATCCTATGTAATTGACAGACATGTAAAAATCCAGAAGAAAACTTGTAGGTGCTTTTTTTGTAATCGCTACATCAAACTGTGATTCATTGCTTAATGTGATCGATTGCTTGGAAGTTCTGAACCATGAGCAATAAGATCTTTACAGTAAAGCAGCCAAGGCCTTGTCAGGACCAGACGTGCCTCGCTCTGGCTCACCTTGATGTGGTAGTGCGCGTCCAGCAGGATGTTGGCAGGTTTAAGGTCGAGATGAAGGAGGGGCGGGTTCATGCAGTGCAGGAAGTTCATCCCCACCGCCGTCTCGTGGATGATACGGAAACGCAGCTCCCAGGGCAGCGGCTCCGAGGCCAGCAGAGTCTCCAGAGAGCCCGTCTCCATGTATTCCATCACCAGTCCCTGCGGATCGCTGCAGATGCCGTATACGGGGAGGATGTAGCGGAACTTAGCCGCCTCCATCTTTTTGGCCTCCTCTAAAAGTTCGGCACGCTCCCTAAAATGACAAAAAACATATCAGTTCAAAGTCACTCCTGTCGTGGAATGTAAATGCCATTTATTTTGTAAGGAATGTCTTAACATGGGAGGGATCCAGATGGATTTTAGCTGGATAACTAGCAACACACCCCATTAATTAAAAAGATCATTAAGAAATCTCAGCAAGATGCTTTAATACAAACAACAAGGGAAGGAGCTAAAACCCGTTGGACCTGAGCACAAGCTGACTCATTGATATTATCTGGAGGCATTTTATGAGCAATAACACAATGTTTTTTAGCTATGGGCTAAATTTCCTTTGTGAAAAATAGACAGGGCATCTGAAACAAATAGGTTTTTCACAATGCTGTTTAAAGTATATTTATCTGACGTCATATTTTAATTACATTCCAGTCTTTAACACGGATAGATCTGGGGTTGTATGAATGGCTCTTTTGTACTTTTTAACTCTTTTTATCAGTAAGTCAGACAGAAGTCAGACATGAAGGTCATATATTTTTTTAAAGTACATCTTTATGAGTTTATAATCTGTTTGCTGTGTTAACAGCATCAGTCATGTAACTCAAAAAAAAACAAGCACAGACATTACACAAAAACTTGCAATGTCCATAAGTCTGTGAATTGCTTAATCACTTTATCAGTTTAGTGATTCTTTTATTACTCGTATGATGTCAATGCTTAAGCAATTAATATTCTATAATGTAGAATATAAAATATAGAATTTTTATATTCTATAATATTTATATTCTTTAATACATTAAAATGTATTAAAGAATATAAATAAATCATCACCTGCATTTTAATTCACTTTATGTTGATATTTTCTACTGAACGAAAACTAGCTTTAATAAAACTGAACTTTAAAGCTGAAATAAAGCTGAAAGCATAACTCTTAATAGAATTGATATATATATATATATATATATGAGAAATGTATGCAAAAATATAATATAACGTAAATACAATATTAAAAACAATCAAAAACAATAAGTAAATACTTTAATTGTAATATACTTGCTGTTTACATAAAAATAAATAATACAAATACACAAGGAAAGCAAAACTCTTAATAAATAAAAAATAACAAATGAATAATTTCCTGATATGTTCTACTTAAGAGTTGTAGAAAAATCGAGGGAAAGCATACCTTCTAAAAAATAAATTGAATAAACAATAAATTAGTAATATGAATATACCTAATGTTCATACAGGAAATCAATTTAAAAATACAATTTATATTTTTGACTGACAATACATTTGCTTTAAAATGGCTGAGGGAAAGCATAACTCCAAACAAACAAATAAATAAATATATATAAAAATGAATGAATGATGTCATTTTAATACACAGTGTTGATATAAATGAGCTTTAAGAAGGCTGAAGGACAAGCAGAGCAGTTCTAGCAGGGATGGATAAGTGGGAGGAAAGGGTTGAGAAGATTAACAGGGAGTGCGGAGGTAAACGCTTAAAACTACCCATTCTACTGCCTTACACTGTTCTGTTCTGCCATCCTTTTAAGCTCAACAAAAGCCTTCTTTTCTTTAAAAAAAAAAACCCTGATCCAGTATGACCGGTTCGGCAACTCTGCTAAAGCCGAGGCCTGATGGAGCACAGGAGGACAAAGCCTGCCTTTAACTCTGTGCCCTGTTTAGATGAATTCTTGTACCCTCAGATCTCAGGTGCTGATAACCTGTTGTGGTGCTGAGGGTCACATGGACCATCAATCAGATTATTTTGTTTTTTTCCTCTTCAAGCTTGGTGACGCAAAGTGACATCCGCGTGAAGATTTCAAGAGCAGGTTTTGCAGGAGGATGTGCTAGATTACAGCTGATGCCACCTTGATAACCATGCCTGATCGAATTTTCCAGCATTAACGACCTGCTGACGCATCCTTTGTCAAAATAATTATCAAATATCAAAGTGCTACATATCAATTGCGCCTATTCTACATAGAGTTATAGGGCCAGAGGAGTCCAAGAGAAATGCATAACGACACACTTAGCCTGTATGCACCTGTATTCATGCTCATCCAAGGTTATTGAAAGATTTATGCCCAAAGGAAATCCTTTCACATGCTGGAGGTGCAATTCATAGAGTCTAAACTAATATAACTATCACAATAAGCAGTCTAAAATAATGTTTTCATGCAGACTGTTACAGAAAGAGCTCTATATCGCATTAGTCAGTGCTTCTTAAATGGGTTGAAATAGTGACTCAAGAGCCCAGCATCATCCCCAGCTGACTTACACAACTCTGGAACATAATAAGTCATTTAAAATACATGTAAAAGACTTGATATGAAGTGCAATTAGGATGAATGGAAAATGTAATATACATTAATGTAGTTGTTCATAATTCAAATATTAGGGGAATGTATGTATGTGTGGTCAGTAAGATTTTTCTTTCTTTTTTTTCTCAAATAAATTAATACATTGATATATTAAATGACTTAAAAAGTGACAGGGAAGACTTGAAGATCAAGTTTCAAATAAATTCTGTTCTTTCTATTCATCAGAGAACCCTGAGATGGTTTCCACATAAATATTACGCTGCACAAGTGTTTTCAACAAAGTTAATAATAATAATACATATTTCTTGAGCAACAAATCAGCATATCAGAATGATTTATGAATGTTCATGTGACACTGAAGCCTGGAGTAATCGCTGCAGAAAATTCAGCTTTGTCATCCCAGGAATAAATTACATTTTAAAATAAATTAAAACAGAATTTTAATAATTAACAATATTACTGATTTTACTGTACACACACACACACACACACACAAATTCAGATGAACACACACTGACTGTTTAATTTTTAAATCACAGTATAAATAAGAGGCCCCATTTACCGCAATTCACTGTAAATAAATAAATGAATAAATTATAATAATAAAATACGAATACTTTATATTTATTTTATCCTATATAAATATAACCAGACGTAAAAGGTTATGTGTGTGACTGCAACATCTGTGTTCATACCAAAGCTCTGGGTAATTCTTATGTTTGGAAGGTTTCTGGGAAACAAAGCTCACGCAGCCACTCCTTTATCATGTCAAGACAGTTAAAGTGGAAAATGGATGTAGTGTAAATGGAAGTCTTTAGACAGATGTTGAGCCATATTCATGGCATCTTAATATGTTTATGTATATTTGGTGAGGCAGGGGTCATAATCATAGCTCGAGGCAGTATGTTATTGCAGTTTCCTGACACAACACGTTAAGGGGTAGCGTATTTTTGCATGCCAGCATTACAAATGTTAATGTGAACAGAAAAAAACCTTAATGGCAAGAACATTCACATTGCCTAAAATACACGCACATGGACAAAATGGTTTTAGGAATACAGTATATCATTTTTGATTTAAAAAAAATTATGGATAAACAAACCAATGGATATCAATTAATATCAAAACAAACTGAAGTAAAAGCAGATCTCCAGTTTGACATAATTAAACTATGGATTTAATATCACAAAAACACACTTCACTTGCCCTTGTGGTTAAAAAACACACACTCTCATTCACACACATACACACATCTACTTTAAACATGCTTCCAAGAAGTCTAAAAATGTCAAACTCTCAAAAAATGAACTTACTTTTCATCTGAATGAAGGCTAGGAGGGCACTTGATCGCCAAACATGTTTTCCATTGTATATGTCGTACTTTGTACACCTGTCCGAAGCCGCCGGAGCCAATCTTTTCCCAACTCCCAAACTCTGAAGCGTCAAAGGTTTTCAGAAGTCCCATAATCCCTGGGGAATTTTCTGGGACGTCCATTTTTCAAGCTGTTTAATACAATCCTGTGCAATCTGGGTTGTCTTTTCACATAAAAAGGTTTTCCGTCAAAGACAAACAGGTTGTGAATGGTTCCTTGTTTTTTTCCTGTCTGTACAGACGGCTTCAGTCTGGCCATACCCCTCTGTTCAGGTGAGGGGTGGGAGGAGCCTAATGATATCATTTCCTGAGCCTGGAACACACACACACACACAAGTGGCAAAGATTCAATTGGCCAATCTAGTCCTATGACACATATGCCTGTTTATAAGCTAAAGGGCATTGGTGACACCCATAAAGCACTGTTTCAACCACACTGCATCTAATATAGAGCTAGAAGTTACAAACTTCTCAACTTTCTGCTTATGAAGCCTGGGAATTGTATCCAAGCTTAATGGTTCTCCAAGGAATGCTGGTTATCACCCAACACCTTTATCCTGAGATCACAAGAATGATAAAATCGTCTCTTAACCCCCTGAAGAAATATACAAGTTCTCTAGGATTACTCAACGATGTCCTGGTTATGTGATACGGCTAAAATGAGTCGTGTGGAATGTAAAAAAATAATTGAACCTATTCATAGACTAGTTTATTTTACCCAGAGGTTCAAGTATGCGTGAACTCAATTTACGCTAATCTACACATAATAGCTTCAGGGTAACATTAACTCGTTTTACACCGACCTGATTGAGTTTACATCCACCAGATCCACCAGACCACCAGAATGTTCTCATGCAGTGTCCACATAAAAGGGAGTAACACTGCATACTTTTTTGATGCATTATGACTCAATGGATTATAAGTAAGGTCATTAATATTAAATAAATGGTAAATCTTTCCCTTCAGGTTTTTAAAAAGCCATGTAGGTGGTATTTCTGTAAGTTTTAACCATGGGAATGTTTGCCTTATTAAGCCTATTGTATCATTTTTGATACATGAATTTGTAAAGCCTCTAAATCAAAACCATGCTGAAAAATCTACTACATGCCTTCTGTCATTTGATTGATAGGTTTTAGTAAGAAAAGTGCCCTTTAGTAGCTACAATTCTACACATACTTTTTTTCTATGAAATTATTTTATAAAGTAAATTGTATTTGTACATCTCTCAATCATCATTGTATTGCATTTTAATTAAAACTACTGAGCCTTGATAATAAAACTTAGCATTTAAATACTACTAAATATTATCTTACAAAGACATATTATTGAGAGTGACAACTACTGATATTTATATGTATGTTATACGAGTAGTTATTATACTGTACTACACTATTTACAAGCTATATCGAATTTCTATTTTATTTTTGGCCATATAAATTACAACATCTGCATCAAATTGCATATTTTGGGGTCTCTGAATAAAATTGAGGTGTCTGAGCTCCATATCTACACAGACTGTATTATAATATGTGAGGCATAAAAACCTAACACATACTTAAAACGTGTATTTCATGACAAGCTTAAAGTGAGACTCACAAAAGATGTCAATGGCTGTTTCATTGTCTTCGAGAGGAATTAAAGTGGATGTAAAGACAGGATCAATCACACGATACTGAGGGCAATAGCTCACAGGACGCTCGATGGGTTTCAGTTGTTCTGGATGCATAAAAGATATTCATAATTAGCAATTCGTATGTGAGTGAGAGAGAACACTTGGGTGGGTTAAAATCTAAATAAAATAAAAAGGAAAACCTGCATGGCTCATATTGGAGACAGTTTCTAGAATATCTTACCTTTACATGTTCGCAAGCACATTTAGGAATAATATATCAGATTTGTTGTAAAAAAATGTATTTGCCACATCCTAGTGGACGTTCATTAGCACTACAGCTATCGTAAGACGTCCCGTACTGTCGAAAAACGTTGCAAAAACTAACCAGGCAAATATAAACACGTGGGTACCCCAGTTGATAGTATCTGCTCCATAAGAGTAAGATAATTGACTTGTTAACGGTACTAGATTTAATTCTATGCACGTGTTTGAAGTACATTGTGTTCAGCGTATAAAGCGCCAGTGTTATTTTAATCATGGCACTTTACATGAAAGCGGCAGAGATTCTTGAGAAAGTGGAGCAGAAAAAGGGTGCAGTGAAAACTCTGGTTTATGACAGTAAATTTCAAGTAAGTGCTGATATATATATGTGTACCTCAGGCATCTATATTTAAAATCACATGGGGCGTAACTGGGTGTTTACATAGCAAATATGGCTTAATTTAACAATTCCAGTTTAAGTGGCGCTAGTTACATGAAAATAATCGGTTTTACAAATATGTACCTGGTTTTATTCACACGTGTCTCATATTGCACCTCAAGCGAGCATTCTACCGAAACTATTGTATTCTTGGTAAGCAAGTAACGTTACACTTACGTTTGATAAAACTGTTGAGAAATAGTTGGTCGAGTGGAAATGACGTCACGAGTCTCACGACTGATGGGCAGACGTAATTTAGTAATCCAAATAAATAAAATAACACGATAAAATGTAGGTGTTTTTGATTGTTTCACTCTCTCTGTAGACTGTCATGTCTTCAAAAAAAATGTAATCTTTTTTTTATGACTGACTTATCGCTCATTTCACTCTTAAGAAGACGTTGTTTTTGTCTATTCATCAGAATATCAAGCAGCTCTTTGCCCTTGTGTGTGAGACACAGAAATACTCTTCAGTTCTGCAGGAGATCATCTACAGCACCAAGCTTCTGAAAGAAACTAAACTGACGGTCCATTTAGCTAAGGTAGACGACTCCACTGTAATCCTCACCTGTAAAACCCATGTCTGTGTCTGCGGCGCGTCATAGATGTGTCGTGTGTAAAACAGGTGCTGGTGTATGACCTGCTCATTGGTCGCGGGGTGAAATGTGGAGGCACCTGGAAGACGATGATGTTGAAGCATCGCTCCAGACTACAAGCGGCCTTGGCAAGAATCAAAGTCAAGAGAAAAATCTGTCGAAATCAAGACCTGCTGCCCTCCAGTCTCCAGCAGACTCAGGGTAATGGAGACATCAATTATTTGTATGTTACATATTATAATGTAGTGGTTTTAATATCAATTCTATCATGACAACTCTCAGAAGATTTCAGCATGATAATGGATATGTCAATGTTTATGTATTTAGTCTTCGCAGAATAGATCTGCTATTGTTCTAGATCAGCCATCCTCAAATCTGGCCCATTCCTGCAGAGTTTAGCTCGAACCCTAATTAAACACCTGAGCATGCTAATCAGCATCTTCAACATCATTAGAAAATCACAGGTAGGTGAGTTTGATCAGGGTTGGAACTAAACTCTGCAGCAGATTGGCCCTCCGGGGAAAGATCGGAGGAACCCTGTTTAGATTAATGCTGCTGCTGCAAAGCAAGTACAGGAACTTGCTACTACTAATGCATTCGGCAATACTGGAGTAATTAAAACATACTGCTGCTGCACAAATAGCATATATAATAACCCGTAGCAGATCTATACAGGTGGAGCTGGGGAAGGTGAAGGGTTTCAGAGGAGCTCTGAAAGCACGGTGCAAACTACTCTAGTGAATGCTAACCAGCCATCAGTGTAAAGCAGCACGCTTATTGGCTGCGTACGCAACATGAACCAATCAGCTTGTGCCAAGTGGTTTAACGATGTGAATATCATCAGTTTGTGTTAAGGACCTATCAGCCTGCGCTGCGCCATCTAGAGTTTCATGACAGAACCTGGCATTTTTTCAGTTGTAATACTACACATTATAATATATAAAAATGTATATAAATAGATATCAAGACCACTGCAGATTCTGCTATTTGTAGAATTTGGAAAGGTTCATTTTTATGTTGTGTCTCTTCAGATGATGCGATTCCACGCTATGTGCGAGTGAACACTCTGAAGACCACTCTTGAGGATGTCATTGACTATTTAAAAAGAGAGGGATTTTCATATCAAGGAACATTAAGTCAGTAAGTTATCCTCCTGCACGTCATTTCATAAATTCTCCAGCGTCCAGCTTTAGAATGACATGAAGCAACGTAAATGATGACTGAATGTTGCCTGAACTAGTTCTTTAAGAGTGCATTTCCAAAGATAGATTTCTTTTTTGAACCATTATTTCCCATTTCATCGTCCCAGGATTGAGGATCTCGATCGTCTCTCTGGGAAGAAATTTCTGTGTGATCTTCATCTCCAAGATCTTCTGGTTTTCAGTGCGAAAACTGACTTTCATGATCACTTCCTTTATAAAGCAGGACACATTATATTGCAGGACAAGGTAGAACGTTATACCACACCTACCTACAGTTTGCAAAACATGAGATGAATCTAATCTCATGTGATTTCACTCTCTGTTCATGTTGAAATGTTTCTGTAGGCCAGCTGTCTTCCTGCTTTCCTCCTAAACCCCCGAGCTGGCAGCCACGTCATCGATGCTTGTGCAGCTCCAGGGAACAAAACCAGCCATCTAGCCGCCTTAATGAAAAATAAAGGGTATTTGACATCATACCTAATACTGAATAAGGGTCTGGACATAATTATTAAGTGTATATGTAAAATGCTTGTGTGTGTATATGCATTTAATGACTATTTATATACATATAAATATTCATCTTTTTATTTATATTTTAA